>LR999891.1:8132500-8757500 GCA_905220335.1 Noctua pronuba | reverse complement strand
ACACTGCGTTATTCTTCATCACGGGCGTTATTTTGAACCCCGAATCTAGCGAGGCAGTTAAGACTAGAGTCCTGAGAGCATTGAGGGGTTGAAGTTCGCCCAAGACGAAGACACCTTTATCCCAGAGAAGTATATTCTACTTTTCACACCTACTGCAAGGAAATAAAAAACAATTCGATTTTAGAAATATGGCCGTCGAACACCAATAATATCCTTTATGGTCAACGGACGTAGCTCAGCATCCACAGGGCGATTGCTTACGCGAACACAAGTTATTATAAGTGTTCAAATATTGGAAACAGAAAACATAGTTTTGACTGTGACAGCTAAAACACTGTTTTCCGAAGAACTTTATAGCAGGGTAATAAAATAAAATATGCTCACATTTCGCAGCTATTTCTACGCAAAAAAGTCGCCTCCTTATTGTGCAGAGTTCGTGCTAGCAGCAATGGCATTCTGGGGGTTATTGCGGGCAAATTTGACTGCCCTATTCTGAGTCATCACATTAGGGTGCTGACTAAAACTAGTTACGTAAAATTGATGACATGATGGAATTATTATAATTAATTGATTGTTATTATTTGAGGAATGAATTTTAATTTTAATAATGTAACTTAATCACCAAATTCTTACCACTAACATAGTTATCAAGTACTTATTCTTTATTATTTAACCCATAAATGGACCTTGTTGTCCTAAATAAATAATTATTTGATTTGATTTTGATTTGATTTCATGTCGGAATGTTAATTTAATCAATGAGTATGACAGTGTGACAGCAATCATGCAACCACACTGCGGTTTTGTTTCCGTCCAACTTTTCGTTCAACACAAAATGTCACAGACACAATTCCATAGCTAGCTTCTGCCCGCGGCTTGGCCTGCGTGGCGGTAGGAAATTAACCCACGGGAATGTATTTACGGTGCATGCGTACCGGAACAAAAAACATCCCACGCCCAGGTCATGTTGTATCCGTGTGCCTTGCATCCAAATCAGTCAGAAAGTTAACAGACAGACACAGATTTATTTACTTATTTATTTATTACAAACACTACTAACATTACAGCGAATTCCTAATTTGTTAGTGTCGTCCTTAATTTAACTATCTTATATATCATAACAAATATAATATTGTTTTTGTGAATTCATTCAGAGTGTAAGAAAATAAATCCATCCTGTCAGTAGTGTCATTTAGTGCGTGCAAGGCGCGTGTCAGTGGCGCTTTGATGAGCAAGTTGGTTCGCGCTTGAGGCACTGCTAGTTACCGTGGCTTCCAGCGCCGCAACAGATAATTGTCAGGCACAATTAGACATATCGATACCTTTAGGCTCAAAGAGCGTAGCCACCAAAACACGATTTTTCAGGAGAGCCAAAAAACAAAAAAACTAAACAGTTTTCCGACATAACTTTTATGTGCATATAAATGACACAACTTGTTAGAATTTTATTTTTTATCGTAAAAATAAAAAAATAGATTTCGTATTCATACACCCTAAAATTTAAAGAAATTTAGCGATTCAAAAATGATGCCTGTATCCACCTTTTTTTTGCTAATATCGAAATTTTAAATATACCAATCGAAAGAAGACGAAAAACTAAGTATGACTGCATTTTGGACAAAATGGCGGTTACGCCCTTTGAGCCTAAAGGTATCAATAGTCTCCTTCAAAACATCCGAATTATAGGTCTTACCACATAATCATAGTTTGAATAAATATGTGGTTATCGCTAGGTCCCTCGTTGTCTCGATTGTGTTGTACCCGACCATATCGAAAACGAATAAGGTTGGGCACATCAACCGATAGAAGGGATAGACACCGTAAAATTTAATCAAGTTTCATGTATAAAAACCTGGTGAATTTGTTTTTGTATGCGATCCAACACGAGACTATATTTAGTCTCAGATGTGTTTTCTTAACGGGGTTTTACTACTGAGTGGGTTTATATTGGTATTAATAAACCGAGAATAATTAATTGCTTATCATTTAAATGAAAATACAATCGACTGTGAATTCTACTGAATCCATTCGCATTCATCATCATCATTCTCCTGCCTTATACCCATTTACTTGGGGTGGGCGCAGCATGTCTTCTTCTTCCATACTTTTCTATTACTCGTCATTCATTCGCATTGAATCAAAAATACATTTCAGTTTTATTCTTATTCTTTATTGCACTCAAAATTAAAAGTTAAACACACACAACACATAACATCGTATTATCCGGTACTAGCTGGGTTGTGGAGGTCAGATAGGCGATGCTCTATGTAGAATACTGGTATTCAGATGCTTCCGGTTAGACTGGAAGCCGACCCCAATATAGTTGGGAAAAGGCTAGGCAGGTGATGATGACACACAAAATCACAATATATAGCTTATGTACAACGGCGAGCTTAACCCAGAAATGGGTTACTTTGATTGAACCTTGCTTTGATCTTTACAAAATAACAGTTTAATTTTGTACGGGCAAAACAGGAACAGCTTTTAAAATTGAATGCATTTAAAGTGCTGGTGGCATGCCAGTCAATTAGTATGATAGCCCTCCATGTCGCTTGATGTCTATTACATAATTTGCAACGACCGTAAATTTCATAAATCCAAGTAATAATTAAATTGTCACTTTGATGCACTGGGAGCTCCCCACCCCAGGAATTTGCGACTTAGTTACGTGAAGACCCATCATTACTCGCTGGTAATAAAAGGTCTTCGCGAAACTAAGTGATAGCCACGTCAAATGCTCTTTTTCCGCGTGCCTAAATTACACGTCTATTGACGGCTACACAATGACATTTGATTGCTAGTTACAGCATTGGCTGATGGCATAATGAACGGTACAGTTATGAACCACAGATATAGATTAGACCTAGATAACGCAAGTATCACGATCTGTATGAAAACCAAGCGTGCCATTTTTGGACTACCTCTTATGACGTCACAAGCACTATTTCTAAGCCGCAATGTAATACGAATGTTTTGTTTTTCTCAAATTTGTACAGATATACAGTTTTACAATTTATATCAGCACAATTACCCATTCAACATGTTATACACCGATGCAGACTGAGCGCGAAAGTGGCCACTTACGATTTTTGTACGTAAGCTAGGCACGCGAAGCAGCACGCGAAGCAGTTGCTCTAGATTGCGTTATCTAGGTCTATCTATATCTGTGTTATGAACAGTAATATATATACACGAAGCAACTTTTAAAAGCGATTATCTCCTACTTTATACAGGGTGGAATACATCGATGCAACTTTGTAGGAAACAGCAGATTTTTTTTTGAGGTTTCGGAGTTATGTAATGATTACGTGGTAATCGTTTATGTGCCCCTTCCACCCTGTAGATTGTAATTTTAAGTTACGTGCATGGTATTCTAGATTCCATACTATTATGTAATTAGGTCTAATTTTCAAAGTTGCTTTTGAATATTATTAAGCGTAGTCCAGTGACTGTAACGACATCTGAATGCCTAAGTAGGCATTTTCGTTCTTTCTGGTTTTCTGGCTTCACATGAGAGTTGAGAGCAATCTGTCATTCGTAGATAATAATATCAATGCTATCGGTCATTTATAGGTACTAAGCTCTCCGTGATTTTATTGTAGAATCTTTAGTTTTTACGCTACGGTGCCTACTAACATAATGTCGACTTGTCATTTTACTATACAAAACTATATTTACTGCAGAAAGAAGAAAGAGATTAACAGAGCTCCTTTACGTTCAGATTAAAATGGACAGTAGAAACAAACAACATTTTGTAAAACCGTTTGTTCTAAACCCTCTCGTCTGCTAGCTGTGAGCTGACCAGACGTAAGTTTAAGTAACATTAACGTAACCGGCTTAAAGTTGTCCCTCAAAGAAATATAACTAAAGGGATTAAAGTTCACAAAGCTCATTCAAAATAATTAGCTTGAAAACCACTTCGTCATAATACATTATGTGGTTTTAGACATCATTATAAAAGCTTTCTGTTTACACTATATTATTTTATTTGAATCCTGGGAAATAGTACGGAAATTACGGTATTGTACGGAAATGCACCTGTATTTTTTGTCAGACAATTCTAGCTATATTTTATCCTCTTTAACTAGTTCTAACTCCTGAACCATATTTCAGAAATCGGTGCGCCATTTACGAACAAAAAAATATATCACCCGGATTTTTTCCTCAGTCTGAAATGTTAGAACTGGCGAGCGGTGACCGCTATACACGAGTTAAGGCCAGGACCGATAGCTCTGGACCGAAAAAACGGCAATTTTTCACATTTGCCCGACAAATTCTACTTTTTTGCGAGCTATCCCCGCCGGAGCCATTGTGGTCAGAAGTGTCGTTCAGTAACTCGGAACATCACTCCCTCGTTACGGCTTTCTGTATAATTAAAGTGAAATTTTAAATGGATTTTCATTTTATTTTTACAATTTCTTGACTTTTAGGGAATGTAGTGTAGCATGTACTCCGTAATGGTAAAGTTGCCTCAAGAATTTCCATCATACTGCAATTGAGTTTCCTGCAAAAAAGATAAATTTATGACTGTTCAACTGTTTTATTAGTTGTCATTTAGGTACGTAATTTAACGGTTCTTTGAACAAAGGATGCGAAGTCTGTGAGTCAAAAGTCTCTTTTATCTGTTGCGGATTACATGATGACGTCACTGGGACAGGGATTGTGGTATTACGAATTTACTAAGACGAAGATAATATTTTGTTTGTTGTTTTTGATATACCTCTGAAAAATAATAACATTTGATATGTTTATAATTTATGCTTGATATTCTCGATCTCAGTCCTAATTTCTATTTAGGTATGTATAACATTAAATAAATACACTTGTGTACATTTCCATAAGAAAAGAATCAACAAGTAGGGCTCGAGTCAACTCGAGTGAAATGGTCTGAATATGTCAACTAAATTGTAATGGCTTTATGTGACTGCCTGTTTGACCGCGTTGTTCGTTTATAAAGTGCACAACGGATTTTGACACGGTATATTCGTATGAAATATTTATTCATATTTAGCTAAGATAATATATACTAATATATATACGCCTGCGAGTCCACTCTTCCAGGATCAGTTGGATGGCCCCCACGGTCCAGTCCTGCACTGGGCGTCTCCAACCTTACTCTCCATTCGCTCAGCGTATGGGTTTGGGCCTCCCTACGCCATCTCGTGACCACTTCAGGCCACTCTCCGCCTGCAGGTCTGCGCCACTTCCATAGACTTCGGCGAGCACCTGCGGCTCCAGATCCCACAGGAGTGTGCCTGCGAGGGCGCATGCCGCTATAAGTTTAAAGAAACCTAACCAAACTTAAAGTTAAAGTAGCAAACCAAATCAAACGTATATTCCGGTACAAGATTAATGAATTAATCAATTTACGCGCTTTGACATGGAGTTGCGGAAACCAGCCCGTTATACAATCTATACATATAAAATTCAAAGTCCTGACTGACTGACTGACTGATTGACTGACTGACTGACTGAGATATCAACGCACAGCCCAAACCGCTGGTCCTAGAGACATGAAATTTCGAGGGTGTATTCTTTGTAAAGGGTAGGTATCCACTAAGAAAGGGTTTTTCGAAATTCCACCCCTAAGAGGGTGAAATGGGGTGTTGAATTTTCTATGAAACTTTTTATTCTCGCAGTCGATTGACTTGAAAATTTGTGTACATACTATTCAGATAAAATTATGAGATACGTGTATCACAGTTTTTCCAAAATCATCCCCCAATTTAAAAATTCAATGTCGTGATTGGCTGACTAATATATCAACGCAAAGCCCAATCCGCTGGTTCTAGAGACATGGAATTTGGAGCGTGTATTCTTTGTAAAGAGTAAATATTCACTAAGAAAGGGTTTTTCGAAATTCCACCCCTAAGAGGGTGAAATGGGGTGTTGAATTTTCTATGAAACTTTTTATTCTCGCAGTCGATTGACTTGAAAATTTGTGTACATACTTTTCAAATAAAATTATGAGATACGTGTATCACAGTTTTTCCAAAATCATCCCCCAATTTAAAAATTTAATGTCTTGATTGGCTGACTGATATATCAACGCACAGCCCAATCCGCTGGTTCTAGAGACATGAAATTTGGAGCGTGTATTCTTTGTAAAGAGTAGGTATTCACTAAAAAGGGTTTTTCGAAATTCCACCCCTAAGAGGGTGAAATGGGGTGTTGAATTTTCTATGATTTTTTTTATTCTCGCAGTCGATTGACTTGACAATTTGTGTACATACTCTTCAAATAAAATTATGAGATACATGTATCACAGTTTTTTCCAAAATCATCCCCCAATTTAAGAATTCAATGTCGACTGGCTGACTGATAAATCAACGCACAGCCCAATCGGCTGGTTCTAGAGACATAAAATTTGGAGGGTGCGGGCTTTGTGAAGAGTAAGTATCCGCTAAGAAACAGTTTTTTTTAATTCCACCCCTAAGAGGGCGAAATGGGGTGTTTAATATTCTGTGAAACTTTTTATTCTCTGAGTCGATTGACTTGAAAATTTGTATACATTACTTTTCAGTTAAAATTATGAGATACGTGTATCACAGTTTTTTCAAAAATCAAAATCATGCCCCAACAGAGTCAAATATGGCTTCGAAGCTCACGTAGACCGGCGCATGGCGTGTAGTGTTGCGCGGGGCGTGCGGGGCGCGGGAGTATTTACCTATTAAGTAAGTAGGTAGGATTTTTCTGAGGTAGACGTCTGTAAATATGGTTTATTCCACCGATTTTCGCGTTGGTTGGTGATACGCGACATTGATATTAAATATTATGTAAAAGTTTTATGTCTATAAATAGATTCCTAATTAATCATTTGATTTTCGTCACCGGTGTCCAATCTCAAACCAAGGTATCAATATTTCACATAACAATATGTAAAGTACCTAATTGATATTACTATAAACTAATATTTGCAAGTTATAAGCAACTATATAAAAACCATGTATCATATAACCAAGTAATCTATGTATGTATAGTAATACATACATATATTACTTATTCCAGAAGTAAAATCCCGTGGGCAATTCCCGAACTCCACGCGGGCGAAGCCGCGGGCATAAGCTAGTACAATATAATATGCCATCAAAAACAGTTTAGGTACTGTTATCAGACAGGAAGGTGAAAAGTATTCGGAAAACTAACACTAATTTAGACTGATTGATTGAACCGAAAAGTAACATTGTTTGTTTCGTTAATGATACCAGACATTAAATTTAAAGGTTTAACAAGCCTCTTAATAAAGCCGAAAGCTACTTGTTCTCCCCGTCATTGCGACATTTTTTTTTGTTCTAGACCATACCTGGGAACCTTCTATGTAGTTACGGAGATATTGGGGTTAAAGTTCCAACTTTTTCATAAGTTTTTTTTTAAATACATGTTTTTAATGTAAGATTTTTACTTTAAACACTTCCACGACCTTTGTACTATTCAATCCATCCATCATCACAATGTTTTGAGTGCGTTACATTGAAAACGTGATTTATCACCCCAAAAAAAAGTCTTTTTCCAGCAATAACTTTTGCGAAAAGTTACTTAGTTTGATGTACATAATGCTGGGTTGACGACTTCGTGAAGGTTCCTTTTACAACCTGTATAGATTTTTCATTTCTCCTTTAGTGTCAAGCCAATCCAACAGTGCACAATTAATATTCATTTTTGATCACGAAATGAAGCTACTACAATTAAAAGCTGCGGCAATAACAATATACAAATGCAATGAATAATTTGAAACTAGCTTTTAGGTAATAAAATCTGTGCCGATACCCGTTGTATTCTCGCAGTCAAATATCGCCATGATTTTAGGCAAACTTGTAAAATAAAATTGTGTTAAAAAAACATCGGGCATATACATATAAAAAAGCTATACCGGGCATTGTGCCTTCGGAGACATCTTCGATTTCCGCACAGTTAACGACTGACAAACACAAAAACAGGTCTCTTGCAAATCATATTTTTATCTTGCCCGTTTACTTTTCAAAAGCTTTATGTGGAAGCGATTGTTTGTAATTTTCATCAGAACAATTTCCTATGACAAGCATTATTTAGAGTGAAGAATTATTTTATGTCTACACTTATTTGTATGAATCAATCTTAAACACGTCAAATGCACGGTGTACAAGCTAGTCTAGAATATTCTGAAGCTCAGGGGATTGCATCTTGTTCACCCAAAATCTCACCAAAGTTTAGTTTAGACTCGCCAACTTATGTACCAGTAGGATGTGCAGAAGTGTTGTGTGTGACCATTTAACACAAAGCTCGTACACACTCATGTAAGATCAATCAAAACCTTGTAATAAGACTTACTAATTTTACGCCGGATCCAACAAAAAAGTCGCCTTTGATAAAATTCTACTCAAACTATTTGCTAAACAGGCCTCTGCATCCAAATTCAGAGGCCAACGCTCTGAAATTTATGTCCCCAGCTGCAATAGATCCAGTTTAGTTTGACCAAAATCTTCACCTATATCCGAAAGGCCCGCTCCATTGCTCTGAGGAGCACTTCCGTTGTGCGGCCGTACCAAGCGAACGAAAACGGATCGCAAAATGAACAAAGGTTTAGAGATGGGAACCAACTTCGTTTGTTCATTTACCATTAATCAAAAGCTACGTCAACAAAGGATTTCTTCACATGAAAACGAATATTTTTACCTACAATATGATTCAATTATGGGATATTCCGAAAGATACGGGATACCCAGTGGTTCAGGGCTCGGTGGCCGAAGACTGTGAGTGACGTCTAGTAGAACGCTTGATGCACAAGTATAACCCAATTAAACTGGTGCCAATAAAAACTTTTAAGCTCCGTTCAAATTAATTTTCTGCTCTTCAAAATTGAGCAGAATTAAGTTTAATTAAATCTAGTTCAATCGGGGACTAAAGATATCGTTATGGTCCATAACGGGGTTTAAAAAATGCTCCGTTCTTGCTTAATCTCGGGAAGTCCATTGTGTAAGTGAGCTTTGTTTAAAGAAACGGTTCGTGCACTATCTGTCAACTGCACCGCTAGTTACTTCGTCTAACTTACTGTTTCCTGTTACTACAATATTCTATAAAGTGTGGCTTATATTGGTCAAATGGGTCGCTCCATTGAAGTAGTTGTAAGTTTAGTGAGGTTTATGAATAACTAGGTTCTAGAGGCAGCTTGGTTTATATATAATATAAATGTAGTAAGTAATTTATGTATGTGTAAGTTGTATGTGCACTGCAAGCCGGGTCATCTTTTCAGTGTACTGTATGATTTGAAGTTATGTTTTCATTTTCTCTCAACTACACAGCGAGTTTTCATTTCTTTTAAGTGATACGTAAATAGGTATACTGTTACTGCACGTTGCTGCGCGTTTGTTTAAATAAGTTTTTACTGTATGACGTTTTCAATAATAGATTATAGTTAAATCTATGTAATAGGTACGAGATTGCGATATTTTAAATTCCTTTATGAAGGATAAAACTGAACAAAAACTTTGTAAGATCCTCTCCAGATGGAACACGACTCAACTCGCGTGTTAGTGAAGTAGGTAACAGACGTCGATAAATTATTCACCTTTGAGCAACATACGAGCCTCGTATTTACATATCAATCGAGCTCATTTCGGCAATTTGTTGATTTGTGCGTATTGCATGATTATCTAGTCGTGTTTCAGGGCGAAGTTTTTGAGACAAGTATTCCAGCGTTTCTACTTCGATGAGGTTAAAGACACGGTCCCTTTTCGAACTTAAGATCACTAAATGTTGACATAACATACATATTTTTGTTCGTGCGTGTGTCGTGTCATCTGGTTTTAAGCGGTCATTGGCATCGTAGCAACCTTGAGTAAGGTACTACGTGCTACGGTGTCAGTGGCCGTACGTCACTCGTAGCATTTTCGTAGCGTGACTCATTTGCTACGGCGGTATTTCGTAGCTTTGCGAATTCTTACGGAGTATTATTTCATTTATTTTTTTACTTCATTACTTGTTTTTTCATTTCACAACTATCTTACTTAGAATTTTGTTTTGCTATGCCACCACATCTACTAATGTTTTAGTACATGTATTTGATTTTCAAAATTGATGGAAAATAATGTTCTATTAGGCACTCATTGTAATGAAGCAGAATGTTTCGGAGTCAGCTATTTGAGCCGGGACCCAAACTGCCGCAGAATGTAATCTGACATTAATCTAAATTGATCGTTAAACTATTATGCTATAGTGAGACTGAGCAGAGGGCAGGTGTCGACATTTGGGACGCCATATAAAAATATAACGATAAGATACTTTATGTGAGGGTTGTTCGTTTAATATGACTAAATCGAATATACCTGTCGTAAAATGTGTCCGTCTCGATGTCTGATAACATATCGATCAGTTCGAGCGCTCAAATGATTGTCTTTTGGGACTTGGCAAAAATAATTCACTTTGATGAATGAGATTGTTCAATTCAAATTGTATCGCGGGATTTTTTTTCTAATTCTTACGCTTTAATTAACTACTGTCAAATTATTTAGAGAGTTATTTACTAAGAAAATCAAGCTATTAAAGGCCTCAACAATTGTTACTAATTACAGAACGGTGTTTTTCATTACGAACAATATTGGCTTCTAAAAAAAACTGAAAAAATACAAAAATGTTGTACAAAATCATACTAAAAAAAACTAGAATTAAAATGATTCCATAAACCATTTTTTTAAATAAGCTTATTTGTTCTGAAGCATTTTTTCTATGAATTGAATAGATTCCCCAAATATTATATTATTATTTATCTACTTTAAATTATACGGTTATATTTTATAGTATTCGGAACTTACAGCTAATATAAACAATGTTCTTAAACAATACGAATTTGAAGGCAAATTACAAGTTTCCACAGATAAACACTTTAAACACTCGAAACAAAAAAGACAACAAAAAAAGGATTTATACAAACTTCAGACAAAAATATAAAAAAAAACTAAAAACTCCATTCAGACGCAAACAATTACTTTTCCGTAAAAAAGTTTCTCACCGACAAATGCTTAAGTTTAGAAACCCTGGTATTGAAAATGTCCAAATTATGTTCACTAGTAATTTTATTAAAACTTCTGCTCGCACGGATCACAAACGAATTGTGCCTGTAGACGGTATAACTAATCCTAAACTGCCTAACAGCTCAGGGCAATCTGTAGTACCATTTGCGATTTTAAACAAGTATGCCATATCAGATGCGTCTGCGCTAATACAGAGGTAAGATATGAAATCTCTTGCATCGCGCTACATAATTGGGAGTATATTTCCTAGTTTTGCAATGCAAGAACCGTAGGAACCGCTTTTGAATTCCCTCAATTCTGTCTATATAAATATTATAACTAGGGTTCCACAGGGTTGTGTTATTGCCGATACATATATCCAACACCATTTAAACTAGGTATTATGGCTTACCAAAGTTTAGAAGTCAGGAGAAATCTTGCTACCGTTAAAATATTAAATCCGCCTAATTCGTGGTTCCCTCTCGAATTCCTCGGTTTTACAGTATATTTCTTTTAACATGCCTCAACTGCCGCGTTGGTCTTGTGGTTGCAAGCGCGTTTGTTGAGCATCAGGTTCTGGATTCCATTCCCAGGTCGGGCAAAACGTAATTGGATTTTTTCGTCAGGAATTTCTCAGTAGCAGCCACGGAGTCTGGATTTGTGCCCGATTGATGGCAATAGGCTCACCCCCTATTACATGGGACTTAAAAATAACTGGCGAAATGTGGGCGTACTATTAGGTGCAGTTCTGCATTACCCTTCGGGGATTACAGGCGTGATGTTACGTTATGTCCTTTTATCATCCCACTACCTATCCGACATACACTTCGCCCTCGGCAACGTCCTCTATTTTCAGTGTTTCAACCAGTACCAAATCCCTTAAGACCAGTCCATTGTACGTAGCCCTCACCCATATTAACAACATTTTATCGTACGATGAAACCTTAGATATTTGTGCGAGTACTGAACTGAGATTCCTGAAAACTGGTACTTGTTACCTGGAGTCCATTGCTACAATCTCCTTGGACTAAGTAAATAAATTAAAATTCTTGTTAATATGTAGTTACAATCTCTTTCTATTTTATTTAGCGTTTGTTCATAATTTTATTCTATTCAATTTGATGTCATTGATAGTTTCATTACAATTCTATTTTTTTTAATTTAAAATTTGAAATTTGCTTGCTATTATGAGTGATAACTTGTACGTGTGGTGCTTAACATACTACAGTATATAGTTAAAGTTGGTTGAAATAAAAAAATAAACCGAGATTTTTTACACCTGACAACATTGACAACTGAAACAAGTTTCCCAGCAATAATTTTTGCGCCGTGTTACTTAGTTTAGTTTACAGAATGCTTTCGCTTCGTGAAGGGTCCGTTTACACCCTGCGTAGTTTTTAGAATTGCTATAACTTCCATTTAATACACAAAGAAATAACACTCTTATATTTACATTGCTGACGACATAGGCTCAGGATTCCATTCGAAAAAAACCCACCTCTGATGAACCAGTACGAAAACAGTGTATGTAATTCGTTAATGATATAAAGGTATAGTGGTTAAGTCGTGGCTGTGTGTAATATTAACTGCCAATAGCGAGTTTCAACCATGTTAATTATCCATGTTAATTGTAAAGTAGCTAATTGTACATTAATTAAAGTATTTTGTGATTTCGTTTATAATAAGCTGCTGTGCCTGCTATTTCGCCGCGAGATTAACCATGGCTTAAATACTAACATGGAATAATGAATATGAAAAATGAATACTTTGTTTATTTAAAACATAAATCAAATCATCATCCGTTGGACTGACAGAAAGAAAAACTTCGAGCTTTATATTAATATTATAAGTTTAACTTAACAGCACGTCTGTGCTCCTCGAAGTATTAACCATGGTACCACCGTGGTATTAACCATGGTACCACCGTGGTATTAACCATGGTACCACCATGGTATTAACCATGGTACCCAAGCTAGCCGGTGGATAGGGCTCCAAAGAGAGGAACCTCCTCCCAATGCGGGCCGGATCAAGGAGTACCGCCTTCTGAATCAGGCCCTTAATCCAAACACAAGCGAGAGACATGTTCGTCGAGGTTCTTTGCCATCAGGCCATTGGAGTAACGACTATCGGCACAATGATAGTCGAGCTCAGATTTCACAAGCTCGTGCGCCAGGTCTAGATTTTCATTTGTTACTCAGGTTCCACCAGGTTCTCGTCATACGTTATTATTATTATTATTTGGACTGCCTCGTCGGTCTGCTGGTCGCAAGTGCGACTGCTGAGCATGAGGACCTGGGTTCGATTCCCGGTGCGGGCAAAGTGTTATTGGGTTTTTCCATCTGGAATTTCGCAGTAGCTGCCACGGAGTCTGGATTTGTGCCCGGTTGATGGCAATAGGCTAGGCGAAATGTGGGTGTACTCTTGTGTGCACCTCTGCCTAACCGTTCGGGGATAACATACTTTTATTAATATCCCTTTTTTTCTGTGCTGCAGCTCGACCGACACGATGCCGATTATCCAATCCTGTTGCTGCTGGCGCAGCCTGCGCCGAGGATGCTACGCCTCGGCCATCTATACTATGGTAATTTTCGTTTGTTTCTACTTTGTTCAGGCCCTAGTCCCACCGCAGATGGGAGGGACTGACTGTTGAGAGACGTACAATGTATTTTAGATCTCATATAAGTAAAAGAGATACTTATAAATACACACATATAAATCGTTAGATCGCAGATTGTTAACACCGCGCTGGCGGCAACTTTATCAAAAACTAGCTGTTGCCCGCGACCTTCGTTCGCTTATTAATTAATTATTATAAAAAAATATTACTTCCCTTTTTGAATCGGATTTTGTTAACAATTTCAAGGTTTTTAATTTTTTGCACGGAAACCTAATTCTTTTTCTTAAATAAAAAGGGCCTTCGTTACTCCTTATGACATCAGCTATTAGCCAGTTAAAGTGCCGACAAATCGGTCCAGCCGTTTCGGAGAGTAGCCGGAACAAACAGACAGACAAGAATTTAAAAAAAAATGTTATCAGTGCCGTATATATTCATTCAGTAAAAAGCTGTTATTTTGATATCACAAATAGACACTTTAATCTTATTTATTTGTATATGTTACTGCTAAAGATGGGTGTGAACATAAACTTATGATTAGCCGGCTAGGTGTGAACATAAACTTAAGATTGGCCGGCTAAACTTAACATAACCTAACCTAACTTAAGTTTAGCCGGCTAATCTTAAGTTTATGTTCACACGCATGTTTAGCCGTTACAAGTAGATAACACTCGTAAAAACGAGAGTCTTGTTTTGAGTTACTAGAATTGCTACGTTTAACTCGCTAGTCGCCAGTGGTGAGACAGGGCCTTAACATCAAGTGCCTATTCCGTTGTCATTTTTTGTAAATGTTTCGTTTAAATCACGTAAATTCATTGTGGCCAAAGATTTCACTGTATTTCTACTACATACTTAAGTTAAGACACGGGATATTCTCAAACTTTACGTTAGTTAGAATAATGTATATTTTTTGTGTACCTTCTTTTTCGTGTAATGTTTTTTAATTGTACCTACTTTCTAGTTATAAGTTGATATTTTATATCTTTTGCATGCCTACGTGGTAAAATATGGCTGAACTTTCAATATGTTTTTTTTTGTCACCATTTAATGTTACCCATGTTTGCAAAATAAAATTATCTTTATCTTTATCTTTAAGGAAAACTCCTTGTTTGAAAGTGCCTTTATTGAATAGGTGCTTTGTTTATATTTGTTTGGACAATTAAAGCATAATTTGTATCTGTAAATTATGTTTATTTCTTTGGAAATCAAGTGTACCTCATACCTATAACGTCTAATAGATTTGTTTGCGACAGGTATACTTTTCAGTCACAATAGTGACTATGGGACACTTCATAGAGATGGAGCAGCGCTACCTTAGCGGAGACATGACCGACCCTGAATCCGAGAGCTTCTTGGAGCCTGAAAAGATTACGCCGAGTAAGTAAACTTGAACGTTTATCTATCCGATTAGGTTGCTATTGGCTGGTATAAGACGAGCTAAGTGACTGATACAATCGGCAGATCGGACTGTAACGTCTCAAATACTACACAATTTGAAGTAGTATCTTTGCTTTAAGCTTCTGTCTGTTATCATCCTATTGGGCCTGTAGAAACTGCACGGCGCATGCGTAACGACTATATCCGCTTTAATAATGTAGTTATATTATAAAGCATGCTTCTGGGGGTCCAAAGAAAAAGGGCCCAGTAATTAAACAACTTAATCGGACTGTTTTAAGAAAAAAGTAGTAGTAGCAAGGCTTTTGATTTCAACCATTTCCATGATATGTGTAAAAAGTATAGAAAACAAATTTTCACAGTTCAAATTTTTATTTTTTTTACTAAATTAAGACATGCTGATTATGTAGAACTGCGCCGTTGACTTGAAACCTAGGTACGACCAAATTCACAGACATTTTTTTAAATTAGAGAACACCTAGCTAAAAATAAAAATAAAAAATGTACATAGTAACATCGCCAATATCGTTCGATCAGCCGCCCCCTCGTTGTTGACAGGCCCCCCCCCAACGCCTATGTTGACCAGTGACTGAATTTTAAAACATCGAATCGACCAGTCATACACGTTGTTTATATCTCTTCATCAACTAGAAAAGAGGTGACGATCTTCAAACGGTGGAGCAGATTTTCTTGAAAGACAACAAGAACACTCTCGATTAAAACAGCTTTCAAACAAAAAAAACCTTTTCAGAATCGGTTCATCCGTTCAGGAGCTATGATCGTACAGATACACACTTCAAACGCATAACACCCGTCTTTTTTGGTCGGGGGTAAAAAAAGAGATTTTTAGCCTTGACTGAAGCATCACTTTGTTCCTACCAAATTATTATAGGCAAATCCACTTACTATAAAAAAAGCAAACAAAAACGCTAAAAAAATAGGCGGTCCTATTTTCAGATCGAGTTATAAAACTTCACTGGAAAAGCTGAAAGCAATATAATAATATTAAATGGTTTCAGTGATAGATAGCGTTCAGCTTTTCAGTTTAAATAAAGGCTATGTACTAACTGAGTTCGGGCAGAAGCTCCGCACACTGAAATGTAGTCTGTAGATGGACGAATCACACGGGATGTGTACAGGAAAAAAAAACACTGTTTTGTGACCGTTAATGATTGACAGTTTATTAGTAAAAACATTAAAATCTAAGCATTAAAATCCGGGCAAGTACCAATGTGACTTTTTCAATTCATATGTACTTTCTAAGTTTATCTTGGACATCACAGACATCGGTGAAGGAAAACATCGTGAGGAAACTTGGACTTATAATTAATATAAGTCTGAAATCGCCAACCCGTCTTGAGCAAGCGTGGTGATCAATGCTCGTGCCTTCTCTGTATGAGAAGAGGCCTTTGCCCAGCAGTGGGACAGTAACAGGCTGGTATAATATTATTAAAATCTATTATAACAGCTAGTTCAGGTAAAAACTAAAACAAGTATACTCGTGCATCCTGCCAACTATAAAAGTACAAATAACAAGTAAATTGCATTATCAAAAAATAAGTAAAGTAAAGGCGCTCAGCCTCCCCTTTTAGCTTCCCTTTCAGGTGTTGCATCTTCTGCCCCTTCGAGAGGGTAGGGTTGTTGTGCATAGCCGCAATTTATAGATCCAGAGAATATTGGTAATTCGATCCTCGACGCACTGTCCCGTTGTAGGACAGCGAGGTTGAGCTTGCGGTTAAGATCTCGTTTTGTGCACTCATATGTCATTTATTTCTTCATACTGCGAAAAATCAAGCTCGTAGTTAACGTCGCTACCGACGAGAATGTTGTCGACCTGCCAGTGTACTTCGTCAATCACCCTCCATCGAGATTCGAGGATCCTGAGCTCAACTTCTATATCCCATTTCTCAATAATGTCAGCAATACGCAAGTTGCTGGTGAAACGGGAGAAGGCTCTGAAGTTAGTTGCTTTTTGAGTTTTGACATCGTCCTATTTTGAAAGGACTCCAGTGTTCTTGTTCTTTTCACCTTGGTGAGTCACCGGTTCCACAGTGCCATGGCTCGTTCCAGTGCAACTGGACGGTATCCAGTCTACACCGGATGTACGTTGCGGTCAGGGCCATCCTTTCCGAAGTAGACACCAATTTTCCAGATGCCGTCTGCGATGATTCCTTGCCGCTTAAGAAGTTCTTGTTTTCTAACGTCCATAATCGTTACACCAGTATGTATGCGTATTGTTGATAGACGTTAGCCCTGCTGACTGCACTATTGAAATGTTAAGATGTAGTTCCCGAACCACCAAATGTTGATGTTTGCTGCGGCTATCGCAGGGTCCGAAGGAATCTCTCCGTACGATTTTGTGCGCTTTCTCAATCTGACTGGAGCGATCCGCTTGTGGAAAACCAGTCAAACTGATTCGCTATCGTAAGTAGAAACACTTCGTACCTGTGCGACTTGCAGGACTGTTTACTCCAGTAGGCGATCCGGCACGAAGGACCAAAAATGTACGGGCAGTAGCTCAGCACACTGAGATATAGTCTGTAGATGGACAAATAACACGGGATGAGTACAGGAAATAAATTCACTGTTTTGGGTCCGTTAATGATTGACAGGTTATTAGTAAAAACATTAAAATATATAATACATAAAGTAGGCGACTTGTGGCGGGCGTAATAGTCGAGACAGCGAATGTACAAAAATAATCGGCGAATTAGCAACTGCTTGTTCTGGTAAAAATTAAAACAAATCATTTCATGTGACGAACCTCGTATAAACTGGATAGGTTTGAAGCCTTTGTGTAATAAATACCATTGCAGAAACCTTTCAGTATAAGGGCAGCGCCACACGATGTTTCACGCAGCGTTTTATGCACTAAAACACGGTGATTATTTACGATTATAATATAGTTCTCCAGACCGCATTCGGCTCTGGCTAAAATTTTTAGCGGATACTAGGAATCGACCCAGGGGATATTATAGTGCATAGGAGATATTGTGCCAGCTATTAATCATACAAGTTTTATGCGTGGCTAATAAACGTGCTATGGAGCGCAATATCTTGGGTGTAAAATTAACAGATCGCGCTCCAAAACGCAAATCGTTGACGTTGCTCAAAAGGCTGCCCAACTTAACCGGGACTGGGCAGGACATGTCTGTTACATGCCGAATGAACTGTGGGCCCGTAAAGCTCAGGATTGGTGCCCTGAAACAGTGACACGGGGTCGCGGCAGACCACGAAGGAGGTGGCGGGATGAACTGGATGTCTTCCTTGAGAATTGGAAAGAAGTAGCACAGAAGCGTGACCTTTGGAAGGAATGGAGGGAGGCCTTTGCCCAGCAGTGGGACAATATGGGCTTGCTATAATATATATAATAAAATCAAAGTTGTACTGATGGCGAAGATTACAACTTTGATGGCTTACATCGCGGAAATGAGATGCCTTAGAAGATTTTGTCTCAAACAAAACTTGTTTATATTGATACCAGTATTGATAAATACAGGATTAATGCGTGGTCGCCATTTAAAAAAAAGGGGAAGTTAGGCAGGCCAAATAATTCAAAGTACTTTCTAATAGACAAATCAAATGACTTTTAGCCTGTCCTGGGAATCGAACCCAAGACCCCACGCTCATCAGTCGCGTCAATCACTAGAAAATAGAAGGAACTGAAGAAAAATGCTGGAATCAAAAACGTCGCTTCAGCAACGTCACGTCGCAACAAATGCAAATAACCGTGTGCTACCACCCTTACTTTACGAATAATTCGAGCCCGTGGGCGTTATGCAGTATTTGTAGGTCCATCAGTCAGCTCTCGACGCTCGTAAAGACAGGTACCGCCACTAGCGCTACAATTGATGTTTACCTGGAAAATCTTTCCATTCGTGACGCGAGTGCTGTGCATCATTTTTTGTTCTCTTTCATAATATGACTACTAAGCGACATATTAGCGATAGCATTATCAAGATGGATGGAAGTAACATACAAAATCAAGAAAAAGGGAGCAGGGCAGATCCTATTGCAGGACCAAGCAATATGGATCTAGACGGAAAATGGACGACAGTTAGAAACAAGAAAAGGGCGAAGAAACAGCAACGGAAGAAACTTCTGGAAAATAAAAAGGCACTGAAGCGAGATGACGTAAAAACTGCTACTCACGCGATCGCAGGAAATGAAGAACCAGTTCAGCATACGGTTACGAATCCGGCTCAAGTTAAACCACCCATAAATGCTGCTGGTACAGCATCTGCGTCTTCGTCTAAAAGATCCTTCGCCGACGTTGTGAGAGGTATCACTGGTCCAGATAAAGGGTCTACTTCTACTGCTGATAAGGAACCAACACGTAGGAAAAGTGGTGACAGAGGACATCAAAAAGTCAAACACCAAGGACGTTTGGGTCGTGTTCTTACAGAGAAAGAAAGGAACAAAAGATTTTGGATAAAGATAACTCAAGGTGAATATTAGTATTTTCTTAACTTTTGCCGTTTACAACTGGCTTTTAAGTCAAAAGCGCGACTGCTGAACTTGAGGTCGGACAAGGTGTTATTGGGTTTTTCCATCAGGGATTTCTCAGTCGCAGCCATGGAGTCTGATTTCCGCCCAGTTGAGGGCAGTGGGCTCGCCCCCTATTACTTGGCTTAAACACAACTGGTGAAATGTGGGTGTACTATCGCGGTTTTGGATCTCTATAGTGTTGTAATATTTGAAGCAAACTGTGCAATTCTAATTCACTCGGATCGTCGGGTCAACAGATCAACCGGTGTCAGTATATTAAACAGTGTAAGAGTCCGGATTTGAGAATTGTGACAGTTATTTAGTTAATAGTAATAACCTTTTCTTTAATATTTTGTAAAAACCGTTTTATTTGATATCTTGAAAGGTATAGCTTTAGCCTGAAACCAGTTTAAATCGGTTTTGACCTGTAAAGACTTCTGACTGAAACAGAACTGAACGCACACATTCGCACAGACCCGTTTTAATAATTAACACTAATCTTCCCCCTTCACCTAAGCTACCATTGATTTGATTTTCCAAGGAAAACTAACATACGTATCAGGAATTTAATTTAAACAATAACTCTTTTATAATTACTTCAATTTTTGCATATTATGTCTTGCATATCACGAAAAATGTATACGATTTTATTGGATGTCGCTGTTCCAATTAAAAAAAGAACAGTTATGAAAATATAATAAACACTCAGAGACGCCCACCGGTTCAGTTTTCATTCGGGTAATAGCAACGAACGGAAAAACGTATCAATTAATTTCGAATACTTTCATTAATTTATCATTAAAAAAACAGGATTGTGCTTTTCCTCTCACTCAACTCCAAGAGCTATGCAGGTTTTAGTATTCAGTCGTTGACATAGTCTTGATTTTAGTTCACTAATTCAACCTTTCACATTTCATACATAACATCACACTTGTTGTAATCCCTGGGTTAGGCAGCGGTACACCCACATATCGCCAGTTATAGCACATTTGTCAAATATGCTTTCACCTCACGACGCAAAATTGACACTAGGCACGGCTGAAACTGAAACCGAGGCAATCAGGAAGCTGCACCTTGCTAGTAAAATACAAATACAATTAAAACTAAATGTAAATAATGTGTTCTCTTTTACGTAGTATTTACGCTCTGGCTGATTAATTTGTGGTTCTCAAGACAACTACGGTCTCCTGACTTAGACTTCATGGAAAGTCTGCCACTATTCGGTAAGTACCAGCCAATTCTGAGTTTTATTTTAATACGTTAAATGCGTTGAGAGATTTAAGGCATTTCTTAAACGACCGGTCGTCTGCGCGGTCGATCGGTGTGCGGGCGTCAACGGATTTCACTGCCTAAGATAGGTACCGGATATATAGAAGAAATGTCATAGAAACAAATTAGATGCCATTTCTCAGTTATGCTTTAGAGCAAAATACCATATTTGCCAAATTTGGCCCGTTACGCTACTACGGCATCCAGTTGGATCTTGCAAGTAGATTATGATATTGGTCGCGTTGTCCCTTCTGTATTATATTCATCATCATCATCATCATTTCGTCTACTGCTGGACATAGGCCTCCCCCAAGTCTTGGTTTATCGAACGGTCCCATGCGCCTCACATCCAGCGGATCCCCGCAACCTTTACCAGGTCACCGGTCCACTTAGTGGGAGGACCTTCCAACGCAGCGTCTTACTTTTCGGCCCCACAAATTTTAAGTGTTTTGTATTATATTATGTACAATTAAATGTCTTCGGTTATAGGTATGACAAGCTTTCCTTTACGGAATTTCGAGGAATCAGTAAACCTGTCTTAACGTACATGACCGGCTTAAACGACAATAGGGGTGCGGTGATTGGATTTGAACTTTGGCTTATACCTACATTTCTATAGGAATTCTCAGGCAGTGAACAATGTCTGGAGCTTATCTTCCCATTCAGTCCTACGTACCACGTTGAGTAAGTCAACAGAATGGAAATTAGTGATAAATGAATTCATTTTTTAGTTTTATTCTTAAATTAATTTGTATTATTATATTATTTTATAAATAATCTACACAGAATATTGATAATTTAGAGGTATATTAAAAACGATTTAGTTTTTTTTTTAGCTACTGGTGACTTTTTCTAGTTGAGTTCACCTCTGCCTTTATTTTATTTTTTACATTTTAGTAAAGCTAACAGACTAATAACATTATAATAACAAAATATATACCTAAATTACTAATAACAAGCCTCCACAGATAAATACAAAAAATATTAGTTCCTTATTGCATAAGTTACTTCCTAAACATACTTACTTTTACTTAACGATATATGATTAATATATTTAAATGCTAAGAAATACTTATGTACTACCCACTACTTACTTACTTACTTAGTACATAAGTACTTTTCAGTTGCCACCCAAGAAAATAATAAGAGCAAAGGGAGTTGAATTGGAAAATAAATCGTTTCAAGTGAAACGGTTTCAATTTTGAGATACATTTTTCATACCAGTAGCAGGTAGCTGTACTTATACATTTTACACACGCCGCCGCATTCGATTACGTCGAAAATATTTCCCAATTTGTAACTTAATCGCTTTGAATAGAAACATTTTCATTGCAGCAGGTACGCGCGCTCAGCTCACGTATTGTAATATACATTTTATACGTTACGTTTCTGTTTAAGTCGCATGAATAAGTTTAATATCTTTTAATAACTTTGTAGCCGCACAGATAAACTTTCAAGATCCATTATGTCGTAGAGTTTGTTTCTAAAGCATCTATTTTAACTAGCGTTGGCGATATCTCTGGTTTGAGTCCCTGGTGTAGCGATGCATGTAATTATAGATTCTAGATTTCTTTATAACACTAAATAAATGTAGACAATTAGTTATTTCAGTCACTTACTGGCTGTCAACAATTTTTAGTTATACGCATGTAAACAATTAATATCACGGTTACGAGGAGGAAATAATAACCCCTTTTGAGCTTAAAAATGATCGCAGTAACATACATTGAGTATTTAACGAGCTACAAATTAAACATAAAGAGAAACAGGACTTTTGTATTTTAAATTTTGACAAGAAATTTTGGCACAAGGGCCAATGTTGTTACATTGTGAAAATGATTTCCGTGAAAAAAATGTTTTGAGGAAAGCAATTCCGCAGTAAAACGGAACGAAAAACATTACATGATTGAACAAGAAATCAAGTATGAAAATGGACCAAATAAAGTAAAAAAAATTGGATAAAAAAAAATAGTTTAAATAATGAAGAAAGCTTCCTATAACTTAATGTTAAATGATTGATGATGAGAACGCAAAATAGCTATTTTAAGAAATACTAATTTATGCAGTAATCTAAATCAGACTAAAATCAGATCACATTTTTTGTTATTTTACCCCTGCAGTCCAACAAGGACTTTAGTGTTAACAAAATAAGGATCGCTATATCTTTGACAGATTCAGTGATAGCAACTTAACAGCAACTCTATTTGTATGAAACTAAAGATTATTATGATTTGACAATGATGAGTGAGAAGTAAAATAACTGAGAATGGACTGTAGCTTTGGTCTTGGTGTCAGAAAAGTTTCTTGTGTTCTCATGCCCTCATAGCAAGACCAGGACCTTGAATCAGGTCAGGACTCCACCTAAACGATGCGAAAAAGAGAGCGATGTTGAAATCCACATCGCGTCTTTTGTCTCTTCTGTGATTGGTTAAATCTTGCAAGCCTTCGCTTCGCACCGCTCCGCTCTTGTCTTCGTTTTAGTGGAGTCCAGGCCTAAATGAAACCTTTTTGTGCTATGCATCATATCTAACTTAAGTTTCTCTTTTAGTAACGGTGTCGCTGAACATAACACTGCTGGCTTGCAGTACGATCGGGCTTCTGGCATGCATGCTCCTCATCTTTGGCGTATTTAAGGTTAGTACTCTCTTTATTCATTTAATTACATTTACTGCCCATCACAGTTTTACTGATACCTATGAAGGTGGCGCCAGGGTAGCCCACGAAGTCACATTTCATGATATGTCATTCAATACTGTAGTATTGATGATTTTAATGATTATAATTCTGTAAATAAATACGTGATACAGTCGTAAGAAACGTAACAAAATTTGAATTTCGCGGATAACCCTGGTGTTGTTGGCAAATCTGGATAAATATTCTGCAGAGGAATCATTCAATCCTGGTAGGGAAGCACAAATCTAAGGTTAGGCAAAATCATAGCTCGAAGTCAAATAACTGTCAATAAATTTCACAGTTATTTATGATAGTTGACATAAAAGGTGTAAACGGACCCTTCAGGAAACCGTCATTCAAGCATTCTGTACATAAAACTAAGTAACATTGCGCAACAAACATTCCCGGGAAACATTTGTTTTTGTGACTTATTACGGTTTAAGTATTGTTGGTAGCGTTCAATGTAACGCACTCAAAACATTGCGCTGATGGATGCATTGAACAGTACAGGGGTTCTAGAGATATTTTACGTTATGTTATAAACGTGTGATGAGTTTCAACTTTGACTCTCAATATCGTAACTAGAAGGTTCCCAGGTATGGCCCGGAAGAAAAAAAAAAACTAGTAGCTACCGAGGCACACATCTGCATAACGCTCTGGGGATTACAGGTATGATGTCATGTTTAATAGACTAAAGTCACAGCACAGTCTACATAACACATATGACAGTCTATATAATACATAGAATCTTTGATATCCATGTATTGTTTGGGTAACCATTGAGTACGACAGACAAATCCGTGTCTGAGACGGCCCGTTGACCTGCCGATCTCAGTTGTCTTATGAATATCCATATCTATGTCAGACGTTATGTCAGACGTTATGTCAGGCATCAGATATCAGACAGTCTGACAGCTGGTGTTCTCTAAGATATTGTTGTCTTTGTAGTAATCTTGCTTCGGTAAAATGACACGGTACAAAATACGTGTACATTGGAATTGATTAGGGTACGGTAACTAGCAAAATACTTCAAGAACTTTAGCAATTATATAAAGGGTGTAAAAAGACCATTCACGAAGCCGAAAGGCACTTGTTCTCCCCGTCGTTGTGATCATTTTTTTTTTCTGGACCATATCTGGGAACCTTCTAGTTACGGAGATATTGGAGGTCAAAGTTCCAATTTTTTCACAAGTTTTTTTTTTCAAAACCACTTTTTAAGGTTTTAACTTCACTTTAATTAACTCCAAGACCCGTTTACTATTCCAAGCATCCATCAACACTAAGTTTTGAGTGCGTTAAATTGAGTTTTACCGTAAAACGTGATTTTTCACCCCAAAAAAAAAAGTCGTTTCCCAGCAATAATTTTTGCATAGAGTTACTTAGTTTGATGTACAGAATGCTTGGTTAACGGCTTCGTGAAGGGTCTGTTTACACCCTGTACATATCTATACAAATAAATAAAATTGCAGTGTCTGTTAGTAATTTTAGAATGAAAGCTTTTTATTGAATGCTAAAGAAAGTATATATAGTACTTTTAACAAAAAAACATTTTTAGTTTTCCCTAGCCGAATGGCAAAAAATGAAACCTTACAGATTCGTCATGTCTATCCGACTGTCCGTGCGTATGTCACTTTATTCCGAAACTATTAGGGCTACACAGTTGAAACTTGGTAGGGAGATGAGTTCTGTAAACCGCTTTACGATTTCTATACAAGAATAAAAAGATAAAGCAGGCTCCCCATACATGGAATATTATACAGTCATTTCTATCGACAAATACACGTTCATAAAATTGCCTGACCTTGCACCCCGAGAATGGCAGCCATCTTGTATTTTTAAACGGCTGACCTAGAGTATGTTCAATGAAATGAAATAATATCTTTGAATCTAAGAGACCAGGAGAGCATCTATCGAATCATTAAATAAATTTTGCTGAAAAATAAGCAAAAAGAGCCAAAAAAAAATTTTTTTCTTAGGTAAGCACAAGTAGTGAGTGCAAAATAGAGCAAATTATATTTTATGATTTCGTAAAGTTTAGCAGGAAGATGTTCAAAATAATCGTCATGGTTAATCAAAGGAAGTTTCTAGTCTAATATTCTGTTAAAAACTTTAGAAGAAAACCTCTCAAAACACATTTATCTTTTTTCCTTAAACGTGTTTCCATCTCCCGTACTTTTCACGTCGGATGGCTAATGATATAATCCAGGTCATTGGTCAGCCGCTTCGACAGAACGGCAAAACAAATACAAAGGCAAATTAGTATCATTACACCTACATTGATTATCACGGATAAATAGTTTACCAGTATGATATAAATATTATTTTAGAAATTAATTTATATCTACTATTTGTAAAAATGTAAATATAATGTAATATAATGTAATGTCGTGATGGCCCAGACGTTAAGGCCTCGCCTCTCATGCATGAGGTTGTGGGTTCAAATCCGGGCAAGTACCAATGTGACTTTTTCAATTCATATGTACTTTTCTAAGTTTATCTTGGACATCACAGACTTCGGTGAAGGAAAACATCGTGAGGAAACCTGGACTTATAATTAATATAAGTCTGAAATCGCCAACCCGTCTTGAGCAAGCGTGGTGATCAATGCTCGTGCCTTCTCTGTATGAGAAGAGGCCTTTGCCCAGCAGTGGGACAGTAACAGGCTGGTATTATTATATATTTGTAAAAAAAAACCTGTATGCAGTTGAATAAAGTTAGGTTGAAAAGCGATCCTAACAAAGGCTAGATATAATTATGTTATCAAACCTGAACTGTATTCAATTAAAAGGTGCATAATTATCAAATATGGTTAGCTGCAGTTTTTTGCAATTTGCAGGTCTGTTTCAGACTATAATTATGTGAAACAAAATATGGTTCGCGACCGTAACACGTATGTCGTTACAGAATTATAATCATTAAAATCATCATACAGTCCTCTAAGTTCATTTAATCCCATCTGATGACTATTTCATAAAAAAGTATTTCAATGGGATATATGAACTTAGAGGGTTATATTGATGAGTTTAATGACCATAACTCTGTAAAGCCATATTTGTTACGTGAATCATATCTTAATCAACAAACAACCTGACACTGACCTGTAAAAAAAAAAAAACAAATTACAAAAAAACGTAAGAATATTTAAATTTCGCGGGCTAACCTGGCGCTGCCACCTTAATATGTTTTCAACACATATAAATCATTCATGACTGGTACCTCTACATAAAAGCAGAAAGGATAGAAGACTGTCACACAGCATGACTACCATAGACGATGACAAAGCTGCACTTTTTTTAAAACTTTTTTTTTTAAAACGTTGCCCCACACTAGGAATTTCTCCTGTATCGTGGGAGCGTTTACAAACATTTAAACTCAGATACACAAACAGCCAAACCCGGAACAACTACCTGTAGGCCATACAAATATTTGTTCCGTGCGGGAATCGAACCCGCGACACGCAGCGCAGCAGTTAATCGCTCAGCCACTGCGCCTACCGCGCCGTCAAAACTGGATAGAGAGTATGCTTTGGAATCACACAATCCAATTCCCCCATCCCCATTGCATTCTATCATTGGACGGGCAGAGATACGGCGAAGCGTCACCGTAATATGGTTGAAGTTCCTCGAACTAACAAAGCGCTATGCTTCCATATTTATTGTGCGACAGTCCGCCAGTTTGTGGAATTCTCTGCCGGCTTCTGTTTCCAGAACATTCTCATCTAGGTCTCTTCAAAGTTCGAGTGAATCGGTTTTTTTCAGGCAAGCCTACCCTAGGCCTATCCTAGGCCGCTTCACATCAGGCGAGTTGCGGCCAAACGCAAGCCTATTGAGTATAAAAGAAATGGAATAGGCCCAGGGTGTAAACAGACACATCACGAAGCCGTCAACCAAGCATTCTGTACATCAAACTAAGTAACCTTACGCAAAAATTATTGCTGGGAAATGACTTTTTTTTTTGGGGTGAAAAATCACGTTTTACAGTAAAACTCAATGTAACGCATTGAACGCATTGTGCTGATGGATGGATTGAATAGTATGGGGGTCGTGAAGGTGTTTAAAATAAAAATCTTGCATTAAAAACATGTATTTAAAAAAAAACTTGGGAAAAAGTTGGTACTTTGACCCCCAATATCTCCGTAACTAGAAGATTCCCAGGTATGGTCTAGAACAAAAAAACGATCGCAATGACGGGGAGAACCTTTCGTTAAGGGTCTTTTTACACCCTTTATAATCAGTCGCTCCGTGTAAAATATATGTATCGACTGATTATATATTGTATTCAGCGTCATTCGGTTAGACTGGAATCCGACCCCAACATAGTTGGGTAAAAGGCAAATGATAAATCATAAATCATATTTATTTCTGTAAATTGGTTATACAAAATAGTTTTACAAGTCATCATGTTATGTTTTAAAACTAGATGGGGCGGTGTTTCATACCTAATAAATCTGAGAAGAAACATGCGAAACAAACTCAAAGGTCACTGTCTCCTTTAAAGTCCAGACATTGTCCAAGTCATATGAGGACCATGCAGATTAATGTCTGAGATGGTCTTTTGAAGAAATAACCACACTGCTTTGAGTGGACCTGTCCAGTCAGTACAAGCATTTGTCAGGGATCGTGTAGCTCGACAAATAATCCAAGGAGCTCAACTTATATCCACTGGAATTAGGGGAAATGTCCTTACCTTTTACCAACTTTTTGATGGTGAACCAACCTATCCTACAATACCTACTCTTTGATTACTCCATAGTTTGTAAGCTACTGCACGTAACTTTGATGCTCAAAGTTTGGGTTGTATTTGAAATTGATGTTTCATTTAGTATAGAATAGAAAACTATTATTTCAGATGTAGTCTATATGCTGTTAGTAACACAAAAAACCTTATAAAGCTATTGTTAGTAAAAAAACAAACCCACAGAAAAAAAAGCGGCACCGCACACGAGGAAAAGTTAATCATGAAGATTTTCCTGTTTCTGTGTCATCGTAACAATTAAAAGCAATTATAAATAGAAAAAGAGATACTGGCCAACAGTGATTTTGTTGTTCTTGATATGAGAGTGGTTTTAGGTTGGGATTATACCCAGGAATAACGAAAAATTAACAGTTTTTGGAGGTCAGCTCAATTTTTTTTTTATTACTTTATGAAATTTCTATTAACTAGAACAAAATGTATAGAGGAGCAAAATATTATTTTGATATTTTTATAAAAAAATACGGAAATCACTTAAAAATGTATCCTATAAATCATTGAAAATACTGGTACAAAAATAAAAAAGACAAAAACAATAAAAAACCGCGAATTTGTGTTACATACATACATCAATTGGAAGCAACAAAATTAGAGGAGCTCGTGACTAAATAATAACAGCCGCTCGGGTCGATCTTTAGGTTAAGCCGTGCTTGCCTACGTTGGTCTGTGGATGGGTGACCACCCATTACATACCGAGTTTCCTCCGTGCCTCGGAAAGCACGTTAAGCCGTTGGTCCCTGGTGTCATTTGTAGATCTTTGACAGTCGTTAGGTAGTCAGTGGCCCAAAAAGTATGACAACCAGTCTTACCAAGGGGTATCGTATTACCCAGTACTAACTGAGTTGTGGAGGTCAGATAGGCAGTCGCTCCATGTACAATACTGGTATTCAGCTGCATCCGGTTAGACCGCAAGACGACCCCTATACAGTCGGGAAAATGCTAGGCAGATTGATGAGGTTTTGTCGCGCTCACTTATACATAATAAATCATTAACTTTAATTGACCAGTACCAGTGTAACAAGATAACTGAGCGCAGTATGTCAAATAACTGATATTGTTTGACTTGTTTAAAAACAAAAAACCAGTAACTTAATTGATGTTTAGCTAAAGTATTTTCTAGTTTAATTTCACCTTGAAAGTTATTGCTGTCATTAATTAGCTCAAGTCATTAATAAACGTATCAGTTGTCGGGTGGCAAAATCGAGAACACAGTGTTCGCTTGGTATTAAGTTCCTTCGCTTAATTAGTATAATGTTTGCCTTCAGATGCCGCTAATTACGACCAAGGTACAACATTGAAATATTCAAGTTAATTGTTGATATATTATTAGCACTTATTATTGTATTAACAAACGGATTCGTACGTTCTGGGATTTGCTATAAATGTTTCGTTATTTTTGGTTTTTTCTGTCGGTTTTCACAAAAAAACTCAAACTCAAAGCATTTATTTCAATTAGACCATAACAGGCACTTTTGAATGTCAGAAAAACAAAGAAGGCGAAGCTACAGTCCCAGACACAAGGCATAATAACTTGTGAAAGTACTGTAGTTGCCCATTCCAAAGCGTAGATCTCTATGGAGAAGAATGGGCAAGAAACTCCATGGACACTCTTTTCAATCAAAATATTTTTACAAGATCTTAGTTACATCATTCATGTTGAGATAATACATATATGTGAGAACGATGTAGAAAGATGTGCACATTAAATTGCAATTTGCACAGAATTTGGAAGTAATACTATGCCTGTCGATTTGTGGGAAAGTTTTCCTAGTGTTTTTTATACAAAATTATGTATTGACGTCCTGATTTTTGTTGTCAATGCATAGTATATTTTAGAATCAATTTTTAAATTTTCAATTTTCGAACGTGAAACATAATATATTCTCCACGCAAGCATTGTTCAGGTTTCGTTGTTCCTCTCGTAATCATATTCAGTTACTAATTATTAGTGTATTATCGGTAATTAAGTTACCGAGGAGGAGAGAAGTTCGTGGCTAAACAATTACAGCCGCTCGGATCGATCTTTAGGTTAAGCCACGCTTGCCTAGGTCGGTTCATGGATGGGTGACCACCAATTACATACTGAGTTTCCTCCGTGCCTCGGAAAGCACGTTAAGCCGTTGGTCCCGGGTGTCATTTGAAGACCTTTGACAGTTGTTAAGTAGTCAGTGGCCCAAAAAGGGGTAATCGAAGGGGTATCGGGGTATGTAAGTTAATTAATGCTACTATTGTAACATTTATTTGATAAATTTAACACTTTTAAATGGAAAATCGATTGTAGTAGCAGTGATAAAGGTTTATCGATATTTTTGAATACCCCATCACTAGCATTTGTAGGTATTTAATAGTAAATAAATGGCTCGGCGTAGAGAGCATACTTCCTATGAGCTGCGCTCGGTGTTCAAAGGGTTAAAACAATTCTCACCGTTGAGCGTACCGATTCATAAGCCACACAGGAAAACCGATTTGCTAGAAATATCGCAGCTGTAAAAGGAATTCCACGTCTTTTCCTTAAATTGCCTTGTCCCAGTTATAGTTTTAGTGAGTTTTTATATGCCACGACCGTTCGTAAAGGTCGACCAAAGCTTTACATATATGCACATTTATGATAAAACTGGTCAGTTTAGCATGAACTTAACTTATCACTAAAATATATACATATATTACTTAGAAAAACTATGTTAATAATATTATTAAACTAATATTATTGTAATATAATTATATCATATATATTTTTTTTGACATTTTTATTTATTTTTATATTTTATATATTATTTATTTATAAGGCGTTTTGGCGAAAATCTGGCAGAGAGCAGCGCATAAGACCGAATATTAACTCATTCAAGTTTTAACTTTATCCATAAAGGTGTATTCAATTGTATTGTACTCTCCTATTGTAGCATAAGGTACATCTCTGCCTGACCCTTCTGGGATTAGAAGCGTGATGTTATATATCAATAGTCTACTCCAAGGCCATACAGTTTTCTCTAAAGTGAAGGAATGAAATCATACTTCAGAGTCTTTGTGAAGGTGAACTAATAGAATACTACTTCGTACAAACCCATTTAAGTACAAACTACGACTACGCAATTCATAGATAAATGAAAGTTTGCCAATAAGAACGCTCAGGTACCTAATTTTCACTCAACATAGCGTACAAAACATAAATTACGCCGACTCGCCGGCCCTATTGTTAATGAAATAACTGACTTGCCTACCCATATACAACTGCCTTGAAGAAAACGTAGCTTGGATGTTTCAAACAATACATAAAGTAAAACAAATAGCTGGTAGACGTAGCCGACATTCGCAATTAATGCAATTGTTGAATATTTTATCAAAGTGACGTATTCGTACGGTGCCCCTTCCTAATTGTGAGAGCGCTTTGGGCGCGGCGAGGGGTGCGGGTACGGAAATTTTACGAGTGTGGCGCCCCCTCCGCCCCCCTCGTGTACCTTTCCCCCCGCCATCGCAGCCAGAGTATTCTTTCGAGAAAGGCTAGTCTTAAGGGATGTTTGTGGCCGACAGTTTAGTACCTACTGCTGCCCTTGGAGGCAGCATGAATAAAAGATATTCCTTTTTCTTTTAGCCTCAAGGAGTTGTTCTCTACAAGACAAAACTGATGGGAATCTTCCGCTATGTTATAACGCGTTGTTTAATAACGTAATCAATTCCCTTATAGTAAGCCATCGCTATCGCGTGCAGTTATCATGAGTTTATCTTCACAATCGGTCTAAACTGCCGCTTTTAAGGGTTGTCAGTCTGTCAGGCCGTAGTTCAGAAACGTCTGATCAACTTTTTTTGATTTGTAATGTTACTTAAGGGTACTTTCTTAATTATTTAAGTGATAATTTCATTGTGGCTCTTTGTTAGCCCATTCATTTAAACGACATTGAATTTGCCCTTTCACCTTGGTCTTGAGCCCACTTTCCTTGTCCAAAATGGTATGAAACAGATTACGTTTTAAATATTTTCAATAGACAAACGTCCGCAAATCTGATTAAGCAAGAAATGTACAGACGCGAACAAATCAAGCTGCTACAATCTGTCAAATTTCTTTTATGGATTTTCAACTTTATCGCTAAAGGATTAGGTTCAAGGTTGATTGGGAAAATTTGTCAGTTTCGGGTAACTTGATGTGCTGGCGTCTATACATAAGAACAAACCAAATTATTGGTCAACTAGCTTTTGCCCGCGGCTTTGCTCGCGTTAATTTAGAATTTGACAATCAATTTGGGTTGTACTCTGCTTGTAATTCAATTATGATTCGAAAGACACGTGGCGCCATCTATGAGCATAAAAACGTTATTGTTGTTTTGCTATGTCTGTTTCTGTATACCTGACAATGTATGTGCAAAATTTCAGGATGTTCTCTTCAGTGGTTAAGGCGTGAAAATGTAACAAACAAACAAACAAACTTACTTTCGCATTTATAATATGAGTAAGGATAAGGATTACAGACATTCGTATAGTGATTTTGAACAAGGAGAAGAGGGGTCTATGTGTAAACTGTTATCATTTGTACCTAACCACTGCAAAACCCTTACGGCAGTGCGGTGCGGCGGCTTGTCATTCCCGTGACCGTGATAATTATAACTAACATAACATTACGCCTGTGATCCTTGAAGGTTTAGGCACAGGTGCAGGTACACCAGCTCTATCTAATCCTTCAAGGATTGGAATGTGAGTGTAATTAGGTGATTATACACCCACATTTCGCCAGTTATATTTAAGTCCCATGTAATAGGCGGCACAAAACCAGGCTGCGTGACTACTACTCATGAATTCCTGATGGAAAATCCCAATAACACTTTTCCCTACTTGTGAATCGAACTCAGAACCTCAGGCTACTAGACTAGGTTCTGTTACGTATACGAATAGTACAAATTTCCTGGGTTTTTGGAAGACAGGCAGTGACTAGAGAAGACACTACTTATGAAACCCGCGTCACCGCGCGCCGGGAGTACAGCGTTAGGTAAAGTCAAAGTCAAAACATTTATTTCAATTAGTTCATTAAAAGGTACTTTTGAATGTCAAACTATAAAACAAAGGAAATGTAAATGATTTTACATAAAAAAAAGGAAATATAATTGATTTTAAATTGATTTTGCAAGGGTAGTTTCAGACGAAAGGGCAAGAAATTCCATCGATATGTTTAACAATATTTTGTTTACATGAATTATAGTATTATATGTGACGACGATGTACCTAGAAAAATCGAAACGAGTGCAAAGTATTTAAATTTGAGCAGTAACAAAAATGTTAAGTACTTACACAAATTATCGTACGAATTCGAAGCCGTCAGCTCCACACGTCATTTGTGTCGTATTACAAGTAAATTGCGATAAATGTTGCGTGGACAGTGTTGATAATGGAGCCTTTCCGTGCGACCGGGACTCAAATACACACGCGCCACAATTTGACTTTAACAGTAATGCCTGTTCACGTAGTTGGATGGTTGCTACTTACGTGCGGCTAACCGTCCCGAATAAAGGATTCTACCCACTACACCGTACCATACCATGGCATGAACGAATTAGACAAACAATTTTTTTTTTTTTTTGAAAAGTAGACCGTTCCGTCACCGTTCAACATCGGCGCGCGATAGTGCCGTGTAGTAGGTAAGCATGACGGCCAATCAAGCAACACAAAACCAGTTTATGCGGATGTCTCATTGTATAGGAAATCTATACAAAGCGAGGCCAAGGTATACAGCTTCATTTGCCGCTGTGTGTACGTAGCGTATCGGACCAGAAAAAAATTTTCGCTGACAATTGTTGACGCTCCGTGCATGGCAGGCGACGGTGACGGAACGATCTAGATTCTAGTGTGCAAAGTTCTCACACTTTTTAATGCAAAGAATATTGCGTTTAACTGCTTATGATGACCGTTCTAAACCTATTATAAACGGGTATGATACGCTATTGATACGTTCTAGTGAGCGTAGTAATCCGTGTCATGTTTATTTCCGTACCTGATACGTTCATAACACGGTCATGGTATGGTACGGTGTAATGCGCAGACTCCCGTCATCATGATTTTCCTGCCCTTATCCTAACTTATTTGGGGTGGGCGCAGCATATCTTCTTCTTCCATACTTCTCTATTACTCGTGCGCAGACTCCTGTATCGTATATAGTATCTCCTGTATGTAGTAGCTGCAATATCTGGGCCCAATAGGTAAATAAACACTAATTCCCTCACCTTCAATAAATCTAAAAAAAACATACATACTCTTGATCAAAAAAGTAGGTTCATTGTAATAAAAATATCCGCAGCAAATATGCATAAATGAATGATTCGTATAAAACACAACAAAGTAAGTATATCACTCTCAACTGCCAGCATTATGACGTTATTTTCTAAGAATATTCGATTTATGAACTTTAGCTTGTGGTTGAACGATGATCCTGTGGTCCCGGGAGAAACACGCTTTGAGTTCGAAACTCGTGTAAGATTCAAGCGTCGCTGCATTGTGTATCGTATGATTTACAAGCGGTTTGCAGCGTATACTTAGTTGACGTAATGTCGCCTCCAAGCCAAGATGTTCTGTAGCAAATGTGATACAATGAATCGTGTACTGCAATTGGCCTATTCAACAAGGTACATACCGTGTTTGACGCGTAACTAGCAACATTTGCGATACCGCATTTATATTCATTTTCGCAAAATAAAATACTATTACCAACTTCCAATCAGACTGTTCATGAAACTAATACACCGTGACTTTTTAGTCGTCTTACAACGGCAGCCCACTTCATATATCCAATGACTACTAAACATTAATTTAAAAAAAAATATTTATGAGTTTTTTTTTTTTTTAATAAAAGTATTATTCATTACATGACGCATGACGTAGTTATAACACCTTGTTTCGAGCGATAATCTACTGGACCCGAGCGCTGGGTAGGTATGGTCTCCCGTTTGACACGTTAACATCATTAACAGGATATTTCATAATTTTATTTTAATGTATTACTTACCTATTTATTTTACTTTGTACCCATTATGGTCGGTAAAAAAAAAATCGCGCCTAGAGCTATTTTATGTCGGGAACATTGAGTGGACCATCTTTGTACGACGACTAAAAAGTCACGGTGTATATCTACTTTTTATTTTTTCGTAATGTGAACAGTTTTCCGAGCTATTTCCATTTCACTTTTCTAAAGGTAAAGGAGATTTCTTTTTAATACATTGCAGTCTTATATGACTTGAGAATTTACATACAGATTTATATTAAAGAGTCTTTATGAGTCCATTGGACGTTAGCACCCGTGTATAGAAACAATAAAGCAGGTAGATAGAATCATTTATCTGTCCTATATATATAGACAATAATGAAGTTCTATATTTAAATACTTACTGAAATTAAAGATGGTGGGTAGTTTAGCTACCATTGCTGCTTCAGCTATGGTTAGCTAAGGCGCGAATTACACAGAAACGGCGTAAGGTGAAGGCGCGGCGCAGGCATGATGCCACTTCAAAACGTTTTCATACAAAATGTACGTAGGCGACGTGTCGTGAATTACACTCAAGCGGCGCGGCGCAGGCACGCCGTTCTTTCGTTTCCTTATAAATTCCACGCCTGCGCCGCACCGTTACCTTACGCCATTTCAGTGGAATTCGTGCCTTAGGCATATATAATCTTGAGCGGTTAAGTTTTCAGTAGTGTAGCCAAACTAAACCTTCTCTTAGCTTGTTCAAGTAACAAACTCACACTTAACTAACGTGTAACTACTGCTAAGATGATGTATTAATATCGCCACCCTATTCTGCAAATTACCGCATGGAAACATCTTGTTGTAGAATAAGATGTTTCTGAACCTGACCGACTCTCTTGGCTGCACCCAAAACGAAATTTACATCACAAAAGAACATCGTTAGTAAAATGTAGCTTCATATTTTTCATGCAAGACTGGCATTACTCTTAATCTGAGCATTTGACTCTGTCGCCGGTTAAGGAGCTCTCTGCTCATTAGCAAACACGAAAACATAAATACAGTGCTAACTCTATTTAACGACAAACTGAAACGAAGATTCTAAGAAATTCGTAAAATACCACTGAATAATGGTGCAGCAAAAAATGTCAGACGAAGATAACGGACTATACGCAATGAGCGTTGTTATTTGTATCAATATAAATGTTCGTTGCTTGTAAATTGTAAACTTTATTAGTAAATAATATTAAAATGGTAAAATAATATCAGCCGCTCGGGTCGATCTTTAGGTTAAGCCGTGCTTGCCTAGGTTGGTCTGTGGATGGGTGACCACCCCCCATACCACGAAAGCACGTTAAGCCGTCGGTCCCGGGTGTCATTTGTAGATCTTTGACAGTCGTTAGGTAATCAGTGGCCTAAAAAGTCTGACAATCAGTCTTACCAAGGGATATCGTATTACCCAGGACTAACTGGGTAGTGGAAGTCAGATAGGCAGTAGCTTGACCCCAATATTGTTGGGAAAGGCTAGGCAGATGATGATGATGATGGTAAAATAATATTGATTTTTCTTCTCTCCATTTAACGCCAACTCTCATTAACCCATAAAATGCGCAGTCCCTTCAGTATCGCTATATAGAGTTTACACTGTACTTGTATCAATTCTAAATTATGAAGACAAAATAAAGTGAGACAATAGTTTGGTGTTTAGTCGAGTCGTCCCAAACAACCAAGTTTGTATTATATCGTGTTATGAGACATAATCCCACAATCGCTTCTTCAAAATATGTCTTAGCCGCAAAACATCGGGGATAAGCCAGTTTGTGTCTCGAAAAATAACAATAGTAAATCACAAATATTCTTGTACTTTGAGACTACAAAAGAATAGTTTTCAGCTAAAAAAAGATTTAATTAAAAAACAACTGGTTTCAGTAAAGTTTTAAAGAGTCTATAGAAAATATAATAAATAATACCAACAGATAGTTTTCATATTAGATATTTTGGTATAAGTAAAATTGAAGAGATTCAAAGTGGGAAACTTATATACGAGTAACATATGCAGCACCTACGCAATATTTAAAAATACATAAATTACACGAACTATGTAATAATGAAATGCATGAAATTTTTTAAATTAGTATTATAAGTCTTGTATCCGAAAGTACATAGCGATGCTGACATTCGAATTAGATCTTATTATATTGTACCTATGTTTCACAAATAAATAATTTGAATTTATATCTGAGAAGTACTGAGAACTCGATTATAGGTTTGCATACCAAAATAAAACAAGGTTTGACATAACACCGATCTAAAAATGAAAGTGCTAATACGAAACCAGTACTAAAGGAAGGAAGGCACGATGACCCTTCATAAAATCAACCCTTTACGGTAAAAGCTAGTGTGAACAAAAGTATAAATGCACGATGCTCGCATGACAAACAGTAATAACTTTCAAAAAGGATACAGTACCGAGTAACGTGTTGGTTCCACCCCATTAGAGGGGCGCAAGTAGTGCGGCGCCCCTCTTAGGAAATATTCTACGTGTTAGAATGGACATTGAATTTCGTATCATTAATTCTTTAAATATTCATTATCATCTGCCTAGCTTTTACCCAACTATGTTGAGGTCGGTGACTGCCTATCTGACCTCCACAACCCAGTTAGTACTACGACTACTGGGTAATACGATGCCCCTTGGTAAGATTGATTGTCAGACATTCGGGCCACTGACTACCTGTAAACGACTGTTAAAGGTTTACAAATGACAGCCGGGACCAACGGTTTAACGTGCTTTTCGAAGCACAAAGGAAATTTGGTTTGTAATGGGACCACCCATTCACGGACCAACCTAGGCAAGCGCGGCTTAACCTAAAGATCTAATTCTTTAAAGATTATCTGTGTCATAACATCGATGTAGTTGTGCAACGAGAAATGTAGTCACTACGGTAAAACATGTAACTGTAACACTCATTAAAAATAATGGTTCATTAACTAGATAATTAGCACATTAAGGGCTCTTGGAGGTGTGACACGTACATAACAAAACCCGAAAGTAGTGGAAGGTCAAAGATCAATTAAACATGAACGTCTAGATAGGGCACGACCAGACATACTGATAAACTGACTTCGTGCGTTAAGGCAAGCAAAACTGCGTTTATGGATGGCTAACAGTATCTCACCTACACCCGTTTATTTACACGCAAAACACTTAATCTGGGCGAGGCCAAATTCAGTAGTTACTTCCATCGTGATTTATTAAGTGAATGGGACTCCTTCAGCGTTTTCAGTAAGTTAGCACTAGTCTAGTCGTTATATTATATTATCTTACTATCTGCGCGTCCGCGTGAACCTATTATAAAAATATTATTTCCTTAATTGAATCGGATTTTGTTAACAATTTCAAGGGCCTGTTTATAACAGCAGCTACCTGTCAGTAAGAGTCCCGTCAAAATCGGCCCAGCCGTTTCGGAGATACCCGGAACAAACAGACAAAGAAAAATTTTAAAATACCGTATAAACTTTCATATGCATTCAGTAGAAAGCTGTTATTTATATTGAAATAACAAACAGACACTTCAATTTTATTTAAGTACTAGCTGTTCCCCGCGACTTTCGTCCGCGTAGAATTATTAAAAATACAATTTTCCCCGTTTTTACAACATTTTTCATTAGTGCTCCGCTCCTATTGGTTGTAGCGTTATGTTATATAGCCTATAGCCTTCCTCGCTAAATGCGCTATCCAACATTAAAAGAATTTTTCAATTCGAACCAGTAGTTCCCGAGTTTAGCGCGTTCAAACAAACAAACTCTTCACCTTTGTATATTAGTACTAGCTGTTCCCCGCGACCTTCGTCCGCGTCAAGTTATTAAAAATACAATTTTCCCCGTTTTTGCAACATTTTTCATTGCTGCTACGCTCCTATTGGTCGTAGCGTGATGATATATAGCCTATAGCCTTCCTCGATAAATGGACTACCCAACACTGAAAGAATCATTCAAATCGGACTAGTAGTTCCAGAGATTAGCGCGTTCAAACAAACAAACAAACAAACACTTCAGCTTTATAATATTATTAAGTATAGATTTGTATGGATTCGCTTCTAATGTCCAAGGTCTACCGCAACGTTTGCGGAGGTGGGGATCGTCCCTACAATAAATCTAAAAATAACGATACCAGCTCACGACTTCGATGTTCTTTTCACGTCGATACCCTTGCATGCATCGGAGTGCATGATGAACTGTCCATCCATCTCGGTTGTCAAGAATACTTCCATGCCAGTCGTTGCGAGTCGTTCGATGCCGGAAAGACAGATAACCTCCTCATTTCAGTATTTAAATCGAGTTGGAGTTGTACTTAGATAATTAGCCGTATTTGGGGGGTATTTCTCAAAGCGCAACTATTTTTAAGCGCAACCAACTAAGCGCAACTAAATTATTCCTCGAAGCGCAACCAATAGTGAATGTTAACGTTAATGAATCCATCATACCCACCTCTATTTTCCATCATGGTTGGGCTTTGAGGAATAAACATATAATATGTTTAATTTGAATTTGTGAGCGCAACTAATGGTTGCGGTTCGAGGAATAATTTAGTTGCGCTTAGTTGGTTGCGCTTAAAAATTGTTGCACTTTGAGAAATATCCCGTATTTGGAGACTAGAATGCGTCTCCACTAACCCACCAAAAATGAGCAGGTAGGTTGTACAATATTTGCAAACCATTTATTCTTCAAAAGCACATTTATTGGTTACCCGACTAAGGTCAAAACGGAATCACATTTTTGCCCGTTTAACATAAAGGGCCAAATCTCCGTTTGCTCGGAATTTGCGCGGTAAAACGGTCATCGGTACCCAATTTATTTCATTGTACTTTCTATTCAATAATACCTAAGTATTCGTAAATATATAAAATCCAATTTCCACTGAAATACTTAAAAGTGTACCAGTGTTTACATATTGTTCAAGACTGTCTTTAGTCTGGACAAAAGTGAATTAAATTAGTAACATGTAAACACGGTCACCCTCTGAATACGGGGTAGGTAAGGTCCTTACAAAGCACCCTTTTAACTGATCACTTTTTAATTGAGGTAAAGCATACCTTTACCTACATGTATAGGCGTTAAACTTAGCATTATAATGATGTAGGTAACACCCCAAAATACCCCCCAAAAATATTTCAATTAATAAATTACATTGGTTAAAAGAGTATTGTAAAAAAAACCGCCCAAGTCCGAGTGGGACTCGCGCATAAAGGGTTCCGTACCATCCGAGGAGAGGATCCCCCTTATTTGTTAGCGGCAACAGGAATACATATTCTGTGAAAACTACAACTGTCTACCTATTACGGATCATAAGATACTGAAGCTGACAGACGGACGGACGGACTTCGGAGGCTTAGTAATAGGGTCCAACTCTAAAAATGTACCGGTAACTGAGTTGTAATCTAGAAAACAAATAATGTAAATTTCACCAGTAGATACGTGGCTGGAGCTCCTAATGAAATCTAAATTTGAGGGTTATTGATTAACACTGTACTGTAATAATGTTTGGTTAGTGGGCTCGAATTTATTTGTTCATGTTTAACAAACGGACAGGTTGATAGCGAGTGACGTCACTGTGGTGAGTCTGACATGACGTCACTTGCACAGAATGACGGGAGTTTAATATACTGATATTAATTAGATTGGATTTACGGTTGCAGGTGATATCAAGATACCGGGAATAATGGGTACTATCTTTTTTATCGATATTTGTTGGAATCGGTGGGTATCGACATCATTTACTTGACTAGCTTTCATTTTATCACTTTCTTTCAAGCTTTGCCTTAATAATTTATGTATATGAAAAACACATCATCATCTTGAACATTTTAATCAGAAGATAATTCTTATAAACTCATCATCTGCCTAGCCTTTTCCAAACTATGTTGGGTTCGGCTTCCAGTCTAACGGATGCAGCTGAATACCAGTAGTTTACATAGAGTTAGTATTTTAATACGATACCCCTTGGTAAGTCTGTTTGTCAGACTTTTTGGGCCACGGACTACCTGTAACGACTGTCAAAGATCTTCAAATGACAGCCGGGACCAACGGCTTTACGTGCTTTCCGAGGCACAGAGGAAACTCGGTATGTAATGGGTGGTCACCCATCCACAGACCAACGTAGGCAAGCACGGCTTAACCTAAAGATCGACCCGACCGGCTGTTAGTATTTAGCCACGAGCTCCTCCTAATTCTTATCAACTACAAAGATAAAATATACATTCTTAACTGGAAATTAAGTGACTTTGCGATCCGATATCAAACAGTACTGCCAACATGTCCTGTGCCGTCGAAAATAGGTGCTATGCAAAACTGTAGCAGTATTATCAAGTATATCACAAAGATGATGGATGGCTATAACTGAGAGCATTTCAACGTTATGGTAGTAAGTACCTAGCCTACATACATAAGGAGTATTCCTCAATAAAGTTTACATTTGATTAAGACTTCAAAAGTTTGCCTCCATGTGTCTTATCCTGTTTTCTCTCCATGTAATGCAAACACAAGTTACTGTACCAAAGAAACTGCTGAATAAATTATATGTTAAGTGAAAGTTCAATATCATAAAGATCAAAATCATTAGGATTGCAACATCACGCCTGTTATTTGCAAATGAGGAGGACAGAGATATTTTGACGTGCATAATTTTTCTAATTCCCGAGGAGCTCGTGGCAATAATAGCGCAAGCTAGGTCCTTGGATGGGTGATTATCCATCACATATCAAGTTCCTCCGTGCCTCGGAAAGCTTAAGTCGTTGGTCCCGGCTGTCATTTGTATATCTTCTAGTTACTTTACGAGTAGTAAGAATCTGAAAGTCCGACAACCAATCTTACCCAGTAACATGACTTGTGGAGGTCAGACAGGTAGTCGTTCTATGTAAAATTCTGGAATGGTATTCAGCAGCATCCGGTCAGTTATGGAATGTGGCCATCAGTAAATAGAATACAGGGTATAAGGGACAGCCCTCCACAAACTGATAGGGTGCATTCAGCTCCTTATTTTAAATCATATTCCACCGGAATTTTTATAATTTTTGATTTGATCTCTCACTATATTTGTTTGTATTGCTGCTATATTAAAACTAAAATTGCGGATTGCAAGGATCCATACCAAAATTTCCAAACCCGTTTTCAATGGAATAATTCTTCCCGTCCAACAACTCAAGGACAACTCGAGGACTCAACTCTCTGGACCCTAGATGAAAAAGAAACCTAGAAAAATATATTTGCTTTTGCAATACGATTAGAATATAACAAAAGAAAACTCATCTCCTCTGTTCACTATGCAAGCTGTACCTACATAGCTGTACTAGGTATCTTTGCCGATCTTTAGAAATTAAATGGAAGCCAAACGAGGTAGCATTGCTTGTAATATTCTAAAATGAATATTGAAATAGCGGACCTGTAGACTCCTCCGGAATTCCGATATTCAATTTCAAACTGAATGTCTGGCTCTTCACATTTTATTTCCGCTCCGTTAGATATACCAAAAGGTAAAAATTTACAATATTATGTCACCGGGCTGCGGGACTGTTCTGGGCTGCGGGACTGTTTGGGCTGCGGGACTGTTTGAAAGAGACACCGCGGCCCTGGAATACAAAGGGCAAAGAAGTTTTAGTCAGTAAAAGTGTATTTGATGATTTCCGAACCAAAAAAAAAAAAAGGTGTAAGCGCTAGGGTAGCCCGCGCATTATTCATTTAACCCCATTAAATAACTTTTTCATGAAAAATGGGGTTAAATGAACTTAGAGGGTTGTATTGATGATTTTAATGATTGTCATTTTGCAACCACATATGTACGTGCTACTTGCGCTATTCTGACCTGAAAATTGCAAAAAACTTAGGAAAATTTGAATTTCGCGGGCTACCCTGTCGCTTCCTCCACCTTAAATAAATTTTACCGTACCTTAATGTATTAAAAACACGTGTGAGATTTCAATAAAATATTGTGATTAGTGTGGTTGGTTCCAGCTTGAAAGATAGGATAGTTTTGGACCCGATGGTCGCATATGAATCACAAAGTTTTTTCATGTTTTTTTGCACCCGTACAAAGTTGGGGCGGGTCGATTATAATTAAAAAAGTATTTGTATGTTTATAATTTTTTTTTTTTTTTTTTCTTTGGAATTACAGATTGTGAATACCTAAACTACGTCAAAATCATTCGGTTACTCTAGCCCGCGCCATCCCCTTCGCACCTGATCCATCTGTTTCAGGGGCTAAAATAAGTTAAGCATCTTCGTTCTAGTATCTCAAGGTTCTCTGAAACTTTCTATACCGAGGAGGGAGGGGGGGCATTTAGTTTTGTAGCCCCGGGCCTCCGACAGACTTATAATTAGTAGCTGCGCCAACCATTTCATGTCCCTTTTGACCTTTGCTTAGAAAGCGCATTATATTATAATAATTATTTGTCACAGTTCCAAGAAACGTAACATAAATATTGTTCTTGTCATGTGAATAAATAAATGCTTTATATAGTTACACTAGCTTTTGCACCGCGGCTTCGCTCGTGTTATGGCACGGGCTAAAGGGGGGCAAATGAATGAAGCCCCCGTCATCCTCTTCGTGCTAGGTTCCTCAACCATGCATTCATACATAAATAGAAGAAGTTCTAGATTAGTTTAGGATGTTAGTAAAAATACTTTCGATGAACCAGTGAGCAGCGATGGCCCAGTTGTGGCGGCCCCCACTTACGAGCAGTGAGTCTTGGGTTCGTACCCGGCAGGCGCATTACTTTGTGTAATTTATTTCATAACCACTGCTCTCAAAACGGTAAAGGAAAACATCGTGAGGAAACCGGCATGTCCTAGAATCATAAATCCGAAATATACCGACACGCACTGGGCCCGCGCGGCGTGGTGGATTGTAGCCCACTCCCTCATAGAGAGGAGGCCTGTGTCCCAGTAGTGGGAACATTATGGACTGATTAGCTTTGCTTACGCTACTTCTTTTGATTTGGGATCCCTCTGGAATTTGGGACCCAGGATGGACCTGCCCTAGTGCCGATAATAATTTTATAATCTAGATTTATCTAGCACCTACGTAATGTTTACAATCTTAGTATAATTCGTTGAAAAAAGCACTTAATGAATGTTAAGCTCATCTCGTCGGCACTAGTGCATTATTGCCGTGGAAGTATTTTAAAGACATTCTTACAGCCATGTCTTTTTCTTTGAGTTCGAAAGTTAGAAGTTTTTATTTTAAATAGGTACCTACACTATGAAATGCAATCCACTCTTTTGTTTTCGTCGTGATTTCTAAATTTTCTTGAAACATTCATCAACCAACGATTTTCATCGACCTATTGAATAGGAACTATATATTATGTCATCATCTGCCTAGCCTTTTCCCAACTATATTGGGGTCGGCTTCCAGCCTAACCGGATGCAGCTGAATACCAGTATTTTACATGGAGCGACTGCCTGTCGGACCTCCACAACCCAGTTATTACTGGGTAATACGATACCCCTTGGTAAGACTGGTTGTCAGACTTTTTGGGCTACTGACTACCTAACGACTGTCAAAGATCTACAAATGACAACCGGGACCAACAGCTTAACGTGCTTTCCGAGGCACGGATGAAACCCGGTATGTAATGGGTGGTCACCCATCCACAGACCAACCTAGGCAAGCACGGCTTAACCTAAAGATCGATCCGAGCGGCTGTTACTGTTTAGCCTTATAGTTCTAATATATAGTGAGGAGCCCGTCTCCTCACTGTATATTAGAACTATATATTATTTGTTAAAAAAAATCTGATCAGCAAACCAAAATTGCGTTCAAAAGTCGTCAGTGTCATCATTGTGAAGGAATCAGTATTCCTTCACCGCGAACAAAACCTAGAACCGCGTTCAAAAGCCTTCAGTGCTTTGATTGCTGTTAAACCTTCGCTAGCAACAAACGTTTTAAACAATGAGCACACAACAATGACGTAAACATTTGCAAGCTAACGCGTGGCGAGTGGCAATGACAAGTAACCAACATATAAAATGTTATTTGAACAAAGTTAAATTGGAATAGTTGCCTAAAAGAGCGTACATCTAGTACTTTTTTTTATTTGAGACAAGCCCGCCACACTATTCCCAAACCACTGTAACTACTGAAAACCAGAATCAACAGTAGCGACCACTTGTAATGCGCTGAGACAATGAAGCTCGACGAAGTCACAGAGCAACAATTTAACTGTCTTGGATCCAGCAACGAAATTAATCAGAAAAGAATAGCGGACGAGTAGGAAAGACATACTTCCCTCCATATCAGCAGAAGACAGAACAAAAGAAGTTTGCATTATGCAAAAGTTTTTTTTTACTTCGCACCACACTAGGAATTTCTCCTGTATCGTGGGTGCGTTTACAAACATTTAAACTCACATACACAAACAGCCAGACACGAAACAACTACCTGTGGCCATACAAATATTTGTTCCGTGCGGGAATCGAACCCGCGACACGAAGCGCAGCAGTCAATCGCTCAGCCAATGCGCCAACCGTGTCGACAATATTGAATAGTGACTGATTACCTACACGGCCTTTGTTAACAAAATCTCAGAGCCATAGCGGCAAAGTGGAAACAACAGTGACTTCCGAGTTTGACGCCGTAGCTTAGGTTAGAAGACAGACACGAGCTTTTCTATTTTTCATCTCCGGTGAAACTGTGAAGGAAACATCGTGAGAAACCGACGTGTCTTATAACTATAACTTATGTGACATGTAAAAGTGTTTCTTAAAACTTACTGACAGTTAATCCACCAACACAAATACATATACCAACCTTACAATACTCAACGAATACCTACAACCTCATACCTCAAGGATTGAGCAATCAAAATAATGCATAAAGATTTTTTCAAATTTGAGGTTATTGCGTTCGAACTAACAGACAAACATTATTTTTATATGTTGTATAGATGAAACAAGAGAATGAGTCGGGCCGCATTATAGAATAACAATCTTACTCATTTAATATGATAAATAATTTCTCGTTAAAAATGAGACATGTTTGATGATTGCTAAGACAGTAAAGTTAATATTGAAAATAAGTCACTCTGTCTATCAAATCCATTTAAGTATACTTATTTACTTGTGATAGACTACACAAACATCGTTATCTATGTTTTTACAAGAGCTTACTGGTTGCTGGTTGCTGTCGGTACTACTTAAGGTCACAGCACAACTATCAGCTCGGAAAGGGATCATCTCCGTTTCAACTCGAGCCATTCAATATTCTTTGCATGAAACTCCCTACTGCAACGCACACTAATCGGCACCGTAACTTGATCTGGTGCCAGCCAGGCCAATCAGCGGTCGGCGAGCCGTAAGCGTGGCGTTGCCTAGCCGTAGCCGAGTCGACGTATCGAAGCTGCTGATCCGTTTTGGTTACGTACTTACGTTAGGTTGGCGCTTGATCCCGCGATACGTTAACGATCCCGTTCCGAGTTGACCTGTGTGCTAAGACCTTTAGTAGTGTAACTTTTCAAACTTGGCAATTAAGGTTTTGCTTCAAAGCATCACCGAGACATTCGATCACAATTTTTCTATAAATTTTCTTATAGGAACCTCTCTACTTGTGTCATAAATAAATCTGATGTATATTGTGCCAACAGTGGGTTTGGCAGTATTTTTATCCTAAAATTGGGCTCCAAAATAAAAATTAACTGCATTTGATGATAGGAAAAACAATGGTATTTCTTTAGTTTACACGTCGCAGTAAATACTGGGTGTAAAAGGAGCCTTCACAAAGCCGTCAACCATTCTGTACATAAAACTAAGTAACACAGAGCAAAAATTATAGCTGGTAAAACGACTTTTTTTGGTGTTAAAATCACGATTTACGGTAGCACTCAAAAAATTGTGCTGATGGATGCATTTAATAGTATGGTCATGGAGGTATTTAAAGTAATAACATCTAAAATTATATGTTTTTAAATCGTGTGACAAAGTTGGAACTCTTACCTTCAATATCTTCGTAACTGGTATGTCCCCAATAATGATACAATATTTAAAAATTGCAATGCCAGGAAGAACAAGTGCCTCTCTATTTCGTTAAGGTGTGTTTTCAGCCGTTATACATATATAAAAAAACATGAGATTATTATTTACACTGATGCGTATAAAACTCCTTCTGTAGAGGAACGCTGCAAAAATGCTTATGTACGATTTCTTTTGTTCTAGGACATGAAGCACCTGCTTGTGCCATGGGTGGTGATCATGAGTGTGGAAACCCTCGTCGAGATCGTAAACCTGTTCTACTTGTTCTACCTTCAAACTGTAAGTACTACAGACAACTTAACATATAAATACTTTATTTTAGGCGCAGGTAAATAAACAAAAATAATCAAAAAACAGGTAAATTAACAAATTGTATGTTAAACACACTATATTTACACAATTACAGAAGTTTTTGCCTAAAAATTTCACATACTACGCCCTAATCCACGTACGCAACGTCACATATCGATCACTGTTTTTAATTCGAGTTGTGGAATTGGCACCCCTGTTCCATTTTTGGTTTTATGTGCCTCACGGGCCCCTTAACCCCCGTAGTAACTCGCATGTGTAATTAAATACCTTGATAAACATCTAGCTTCTACTAAATTTACTAAACATAAACTGCTCTGACATTGACGAGGAAATTTCGGAAAATTTCAATATACCTATGTACCATAGTGGGCACGTATGAGCTTGGGGCGGAATTCGTATTCGTTCAAATCCAAACAGACATTATATCATTTGTCAGTTGCAAGTTGGGTACGAACAAGTATGTATGTAACTAGACCTGTGTATATCTGGGCGCCCAAATAAATTGAGCTTCGCGAGTCTATTACGTTTTCAAGTTAGATAATGTAGTTAAGGAGGCAGGTTCTGTGTAGAATATTATATAACAGCGTCGCTGTTGGAGAGATTCAAATCTTTCTGCTAGATATTTTGATACAGTATCTTGTATTTAATAGTCAGAATACGCCAACCAAAACGAGAAAGAGTGATATGTGTAAATGGCACTTTGGCATAGTATTCTCTGCCAAAAATTTAACAAAAAAGCCCTTTAACTTAAAACATTACTGATTCTAATGTGATATTTCCCCATCAACTTATAGTACGGTACGCTACCTGATCATTCCCCTGCCCTGGGCCTAATTTATTTGGGCTTGGCGCAACATGTCTTCTTCTTTCATACTTACTTGTTTATTTGTTGTCATTTCCTACTGAAATGTCATACATTCATACTCAAAACTTTCATTACGAAATTTTGTCATACGGAGGTATGACAAAAGTGCCACACAGGCCATAGTCCTCCTGAAACACAATTTTTACAAAACTTTTGTCGTACGGACGTATGACAAAAGTGCCACACGGGCCATAGTCTATACCTCCTGAAACACAATGTGTGCTTTGTTGACATTTATTTAATCATCACTAAATAATTTAGTAGGCCAATTTGAACGTTGATGTTAGCACACAACACAGGATACAACTACGGCAAACAAAATGTTACAAACAATTTGTTTTATTCATTTTATTATTCGTACGAGCATGCAACAGTTGCGGCTGTCTATTGAAAAGAGACAATATAATTGATATACCATAGCCACAATACTCGCAAACCGGGTCACGGCCATTTCCCGCGCTAACTAGGATCACCTCGGAGTTTATTTTGCAAACCTATTGTCTTTTTTGCATAAAACGTGTGATTTTTTTATGAAAATCTGTTACTGATATTTTAAATTGGAAATAATGTAACTATTAAGTGAATATCTAAATGAGATATAAATAAATTACAATATTTATAACGTAAAATAATAATAAAAATATATACAATAATCTCTACAAATCGGTGTAACGGTCATTTTTAAACTTGAAAGTATCATTATAACCCTGAATGTAGCATCTCCTTACTTCAAAGATATCTTTTTGCTTCTAAGTTAAACTGACTACGTATAATGTTATACATAATTATGTCTGAAAAGGTGAGTATAGACTACAACATTTACTTGTAACAGAACAACGAGCCGCTCTATGATATGTTCTAGTGTATCATCCATTTACGAACTAAACGTCGAGCACGCTCGCCTCTTTGTTACAAACCAACGAGCGTATTAGTGTAACATTTCGTCGAGCGTATTGGTGTAACATTTCGTCGAGCCACGAGTGCGGGCGATGCGCGGTTGCGGGGTGATGCGGAGGGAGACCCGAGGGAGGATTTACCCGTAACATAACGCCGAGCATTCGCAGGAACGTTACATTACATGGAAATGCTTTGGAAACTGAGCTTTTGCCTGTATTGTACCATTCGTAAGAACGTTACATTACACAGAAATGCTCCAGAAAATGTTGTAGTCGATACTCACCTTAAAGTTACCTAACACGCAGTATAATCCATTTACCATTCCTCCTTCCTAGCACATTTTTTTATCGAAACGTACGAGTATCTTCATGTACTTATGATTTATGATTTTCTTAGAAACCAATAACCGCAGGAGTGCAATCAAACGGTGACGCCTCTAGAACAAACTGATTAAGTTAAGAGCGAGTCAGGCTTATATGATAAGGGCCCTAGCACATTGTTTCTTTGTAAAGTAAACTCGACTCAAACTCAACAACTCAAAATCTTTTTCTACTTGAAAACTGTTTGCTCATAATCTTCTTCTTTAATTAGCGTGTGGAAATCTAAATTGATTCATCCCGAAATTCGGCGCGGAATTTGGCACTTTCAGTAGCATCCACCAGGTCCTTAAATTTGCAAAAAGCAGAACAGCCAGGAGACATTGTTAAGTGATCCATCATTTTCTCATAACTGTCAAATTATTCTTCAGGTACCAAGGAGATTCCATTTAGCCGAGTGCAATTAGACAAAAAATACTCTAAAGGTGGAACGAAGTTTATAGTGGTCGGATTTTCATGGGACTTTTTTTATTGAGTTCCTAGAGGAGTGGAGAAGAAAGTTAAAAAAAAAATTTCGACGCTCGCGACTTTTTTTTTTTTTTTTGGTTTTCCTTTGGCATATTTTTTTTTTGTTCATGAATAACTTCAAATTGAACGAATTCATATTGCGGCGTAATAGTGTGACCTGCGTGCATCCATTAAACGCCAATTTGGTCTGTATCTTTTTCATTGTTGTTGACGAAATGCATATTTCCAGGTTTTTTAATGAAAATTTCCTATTTTTTCAATTATTTCTAAAATACCAAGTTTTAACACAAAGATTTCTTTTGTCATTTGTAACCGATACTTTTTCACAGATAACTGGATGTAAAAATGTGCAAGAAATCCATATTTACGAGTGAAGTGACTAAAAATTCATTCGCAAATATCAGGAAATCTTCTATGAAAAAGTTAAAGAAGGCCATTTTTCTCAAAATGTTTCTATGGCAGTCATTATAAATATTGTCCTGAAAATATCTTTATTATATCAGCTATTCGCAGAGAACACAAAATAAAAAAAATATTCGGCGGTTCTCGATAAATGTTAATTATTGCTGACGAAGGTGAAATGGGGCCGCTGGTAAACTCACAAAAATTGTCGTAATTGTAACGTAACCATTTCTCATAATTTCTATTTAGAATTAGTTGCAAGCTTGGGTCTCTGCGCCCCATTTAATATCAATACCGATACCGATACCGCTCCCAATTCTTAGCGATAGATCCCTTTTGTCATGTTTTACTTTCTCAGCAGTAACTGATATTTAACAAGTATCCTTGAATATTTTTCTGGTTATTAGACCTTATTAGATAGCTACTAAAATGAAGTTTTGGAAAATAACTTGCACATTGAGTTACATAGAAAAATTTCGAAAAAAATGCCTTCATTAACATAGACGATTTTCTGATTTTTGCGAATGAATTTTAAGTCACTAAACTCATGAATATGGTTTTTTTAACATTTTCTTGTCCAGTTATCTGTAAAAATGTATCTGTTACCAATTTCAAAAGAAATCTTAGTCTTAAAATTCGTTATTTTAGAAATAATTGAAAAAATCGGAAATTTTCAAAAAATACTTGAAATATGCATTACATCGACAATAATGAACAAAGAAACAGACCAAATTGGCGTTTAATGGATGCACGCAGGTCACACTATTACGCCAAAATATGAATTCGTTGAATTTGAAGTTATTCATAAACGAAAAAAAAATATGCCAAAGGAAAATCAAAAAAAAAAAAAAAAAGTCGCGAGCGTCGAAATTTTTTTTTTTAACTTTCTTCTCCATTCCTCTAGGAACTCAATAAAAAAAGTCCCATGAAAATCCGACCACTATAAACTTCGTTCCACCTTATTGTCTAATTGCACTCGACTAATTGTGTTTTTGGCATATCTTGTGCTATATCTTCATCACATCACAAAGGGCCTTCACAACGACACAGTGAAATCAACTGTTTTGAGGAGGCCGATTGGATTTGCCCACAGATGGCTAAATATGGCTATGCTGATGGAAATTTCGAACACATTTTCGAATGAGAAATCGGGCGTACGTACGTCGCCGGCGATTTACCGCACCCAGTTAATTATTGTCCTAACTTGATCACTGAGATTCGAGGACGTTCATCATAACAAATTTGATTTTAAATAAAATTGGCTTATGGTGTGGTTACAGCTTAACTCTCAATAGTGGCGTATGCGAGTGTCAGTTTGCGGTAATTCTACATCATATCCGATTATAGATGTTATTGACAATCTTAAGCGGTTTGCGTCAAATAGTTTTCCATTTTCTTTTAAATGGAGATCGAACTGCACAGATTACCCAAAAAAGCTCCGTAAAAACTAGTTACCGGCAGCTTTAGCAATAGGGGTTTGCTGCGAATCGGTTTCACTGAAAACGAGGCCATTTTCAAAGGGTGCAAATTCGCCCGTAGGCTTTTGATTAACTGTTCGTTGGGATTAAACGACGGTGTTCTGACTTCCTAATATGCTGAATTTTCGTTTTGTTGTCATGATCTTATTGGACACAGAGACAAAAGAGTAAACTGCAGAATTTATAGTTGATTATTGAACCCCTAAAATTGAGCTCAAGCAAATTTGCTTGAGCTCCAGCCGCAAGTAATATCCCAAACTGAGATAAAGATTTAACATTGAAATACATTCAAACATCACATTTCAGAAATGTTGCGCTTATTCCATTGAATTTAGGTAGAAATTCGTAATGAAAGCAAACCGCTACGGCGTAGCTGTTTGCTACGATCTCGTAGACAGCCGAAGTTACTATTCACATGAATATTAACTCATCGTAGTTACACTGCCTGACCAATCCGCTTTTGTATATAATGTCCGTGGACCTGTTCAATAGACAGACAGAATATCTTTAGAGGTATCGACAAAACGGCTATAATAATATCAAGCCGGTAAGGTTTAATCAAGCAGTCCTTAATAATGCTTGCTCAATTTTTTGTTACCACCAAATTAAAGGAGAAACTTCATCCGTTCTGAAGGGAAATAAATTAAATAAACGATTTTATTCGTCCTCAAAGCTTCTTCTTGTTCCGCCATAATGCAGACTTACGCTCACTTTTATTCGTTTCTTCCGGCGAAGTCGTAAAGAACAGCAATGATTAGCTGTTCTCCGTATTCCTCGTCCAGTGAATATTTTGTTAAAGTAGTCGTATTGAGTTCAATTCCCAGGCGGTAAAGTGTTATTAGATTTCCCATCAGGAAATTCTCGGAAACACCCAGATCCGCCGCCCAGAGATCAGCTAGATCTGTGTCCTTGTTGAAACCTTGCCCAAGCAGAGCAAAGTGGTATCAGATTATCTATGGGAATTTCTCGGAAAGAGGGTGGAGTCCGTGCCTTGTTGATAGCGATAGGGCCGCCTCTATTAGGTACATGGTACTATAACATAACTGGCGAAATGTGGGTCCTCTACTGAACTATCTTGGACTAACGTGATGATATAAAGTTTGACGTAAAACTTTATTCTAATCGAACAAAGAAGACCATGAATGTTAGATCTACATAACTGAGGTTCAGATAATTTCACCGTCACTGTTTTATTTTCTCTTTTTCTTTCAGTTTTCTTTTCATTGCACTGACCCTCAAGATAAAATAAAACTTCATAACTAGTATTTTTTCTACGGAGACCATACTTGATTGCGTTCAGTTAGAAGATGTGTGTCAACAATCGACTTTTTTTAAAAAACACTTATCTTTTTTTACTATATTTATTGGCACAACTCGATGCAAGCATGTTCTTGTCAGGAATATACTACTAATGGCTTGGACAGGCTTGCACACAACTCGGCCAAACTTTAAGGTTGAGATTAAAGTTTAAATGCATGTCTGTTAACTTTAGAACTATTGATGTTGGTCCTAAAACAAGCATGTTTGGTCTTATAGTAGGAGTTGGTTTTGATCTAAAAAACAAGCTGCATTTTCACATATAACTGGACTTTGGGCGCTTCTGAAGGCGCCAAATCCGTAGCCAAATTTCGAGCCCACTTAATTTAGATTGGCAATGAAGATGTCTGTTAAGAAGAATAGATAGATAGATTACCTAGAGGCTCTCTAGAAGTGCATTACTATTAAGAATGAAGGGTATTAATACATGGGAATGGAATGGGAAGCCGTCACCTCCTTCTGCGAAGCAGTCATGCTAGCGAAGGAGGTGGCGGGACGTGAGACGGAGAGAACCTCACGTCCCAGAAGCCGCGGGGGCCGCCCCGGGCGTCGGGGCCGTCGGGGGCCACGTGGTGGCTACCGGCCACCGTAGGCGCGGGCCTGTGGACGGTGAGTAATGGGTTAGCTCACCGTCCGTCTGTCTTATGACGACAGGCCGTGTCGACGGCGCGTTCGTGTTCCACGCGCGCCTCAAAGAGATGTCAGCAACAGGAAGGGGCCGATGCCTGCCGGCGCTGCGGGACTGTTCGAAAGAGATACCGCGGCCCTGAAACACAAAGGGTAAAAAAGGAACATGGATGAGATTTTGTCAGTAAAAGTCTGACACTCCCTCCCACTCCACCCAGAGCGGGGGGTTTGATGATTTCCCATCCCAAAAAGAAAAAGAAAAAGAAAGGGTATTAATACATCGATTCATGGAAAAGACGCCTCAAATTATCAAATTCTAACGCGAATAGTCAAATGTTTGGAGTAACAAAACAACTGCTTTCAAAATTTAATTTTATTCGGAAATTAAACGTCAGTGATAAATGTTTTATTTTAAATGCTAATTTTCCGCCGTTTCGAGCCCGCGATAATACGCTTCAGAATAATTTTCTGTGGGCATTACGTGTTTAAAGCTCTGTTTAAAGCTTTATATTTTGCTTACGTTACCTGTGATTGGAGTATTTTGTAAATATCTAGTTCAGAGTCAATTATTCAAGCACTTTCCAATTTTCATTATTCTACTTTTATATGGAAATTTTTCACGTAGGTAAACGAATTTTTAGCTGAAAACTGTTGAACAAAAAGTTAATTACGAATGAAGTTTCAAACACGTTGCCCGTAGAAAATGCCCTGATTCAAAGTAAAGCTGCGATTGGAAATATCAACCCCTCTAAAGTAGATTTACACACATACATACACATAACCACACATTGCCACATATTGCTTCACCTAGGTATTTTCAGGCATAGGTACCTAAAATACAGGCTGTAAACGGACCGTTCACGAAACCGTCAATCAAGCATTCTGTACATCAAACTACTACTACTACTTTACGCAAAAATTATTGATGGGAAACGATTTTTTTTTTGGGGTAAAAAATCACGTTTTACGGTAGGACTCAATGTAACGTACTCAAAACATTGTGCTGATGGATGGATTGAATAGTACGGAGTCGTGGAGGTGTTCAAAGTAAAAATCTTTCATTAAAATCATGTATTTAAAAATAAACTTGTGAAAAAGTTGCAACTTTGACCCCCAATATCTCTGTAACTAGAAGGTTCCCAGGTATGGTCTAGAACAAAAAAAAGTCACGTTTTACGGTAGGACTCAATGTAACGCACTCAAAACATTGTGCTGATTGATGGATTGAATAACACGGGGGTCTTGGAAGTGTTTAAAGTAAAAATCTGACATTAAAAACACATATTTAAAAAAAAAGTTGGAACTTTGACCCCCAAAATCTCCGTAACTAGAAGGTTCAGAACAAATAAATGATCGTAATGACGGGGAGAAAAAGTGCCTTTCGGCTTCGTTAAGGGTCTTGTTAGACTCTTTATGCCAACATTTGCCACCAGGTGGGGTTATCGATGCATATAATAAACATGTATATAAAAAAGAGAGAAAAACAAACATTGCAGACAGCCGCTAAGTCCGTGAAGTTTCTCAACAAAACTAAACTGTAACAAAAGCAGTCCTCTATGAGCAGTCAGGGCCAAGTTTTTATCCGTCACAGTTGTGATATAACTTTGTCCTCGTCTGTTTCTTCACGAAATTTAAAGCTTCTACTTATGAATAATATTTTGTATTTTGAAGATGGGTGTATACTACATAAATTGTTAAATCGTATTGTACATCTTTTAGATACATGTGAAGCTTGCCTATTGCATAGGATGAGTGCAAAAAATAAAAAATGGGCAAAAAATAATGGGTATAAATGGGCTTTATAAGGCTCACAAATACAAAATGTAACGTAATCAAAATGTATTTTAACAGCTAAGAAACTTCTATCCTATGGTTCTTTTTGGAATGTAGGTATATATGTAGGTCTATAATTGGCTTCAACTTACATTAGAAGTAATACCCATGTACTGTTTTAAGCTTTTACACGCTAAGAAAGAAAAGCTAATTTTATCCGTACATACATGCTATTTGTGTAGATAGCATGTATTAAATAAATAAATATAACACTTAAAACACTCCAGCTTTGAAAGACCCCATAAAATTAAATATGTAATATGTACAATTTGCTCGTAAAACATGTGCCTAACGAACGATTATTTTAACAACATTATAGAACAAGCAACTGGAAAGCACTCACGAAATGAGAACGATTAGATAAAATTATGACTAGAAAACAAACCTGATTAGATTATGAACACTATGATATATTGATTGACATAAATACATGAATAGTTTTTGTTTCAGGCTGTTGTCTAAACCAAGGTCTACCGTTATCACTTTTTTTCTTTAATAATGATATTCTAGCCCATTCCTTTCTATAGAGAGGAGGCCTGTTGCCCAACAGTGGGGGCATTATAGGTCATTATGCTAATGATATGCTGGCACTTTACTTCGTTGTGAGAAAAGTGAGCAAAATGGGCTGGATTTATGCAATAGTTAGTAGGAACCTAGATAGATTATATCCTGCGAAAGGACATTGGCTATCTTTTTTTTCCTATATATATACATATACATCAAAATTTCCACGCGAAGTTGCGGGAAACAGCTAGTATAGTATAAAGGTTAAAATTAAAGGGCCGTTGTATGCTAAATATTCCGCTTTGTAGAATTTCGTCTGTGTCACAAATATTTGTGTGAAATATTTTTTCTGAAACTCGATGAGATTATGTCATACTCCTTCATTCTTTTGGGTGTTGTATCTTTTTTTGCACTGAATAAATTGGTTTATTTATTCCACCTATTTATACAGGGTGTAAACAGACCCTTCACGAAGCCGTTAACCAAGCATTCTGTACATCAAACTAAGTAACCCTACACAACAATTATTGCTGGGAAACGACTTTTTTTTGGGGTGAAAAATAACCTTTTACGGTAAAACTCAATGAACCTCATTCAAAACATTGTGCTTATGGATGCATTGAATAGTAAACGGGTCATGGAAGAGGTATTTCAAGTAAAGTTATAACATTAAAAATTTGTTTTAAAAAAAAAAACTTGTGAAAAAGTTGGAACTTTGACCCCCAGTAGCTCCGTAACTAGAAGGTTCCCAGGTATGGTCTAGAACAAAAAAAAATATTGCAATAGCGGGGAGAACAAGTGCCTTTCGGCTTCGTTAAGGATCTATTTACACCCTTTATAACTAAATCTATTCCTGCAATAAACAGTAATCTATCCATCACTGAAGTAGTTTAATTGTTTTGCGCCACAATACCGTCAGTGTCCACCGAGGAATCTGTTGCATTATCCCACGAGATTGTGTCCCATTATGAGCTGTAATAGCTTCTCATACATTGAAGATGGTTATTATGCACTTTATTGTACTTGATTAATTGCACAAGAAAACATGTGTAAACGTTGTTTATAGGAAATAGTGGCTAGGCAGATAGATTATATTGAAACTTTGATAAGTTTGGTAGTTTTAATTGGTTACTAGCTAAACGTCTCCTGTTTCACACGATTTTTGTAATTAGACAAAGATTGACATTTCTTTTTAACCGACTTCAAGAAAAGGAGGAGGTTCTCAATTCGGTTGTATTTTTTCTATGTTGCCCCTTTACTCCCTTTACTGTATTAATGTGAAAGGATATACTTTCCGATTGGTCCCACAGAAATTTCATCAAAATCAGTTTAGTAGTTTGGTTTTTTTCTTCTTGGCTTATGTTGACGACATGCTGGTTCCTTAATAACTACTAGTTACAAACTTACAATGTAAAAAATTGTTTCGTGACAAAAATTTGTGTGGTCTCAGAACAAATAAAAATAGGTAAAAAAACTTTTTAAGTTAAACGGTTTTATGTTAAACATACATTGCAATGTTTAAGATAAATGTACTAAAAACCAAAAAATAATAAAATAGATACAGTCGTGGGAATTATAAACATATGCATAGACTAGACTAAAATAAAACCGTGGGGCACGTCAATTGTCTACAATCGTTGATTAAAATGTTTGTTTTGTAATGTTACACTATAATTAGGCAGTTGTTCAACCGACAACGATGGACGTGTGATAAGTAGGGCTAGAATGTGGAAACAAGCTAGCAAGCTCGATTATAAGCGAGTTTTAGGGTTTCATAGTGGTGAGCGAGTAGTACTTTTATCATATGTTTTGTCGATTAAAGACAAACTACGAGCAGTGAAACGATTCCTCGCCAGCCAGCAGTGTGAATGTCCAACGATAAACTAGTTGAAACATCTCTTTTATTTACATGGAGTGTATAACTATTGGAATTTCCATGAGCAAGAAAATAGTAAGTAATTTCCTCACCGTCTGCGGGCCAACTGCCTATTTTAACGACGAATTAAACGATTCTTCTATCGCACATTAAGTCGATAATTTGTAGACAATTGACGTGCCCCACGGTTTTATTTTAGTCTAGTCTATGCATATGTTTATAATTCCCACGACTGTATCTATTTTATTATTTTTTGGTTTTTAGTACATTTATCTTAAACATTGCAATGTATGTTTAACATAAAACCGTTTAACTTAAAAAGTTTTTTTACCTATTTTTATTTTCTAGTTTTTAGTTTTTATTTCGCATTCTGTTTAATTTATTTAGTGCTTCATTATTGCAAGGTTTCTTGCCCGTTAGTTTATTGCAGTCCAACTCCTCTATACGTAGTCCCTGCAAAGATCTTACTCTACTAAGAGCCACGTAGGCTTGACCTTCTTCAAACAGTTTCGCACCTAAGTATACGACTGCGTGATCCACAGTGCTGCCCTGCATTTTATGTATTGTAGAAGCATGATAGTATTAAAGGCAACATTCTTCTTTCAGCCGTCCCGTAATTGTACTTAGCTGGAAACTGTATGGCTTTCGGGTGTATAAGGAGCGTCGCTCACACGATTAACAGTCGAGGTGCAGTTGAGGCGCGGGCGGTTAAGAGGCACGCCGCAACAAAGTTTTCTTTACAAATGAATGGCAGTGCGCTCATATACAAGAGTTGCGGCGCGGGCGAGGTGAAGGCGGGGCGGAGGCGAGGTGAAGGCGTGGCGGAGGCGAGGTGCAGGCACAGGAGGGGCGCTCAAGTGTGCCCAAGCCACGACTCCACCGCCATTTTGTCATTTGGTTTCGTGCGTAGCTGCGTTTAGACGTTTTAAATATGGCAAATTGATTTTCTCCAGTTAGTGTCCTTCTTCTGTAAACTATTCTTCATTTTTTCCAACAGTAAATGGAATGTTTCTGGTGACATTCCATAAAACTTTTTGAACTTGTCGGGATAACTTTTTAAGTCACGTGTAGCTCTGAATGAACCTCTTTTGTCACACTGTCGCAACATATATGGATGCACCCAAAATCTTCTTCTATTTAAATTAAGAACTTGTATCAGTGCGAGTACGTCTTCGTCTTCTGACGACGACATGGTGAATGAATTACGTAAAATGTGAAGGAAGCATAGCCGCCTGCGCCTCGACTCTACGCAGAGACCTATCTTCGCCCGTGGTGCGACGCCGCACCGCCACTGACGCGACGTCGCCTCGACTTACCAGTGAGCGACGCGCCTTAGATGTACTCCGTCTCTTGCGAAATCAATTCGGACGGAAGGTACATCTGTTGCATACATCTGAGTTCGACGAAATTGAGGCCAAACGATTTCGTTGATGTAGCCTATAGCGCCATTTACTAATCCCTTTGAAACGTCAATATTGGACCGTAGCATGACTTTTGCCCCCACAAATATTTGCAGTTCCGCTGGTAAACCCCCAGTTTTGTTGATATCAGCTGGTATTATAGTAGCTATATCCACATAATCTGCATTTCGTGTGGCGTGTACTAGCTGATCCTGCGCTTTTATTTTGTAAATGCGAGCACCATTATTTCTGTACAAATTCAATACAGCAGAGTTGTGGTCGTTAACTTGTTGATTTGTGGGGTATACCCTTAACGCTTTGTCTATTGCAAACTCATCACTCGTGTCTTGAAGAAGTCTTCCCATTAAAATACTAAAATGTTGGGTTGTTAGCTCACCGACTCTCAAAGCATTCAAAATATCAATAAAAGTCTGGACCAATGCTGAACCCAACTGCTGTCTTTGTCTTTCACGGCTTTGTATTAATCTAACTTCATATTCTTCAGGCGTTTCTGACGCTACCATCTGTGTATATCGCTCCCGTTGTTTTGTTAACCTGGCTTCATATTCTTCAGGCGTTTCTGACGCTATCATCTGTGTGTATCGCTCCCGTTGTTTTGTTAACCTGGCTTCATATTCTTCAGGCGTTTCTGACGCTATCATCTGTGTGTATCGCTCCCGTTGTTTTGTTAACCTGGCTTCATATTCTTCAGGCGTTTCTGACGCTATCATCTGTGTGTATCGCTCACGTTGTTTTGTTAACCTGGCTTCATATTCTTCAGGCGTTTCTGACGCTATCATCTATGTGTATCGCTCCCGTTGTTTTGTTAACCTGGCTTCATATTCTTCAGGCGTTTCTGACGCTATCATCTGTGTGTATCGCTCCCGTTGTTTTGTTAACCTGGCTTCATATTCTTCAGGCGTTTCTGACGCTATCATCTGTGTGTATCGCTCCCGTTGTTTTGTTAACCTGGCTTCATATTCTTCAGGCGTTTCTGACGCTATCATCTATGTGTATCGCTCCCGTTGTTTTGTTAACCTGGCTTCATATTCTTCAGGCGTTTCTGACGCTATCATCTGTGTGTATCGCTCCCGTTGTTTTGTTAACCTGGCTTCATATTCTTCAGGCGTTTCTGACGCTATCATCTGTGTGTATCGCTCCCGTTGTTTTGTTAACCTGGCTTCATATTCTTCAGGCGTTTCTGACGCCGTCATTTGTGTATATCGCTGACGTTGCTTTTTTAACCTGGCCTCATATTGCTCTGGTGTTTTTGACGCTAATTGTTCCCGTCGTTTCTGTAATCGACTATTTCTATCACCTTCACTTTCTTTAGCTCGTTTTGCTTTATACTTTTCTTTCGCTTTTTGAAGCCTTCGTTTACGTTGTGTTGCAGTTTCTGTTTTATTTGTGTTTGTATTTTTTATATTTTTTTTTACCATTTTGTTCCCACGAGTAATGGACATTTAAACGGTCGACCCCCCCAGAGGTCCAATAAAGGGGCAAGGCTATGTACAACAAGATGCGCCTGAGTCTTGAGGGGAAAACGCTAACGACATATCATTTTTATCCACCCTAATGCCATACAGTTCTCGGCGCGTTTTAACCTTTCACCTTAACTTGGGTGGTGTACCGCTAACGACGTATCATTTTTAGCCACCCTAACGCCACACAGTCCTCAACGCGATACAAAATCTTGACTTGGGTGGTGGATTCAGGCTGGATTAATCAGATGCCTAAATTACAGATTCAATTTCTAAATTTAAATCTTATTATTATACGCCATTTGGTGGCTGCGCCCATCTTAAATATTGAGGTTGTATAGTGCACTGTATTCTTCTTGTCAAGCCCTTTTATTTGATACCCATATTGGTGGGATTGATAAAAAATTGTTATCAGCCATTTGGTAGCGGCGGCCATCTTAGATTTCAATTTTGCATAGTAAATTGTATTCTACTTGTTGAGACCTTTCATTTGATACCCATGTTGATGGGATTGATAAAACCTAAGTTATCCGCCATTTTGTAGAGGCCGCCATCTTGGATTTTAATTTTATATAGTACATTGTATTATACTGGTTGAGCACTTTCATTTGATACCCATATTGATGGGATCGATAAAACCTACGTTATCCGCCATTTTGTAGCGGCCGCCATCTTGTATTTCAATTTTTTATAGTATATTGTATTCTGCTTGTTGAGCCCTTTCATTTGATACCCATATTGATGGGATTGATAAAACCTACGTTATCCGCCATTTTGTAGCGGCCGCCATCTTGGATTTCAATTTTTTATAGTATATTGTATTCTGCTTGTTGAGCCCTTTCATTTGATACCCATATTGATGGGATTAATAAAACATAAATTATCCGCCATTTTGTAGCGGCGGCCATCTTGAATTTATAATGATAATGAATAAACATAATTGTATTGTCACCAAAATCCAAAGTGTATACAAAATTTCAGATTAATCGGTTGACAGAAAGAGGGTGAAATTTGAATTACTAAATTTGACCCAAGAATAATAAATAAAACAAACGGGGTGAGCTAAATAAAACCGTTTAATTAAAAACAAAGTCACCGTGTTCCGAATGTAAAGTTATTTTCGACTTTTTTAGTGTTTTTTGGAAGTCAGTTTTTTTTTTGCAAAAAAGTTTTTTTATCCCAGTTTGGAAGGTTCAGAATGTTGCCCCACCCTATAGTCATTTCTCCTATATCATGGGTGCTGTAGACCATACAAATATTTATTCCGTCCGGGGATCAAGCCTGCCACACGCAACGCAGGATAGATTAATCTATGCATATAAAATTCAAAGTCCTGACTGATATATCAATGCACAACCCAAACCGCTGGTCTTAGAGACATGAAATGTGGAGGGTGTATTCTTTGTGAAGAGTAGGTATCCACTAAGAAAGGGTTTTCCAAAATTTCACCCCTATGAGGGTGAAATGGGAGGTTGAATTTTCTGTGAAAGTTTATATTCTCTAAGTCGGTTGACTCGGAAAATTGGTGTACACTCTCCATAATTAAAATTATGAGACACGTGTATCACAGTTTTTCGAAAATCATCCCCCAACAGAGTGAAATAGGGCTTCGAAACCCACGCAGACAATCGCGTAGCGCGCAGTGTGGCGCAGGGCGTGCGGGGCGCGGGAGTTTTTACCTATTAGTAAGTAGGTAGGATTTTTCTGAGGTAGACGTGTCGTAAATATATGTGAAATCCCTATTTCGCTCGAAAAAATTGAGCGGAGTCTGTGTTTATTCCTAAGATTCCTCTAACATCATCAAACTACACTCTCGAGTTCAAAAGAGTGCAGTTTTCCCTCAAAGTCTGCTTTACCATGACCATAAGTAAATCTCAGGGCCATACTCTTAATTTAGCAGGGGTAGACTTAAGGGAGCTGCTTTTGACACGGCCAGTTATAAGTGGCCTACTCTAGAATTAGCTCCTGGAGCAACCTGGTGATTTTAGCACGTGAAGGGAAAACAAAAAACATTATTTACAAAGAAATACTGCGATAGTTAAAGTATTCCGTTGTTAACAGTATTAATTGTTTATTATCCACTTCTGGTTGTCTCTTAATTAGATCGTTTCCCACACGCTTTGAGTTCTGTTAAAACCATACAGTTACTCTCATCCCAGAAATTTGTTTAGTTTTACGTAGAACTTCGTCCTTATATGTTTTTACTGGGTGTAATCTTACTTATTTTATATTGTTTGCTTTTCTATCTTGTGTGTTTATATTGTATGTCTTATAGCATCGTATTGGACGAGTCTGTAATGATGTTATAAATAAATAAATTATTGCTTTGTTTGAGATATTGTCAATGAGAGGGAGTGAAAAAAAGAAAAAAACGTAGTCATTTGTTTCATGTAAGCCACGCGGGCGAAGCCGCAGGCAGAAGCTAGTAGACATACGAAAAGCGACTTTATTTAGTAATACCTACGTATAGAAATAGTTATTACTTGAACGTCTTCACTTGAATTAAGAGACGTCATAGCAATCATATCCGAACAAATCGTGTTATTTGAGTTAAGTACATTGCGAACGAAGTTGCTTAGTTATGATAGTTAGTAATTACTTTAGTTTCTTTTGAGTTGCCGTACCTACTTGTGAGAAAGTATCTATATTTATTTTATGTTTATTTTACGGCTCTAAGATTTAATATTTTTTGCACATTTATATTAAACACGTGAAACACGCGTGAGGGGCTGGGATTATATTCAAGTTTCGCTTCTGTGAACATTCGTTATTCATCAAAACAGATTTTATTCAAAAAACCTTCAGTCTTGAAACAATTTTTGGATATTTGTGTTGTAATTCTTGATAAAATCCTCTTATAAAAACGTAACTTGTAGCAGGTTTTTAGGGATTCCCTAACATCAATGTCGATAATTGGTCCTAAGTTCTCGAAATTTCTATCGGTCTTCTAGTTCCTAATGAGTTTTCTTCGCTTAGAATTGATAGAGACACAGACAAAAGCCATCTATTAAAGTTAGGTTCAAAAACAGCACTTTTGAACAACATGACTTCAGTAGCTCGTCAGATGTACTCACTCAAGACATCTGAGAATTATACATACATTCAATTGCTAACTAACTGCCTCGTTGGTCTAGTGGTCGTAAGCTCTGCCACGAGGTTCTGGGTTCGATTCCCAGTTCGGGCTAAATGTTATTGGGTGTTTCCGTCAGCAATTCCTCAGTATCAGCCGCGGAGTTTGGATTTGTGTCCGGTTGGTGGCAATGAGCTGGACTTAAACAAAACTGGCGTTATGTGGGTGTACTATTAGATACACCACTGCCTAACCCTTTGGGGATTACAGGCGTGATGTTATGTGAATTTCACACAAACCAACAATTCGATAACGCAATACATAGCTCCAGAGAGTCTTCTACGCAAATTTTATTATCGTCATTTAATTGCTGAGGTAAAAGCTTTGAGGTGTGTACACATTGCTAACGGAAGCGGACGAGGCCTTGTGGCTTGGAAAGGAGGCTAAGCAGACATAGAAGCTAACGTATCTCAAATTAAATATGGCTTCGTTATAGAGTTTATAAGTATAAGCTAACATTAAAAATATTGTATGTCTGTTAAAATAAACAGACTTGTTATAAATCATCTTCCTGCCCTTGTCCCATGTTATTTGGGGTCGGCGTAATAGTTTTTTTTCTTCCATTCTCCCCTGTCAATCGTCACGCTATCATCTACTGCGTTTTCCTTCATATCATTCCTCACACAATCCATCCATCTTTTCTTTGGTCTTCCTCTCACTCTCCATCCATTAACATTTATATTCATCACTCTTTTAGTCATATGTGTTCCGTCTCTCCGCATCACATGTCCATACAAGACAGACGACTCCCTTTCATCTTTTCTGTAACAGACGCTACTATCAAACTTCCTCTTATATGCTCATTTCTTGCTCTCTTCTTTTTCCATTTTAGTCACTCCACACATCCATTGAACATCAAGAACATTTTGTAAAAATAAGTAGTGCTTAGTACGAACTGGATGTCTTCCTTGAGAATTGGAAAGAAGTAGCACAGAATCGTGACCTTTGGAAGGAATGGAGGGAGGCCTTTGCCCAGCAGTGGGACAATATGGGCTAGCTATAATAATAATAAAGTAGAGCTTTAGCATCTGCTCCCGTTGACTTAAAAAAAAGGAACTGTGATGCTGAAAAAGGCGTTTTCATTAAACGTACAAAACTGTGACGATAGGATCAGGTTACACGAGGGTGTCGGATAGAATTCCTAATGGTAACGAGCAAGTTTGGGTAAACCTTAAGGTTTCATGGACACTGGTAACGATGTTAGTTATTACGGGCAAAACATACCTATAAAACGATCAGATTATGTAGAATTTAAAAAAAAAATACCTACTTTTTTATCTAGACTAACATTATTACATTAACAGTACCTTTAACTATAAAAAATTAAAGGTAAATTCAATTACTTATTAGGGTTACATCTTGATAGACAAACAACACATAAGTACCACAAATTTATTTATTTATAAATAGGAGAACCAACAGCTATAACAGATGGATAAAAATATGTATTATTTATTTATTTAATTACAACAGTTGTGTTTGCAACCAATTATAAAAACTAAAATGATTAAAAAAATACAAGAGACAATTATAACACATATTAAAATATACAAAATAACAAAGTAAAGCGAAATTTGAAGTGAAAACATAAATAAAAGAAGGTTAACGACACTTTCATAAATTCCTCTCACAGTACTTCTGACATACCAATAAAATCTTCGTCCATCCATTAGCAAACAGATCGACCGTTGGATTAGAATCCATGAGATCATTAAGCGCGGCCAGAGTGCAAGGAATTGGCGACTTAGCACGTGCAAAAGTACGACATGAAAGGACGGCAAACAACCTAAACAACAATTGCATATCTAAAGGTGAGTATAGACTACAACATTTACTTGTAACAGAACAACGAGCCGCTCTATGATATGTTCTAGTGTATCATCCTTTTACGAACTAAACGTCGAGCACGCTCGCCTCTTTGTTACAAACCAACGAGCGTATTGGTGTAACATTTCGTCGAGCGTATTGGTGTAACATTTCATCGAGCCACGAGTGCGGGCGATGCGCGGTTGCGGGGTGACGCGGAGGGAGACCCGAGGGAGGATTTACCCGTAACATAACGCCGAGCATTCGCAGGAACGTTACATTACATGGAAATGCTTTGGAAACTGAGCTTTTGCCTGTATTGTACCATTCGTAAGAACGTTACATTACACTGAAATGCTCCAGAAAATGTTGTAGTGTATACTCACCTTTACACAGAGCCAATTACAGCTAATTACATTACTAATTAAATATTTATCTTAACACAAAAAAAAAAAGTAAATAGAATTTTCTACCGCCATTTCTTCTCTATTCATTATGGAACAATGCCAGCAAATATAACGAAAGAATCGAATTCTTCTTCTTTCTTTATCGTGTGGCTAGTACCTAATCTGGTGCCAGAGGTATTATGCCACCTATAGGCCTTTGACTTGGCTTTACATGCCGTCAAGAAATATCTCTCTGACATGCTGGTTTCTTCACAATGTTTTCCTTCACCGAAGCAAGTGATAATAATACAATACGCACATGAATCCGAAAAATCGAATTAACTAAAAAATGTATTGTAAGGAAATTCGTTGCTGCGGGACTGTTCGAAAGAGATACCGCGGCCCTGGAACACAAAGGGCAAAGAAGGAACATGGATGGGTTTTAGTCGGTAAAAGTTTGACACTCTCTCCCACTCCACCCAGAGCGGGAGGAGTTATTTGATGTTTTCCCATCCTTAAAAAAAAAGGCAATTCGTTATATTGTGACAAACATTCGACTTCATTATGAAATCAATATTTAACGACGATAATCGAGCAAGTAGGTTCCGACGAGTTCCAAATTAGTTTGCAACGGCGCTGCCATCGACAGTTGTTACCAATCTCACAGGGCATTCAATATATAAGGTCCCATTAAAATAGATGGACAAATTCACAGCGCTCAATACGCCTAACCAAAGATATCCAAGCGAAAAAAAACACTGATTAAATTGATTGTATTTTGACCTAAAATAATAAATTGCCGGCACTCTAGAATAAATACATCTATTATGGGTAGGTAGGTACTTTCACTCGCGTTCTCGTAAGTAAGTACCCGGTCAGTTCTGTTTATATCATTCTGTATTTAACCATAGTAACTTTCAGAAGACTAACATTTTTAGTGTATATTCGTTAGCTGATTTTTTTTTCTTTTATGTATCTAATGCGTTTTTCTTATTTTTACCATTGTCCTTATTTTGGTGTTCTGAGTGGTTTTTAAAAGTTTGTCCATCTATTTTAGTAGGACCTTATATAATTACAAAAACACACAGACAGCTGACTGCTCAGTTGTCCGCAGCTTATAAGCATAATTTAATATTCATAAAATTTTCTACGACATGAGTTCAAACGTCCGTGAGTGTCGGGAACATGCATGTCATGCTAAGTGACGTCATTTACCTCAATCTGCCTTATTTACATCAAATTTTTGCCCTTAATAGAATAGTTTTACTAATTTTATGTGCTTTATTCAAGCAAAAATTGCAACTACAAAATTATAATAAGAAATGATAGACATTTATAAGTGGAATTGATATTATGATCACAAAACGTGTGAATTTTCTATCGCTAAAAATGCCGAACTTGTATACAAACATTGAGCCCTATTTTATGTTAAAAGAAATTTATTTCTCAATAAGAAATTTAAAAAAAACACTAGTTTGAGATTTTTATAAACCTTAATATGTATACTTATAATTTGACCCCTTTAGGCCCTGCACTTTAAAGTTCCTTAATACATCCTTTTGTCATATAAGCAACACAGTTCTAAACTCTATGGCCTATTAATACCGTGCGTTGCATGTTAGTGATAACTGATAATAAATGCTAGTTGTTTCCCAGTCCACACAGCGGTGATGGCGCGGACGCGCCTGAAAATAAAAACGTCAATGGAAATATAAATACAATTCAAATTCCGTTTCGTTACAAACCTTTTTTTCAACCGTGCATTATGTATTTATTTCCAGTATTCGTGGCTTTTTTACTAAACTTGAAACCGACACATATTTTTTTTAGCAACTCGAAAATAGTACAGCGATCATGTAGATATATCCATATTTATCTTTGGCTTTGGTTAAATTCGTTGCTATGTTATTAAATTAAACTAACTAGAAGGCCCGAATTTGAATAGCCACGTGTACCTAAATGAACGAGGATGAGTGGGTATCTACAAGTCCGACCAGCTAGTTCTTAACTTGGTCAAACTAAACCTAAATGTTTTAGACACTCCAATGGAAGTTTACGTCTAAAATTGCTTAAGTAAATACCGTATCGGGTTACCAATTGGGATAGTCATTTGGGTTCCCGAATACTGGCTAATGATCAAACGAATAACCATTTGGTTTGATTAACTCTAATGAGTCGCGGTAGTTGAGGTTTATAGTTCTCTGTAAATAGTAATGCAATCTTTAAACTAATCACCTATACTAATTGACGTTTATACTACCGTGCTAAGATTTAGATTAAGACTACAATTTTTTTTTGAGATACCTAAAAAAAAGTCGTAAAGTCGATTCTATGGCACCGGACACCTTAAAGAATTACGTTACGCATCCAATTAACTAAGCAAAATAATATGCGAAATAATCAATTTGAAAATATATTATATAAGCCAAAAATTCAATCTGTAAAGTAAAAAGAAAACTATATTTAAAAACTTAAATTTTCTCTAAACCAGATTTCCCTAAGATACCCCTTTTGCATTTAGGCCTGCAATGTCAAGCCCGACATTGAATTGGAATCGCGCACGTCCGTAACACACTTGTAGACGAAATATTTGTGAAAAAGCATTTAAAAAAAAACATTTATTTATTCTTCTTACATGTATAATTCTACATTTTCAAATATTTTAAAAACAAAAGCATATAAAAATACAAAAATATAGTAGCCCAACACCATCGGGAACAGGGTCCGAACTACCGGTGGTCAGGGCTCTTGAGAGATCCCTAACATTGATTAAAAATCACGATGTACAGAATATGTTTTGGTAAATAATAAAACCGTAATTATGGCCACACTATTGAATTAGAAAATACCTGTAATGATAATGATGATGAATTTATAAATAAATTACATTTTATTCTTATTACATTTCATTACATTTATACTACATTTCATTTCTTATTCTTATTCATTATTACACATTATTCTCTTCCTTTTCTCACACACTATTATCTACATTTCTTTTTCATTTCTCCTTTTGCAGGCAGAAATTTCTTAAGAAATAAGCAGTACCTATGTACTCATATATTATAATGTTATTTTCCTGTGTTGTCTACTGTGTGTACATAAATAAATAAATTAATACAGTCAAATTAATAAAAGACGCAATTCAAATAAATTGGTGTAGCGTTCGGTGTCGTAGTACGCTGCGTACTGTCGGTTCAGGTCCGGGTGACCCGGATGTACGATAAGATACGCCGTGCCAACAAATTTTCTTTCTCACTGACATCGCACCAGTTTCGGTAGAAGTAAATTGTGGACTGCCTGCGAGTATGTTTTATTGTTCCTATTTCTTTTTCTGAATTTGAACAGCTTTTTTATTTGCCAGTAACTTTAGGACGATTTTATCGGCAAATATCATTGTGTCTTTAACGGATAGTAAAATGTGATAAGTAGGTATACCTATAGTACCTATCTATACGATAGCAAAAATATCACAAAGAGTTTGAGAGAAAAAGTTTGGCTTTATCGGGCGTTTTCTCTACCAATAATACCTATATGGCAATTTCATTTAAATAGTAGTGTACTTCTTTAAGACCACTACACACACGTAAAAAAATTAACGTGGTAATGAGAGGTTTACCTAACAAGTACACCCACATTTCGCCAGTTATGTTTAAGTCCCATGTAATAGGGGGGGAGCCTATTGCCTTCTTCTGCCTAACCTTTTCCCAATGTTGGGGTCGGCTTCCAATCTTACCAGATGCAGCGGAATACCAGTATTTAACATGGAGCGATTGCCTATCTGACCTCCTCCCAGTTAGTACTGGGTAATACTATACCTCTTGGTTAGACTGGTTGTCAGACTTTCCGGCCACTGACTACCTAAAAATCTACAAAAGATCTGTCAAACATCTACAAATGACAGCCGGGACTAACGGCTTAACGCGCTTTCCGAGCCACGCAGGAAACTCTGTATGTAATGGGAGGTTACCCATCCACGGACCAATCAAGGCAAGCACGGCTTAACCTAAAGATCGACCGAGACCAAGAAGCTGTTATTATTTACCCAAGAGCTCCTCCTCTATCAAAGAACATACATAAAGGTAAAGAATAACAAATCAGTATCATTTTCAAAGTAGTTTATTCCTTTACGAATGCAACGTAAATATGCATGATTGGGCTTTATACAAGGCAAACTTATAAATCACATTTCGATATCGGTGGATTCATACCCTGTAGATTAAATATAAGAAAGACGTTATTAGAGACATTCGTTTAAAATACAGTAAATTTTAAAGATACCTTCTATCTACTTTAATAACTCAAATGAGTTGATAAATCGTGGTGTAAACAAATAATTATAATAAGTTCCATACTACAAGTACACGTACTTGTAGTATGGAACTTATTATAACCCGACCCAGTTCTCGAGAACGTTCATGTCACATTGTATCAATCAGGGATCAATCTATCATCACGGACAGGATTATTTTAGCTAATAAACCTGAAATTGTGATGATAGATCGCCGAGAGCGCCATGCAATGATTGTTGACATCGCTGTCCCTCATGACGAGCATCTCGTGAAAGCTGAGAATGATAAAAAAATCAAGCATCTTGATTTAGCAAACGAGGTTGTTGACATGTGGGGCGGGATTGTGCCGATAGTCGTTACGGTTAATGGACTAATAGCAAAGAGCCTTGATAACACCTTAGGAGGCTCTCATTGCGCGGCTGGGTCAAGGGCGTGATTCAGAAAGCAGTACTCCTGGACACGGCTCGAATTGTTCGGAGGTTCCTCTCTATGGAGCCCTGACCGCCGGCAGACTGGACCTTGTCCCTGATGCCGATGGGCCGTCTATTTTTCATATTTTTAAGTGTTTTGTTTACTTTTGTTTTTAAAAATATTTAAAAATTTATTAGATAACAGAAATAATAAATAAAAGACTTAATAATTCTAAAAGCAACAATGGACTTAAAAAGTCACAACAGAACTTTGCACATTCATGTCTCTTACACAATTAAATATTCGTAAAACAATTTATTGAACCAAATAGGTTATTAATTACTATAATTGATTACATTGTATATTTAGAGCAGCGCGTTGAATTACCGCGGCTCTTTATTAATTTTGTATTGTTCACCATAATTGCAATCGGAACTACAGCGGCTTTGTTTGTAAAATGCTTTCATAACAATACCAAATTTTAATTCGAGAGTAAAGAACAAATATTTGTGTTACTGTATGTTATTATTAGCGCATTGAAATAATTCAATTATGTTATATGCTACGAGCTACGAAATCCGTAGAGCTGCTACGATTTTCGTAGGCCTTATTTTACGTAGCTTGATTCAAAGACTTTTTTTAACTGATGCACGATTTGTGTGGTACAAATCGTGCATCAGTTAAAAATAGTCTTTGACAAAGCACTGAGATAAAGCGATGCTAATTATATAGCTATGCTATGCAGATGTTAATTAGATAGCTAATTTGTCAAAATTATGAAAATATATCTTCTAAACTTACGATATAATCAGAATGTTAAACTTAATCATTTAATTGAAATATTATTACTGTTTATACTTCTGATTTGTCGAGGTAACTATAACTCCCTGTTAGTTTTGGCACAAAAAAGGTACTTTTATCCATTTATTTGTTTCAGCTGAACTTCAACCCGATCACTTCGTTCTTGTTCACGCTGGATTTCTTCATCATCGTGCTTAATGTAAGTACTTTAGTTATAATACAAGGTGTAAACGGACTCTTCACGAAGCCGTCAACTAAGCATTCTGTACATCAAACTAAGTAACGCTACGCAAAAAATATTGCTGGGAAATAACCTTTTTTTGGGGTGAAAAATCAGGTTTCATGGCAGGTTCCAATGTAACGCAATCGCTGTAATTAAATTTATCAATGATTTATGTAACTGTATCCAGTGTGAACAATTGTTGGTAGACCTAATACAATAAATAAAATAAAATAAAATAAAAATATTAGTCTGATGGGCATGGGGGTATTTTAATTAAGTAAAGTTATAACATTAAAAACAAGAAATATTAAAAAAAAAATTGTGAAAAGTTGGAACTTTGACCTCCAATATCTCCGTAACTAGAACATACCCAAAATGATCGCATGACGGGGAGAACATGTGTCTTTCGGCTTCGTTAAGGGTATATTTTCACCCATTTTATGTACGTTTTTATCAGCAGAGTCCGCGACGATCAGAGCATCAGATTTATTGGCCACAACAGGCTGAGCGCTTTTCTAGTCAAGCGAGTTATCCCGCCTCGTCACTGTTCCGACTCGTTACCAAATTTTTTTTCATACATGTAGCCCCGATTCGTCATCATAAGGAGTGTCAAAAAATACTTTAAGTAAGAAAAACATAGTATGTCTTTTAAATCGATTTATTTACAATAACCTCAAACAAAAAAAAGATCTTACATACATAATATCTTCAATATAAATAAAAATCAATAGCTTTTCGTTGGTAAGCGTCAGGATAGAATACGTCTTATGCCTACAAAGTACTAGGCTGTCATAAATAAGCTATGAGCTTACCTCATCTGATACCTAACATTAATTCAAGAAAACTTCTCACGCCTGTGAATACCAGGTTGTCATAAATTTAATAAGAGGAAGGCGCCTGTGTCTGTAACACAGTTATTTATACTAGTACAGACAGACGTTCATTCTGTCTCAAATAATACATAGCGACAAAATAATAATTGAATATGGCTTTTTGATAATAAAGATTATATTGTAAATAAGAAGGAGCTAATCTCACGTAATCTGTCAGCTATCTAGCTCAAACAGTACGGTCCCATAAAAGCTGAGTCTACATTAGCTTTTAATTAAACTAGTCATTGAATCTCAAAATTATTCAAAGTTATTTCTTAAAATATATAATAAAAATGAATTGTATAGCTTGTTCATTTGACGATACTTTAGCATCGATGACGAAATCGGTACTATGAAAATAAAAATATTTGAAACAGTTGTGAATCGTGATCTTTTGTTTTTCGATGACGAGTTGGAACAGTGCCGAGTTGGAACAGTGATGAGTCGGTACCGTGACGAGTCGGAACAGTGACGAGTCGAATCAGTGACGAGTCGGAACAGTGACGAGTTGGGCATAACTCAGTCAAGCTACCACATTAATCTTAAAAGAAATAATTGACTTCTTGTTTTGTTTGTTTTAACTAGATGACATTCTTTTAGCAATAACTTAGTTGTAAAAGTAAAAAATGTATTGGATTGACATTGCTACTAAAAGCTTGCGGCAATCCTTTTGAACGTCATTGTAGATATATAATATTATCGTTTTAAAAAATCTTAAAAAAACACGCTTTTGAGTGACGTCATTTTTTAGACAAGAGATTGCCTAACGGACCGTAGCATTGTTCACTTGAGAAATTAACAAAGCTGCAGTTTTAAAATCGATTATTGAAAATCAGATTTTCCGACAGAGCGACTGAGCTGGATAGTTAATCAATTCTTTATAGAAAGAATTTTATAAGCTTTCGTCGATACTGCTACTCCGATTCAAAAAAGTTGAATTAAATAACCAGACTTCAGATAATAACCCATACAGTCTGTTGCGAGGCCCTCTACATACATATGTAAAGGAACAATTTAAGCAAAATACGCGCTTTGACGTGGAGTTGCGGGCACCAGCCCGTTATACAATACAATACAATGTGAATAATTTATTATGTTGACTGATTGTCTCTAATTAGTAGATATCGGAAAAAGTACCTCCCAGTAATTTTACAGTTTTATTTCGGAAATAAAAAAAATAGTTTTATACGGAGGTATTATCCACATGTTACTTTCTTCCTTGAAGTTTAGGCAAATTAACTCTATTCATTTCAATCTCTACTAATTAGTGATGTTTATGTACGCTCCAGTAAATGTGTTAATTAATCGTTAAACAGCCGTGTTTAAGATGTTACCGTATATCATCTCCGAACACGAACAACAAGTCTAATAAATGTTTATTTAAATTGAAATGAAACAGCAAACAAAATGTTAATTAAAACAAGTATTGAAATGATAAAGGGTTACTGTCGGAGCCAAGAGATCGATCAAACGAAATTGGTTTTTAGACGAAACGAGAGGCCTCGCCGAAATGGGGAACATCGGAAAGTTAGTACAGAGTAAATAGTGAAATAAAGAGTAATAAATGAACATCACTAACTATGTACCAAGCCAACCGTTTATTATGAATCATCTTTACTATATGAGTTCAGTACATACCCAATTTAAACTGTGTAAAAGTGTATTAAATTAAACAGTAATATCTGAAAAATTGTATAAAATCCTTACTAATATTATAAATGCGAAAGTAAGTTTGTATGTTTGTTACCTTTTCACGCCTAAACCACTGAACCGACCATCATGAAATTTTGCATATACGTTGTCAGGTGTACAAAAACGGACATAGGGTACCTTTCATCCCGAAAAAAGTACTGTTCCCGAGGAAAACATCAATAAAGTTCTTATGATAATTGATGGCGAATCATGATTGAATTATTACAAGCAGAGTACAACCCGAATTGATTGTCTACTTCTAAATTAACGCGAGCGAAGCCGCGGACAAAAGCTAGTACGACATAAAACTACAGCTACACGATATTATATTCTCTCAAGAGGCTTTAACACAACCTACACTCGTTCCTCCTTACATACGTACTCGACAGAGGCACTCTTAAGTTATTAACCTTAACAAGTCCAAACGTGTTTCTGACATGACATCACGAACAGCAAAGGTTTAGGGTCTGAGAACAACACACGAAGAGAAAATTTAATAATATTCAAATGTTGAAACGGAATATGTCTGAAGATTTTGGTATGTTATGTACATACTCGTATGTATAGGTTACCTCTTGGCACAGAACGCGATGTAAATTTCAGTAGCAAAGTAATGTAACTTTTTAAAAGATGCTCTGCTACATCTACAAATGACAGTCGGAACCAACGGCTTAACGTGCTTTCCGAGGCACGGAGGAGACTCGGTATGTAATGGGTGGTCACCCATCCGCAGACTAACCTACGCAAACACGGCTCAACCTAAAGATTGACCGAGCGGCTGTTATTTTTTAGCCACGAGCTCCTCCTACATTGATATCATAAAATATATTAAAAACTAGCTGTTCCCCGCGACCTTCGTCCGCGTGAAATTATTGCAACATTTTTCATTGATGCTCCGCTCCTATTGGTCGTAGCGTGATATTATATAGCCTATAGCCTTCCTCGATAAATGGGCTATCCAACATTGAAAGAATTTTTCAATTCGAACCAGTAGTTCCTGAGATTACCGCGTTCAACCAAACAAACTCTTCAGCTTTATAATATTAAAAAGTATAGATAAACATGGGTCGAGTCCGCTAAATTTGGCCTGCACAACCTCTCGACGTTCAGGGTGAACCCAAAGGTTGTATCCGAACTGAATATAAAACGCGTGTGAACTGAGAACAGAACACGATGATGATATAAAAATACTTGTTTATTTTGGAGACCCACATCATTGGAAATAAGTGAGCGTATTTACGGCTGTCTGGCCATGATAATACACAATTTAGTGTCTATCAGCGATATATTCGATCGGCGCGCCTTCATTCCCACTGTGGCAATACGTCAATGTAGTTCGCAACTTGACGCGTGGCGTCTGCGGCTATCGAAGTTTGTTTTGTATGAACTATTGAACCTATGTACAGTTTCTAGAACTAGGTGCTCGTACCGTTAAAACTAGTATTGTTAGTAACTCAAACTTGGCATAAACATTTCCACCCGTTAACTCCTACTACTATTATCAATGTGAAAGTTTGGATGGATGGATGTTTGTTACTCAATCACGCCAGAACGGCTGAGCGGATCTGGATGAAATTTGGCACAGAGATAGATTATAGTCTGGAATAACACATACGCTTTTTATCTCGGGAATACGATCCCGTGGGCAATTTCCGAACACCACACGGGCTAAGCCGCGAGCATAACCTAGTTTAGTATAATTCTCTTCATTTCAAGTCTAAAACTATTTCAAAAATTTTGAGTTTAGTTTTTTTTTAAATCTATCAATTGATGTAAGCATTGCTACCTTAAATTAACACAAAACCTTATAAAGATGCTGTGAGCAAGAGTTACAAATATCTGTTACAGAATGTATAACATTTTTAAATCCTAACCATTGATGTTATTTCTACTACAGCATGATATATCAACTTGTGACAATGTGTAACGGCTACCGCACAGTAAATTATAGTACTAATTTAGTACTATAGAAAATATCATTAAAATGTTTCAAGTTGTAGCGCAAACCGAACTTTATGTGTAAATGTTAATGGCATTTTTCCAAAAACGCAGATTTTGTTTACACGGTGGGTAACTAAATCGAGAACGCAGGTCTGATAGTGGCTTATCATAGTTAGGTACGATGTTTTATTATAATATTTTGTGTTTCCCTTTCTAGCCACATTTATACCTTTGTTTTTCGACACCAGGAAGAAATACGTAAAATATCATATGGCTTTCTTTAAACCATATCAGATGGGATATTCGTATACAAATGTAAAACGGTATTTTAAGGCATAGAAAGCAGTCAGCAACCATGACGGGGTCCGCAAGGGCCGTTGCCTGCCGGGGCTGCGGACTGTCCGAAAGAGATACCGCGGCCCTGGAACACAAAGAGCAAAGAAGTAACATGGAGGGGTTTTAGACAGTACAAGTCTGACTCTCTTACACTCCGCCCAGAGCGGGAGGGGTCATTAAATGATTTGCCATTCGAAAAAACAAAGTTATAGAAAGAATAATATATACCAGCCTGTTACTGTCCCACTGCTGGGCAAAGGCCTCTTCTCATACAGAGAAGGCCAGAGCATTGATCACCACGCTTGCTCAAGACGGGTTGGCGATTTCAGACTTATATTAATTATAAGTCCAGGTTTCCTCACGATGTTTTCCTTCACCGATGTCTGTGATGTTCAAGATAAACTTAGAAATTACATATGAATTGAAAAATAATAACAAAATAATAATTATCTTGGTGTCAATATTTAAGATAAATAAAACGCTTTGTACTATTATTATTTATCTTAAATATTGCTGCGCCGACCCCAAATAAGCTGGAATGATGGTGATGAATAGGTTTTGTACTAAGGATAAAGTCTAATGAATATGGTGTTGTAAAATTGCTTGAACTGATTAGCCCAGCTTAAAGCGAACGTTTTCTGGTCATAATCGTTAAAGATTTCTGTTAAAACCTATTTGGAATGCCTGCGTAGTGCGGGGTATATACAAGATTTAGTGATAAGGGCCCCGACAACGACCCACCAGTCGGCGATCCCAAAACCTTCATTTGTATGCAAATCAAAATTCCAAATTTGATTGTGTATGCAGTAATCTACCTATTGAAGCCAGATAACACGTTTTTGTTGGTGATTTACCAACAATGCCATTGAACACTCAAAAATCTATTGTTCGTTTATTAACGTGGCTTTTTCTGTCTATTGTTTCGGAAACATGAACGTTTTTCCTCTGACAAGCACAAACGACGTCGGAAAACTGACGAAAAGATTCCGTATATCTCAGCTTCTTGTTTCTTATATCTGCTCAACCGTGAAACAAACGTTAAATATGTAAATTCGGTAAATACTCGCTTCAAGTATTCTGACAACTGTATTTCCTTCAGTTCGTGCCATTTCGGGGTATCTGTCTTGTAGATTTCGTATGTAAAACGTACTTTATACGTGTATATAAAACCTGCAATGTCGTGAAATCATGCTGTCATATTTTCTGCGTAATACGTAATATAGTTTAATGTGAAAGTTTGGATGCAGCGGGTTAACGGCAATAAGAGACAAGTCCACCCGGAATAGCAGCATACTTGGAATCATATATGAGCTTATGATGCTATACCAGGTGTACAAAGTAATGACTTTTGGTGTAGCGAGCGACGGTAGCGTCGCAGGATCCTCTTTTGCAAATGCGCCAGCAGACGTACATATACGTAATTGCTGAAATGTTTGCTTTTTCACTACAAGTACCTGGAGTCTCTATCTCTATGCAAGTTTAAAAGTTAAGGTTGCTTAGTATTTTTGTAATGATATTATGTAAAGTATTATAATTGGACTTCATTAAAATGAACGTACAAAACTTACAACAGTTTATCTTAAGCAAAACAAGCTAGTCAGACTCGCCCGCTCCTTTTTTTGGGTTTAAAAGGCAATAAAAACGGTAACTAAAGGGGAACATTACGCCCCTAAGCCCGGCTCGTAATGTAGGTACCACGATGTACTCTAATTAGTTTATCCTTACTAACCCCGGACCTTTTTACCCGAGTTTCGGAGTAATCACAAAAAATGTGACGATACTCAAGACCAACACAAAAGATAGTAGGGTACTGATTTAAATTTATTTTTGTTCTACAAAACTAGGATTTGTGAAGGCTCTAACTAGTAAACAAACTGCAAATGAGGCTTTAGATGTTTTAGGGCACTTCCCTTTTCTGACATTTTAATGATATGTTGCCTGTTGCTATTGAAGTTACTTGTTTAGTTTTAAAACAGAGTTAATGAGCCAATTAAATGACGTAAAATCAAAGGTACGTAAATTAATAGGCAGAATAAACGGATTTTTTCATAAAACTTAATTATAAATAAAGTTTCAGTAACTTCAGATAAAAGCTTCGTGAGACACACGATTTCCTCAGAGGACAGCGCGTCAGATGAAAGATGCTCCTCACTTCATCAATCCAGCAGAACATCTTCCTCCTGGACAGGAACTGCAGTGGCCAATCTGGAAATCACTTAAACATTTGCGGGCCCAGGTTGGCAGCTGTAGAAATAATCTAGCCAAATGGGGTATCATCGACCCGTCCCAAACATAATGTCAGTGCGGAGCCACTCTGCAGGATATGCCCCACCTCCTTTCTTGCCCATCCTGCACCGCCACCTGCACCTTCCAGGATTTAAATGAACCAAACGACAGAGCTGTGCAGGCGTCAATATACTGGTCGGGTATTATTTGAGTCTATCGACACGCAAAGAAGAAGAAGAAGATGAAAGAAGTAACTTTAGTTTTAAAATAACAAATTAATTACAAAAATAGATACCTAAGTTAGTTTTTTAAAATCATCATCCAATCCATTCCGATTAAGAAAACAAACACTATTATGAAATAAACTTCGGTTACATAATGAAAAGCGAACTTAAAATCCTGTTGAATTGAAAACAGCTACTAAAGTAATATTTAGTTAGGAATTGCGCAATGGACTGAGAACAATCGGGCTGGAAGTTCGTACAGTAAACAGTTAACACTTGGGCCTCACCGCGGCACTCGTAACCGGGGTATTGAGTCTATTACTAATATTTTACTTCTCTCTTCTTGCAGCTTCATTAAATATAATGCCAGTAATATACACCGTGACTTTTTAGTCGTCTTACAACGGCAGTCCACTTCATGTATCCAATGACTACTGAAAATTCATAAAAAAAATTGGTATTTATGAGATTTTAATCATTTAAAAATAAAAATATTATTCATTATTATAACGCGTAACGTAGTTAAAACACCCTGTTGTGAGCGATGATCTACTGGACTCGAGCGCTGGGTAGGTATATTCTCCCGTTTGACACGTAAACATCATCAGAAAAAATTATGAAACATCATGCATGTTTCATAATTTTTTCTAATGTTTATTCATTTTTCTTTGTACCTATTACGGTAGGTAAAAGAAAAAAAAATCGCGCCTAGAACTATTTTATGTCGGGCTCATCGAATGGACCACCTTTGTAAGAAGACTAAAAAGTCACGGTGTATATTTTATACTTGGTCAGTAAACATTACAACAATTCCACCAACTCAAATCTATCCATCTTATCAGCACCTTGTCTTCGAAGACATGTGAACAGAGAACAGCGCACACATCCCCTCAACTTCAACAATACAAGTTCCGACCAATTCCTCTAAGTTGAAGTAAAACATTGTTCTGGTGTATATTGAAGGAGTTTGTAGAATCAGCTGGAACTTATAATAAACAGTTAACATTGTCGGGCACCTTGCCAGTAGTTCTAAATGTTCTGATCCTATTAAACACGGTCTCAGTCTGGTATCACGACGTTTGTAGTTCACTTATTAGAAATTTAATTGCTGTTTTATCATTAATAAACAGGATGACGCATGGAAGTAAATTGCACATAAAATTTTGCTATCGCTCTATCGCTCGATTGATATATTTTAATAAAAATTGAGACGTGTAATCTCGTTGATGACTCTCAGGCTCCTCTAACTGGCACTCCTGATGTAGGAAAATAGATGCAATATTGTTGGCAGTTATATACGTTACACACTCCCCATGTTCCTCACTCTACGAGTTTGGTCAGTTTATTAACTATAATAAACGTTACACAAGTAACTCTATGCATATGGTAACTTGTAACTTAATTTTAAGTCAATTTGTATCTAAAGTTCACCAAACGTATAAGATAAACATGGTACGCTCAAGTCTGCTCGAAATTAACTCTTGAATATTGTATTGTGACTGTAACTGAGAAATGTTCAATTCAAAGCAACATCCTCTTCAGCTGTCAAATTATACAAAACTATTCGGTTGTAATTGAATGAGAGTTGTAACAGCGGCGCCGGGTTAAATGTCGCCAAGCCGGTGCGGTGAGGCGTCGGTCGTGGCGGCGTGGAGCGGCGTGGAGCGGCTTGCAACCGCCATGCCACCAATTTGTTAGTCCGGCATCGCTTTCGGACGGAACCGGGATCGTAACGGAGCGGGACAATGGAAACTAAATCGACGCATTTTATTGATGTGCTCCAACGGGTTTTGTCTCCGATTCGATGAAATATCTACGCACGTTTTTCTCGTATTCTTACCTTTGTTGTTAGCTTTAATAATGGCAGGGAAGTAAAATATTCTGAGAGCGGTTCACCACACGATGTATGTTTTTTTTAACTTATGGGACTGCAAGGGTTCAAACTTTTTTTTATCAAAAATTGTACTGAATAAATACATCAGCGTTTCAATTTGTTCGGGTTTACCTGATGTAAACGAATTCGTATTCCACGGCAGTAATTTACCGGAGTTACTCCCTTGTGTAACGCGTGCAATGTGTTCGGTCAGAGGTGTTGAATCAATATCATGTACTGATCCTTCCCTACTTTTACAACTCCATGCTGATGACTGTCGAGTCTATTTACGTTGTATCATCATTTTATTTAACACGTTAACTGCAAAGGTATATTTTCTGCATCCTCCAAATTTAATTTCTTGCTTATTGATTCCAAATTGAATAATTATGTATAAAAGTGTTCCTTTTTCTTTGTTTTGATAAAAAAATGCTGAATATGTAATAAAAACCATGTTGAATATGTCTTGCTTGGGGCCATGTCAGTCATTTCTAATAGAAAAGAACACTAAATGTGCCAGGCGGCATACTGCGGTCATTTGAATTTGGTGCTTCGGTGTCAGTCACCAGTGACTGACATGGCCTGAACAGATAGTGAGTCTGTCAGGCACCGGTGCCTGACATGGCAGTTAACGTGTTAAGCAAATTTTTACAAACAAAACAGTATGGAGACAAAACAATTTTCTCAAAAAAAAACACCGAAATTTATCATTGAAAACGTTGGCGGAGCCGTTTGTTCTGTATTTTGAGCCTGAGGAATATTAATACCTTTGCCAGGTGAGGTCGTTTCTAACAAAGTCGCGTTTCAGCTCCGTAAGCATTGAAATGAAGCGTGATTATGATTTATTACTGAATACCGTCCGAGATACTTCAATAAGCTAAGAACAGCGTCACTTTTATTAAAGTGTTATGAAACAGATAGATTGGCATTAAGATGACGTAGCAACGGGGATCTCTGTTTAGAATTGAGAATGGAAATTATAGCTATCAGCGAAATAGAATTGTATGAAAATCAATAATTCTTGTGTACCTACAAACTTAAACTGCTTGTAATATTTACAAAATAGTGATCAATATGAATGATATTTAATATGTTTTCAACTATATTTCATTTGTAATACTATCATCAAAGTGAAAGCCTTGATTAACTCGCCAGACGCCAGTTGCTTACTATTTCTGAACAAAAGAACCCTTTTATATTGAGACGAGCAGATCCTGTTGAAAACTCCATTTACGTACACCTCGTCAGGACACAGTCATAATACCTTATAATAATTTAACTTTAAATTAATTTATTGTCAACAGGGGCACGCTTACAAACACTTAATTGAAATTAATGACTAAAGTAAAATGACTAATTAAACAAAATGACTAAACGGGCTCCGGACACAATTTTCTTTTTAAAAATTCTAAATTTGCTAAAAGGAAGGAAGAAGTCGATAATTTTTGGGGAAGACGGGAATCGAGGATACAATGAGGGTGGGTCTCCACCCGTCCATTAAAAATAAGTGCTGCTCTTATTATGTAATTGGTCAACAAAATTTGTGGAAGGAAAATATCATGTATCGTTTAATGAATTATAAGATGTATGTTATATGTTATGCTCTCACAAACGAGCGAAAATTCTCAAAAGTCGAAAAGGTTTTTAGAAAATACTTGAAATCTGTTTGACTTTTTATGTTTAACTAATAGGCACTTTGAATGTAGAAAGCCACTTGAATAGTAACGTTCTAACGTTTTTTTAAGTAAGAATTTATTTTTTTAAGTGCACAGTTAAAACAGAAATCCATTAAAAAAAAGAGGCAGAACACAGAATTCCATTGGATTTATATTTTATATTTAACATTGAAAACGGGATATTTACCATATAAACTGTTTGTTTTGACTTTCCGATATTTCGGCGTTGTTGCCTCAGTTTATCCGTGATCATGATGCTTGCAACAGCGCCGAAATACCGGAAACTCAAAACAAACAGTAAACATGGTAAATATCCGCACGTCAGATTTAAAAACTTATATTTTATAGTCCAGTTTCGTTTGACTTTTATTTCAGTCTCCAGGGGAAAATGCTTATGTACATACCTATGTATCTCAAAGAAGTAAGCTGCGTGTTTCGATAAAAATCAATTAAATATAAAGAGAAAAGTAAAATATTTTCTTGTAAACACTGTTTTAAGCTTTCACGGTTTACAACTAAACTATACTGCCACTTACGGGATATCTTCCGTGATTGTTCGTGTTGTTTCGTTGTTGTTGTTATGATTGTTGATCGGGAGCTCAAAATAATGAACAATCACGGAAGATATCCCGTAAGAGACAGTATATCTTTTCTTGTATCTCTATTTTTGTTGACTTTCTATAAAACGTTATCAAGCTTTGTCAGCCAAACTGAGACGTGTGTCGTAGTGAGATATAACTGGAGCGGCGCCGAGGGACATGTATATAGTTACCTATTTTCCTTTCTTTATAACACCCGAACCCACATGGGTACGGTGAATGAGGTCAGCGGGTTCGAAGGTACTTCCCTACCTGTATCCTAATTATACATAGTTTATTGATACCGCACTATTCAACTTACACGCTCTATTGGCCGCGATATCTGGTACGGTTCTATTTAGTGGAATATGTTAGGAATTAATTATAACAGCCGCACGGGTCGAGCTTGAGGTTTAGCCGTGCTTGCCTAGGTTGGTCTGAGGATCGGTGACTACCCATTATATACCGAGTTTCCTCCGTGCCTCGGAAAGCACGTAAAGCCGTTGGTCCCGGGTGTCATTTGTAGATCTTTGACAGTGGTTACAGGTAGCCAGTGTACCAAAAAGAATGACAACCAGTCTTATCGAGGGATATAGTATTACCCAGTATTAACTGGGTTGTGGACGTCAGATAGGCAGTCGCTCCATATAAAATACTAGTTTTCAGCTGCATTCGGTTAGACTGGAAGCTGACCCCAATATAGTAGGGAAAAGGCTAGGCAGATGATGATGATGTTAGGAATTATTTTAGGCATCCGGCTAGGAATTTTCTTTTACTGAAACAGGAAATAACGAATGTTTTTTTTTCATTGTGTATTATTGTTTTTTCAGAATTTTATTTTATGCATTCTCGTAGGTTGCATTTAAACCTTCTCTCCATATTTTTACTCTACATTTTTCTGTTGCAATATTAAAGAAATCTTTAAGTTATTGGCGGTAGCCCAGGATATGGGTTGTGGTGTAATAAAATTGATGGATTGGCTACCTGCCCTTCTATGATGGCTCGGGCGTCTCAAAACCGTCAACTGATCGCAACAATATTTTTGCATTTTGATATGCAAGTGTTTTTGCTTATGTATGGAGTATTGCTTGCTATACTTGGCAGCAAAAAATTCACATTTTTTTATATTTATTAAATAAAAACGAAATAACGTGCCCACGATAAATTCCGTGTAAACCCTGACGTTTGACATAATGCGGAAATCGAAACCGCATCCTCTTGTACGTGGGCTGAACGTTTCACCAGCACGCAACCGATGTGTCAGTATTTCCGAAGTACTAACATGATATACGCCACTTCCAGTGCAACTATTTGGCAGGAACGTTTTGCAATGCACTTTTTGCTATCAGTCGACCAAACGAAATTCTTCACTCTGAACAATGACGTGCGAGTGTCATCGAGTATTTCCAGGAATTCGGAGTTTTAGTTCTCGTGCCCATGTATCCAATACCCAGATGTGATAAAAAAGAAAACATTGCAATGTGCTCGCCCACAGGTCTTTTCAGAACCATATTTCTCAATTACAAAATATTTTTTCGCATGTTCAAACATACAAAGAGTAAAAAATAACTGTTTTAAACGTACGAACTTACGAAAATACTTCGATTTCAATCGGAAATGAAAAACGCTGCGGAAAAATGGTTTTTCTATTCCCTTTTCGATGCGAGCTGTAATGTAACTGTAGGTACAATTATAGCCCGTACGAAGTGGAAAAAATGGCGAATAGCCAATAGAATTGCCCAGGGCGTATTAAACATATCTGCCTATCACCAGAAACTAACTAACGAACATAACCAGAAAACTATTTATTTCTTCATTGAATGACTATTATGCTCCACCAACGGAAATACAAAGAAAATACGTTAGTTTGCCACATGCCACAAGGGCACACAATAATAAACAGCAAAAGAGAAATAAAACTTAAATCTAAACAAGACAAACTGCTCCGATCGCTCGTGCTATCCTACCCTCTGAACCTCAAATACAAGCAGTCAAAGTGGCATGTGGAAAATTATGATAAAATAATTTGAAGATCAAAATATGTGTTCTTAGACCTGCAATACCCCAAACTTCCCCTTTTTCCCCGCATTACACAACTAAATAAATATAAGCAACATTTTTCACAATAAGTAAACAAGAACATAAACATGATTAAAACCTGCAATATTTATTACGGAAACCTTATCTCGTAGTGCAATCTTTGTTCACAATTTGCATAGGGCTGGATTAACGCCTTTCTTCGGCCTCAATTATTTCCGGGCTATAATGAACTTTTCAAACAAAAACTTAGTCTCTTTTCATATTGTTTTTGTAATTTGCTGGTAAGTAAGTAAGTATATTTATTTGCATAAAATGTAGTATATACAGTTAATGTTATAAAAATGTTATAGAGCAGGACATATTCCGCCATAATAATAGGATGTAAAATCATTTCTTTACATTAGGTAGTACATTAAAATGAAAAACTTAGATACGTACCTATTTAACATCGTTAGTTATCTATACATACAATTAAGTAAGTACGTTTAAATAATTTAAAGATACTAAGCAGACCATCATTAAACAAAACAATAAAGAATACGAAAAAAAAACACAAACACATAATAAAAGTACCTACTATACTGAAACACCATAACACATCTCAATATTCACTGAAACCATATAATTTAACACACCATCATTAAACAGAATAATAAAGAATATTAAAAACATAAAAGCACATCGCACAAAAAATAAAAGGACACCGTACATAACAAAAAACCAAACAAAATTATACTAAAACAACTGAACAAATCGACACAAAACATAACCCTTAACAAAATAATAATATAAAATTAAGTTATTGGTTGGTATATATATATATATATATTTTTTATATTAGTTTGTAAAATTCTAACATGAAATAACAGATAAACATAAGATCAGGTTGCATGTTGATAAAAGTAAGCAGGTAGATATGATTCGAGAAAGTTAAAAATGATTTATATTTACAAAATTGTAATAATAATATCATCAAAAGAAATTGAAGGTTTTGTAGAATTATGGACGAAGTTATGTTGACGAACAACTACCGGAAATATATTATGAAGGACGGGACGGTTGACGTGTGTCGGGCATGCCACCGTCCGGGTGAGTCCATCGGACATATTATTTCCGGTTGTTCTCGTCTGGCTAACGGCGAGTACTTGCACAGGCACAACCAGTAGCCAGGATTATTCACCAGCAACTTGAAATATAAACTTGTGGAATCTGAGGTACCGTACTAAAAGTATGTGCCCGACCCAGTTCTCGAGAAAGACCATGTCGCGCTGTACTGGGATCGGTCTATCATTACTGGCAGGACTATTGTTGCCAATAAGCCTGACATAGTGGTGATGAACCGATCAACGCACCGCGTAATGATAATAGATGTTACCATCCCGCATGGCGAGAACCTCGTGAAAACTGAGAAAGAGAAACAAATAAAATATCTTGACTTGGCACACAAGGTTTTCGACATGTGGATTGTGAACTCGGCTATCATTGGGCCGATTGTCGTAACGGCCAATGGCCTTATGACCAAGAGCCTCGATGACCATCCATGATGATCTTTCGAAGCTTTCCTTAGGCGGTTGGATCAAGGGCCTGATTCAAAAGGCAATACTCCTCGATACGGCTTGCATTGTGAGGAGGTTCCTGTCTCTGGTACTCACCCACGTAGACTTTCCATTATGGTTAGTAGGGCTTATCCTAATCTTGAAGGTTTTAACTCTGTTTTTTTTTTCTTTTCTATCTCTACATTGTGCTCACATAAAGAAGCAACAATATTTTACCCAGGACTATGTAATATCTAACTTGATTTGAAAAGAGTGCCCATGGAGTTTCTTGCTCATTCTTCTCCATGAGATTTACTATTTTCAAATGGGCGACTACAGTCCATTCACAGTTATTACGCCTGTACTGTGGACTGTAGGTAGATTATTTTTGACTATGCAAAAGTGCCTGTCACGGGCCTATTTGAAATAAATGCTTTGAGTTTGAGTTTTTCACGTTTCATCGCATTGCAAAAAGTAAGAAAATTAAAAACGAGATATTCATTATTATTCTTAATGAAAGTTTGCAGGACCTAAGTAAAGAGTCTAGATTCTTTTGGTGCCTCGTGGTAGCAAAGAAGACTGTTTGCTTTTAATATTTCTGATATTCTGTGCATGAGTAACAGTATAGCCGTGTGAACGTGTGAAGTCCAGAGGTTTTTGAATTTATGTAATTTATTATCTGAGGAGGACTATTTTGAAGTAAGTTCTATTTTAAATCAGCCAAATTAGCTTCGATTTTCAGGAGTTCTAATATTTTTTAAACTAAGTAATTTACTTTGAGACCTTATTAAATTCTTCTTGATAACAAAACAAAGTTTTTGGCTAAGAATTCAGTAGAAATGTATTGATTTTATGAATTATATTCGTAAAAAAATCTTGTATTTTTATCTTGTCGAGTCTCTTACATCAATTCGTCAGCTTTTACTTAAAAGCGAGACGAGCGTGTAGCATTAAGGTGCTCACCCGAGCATAAGGGGTGAAACTAGTTCAAGGGCTCTTCACACTAGGTACGCACGACCGACAACGCGATGGAGATAGATAAGAGGGGGACCGTGAAAGTGTGTAACCTCCCCTTGGAGGGGAAACTTTAAACCCTTTTAAAACAACTTTGTCCTACATACTACGTACGCACTTCGTACTTCTTCTTCTTAGCGATCGATTGCAATCTAAATAGTGTCAGCCCAAAACTGGGCAACTAGAAAAAACAAAAACAAACAAAAAAAACCGCTTCGAATTTCTTTTTTTTTATCTTCCTATTTATTTATTTATTAAAACATTATGCAAATAATGTACAAAGGCGGATTTAATGCCTTGGGCATTTTCTACCAGTCTACCTTAGGGTGATGCAGAGACAAAACAGTAGGTACAATAGTAAAGAAAATTTTCAAGAATAAAATATAAATAAATACATATATACATACATATAAACAAAATATACAAAGTAAAGAGATATAAAAATACAGATGAAGAAAATCAACAAATGAATTGTGAGACGAGTCTGCCAACTTCTTACGTTCTATTCTGTCCCACTGCTGGGCAAAGGCCTCCCGTCGTACTTAACTTACATATATCCTAAGAGCAGGTTACAGTAAGCTGCAGAATAAATTTAAAAAAAAAGTGGAACATACCTACTTACCTACTCCATATATTTTTGGGAAGGATCATTTTTTTAATGTAACAGACTTTCAAGGGGCTCTATAATGATATTCCCGACCCATATATTGATTCGATAGCTACGGAAATTGTAACACATTCGATTTTGATGCGAGAATAAGGTTTAGATATAGGTAGCCTTTTTCGATAGCGACACGGAGTCTGAGGCATTCTCAATTAAAGTTTTCTGGCGACTATAGCGTAATTACGAAATGATTTATTATTCATAATATCATTTATATTGTCAAAACGAACAAAAACTGTATTTACCGAACTCAAATACTGACATTAAAAATGAAAGCAAGTATTTTCTCTGAATTCAGTTTCATTCTTATGTTTGCACGCGTTTAATTGCTTGAGGGTTTCGGGGAAATTATTTCTAAATTAATTTTCCCTTTTGTGGTGTACGGAACTCTCTATCAAGCTCCCCTAATTATTATTAAAGTGGATCCTAAACTGGACGACCACAATCTGACCACATTTCTGTCGCAGTTTAAACTTCTAATTTATTAGACAAATGGAAATTAAATAATGAATGGCTACATGTTGATATTTAATCATTCGCTTAATTGAAAAGCCTTTTCAAATGTAACTTTATGGTTTACCTTGGTGCTTAATTTTTTTTTATAAGTAACAGAAAAAAAAGCTGTACCGGTTAGACTGGAAGCCGACCTGAACATAGTACGGAAAAGGCTAGGCAATTTATGAGAAAACTGTCCGCATTATTCAATCGTATTTGTACTAATTCAGAAAATGGTTCCCTCTTTTTTAGCCCGTCGAGCTACGATTTTTGGGCGCGGTAATACGCTTCGTTGGTCTCTTTGGGGGGTCTATGTGCTCCTGACAGAGCTCAGTGGTCAGATCTATTGAACGGGATAATGCGACAGACCTGGCCCGCGGCCATTTAATGTTACATTAACATTCGTGTACCAATTAGGAAATCGAAAACAACGAAGAGTAGAATTCTTTGAAAACTTGAAGAAAGGTCTACAGTGAGACGTTCTATAGTCAATTCGTTTAGTCCCCTAGAGCGCTACTCATGTTCTCCAAGGATTAGATATAAGACATAACTAATTTGAAGTCATTTTTAGGGTTCCGTACCTACAGAAAAAACGGAATCCTTAAAGGATCACTCGCGTGTTTGTCTGTCTGTCTGTCCGTCTGTCACAGCCAATTTACACCGAAACTACTGGACCAATTGAGTTGAAATTTGGTACACATATGTAAGTGGTCATTTACGGAGACGCGGCGCGTCGGGCGGCGCGTTGTGCGGCGCGGCCCGCTTTCAATTCAAACATATGGCGATGTATGAGAGCGTTTACGGAGAAGCGTTTTTACACGCGTTTGCTTGAAGTGCAGCGTTGCCCGCCGCGGCGAACGCGGCGGCGAACGCGGCGGCGGACGCGGCGGTGAACGCGGCGGCGAACGCGGCGGCGGACGCGGCGGCGAACGCGCAAACGCTCAAATACGAACATATGGCAGATGACACCGCCGCATCGCCCGCCGCGTCGCCCGCCGCGTCGCCCGCAGCGTTGCACGCGCAAACGCGCAAATACAACATATGGCAGATGATACCGCCGCATCGCCCGCCGCGTCGCCCGCCGCGTCACCCGCGGCGTTCGCCGCGGCGGCGCACGCCCCGCGTCTCCGTAAACAACATCGGACATTGCCATATGTTTGTGTTTGGGCGTGTGATAACGCGGGCCGCTGCACGCGCCGCCTCTCCGTAAACGGAAACAACGCGCACCGCGCCGCGCGACGCCCCGCGCTACGCGCCGCCCGACGCGCCGCGTGTCCGTAAATGGGCACTAAGACGAACGTGTAACGTGTAAATTAATGAATTTTAAACATGGGGGCCAGTTTTGCGCGGTAAATTAGAAAAAAAAAATTGGACATACGGAACCCTCTCCATGCGAGTCGAACTCGCACTTGTTTAATACGGCATTACTAGGAGAACAGACACACTAACTTCTGTAAGAAAGGTTACTATCTACCTTAAAAGTCACGATTTCAAATATCTTTGTTTTATGTTTAATGTCAAAAAAGAACAAAAAATAGTGCTATTACTCCATTAAGTTTTGAGATAGGTTTCGATCCTAGAAAAGCACACAGGTGTAAAACATGGCAGAATGCAGCTTTGCCATGCAGATAGATCGATCTTTGCAAGTCGGCAGCATTCGTATGTACTGCACTATCTATATTTTTTATTTTTTATGCCATCTAAGGTCGTGATGGATTCTTGTTAGCGTTCTTATCCAGTTTTATATTACTACTAAGGTCGACCGCAAGCATCGTCGTAAAGTTCGCAGTTCATCATTATGTACCATACGCATTCTAGGATAAGTAAATACTCTTGGTATACATATGAAAATTGGAGATATTTTCCGCGCTAAGGTAGCCTAGAAAATCAGTACAATTTTCTACGTTTTTGGCAATTATCAGATTAATTTCAGAGTCTTTGTTGATCAAAATATGATTTACGTTGTTAATTATAATCATTTGTCTTAATTAGTGTTGCCCTCAAATGTCGAGCACTTAAGAAAAAGTCATTCGATAGAGTAAAATGAACATAATATTAAGTTAGGTATATAATTATATTCTGTTGCATCAGCAGCAGAATATTGGTATTCAGCTAGGCAGATTGACAAAGGCTAGTGATTTACTAACAAACACCTCAAACGTTAGTGATGGGATGTAGAATATCAATGTCCTCGGATATCGATAACGTGCCTAGTCGAAATTCAATATACATTTCACCAATGTTGTATTAATGTCACGTATAACACTGCCGACTGCATATATTTATATAGTTTTATGGACTAGTTTAAATTCTTATCCTTGCTCATATTTTAAATATGTTAATGCATTTTGTTTGTCACACCTTCACGCACGTATTCGGAACATACGGCTAGACCTTGACCAGAGGTTAGAAAATAGGATACTTCCTATTCCGGTAAGAAGTTCCAGTGGGAACATTTCCGGTCCCCACGCTGGCAAACCCGCATATAATACATATGAATGTGGTACAAATCTGATTATCACAAAAGAATTCATAAAATCATAGCAGGTAAGATACATTTGTTGTGTGTTTGAGTTGTGTTACAGTTACTAGCTACTGACACAAAAGATCAAATAAATTGTAATATCAAAACTTAAAACATCTTGTTATAGTAGAGACTTTAAAAGTTAAGTTAATTTTCTCTATTGTACATAATTTCACTGCGGTATGATTGCTATTTCCTGCTTAGAGTTCCGTACATAAAAATACGTAATCTTTTTAGTATATCTTTCTCTGGTCGTCTAGTTTTATCTAAACAAATAACGAACCAATTCGATAGGACTCACGATATTGATCTGGCTACACAAACACACCTATTTGCAATATAGGTCAGGTGTCGAGTCCAAAAACCCATGTTCACTTTTAGAAAATAGTGCGTCCTAAACTTATATTTATTTATTATTTATTTATTTACAACTAATTATAGCAACATTACAGACCAAGTCCAATACGATGCTATAAGACATAAAATAAAACAATATAAAAAAAAAGTAAAATCACATCCAGTAAATCATCATCATCTCATCATCTGCCTAGCCTTATCCCAACTATATTGGGGTCGGCTTCCAGTCTAACCGGATGCAGCTGAATACCAGTATTTTACTTGGAGCGACTGCCTATCTGACCTCCACAACCCAGTTAGTACTGGGTAATACGATACCCCTTGGTAAAACTGGTTGTCATACTTTTTGGGCCACTGACTACCTAACGACTGTCAAAGATCTACAAATGACACCCGGGACGTTGCTTACTGTGCTTTCCGAGGCACGGAGGAAACTCGGTATGTAATGGGTGGTCACCCATCCACAAACCAACCTAGGCAAGCACGGCTTAACCTAAAGTTCGACCCGAGCGGCTGTTATTATTTAGCCACGAGCTCCTCCTAAACTTATATTGACTATGCATATTAAATCGTAACCGTAGGAAGGAACTCGGTTATCAAAAACAATTCGCACTTTACCACTTAATTTTCCAGCTTAGGATTTAATATAAATAGTGTAGGAAATGAAAAATGTAAATTGTCATGAGAAAAACAGAACATAAGCCGGTGCAGACTCTAATTTGTTTCTGGTTTCCCAGTCCTGATATTTTCACAAGCATTTGTTTTCTTTCGAACGCGGTTTTTTTGTGTTGGATAGTTTTTTTTTTTTTTTTTAGTAGCCTGTACTGTCCCACTGCTGGGCAAAGGCCTCCCCCAATTCCTTCCATGTGCTCTTTTCTTGTGCCACCTCAAACCATAATAATAATTATGGTTTATTATTTATTATTATTTTTCTAACTATAATTTTATAGTTAGTAACTATAAAATTATAGTCAAATAATTGTAATATGAGATTGAATAAATTATATTTCTGGCTATTCATTTTCGTTACTCTCGAGAAAGTAGATATGTTAATGAATTAGTTAGAACACTATTGATTTTGTAATAATAACAAGATATCACTTGATCTTTTTTTTTGGTTATATGTATTTCAGTCAGATGCTAATAGCAATGGAGCAAAAAAATGATTACCTGTGTGCAATAAATCACTTTAAAAACCAACAAAAATTTAGTTTCAAATGTTTCATGGAGATTCCTGCATCCATCTGAATTCCGGGGCAATGAAGCAACAGGTTGCTATGCACAAGTGCAGCGAATCGGATCTCCTGTGAACTGCGAACGGTAACACCACAAAATAGATAGATAAAGAAGGTTGGTTTTATGCACTCTGCTAAAACAGGAGCACGCACCAAAACACTTGGCGCAATTACACATAGTCGATTGCCCGAATTCGATTGCCTATGTAATTCGTGGAAACGAACAAGTGTAAATAAACGCGGTCGAGTCGGAAAAGCTTAGCCAGCTTCATGTTTTTTTTCATAATATAAGCTTGTATTCCATTGCGATGACTATTGTTATAAATGTATCGGGTGCCCGAATTCGAGTCAAATCATTCGAAAAAACGAATACGGGCAAACGACCAAGTATAATTGCGCCCGCATATTAAAATATTTGTTTCCAATTAATCGTGTCGTATCGAAAGGCGGGCGTTTTGGGGGACGGTGTCAAGTTATTTTTAGACGTTTAAAAAGTGCAGATTATCAGCCAAATTTTAATTACTGACTTTTGATTTTTTTTTTTTTAAACAATGATCAACTTTGCACCAGTCTGAATTCAGAATGATTGATACTAATGAAATAGTCATATACAATTTTTGTGACTTTGTTTGGGAATTAAAGTTATTTTTACGAAATCACAAAAAAAGGTGTATAACTTGTTTAACTTTTTAGTCTCTTTGGTAACTAAATTTCGAACGCTGGACTTGCGTAAAAAATGTCAAACGAATGAATTTCAAGAGTGTCGTGTGGCTATATGTCTTTTTTATTCGTTGTATAAAACTGACCCTCTGTCAGTCGGTCCTGTGACCTGTCTATTTAGTGGTACCTACTACATTGCGTAGAAGTACGGATGCCACTTGGTAGCACGGTAGCACCTGTCTACCGGACGGCGCGCGGCACGCCACTAAACCAATATTTATGCCGAGCAATGAGCACATCTACTGAACTGAACTATTGAAATTGAAATATTTGAAATAGTTTATTAAATACAAAAAAAAATATTTAAATATAGGTGTGACGTCACTTTTTTTTCGTATTCTTCTCAGCTAACCTTTTTAATTAACACCCATATCATTGGCGTGCATAACAAATAAAAAGTCCGCCATCTTTGGGAGTCCGCCATATTGGATTTAAAATGACGTCTCTTGGCTAACCATGGATTCCCATCTGGTTGGAAATAACAAAATTCAGTTGCAAGGTATGACCGAAACAAACATACATACATTAATCCAAACTAATCGTGTATGTATGTCAAATTTCAGCTCAATCGGTTGGAAATAACAAAATTCAGTTGCAAGATATGACGTAAACAAACATACATACATTGCAGATGACATGGCTACTACCTAATCGTTAATTTTGCGAATTCTCCACAAGTTGTTGTGGCTTCGCCTTTCGATGCTGGATTGGCGACAAAACAAAATAAACTCACAATTGCAAATTCAATTTTCAGTTCCCTCGGATTTTAGCGTTAATTCTAAAAGAGTAAGAGAGTTAGTCTTTGTTCTTGCTTGTACATATTTTTCGTATACAACGCCTGTCAGTAACAACGTAGTCGGGTTTCGGCATTTCGTTAAAAAATGCCTGAAGCTCCAACCTTGTCAATCAGAGGTAGATCGATTCTATCCCGCAGAAATAAGGTGTAAGTAAAACTTTTTTGTTTAGATTCGTGAAGGTCAAATAATTGAGGTATATACCTACCTACAAACTGTATTATGTCAAACTTAAACCTAGTTTTTGTTTCGTTTGAAAATAAACGCCAAAACTACCCGCGATAGAGAAGTATTTTTTTATAACTGTCGTTAATTTTCCCTGTTGTTGTTTAGCTAAAATAAATAAATTCAAACACCCTTTTAATGTCAGTCACAAGTAATTTTACGGGTCCAGTGATGCGTATTTATTAAAAATCGAATATCACTTTGAGGTTCCGGCTCATGAATAGGCTGACCCTTCCATTTTCCATGAATGTCACACACAAGGGGATATTATAACGAAAAGGTCACCGAAATGGTCCAGACCCTTAATTTAACTGCTAACTAGAGGAAGGGTCGAGATTTCAATCGCGGCGAAAAATGAACGACGATCACAAAACAGATCATTGATATTTGTTGTTGATGGTATAAAATAAACTTACAGGAGCTCGTGGCTCAATAATAACAGCCGCTCGGATCGATCTTTAGGTTAAGCCATGCTTGCCTAGGTTGATCTGTGGATGCGTGACCACCCATTACATTCTGAGTTTCCTTCGTGCCTCAGAAAGCACGTTAAGCCGTTGGTCCCGGCTGTCATTTGTAGATCTTTGACAGTCGTTACAGGAAGTCAGTGGCCCAAAAAGTCTAACAACCAGCCTTACCAAGGGGTAACGTATTACCTAGTACTAACTGGGTTGTGGAGGTCAGATAGGCAGTTGCTCCATGTAAAATACTGGTATTCAGCTGCAACCAGTTAGACTGGAAGCCGACCCCAACATAGTTGGGAAAATGCTAGGCAGACGCTCGCTTTGATTTACTTTATATAAACTGAATTAGATTGAGCCACTACGTGGTAGATACTAAACAATAAAGTGGATAATCAAATTCAGCCACCTGCATAGGTTACGACAATATTCACATGCAAATTATTCCCAACCATATGAGTCCAGGTTCCTTTAGAAACTATCAGCTAACTGGGGCTACAAATATCCCGGCAAGTCAGTCATATCTGTGTATAATGTATATATATATCGTTCGTCATTTCCTGAGGACGACCATGTAACTAACTGACCAACTGATTTGCGGTATCGGGAGCCAATGCACAACACATTAGTTTTCCAATATACACATCAAGCTATTCATTTCCAGTATAACTTGGCCTCGCTTTGTACAGATTTCCCGTACAATGAGAGATCCGCGTAAACTGGTTTTGTATAGGTTGATTGGTCAGCGTGCGTACGCCAGATAAAATACCTATGAATTCTCAAGTCGTCGTTTTTAACTAAATTCTTTATGCAACCTTTGACCTAACTGACAAAAATAAAAAAGGGTGAATGAAGTGCATGTGTTGTGTTCAAATGTCCGTTTTCAATATGATGAGATCTTTGACAGTCGTTACAGGTCAGTGGCCCGAAAGTCTGACAACCAGTCTTACCAAGGGATATCGTATTACCCAGTACCTACTAACTGGGTTGTGGAGGTCAGATAGGCAGTCGCGCCATGTAAAATACTATACATGCTATAAGCACCCCAACATAGTTGGGAAAAGGGTAGCCAGATGATGATGATGTCCATTTTTTTTTAATAAAAATAATGTGAGTCTTACTTCTTATATCTACCACATACCTACGGCTTTCTGTGTTAGAGAAATACAAACAAAATAATATTTCTCGGTACATCTCAGTTCCTTTGAATTGACGAAAGAAAATTCGTTCCCTACGGTGAGTTACTTTGTCAAAAGAAAATGAGATTTATCGAACATTTTTTCGTATGAAAACGTGACGGAACTCGGTGCAAAGGGAACTGTTCCTTCTGTTATTACAATTTCTTAAAAATAAACTATGTGGGATGTGGATCATTGTGCAGATAGTCGTAAAAGCCCGTGGCTTAATTGCCAAGAGCCTCCACCAATACCTGAGGAGGTTCTCGTTAGGCAGCTGGATCAAGGGCTTGATTCAGAAAGTGGTACTCCTGGACACGGCTCGTATCGTTAGGAGGTTCCTCTCTCTGGGGCCCTGACCGCCGGTAGCTTGGACCCTGTTCCCGATACCCGTGGGGCTACTTTTTATATTTTTAAATGTTTTTAAAATAGGTAATTTTTGTTGATATTTTTTTTTTAAATGTAATAGTAACTAAGAACAATGAATGAACGAACATAAACTAAATTGAAAACGTGATGATTAACGGCCCCGACCAATGTGAGTTTTTTCAATGTCACAGGTAATTGCACAATAATAACAGTCTACACCATTCCTGTCCCGCTGCGCCGCAAATACAATAATTGATCACCGCGCTTGCTCAAGGCAAATTGGCGGCTTCAGACTTATATAAATTGGTTTAGGTTACCTCACGATGCTTTCCTTCACTAAGGTTGCCCTACTTCCGGAATTCTCCGGTCAAGTCCGGAATTTGAGCTCAGTGTCCGGAACCGGGGGTAAGTGGAATTCGTCTGGAATTTTCAAGATGGTAAAATAAAAACCGTCTATGGTTGAATAAAATATTTTAATGAAACTCGACGAATCGACTAGCTAAACAAACCGTTCTCTATTCACGTATATAATATCGTTGTAAAAAAAGGAAAATAAAATTAAACTGCACACTCAAAGGTAAGAAAATTCCGGAATTTAATCAAATGTCCGGAATTTTCATCAAATATCCGGAATTTTCTCCGAAAATCTTATTTATGGATCTGGGAATCCTATCCATCACCTTCACCAACGTCAGTGATTTCCAAGATAAACTTACAAAATACATATATTATTAATCGACCAATTCATTTCAACTACGTGAAATACAATATAAAATATATATAGGTATCATTTGCGGCAGGTTTACCCCACAAGCATATTTCCATATAATAGCAACATTTCCTAACGGAGATGAGAATTGCTTGCTTGCGTAGGGTCTCACCTATTTAGAAAGGGGCTTCCGACGGTCATCATTCTCCAACAACTATCTCATAAGCATGTATTTCCACCCTACTTTGCCCTGCATAGGTACGGTACGGAATTTCAATTTGTAACACATTATGAAGCTGCGAAATGAAATCCCGCCCTATTTTCAACACATTTTTATGTAGTTTGCAATGCCACCGAATTTTCTGTGTAGTTCGAACGGAATAAATAGTTTGAAGGGAAGAGAATTCGATGTCAACGGTTAATAGTATTGACATGGAATTCTGAGAGAACAAAGCTCAAAGTCATTGGTCAAATAACTTAATACCATTGACTTTAAACAATGTTCTCTTTGTTCAAATACGCTTTTTCCATATTCATCCCGTGTTTTATTAATTAGAACAACACAGTGCAACTGTAATTTAAAAAAAAACCGACCAAGCGCGAGTCGTACTCACACGCACACAGGGTTCCGTAGCACCAAACAATATACTAAAAAGACTTGAAGGCTTCGAATTATATGTTGTATTTTATTACATTCAGCAGCAAAACTTTTGTTTTACATAGAAGGTTAATGAAAAACAAAGTTACTGCTGCAGTTTTATGAAAAAGTTCCATATCTCAAAAACTAAACATCAAATCTTATTCAACCCAAATTTCGTTGAAAGTTTACAATTCACATTTTTTCAGAATTTTCCTCCCCTTACTTTAGAAATTAACGGGGAGGGGACATATTTTAACACTTTGAAGTGTCTATCTTTCAAACGATTGACTTTGAGAAACAATGGTTTTAGGAACCTTAATGTAATTTTTAAAGACCTGTCTATAGAGACGCCGTACGTTTAGTTTTGATGAAAAAAATCTGTTCATTGGAAGGGAAGCCCCCCCTTAATATTTTATTTTTTTATTTTTGTATAAAAATCAACTGTGTAGTCCTGATAGTTTCGGAATAAAGTGGCTGTGACATATACGGACAAACAGACAGACATGACGAGGCTTCCGTTTTTTGTCATTCGGCTATGGAACCCTAAAGAGGAGTTCCTTTCTTCTAACCTAGAGCTTCAGTGATCTTGACCCGCAGTCTCGTTCCCCTTTCTCTTTCTGCTGGCTTCCGATGTCACATTTCCCGCACACTCTCCCGCCTCCCCCGCACGGCAAGACTGACAGGATGAACACGGCATTGCTTACGAATGCGAACTTAAACTTCCGTAGCGTTCATCCATGTCTCCTGGTACCGCCAATACCACGACCTACCCTTAATTGCTTTTGCTTTTATTTATCTCTACCCGTTTGAGATAAAAATCTAATATTTGCATGAGTAAAATAACATTCGTCAGTGTATTCCGTATTCAAAACAAAGGGCACAAAAACTGTTTGCGAAACCAATCTTTCAGATGGCTTGCGTGTAACGGGTAGGGTGATAACGAAGGGGGGAGGGGGCTGAAATATACAGAGTGGGGGAAGTTCGGGTGTCTTAATCATACCGTTGCTTTTATAGCAAGCCTTCCGTGAAATATACCGGAATAGCCGATTTAGGCCTTTGAGATGCCGCGCGCCGATACGGGCCACGTTCGAACGAGTTAGTAGCCATCGGTAAACCTGATAATTAAAGAGTTTGGGAATCGTGTACTGATACTGCTAGCCTGTGTCATCCCACTGCTGGGCAAAGGCCTCTCTCCATGACTTCCAAATTCTTCGATCTAGAGCCAATGTGGACCACTGGTCGTAAGTTTTGTCCAGCTCGTCCCACCATCTCTTGCGAGGTCTACCGCGTCGCCTTCTGGCTGTGTCAGGGCTCCACATCGGGAATTGTGTAAGGGAAAAAAAATTGTACGGTTTAGTGACCTAGTTAACACTCTTTCTTAGTTCGGAGGCAAAAGTTTAAATACCACAGGCCACCATATTCTACAGGTGTTCTTCCGTGTCTGGCTGTTTGTGTATGTGGGTTTAAATGTTTGTAAACGCATCCACGATACAAGAGAAATTCCTAGTGTGGGGCAAAGTTTAAAAAAAAATACACAAGTCGTTTACAGATATATTCAACATGAAGAGCCAAAGTACATACCATGGCAAGGCAGTGGTTATGGCTGCTGGTGATATATTAGGAAGGGAGTTACCACACAGTTACAGTTTTCAAATTCTATTAATTTCCCGGATATCGTAAACAAATTGTGCATTACAATAAAAACCTTCGTGGTAAAACATACAGTTGAAATTAAAATGTCAGTGTAAATATAAATGTATTCATAACGCGGTTCATTAAAGGCGCTGGAACTTACAAAGTCTGGCTTTTTGTATGTATGTTAATGTATGGCCAGAGTACTTGCTTGTCCATGGTCCAAAAGAAACCTTCAAACACTGGAAAGGAAAGAATAACGTAATTAAGACAGTACCTACTTGTTTTACCTCAGCAGCTCTTGGAATTCATAGATTTCTATCCGTACAACGTCTTTGCTTATATTATGACGTTGTTGGTTATGTGCTCTCCCCTAAGAGACCGAAACCGCCAGCCACGACTTACTTATAAAGAACCTCACTATAACTCATTTTTAAACGAAACGAAGTCTGCCTATTATAATCGTTTAAAACGTCGAACTTCCCTGTTTAACATTTCATGAATATCTAGATAGAAAAAGGTTATGTTTCAAAGTTAAACACAATCGCGTGTTTGACGGCAGGTGAACCAAAACGCTTGTCTCAGATACTAAATTGCAAAAAATGCTGCCTTAATCAAAGTAGAAGAGATACCTTTAGATTTTCCTTTAGGTATTTATTCTACTACAAGCATCGCTCTCGTGGCAAAATAATAGCAGGCGCCCGGGTCGATCTTTAAGTTAAGCCGTCCTTGCCTAGGTTGGTCCGTGGATGGGTGACCGCCCGGCTGGTCCTAACTGTCTTTTGTAGAAATTTGACGTAACAGTCGTAACAGTAGTCAGTGGCCCGAAAGTCTGACAACCAGTCTTACCAAGGGGTATCGCGATTGCCCAGTACTAACTGGGTTGTGGAGGTCAGATAGGTAGTCACTCCATGTAAAATACTGGTATTCAGCTGTAGCCGGTTAGACTGGAAGCCGACCACAACATAGTTGGGAAAAGGCTAGGCAGATGATGAAGCATCGCTGTAATGAAATGCATTGTACTAGAAAGGATTTGATGCTATATTTATAATATATTTTAAATTTATTTTTTGCTATATTTATAATTAAATGTCAGGTTAACGCTTCTTTGGACTATCTTCATCAAATTCTATTTTAATGAGTCTAAAATTATTGGCCTATAATGAAAGCATGTAATTAGGGAAGATCCTAATATAAATTACCTAATTTACGCTCCGCTTTTAGAAATTTTCTCTTGTTTACCAGCCTTTGTTTAGTTTTAATCGTTGTTATATTTTAATGAATTTTTGCAAGAATATTATAGACTACTTTATTTGACTGGTTGAAATAATATTCCATCTATGTGTAATCGTTTTTTATGACAACACGTATTTCATGGAGATGTATCTGTACAATAAAATATTTTTGGTCAGAATACCATTTCTTTCTTTATCGTATCGTATCGTGTAGTTAGGGCCTAACCTGGTGTCAGAGTTTATATGCCGCCCATGGGCCTCTGACTTAGCTTATAAACGACCTTCGTCCGCGTGAAAAGATTATATAATATAATGATTATATCTTTTTGTTTGTAGATTTTATTAACAATTTCATGGGTTTTAATTTTTATCACGTAACTCTATTTTTTTTTATAAATGTAGCCTAAGTTACTCCTTATAACATCAGCTATATGCCAGTAAAAGTCCCGTCCAAATCGGCCCAGCCGTTTAGGAGATTTGCCGGAACAAACAGACAGACAGAAAAAATAAAATGTGCTTTTGTTATAAGTACCGTTTCTATAGTATACTTTCATATGCATTCAGTAAAAAGCTTTTATTTTAAAATTATAAACAGACACTTCAATTTTATTTATTTGTATAGAAGATATATACAAGTGGTTACAGACAACTCCAGTATGTGATTCATTAATTCCAAAATGAAATGTAAACACAATATCCTAATTTAAAGGCAAACGCAAATGCTTGCACCAAAGGTTCCCCTTGTAACTGTTGCAATTGAGACTGAAAGTTATATTAAATTGCTGAAAGCAACATTTAATATTTGCTCAGTCATTAAAATGAAAACGTTGCTGTGGGTAAAGGTCACTATGAAAGCAGCGAAAGGTTCTCCGTGTGTACATAATATAAAGTAGTCGAATAATTAAAGTCGCCTATCATGTCTGCACGTGTTACCTCGTATTTCTTCTAAACTTTTTAATGCGGTTTTCAACTTAATTTAGAAATAATAATAATAATACCAGCCTGTTACTGTCCCACTGCTGGGCAAAGGCCTCTTCTCATACAGAGAAGGCACGAGCATTGATCACCACGCTTGCTCAAGACGGGTTGGCGGTTTCAGATTTATATTAATTATAAGTCCAGGTTTCCTCACGATGTTTTCCTTCACCGATGTCTGTGATGTCCAAGATAAACTTAGAAAAGTACATATGAATTGAAAAAGTCACATTGGTACTTGCCCGGATTTGAACCCACAACCTCATGCATGAGAGGCGAGGCCTTAACCTCTGGGCCATCACATTTAGAAAATTGATTATTAATTATTTGACTGCCTCGTTGGTCTAGTAGTCGCAAGCGCTGCCACTGCTGAGCCAGCCACTGGGCCTAACTATCATTTGCAGATATTTGACAGTCGTTTTAGGTAGTCAGTGGCCAAAAAGTCTGACAACCAGTCTTACCAAGGAGTATCGTATTACCTAGTACTACTAGAAGGTCAGATAGGTAGTCGCTCCATGTAAAATACTGGTATTCAGCTGAATCTGGTAAGACTGGAAGCCGAACCCAACATAGTTGGGAAAAGGCTAGGCAGATGATGAAACTGTACAATAACTATTAGAAGGTATTAGAGGTACCATTTAATATAATTAACGTGTTTCTGTAGTAACACTAAAGTACGCTATTACGTTGCAAATGGGTAAACAGTTGCCTAACGAAGTTGTTTGACTTGCGATAGATTAATGTCCCACCGTGCAAGTGAGTGATGGCTCGCCTGCCAGAACCAAGCCTGTACTCAAACGAGCGCTTTTTTATTTGCATAGGAACTTTTATTTTCGTAATTATTTAACATGCGACACGACTTGTTAAATGGAATATTTACGGAACTGCTGGTGAGACACATACTTGTCATGTACAGTTCCAGATCAAAATGAAACTTGGAAATAATTTTAAGCTTCTTTTAATAAAGAATAAAAGAGATTTAAAAGAGTCATAGAGCGGACATTGGGAATACTATCATAGAAACCTTTTAATACAAAACATTTTCGATTTTGACACAGGGATGCTAACTGACAAGTGGGCGTATGACACATTGACTCTAGACAGACCGACTTGTTACTAAGTAGTAACAAGTAATAGCTTACGATTTTCTTTGTCTTGTCCTATCGCTCGTAAATATTTAAATGCCTTTGTAAAAAAATACACTTCTTAGTTATCCCATCTTGTGCTTCGTATTCTCTTTCAAAACCGTTCTTTTAAATTAAGTGATCTCATTCTGACACTGCTTTATGCTTTTCAAATACAAATCAGACACTCAACACCTACTATTCTGTCAAGAAAGTGCCAGGAAAAGATCATACACAAAATGTTAGTTACGAATCCAAAGTTATTTTATCGCCTTCAAAGTATGCTCCTTCAGAAACGATACACCTACGCCAACGAATAATCCAATCATCAAAACATTTTTAATCGCTTTTTCCGGATTTGAGTTCAGTTCTCGCCGCGAATTCTCCTTTATGTCTTCTACCGAATGAAAACGAGTGCCACGAAGTGGTAATTTGAGTTAAGGAAAAAGAAAGAAGTCGGTTGGAGCCATATCTGGTGAATAAGATCTTTGCTTTGCATGTCAAACTCGTAAACCAGTAACAATGCGTTTCATGAATGTTGAGTCGGAATTGATTCGTTCTAGCATGTCCTCAACGAGTCTTATGCGATTGAGTTTTTGGGGAAAATTCAGGTATTTTGGGACTAGCCGAGCGGCAATAAGTTTTTATACCCAATAGATTATTTAAAATTGTTCGGATCGACTCGTGAGACACAGAAAGTTCAACGCTTTGTACCACTCATAAGCACGTGTTCTTGATAAAGTCGATTCACCGTAAGCCTTCTGTAACATTTTCAGGGACACCGAACACGTAATCCGTTGGCGATGCTTAATTTAAGACAAACTCTTTGTTCGATGTTTTTGTCCATTATGAAATTCGCAATACACACTAGATACGATCTAACTAAAAACATCACTGTATTAAATCTAAATAACGAATGCTGTTGCATCTGTTATTTAGATTAAATAAAAACTCCGCGCCAAAATGGAAAACAGTGAGCCAAACTAACAACAACAACAAAAAATTGAATTTGGAACCATAAACAAATCATTCATTCCCGATACTTTTTTGACTGAATGTATAATAACAACACATAAAACCGCATTCGACAACACGCGGCATTATTGAAATTCCCACATACATAAAAATGTATCACTGAAGTCAACTTCTTCATGTAGGTCATAAAATGAGCATATAATAAAACTAGGGCTCCCCATATCATGCATAGTTGAGAAAGTGCACTAGCAGTTTTTAATTCATGCGAACTTTAAACACTGCAAAAGGCTGCAATGAAGAGGAACTCTTGAACGAGGTCAGCTACTTGTTAAAACGGCTTATACTGGAGAACACTGTTGCACTTCAAATTGCAGCCGTTCAAAGCATTCTGGAGTTAGTAAGGAATTTAGACGACGGCCAACTATTGCCAAATTAAATAGTGATGCACTTAATTAACAACGAAATAAGTAGTGCCTTACTTTGTCCATGTTTGTGGAAGTAAAAAAAAAATTAATAAATTTAATTTAATCATTATTTTCGAGCAACAAGACTCATAGCGTTATTAACAATGTTAGTGATAATAAAAAAATAACAGAGAAGAAGTAACGGAAGCTTTCGGGAATGATATTTAAAAATCGTGGGTCTTCAGCTGTAAATTAAAGTCATCATCTGCCTAGCCTTTTCCCAACTATATTGGGCTCGGCTTCCAGTCTAACCGGATGCAGCTGAATACCAGTAATTTTTATGGAGCGGCTGCCTATCTCACTTCCACAACCCAGTTAGTACTGGGTAATATGACATCCCTTGTTAAGACTGGTAGTCAGACTTTTGGGCCACTGGCTACCTAACGACTGTCAAAGATCTACAAAGGACACCAGGCACCAACGGCTTAACGTGCTTCCCAAGGAAACTCGGTATGTAATGAGTCCACAATCCCCAATCCAACCTAGGCAAGCACGGCTTAACCTAAAGATTGACCCGAGCGGCTGTTATTATTTAGCCACGAGCTCCTCCAGCTTCAGCTTCAGCCGTAAATTAAAGTCATGAAGCAGTTAATCGATAACATCCAGGCTTGTTCAATCAGAACTCGAAATAAAAAAAGCCGAAGAGCGCGTTTGAAGATATTTTTTATTAATGAATGAGATAAGCGGAAAAGCCTTCGATACAAAAGACGAAAAAGTCACTTCAAGCACTAACTACTAATGGTACCTACGCAACGACTCTTACACATTTAATAATACGCAATAACTCAATATTTAATGTGAAATAAAAATAGTATAAAAAGGCCGTGCAGTTAAACATTTTACGAGTCAATAAAGTCAACAATGGGTGGGTGCCGTTAATAACGTAGCGGCATATAGATTCAGAAGGAAATATTAATAAAAAGGACAATTGGAAAAAAAACTTGTGAAATAGTAATATTTACCTAAAATAAGATATATTTGCTCTGCTACCAGAGCTAGTGGTTAATTTAGACGGGATCAACTATTGGGGTTTTGCTTTAAATTGGTATTTGGTGTGCTCGGAATAGAACTGGCAGCTACAATCCGATTAATGTTGTAATTAAAGGTTTATGCGGGATTGTTATCGAAGCTTTGTGGGCAAATATTGAGTTTCTGCCAATAACGCTTGATTAAGTTAAAATTTAAATTTTAGTATCGCACGCTGTATCTGTTGAGATATACAGCAGTAGCGAAGGGTCATTTTTTGTAAGAGGTAAGCCGGAGCACACACACATGTTTAATGTGATTATACAGGGTGTAAACAGACCCTTCACGAAGCCGTTAACCGAGCATTCAGTACATCAAACTAAGTAACCCGAAAGTAAAAAAAATATTGCTGGAAAACGACTTTTTTTTTGGGGTGAAAAATAACCTTTTACGGTAAAACTCAAAGTTACACATTCAAATCATTGTGCTTATGGATGCATTGAATAGTAAACGGGTTATTGAGGTATTTAAAGTAAAGTTATAACCTTAAAAAAATGTATTTAAAAAAAAACTTGTGAAAAAGTTGGAACTTTGACCCCCTATAACTCAGTAACTAGAAGGTTCCCAGGTATGGTCTAGAACAAAAAAATGATCGCAATAGCGGGGAAAAAAGTGCCTTTCGGCTTCGCTAAGGGTCTATTTACACCCTTTATTATTTGTCTACAGAATACTGCTGTGCCATTTTTCAAAGGGAAGCCAGTAGGAATCGAGTTGTATGCAACCTTCGCCACTGATACACAGGTTCTAACTCTGCCTGTAACTGTGAAACTATGGAGGATTTTTGAATTGAGAATTCTGTACTTTTGTGGCTTCTCAAATGACTGAAGATTGGCTATCAACAACGAATATTTCTTCTTGTCCTTTGAATTAATACACCGTGACTTTTAGTCGACTTACAACCGCAGCCCACTTCATGTATCCAATGACTACTAAACATTCATAAAAAAATGGTATTTATGGGATTTTAATCATTTAAAAATAAAAATATTATTCAGAATTATGACACAGGACGTAGTTAAAACACCCTGTTGCGAGCGATGATCTACTGGACTCGAGCACTGGGTAGCTATGTTCTCCCGTTTGACACGTAAACATCATTAACAGGATGTTTCATAATTTTATTCTAATGTATTATTTATTTTTCTTTGCACCTATTATGGTAGTTAAAAAAAAATCGCGCCTACAGCATTTTCATGTCGGCTACATTGAGTGGACCACTAAAAAGTCACGGTGTATAAAGTACTTATTTATTCTATTACGTTCCCTTATTATAAATTACCTACAATAAAACAAATCTGGGTGTTTATTTCTCTTAGTAGGTCTATTAAATATTTGGAATTTAATTTTCTATTAAACTTTTGCAACAGTACGGGAACCGTGGTTACGACCAATCAAGAGCCAGCTGCAAAATATGCGAGTAATAATACCAGCCTATTACTGTCTCACTGCAGAGCAAAGGACTCTTTTCATTCAGAAAATGTATGAGCATTGATCAACACGCTTACTCAGATTGGCGATTTCCGACTTATATTAACTTATGCGTACAGGTTTCCTTACGATGTCTTCCTTTATCGATGTCAGATCGAAAATCATCGCCTGCCTAACTATGTTGGGGCCGACTTCCAGTCTTACCGGATGCAGCTGAGTACCAGTATTTTACATGGAGCGACTGCCTATTAGATCCCGCAACCCAATTACCGTTTGATACGATACCTCTTGATTAAGACCGGTTTTCCGATTTTTTCGTTACGGGTTTTCGACTACCCTTAACGATTGTCAAAGATCAAATGATAGCCGGGACCAACGGTATAACGTGCTTACTGAGGCACGGTGGAAACTCGGGATGTATTGGAAGGTCGTCCATCCACGGATCGATTTTCGCCAGCACTGCTTAACTTTGACCCGTGCGCCTGTTATTATTTAGCCACGAGCTCCTCATCAGTAAATATGCAATTATTATTTAATAAAGCTATAGCGCTTTTTAATCCCGCTGTTTACGGCGACAAGACGCCTACTTGTTCCACATTGAGAAGCTCCAGTAACTCGCAGTTTGCGCTCAACTCGTTTAGTTGCGGTCAAATTAACGGCGTCTATTACGTTTCATTTAGGTGAGATTTTACATCACCGTTAACGTCACGAAGAAATTTAATAGCAAATGTAAAAATAAAAGATAAACAAATTGACTACCAACGTTAATATTAACGGATATATTAAAATCACAACAGCCATTGTTTGTCATTTGTAATTGCTACAACACGGAAAGTTGACGTGCGCTGTCAATTTTGCTAGAGGTACGAACGTTGTTTTTACCCGACTACGGCGAAGCCAAAAGGAAGGGTTCTATGAAGCATTCTATGTATGTTTGTATTTACAGTTCCTCTGAGGCGCCTAAACTATTCATCAGATTTTGATGAATAAGGTGTCAATCGATTCGTTATTATGGCCCGGGTAACAAAGACAATATTTTACCCGACTTTAATAATAGGACAAGTCGATTTTACCTTGCAAACCCCGATTTTAATTACAGCGTGATTTTTCAGTAGCCGGGTTTTTTAATTGTCAAATTCTTGTTCCCAAAAATATTTCTGGGTTACCTTCAACAAATTTTTGTGTCTCTAAAGTTAAGTTGGTGCCTAAGGCATGTTTAGCCCAAACAAAATATGATATCTGTCAAATATGTAACTTCCCCATTTACAGAGACCTGTCCGGGTGATTAATCGATGATCCCTACCGCAACTTTTGTCGATCGGTAAATAAGGCTGACAGTGACGAGTCAGCGGTTCGCGGACCACTGGTCATTTTGCCAACTCAGCTCCATGGTTTTAAAACAATACGTCAAAAATAATATTTTTTCAAGCTTTATAATGGAGATTGATGCACATTATTTGTTTTCGAAAGGTTCGAAATCGGGATTTTTATCAAAACCAACAGTATTTTGTAGGGCTATGAACGTTTCTGATAATTATTTATCAATATTGTAATAAAAAGGTTAGAGGTTTTCGTTTCCTCCGTGCCTGGGAAAGCACGTAAGCATTTAGTTCCGGCTGTCATTTATAGATCTTTGACAGTCGTTACAGGTAGTCAGTGGCCCAAAAAGTCTAATAACCTTACCAATGGGTATCATATTACCCAGTACTAACTGGGTTGAGAAGATGAGATAGGCAGTCGCTCCATGTAAAATACTAGTATTCAGCCGACCCTAACATAGTTGGTAAAAGGCTAGGCAGATGATGATACATAATAAAAAAAACTTTTAAAAAAATAAAACCGACTTCAAAAACACAAAAAAAGTGAAAAATAACTAGCTTCAGAAGTCGGTGACTTTTGTTTGTTTGATTTAGTTTTTTTGTCACCGACTTCTGAAGCTAAAGTTATTTTTCACTTTTTGTGTTTTTGAAGTCGGTTTTATTTTTTGCAAAAAAGAAAAAAATATATAAACATCCGAATTGAGAACCTCTTCCTTCTTTAAGTCGGTTAAAAAAGATAAAACTTGTTAATTCCGCCAGGAAGTTACAGAGACGAGATTCTTGGTTATCATACCAAACTCTACAAGCTGCAAAACTGTGGTAGAAGTTTATAACATTGTAGAATTTACCACACATTTGCGTTTTACGTCATGATATAGACTCCTATTTTAGTAATTTAGCTATTACTATTAATTATTATCATGTTTAACTTTAAGAAATTGATTCATTAATTATGTGCAAGTATCAAAAAGGTTACAGGTTGTCAAAAAATTGGTCCACATCGCTATGAACAGGCAGAGTGCCCAGAAGGCTGGTAGCATTGCCACTTTTGATGTCAATGCCGATTCTTTAGCCAAAAAATGGGACCGCCCTCTAGTCACGTGAGGAGTCGACCAACCGCTTGGCGATTTCCTGATTTAACTTTAAGATGTTTAGAATGAATAGTGACTTTCCCTTCAAATGACTCAGAACTATCTTTATTTCTTGGAAAACATCTTATGTTTTTACATTTAAAATGCAGCTTTTTTAAGACAGAAGAATGCTATTCTCTTTTTCACGCCCGCCGCTTTGCTTGAACACTTTTCTAGATTAAAACTTGCAGAACTTTACTGAATGCAAGCTCACCAACATTTAATCTGATAAAAGCACTACGCCGTGTTTACTAATTAATAAACATGATTACTGTTAATGATATCTGTGTTTAAGTGGAGTCCTGAAAGAAACTCGTCGCCATACGTGTTCTCAGTTTAATGTAACGAATAAGATTTAGCTTAACCTTTTGACCGCCATAGTCACATATACGTGACAAGCAACTGCGTGCCCTATAAGCCAAACGTCACAAATATGTGACAAAAGGGTAGATGAAATTGTGGCTCGGCGTGGAGAGCACGCGCGTGCCTTTATGCTCTGGCGGTCAAAAGGTTAAACTTCGCCGGCGTGTCGGTCGAAATTATGCCTTGGGAACGTATCACCGATACAAAATGTATTCCATCTCCTAAGCCAGTTTAGTCTATCTGTGAGCCAAATCTCATCGACATCCCTTCAGCAGTTACAGTGACAGACAGAGTTACCTTCATGGGTGGATTGTAATGCCCAACCTTACTTTTCAAAAGCATTCATTAGGAATAGAAGTGGCTCTCGGAACATAACATACCAATTGGAAACTTCACTCGGGATAAGTACAGGCACTAAGTGGTTATACGCTGTCACAGCAGAGCCCAGCCTATTATGTCCTCTCCAGGAGATGTCCTGGCCTACCAGCCCCTACAGTCTCGACATTAGATAGCGACAAAAATCGGTCGCTAAGTCTTATCGTTGTCAAATTCCTTTAATAGATTCTCTAATTTATTTCGAAAGCATAAGGTTGAAAATCTATTAATGAAATTGGCATCGATTACACTTAACGACCGTTTTTTGTCGTTATATTTGTCGAGACTGCAGGGCCAGGCTTAAACTCCACCCAAACACCTCTTATGGAAAACGATGGGAATACAAGATGAGGTTCTTGTTACCGTGAGAACACGGCTTGTGCACGCAACACATTCATTGCTTTGAAAAAATATCATGACGAAAAAATTGGTTCCAGACAGATTGGATGTTGGGATATTTGTACTTTATCACGCCAGAACGGCTGACGGATCTGAATGAAATTTCACACAGAGATAGTCTGGAATAGCACATAGGCCACTTTTTTTCTCACACATAACTACACTTAAAAATATCCACGCGAACGAAGTCACGGGCAACGAGTTTATAAAAAATAAACTAAAAATGTTCGTCCGCATCGCTATGGGCAACGAAGAACGATGTCTATTTCCATGTTCTCAACAAGTCTGGAAGTGATACAACATGTCTGATAGTTACAATAATACATTTTTCTGAGAATAACTTAAGCAGAAAATAATGAGTTTGAAAAAGCTACTTGAAGCGCCAGTTGGTTCTCTAATATGAAGAAACTGCTGATGCTAAGCTCTCGGCCACGAACTACACGTGTCTTGCGACAGCGTTTCTTAGCACATACCAAGTCGAGTCTCGACTTATGGAGCGTCGTGTCGCGTAAGTACTCACTCAGAAATAAGAGAAATGCGCACGTTTTGCTTGAAATAAGTCGCAAGTTCACTACTATGATACAAGACATTATACATATATACAGAGCCTTCACAATGGGAGGTATTTAGTACCGTCTCATTACACACTGACTAATTCACATTGATTACTAAACATACGTCATGATGACTGACACTTCGATCTATTGTTAATGTTTAGTAATTGATCTGAGAAACCTATAACTAAAGAAGACTGGGTTTATCTTTAAAATGATGATTAGCAGAAAATAGTAACATTTAATAATATCACGCTTGTATACCCCGAAGACTGAGGCAGAGGTCTAAACTATCACAGAAGAAACTATCCCCGGGCCAAGACACTAGGCGTAAAAGTCAAAGATTGTTGGTCCCTCTCCTGGGCAAAGACCTCCTCTCAGTCCTATCACTCCACTCTCGATGTTGTGCTTAATCACGCCAGTTCCACGGTCCCGCCATCTTCTTACTCTGCCGTGACTCCGTCTAGCTGTCTCAGAGTTCCAGTCTTGCTATCTTCGGGCCCAAAGCTGTGCATCTGGCAGATATATAATATAAGTAAAGGGATCGCTCTGTTTTACTCCAGTTCAGGATGACCTCCGGTTAAACTTACAAAATATATACACCGTGACTTTTTAGTCGTCTTACAAAGGTGGTCCACTCAATGTACTCGACATAAAATAGCTCTACGCGCGATTTTTTTTTACCTTCCATAATAGATGAAAGAAAAATAAATAATATATTAGAATAAAACATCCTGTTAATAGTGTTTACTTGTCAAACGGGAGAACATACCTTCCCAGCGCTCGAGTCCAGTAGATCATCGCTCGCAACAGGGTGTTTTAACAACGTCATGCCTCATAATACTGAATAATATTTTTCTTTTTAAATTATTAAAATATCATAAATACCAATTTTTTTTTATGAATGTTTAGTAGTCATTGGATACATGAAGTGGGCTGCCGTTGTAAGACGACTAAAAAGTCACGGTGTATAATTTCATTTCATTTCAATACAATTTTTTTTTCTTAATTAAGTAGGGATTCTCCGAAATTAATACATTTTATCATCATGCCGCCCAAAATACTTAATGATCGTATAATTCATGAAAGTAGACCTTCTTTACATATAATTTCCTGAAACCCTGATTGTTGAGCCCACAACCTTTGATTTTTTTTTTCTTTCGCTCGTGATTGGATTTGACCTAGTTAGGAGTGTCCTCGTATATTTCTTACTACTGAAAATGAAGTACAAGAGATTTTCTTTATTTACTTTATTCCTGTCTTGCTGAAAATACAGATATTAAGACAGGTACATTTCAATCGAATTTTAACTGAAACGGATATTTTAAGCCTATAGACAAATCAGTATTTAAAGGCTAAAAGAGTATCGTAGCAGTTTGTGCAAAAGTTAATTTTTTCCACAAACATTTTCATGGACCTTTTTAGATTAAACTTCATAATTAGGTATAAACATAGTCAACAGTGTTATCATTTCATGTAACATTGAATATGTATAGAACAAGGGTATCGCATATATAAAACTTTTTGGCTCTAGGCGCGGCCAATATTGTTTTCCGATTCAAAATATAATTGCTTCGATGAATCGATAAATATGGGTTATTAAAACCAGTCTTAATAGCCAATATTTATTGACAAATTACAACCTTCATGGTTGACAATAAACGGTTGCAAATACGTAATTTAATTGCCTATAACTACTCAAATTGAATTGGACTTACGGCCCGCCCTTGCCTCACTAGGGTGCGACGTCATTACGTTGACGTTAGCATCGAGAGATCTTGATAGTCTTCATAATCTAGATTTTGGAATAAATCTCCAAAATTTTGTTGAAAAGTCCATCAAAACCTGTTTTGTAGATGAACTCTGTGGTTACATAGAGACGAAAAGCGACTTTGTTTTAAAATACTACTTATATAAATATACCAGCAAACGTAACGTCGCATCGCACGTCGTGCCTTTGTAGCGACGGATAGTCGTAGACTTGCAAGTACAGGCCCTGCAGTCTCGACATTAGATAACGACAAAAATCGGTCGTTAAGTGTAATCGATGTCAAATTTCTTTAATACATTTTCTACCTTATGCTTTCGAAATAAAGTCGAAAATCTATTAAAGGAATTTGACAACGATACGACTTAGCGACCGATTTTTGTAGCTATCTAATGTCGAGACTGCAGGGCCAGGACAGGTGGAATGTAAGACAAGTGCCAGCTCTTCCTTTTGCTTGTTGGGTTGGAAATTTTACGATAATAAATAACATTTGCAATATTTAACAGAATATTTAACATTCTTCAAAGTGTCTTGTCAATGTGTCTTCTGTATCTATACAGAAGACACATTTCCATGACATACACTGATATCTTCCACTTCTCTGCTCTCTATGACAATCTTCCCTTTTGGTTGACAACCACTTGCGTGAAAATAAATTATATTGATACACATCCCTATCCCAGCGGGTGATATCACGAAATCGATTCCCTCATAAATGTATTGCGTGGTTATATTCATCTTTTCCTTGTTTTCTTGCAATTTTTCTGTGTTGTTAATAGGGTTCATAATGTGACAACGTTTTTCTTCTAGGCAGGGTCAATGAAAGTGGATTAAAGTAGGAGGCGGAAATGGCCAATTCTCGACGATTGAAATAATCTTTAATACTTTAAGCCACTTGACTTTTATGCATTCATACGGTTTTCAATACCTCTGAACTTTCCCTTTGAATTTTTCCTCAATTCAAGTTGGAAAGAAAACTGGCATTTTTTTAAATTAGATTTGTGATAAATCTTGAGAATCGGTTGCTGGAATAAGCTTGCTTTTGTAAGGAAGGAATTTTTTTTTTTTTTTTCCTTATTAGTAAGAACCAAGTTCTTACTAGTTAATTGCAATCTAGCCTAAGAAGACTAATAAACAATTTAAATCTAACTTATTATGCTACGTTATAAATTATGTTAATGCTAAGAATAGTGTCCATAATTAGGTATGCACTTTTACACACGTTCGTAACACTTCCTTAGAGTCTGGTAAAATTGATAAAACACTTTGTTCATGTGTTATATAAATAGCACAACATTGTTACTATTATTGATTCACTTACACTACACTAATTCAAATGGTTTAGTTCTCTTTAGTCTACGCACTATGCCTGTGTTGTCTAACAGCTGGATTGCCTCAACATTCACGTGTCGATGGAGTCTATATGTGAGATGTAAGGAAGGAATGGAGCCTTTATTTGTCTTCGAATTATGCAACTTCCTTTCAATAGAAGTGAGAATTTTTTAAATATTTACCTAGTTTGTCTTTATTTTAGTTAGTCTTCCTCTCTTGTGTGCCATACTTCCCTGCCATGCAGAGTTATTGCGAAAAACACAATGGTAATGCCATTTTTATGTAAAATAAAATGTTATTTCACCAACATCAATTGCGTTTATCCTTCAGAGTTATTGGGATCGTGATAGAATAAGTGTTATCTACGTTGGAGTGCTAAGTCTGTACGAGTCTCATCCAGAACTTACTAGAGATCTTTTGAAGGACTACTCCGTCAACTCATTTCAAAGTACACGTACGTCTAGAGAGTTCAACCAACATAAGTTATCTAGGTAACATGCTTATGTTAACGTTATTTACGTCCCCGTGTATTCTACTCTTTATAAGGATATCCTACAAATGGAACAACTCCGAAAAACTATGATTATGTCAATTACCGTAGAGAAACACTTTTACCAATCGCGACAGCGGAGTTTCGTTAGGTAATTTAATTCAACCTTGTAAATTATGCACAATATACCTATTGTCGAATTTGACTATAAAATATGGGTAGGAAGATCAAAGAAACGGTAAGAAAAGAGATGACTGCTGACGTTACGATAAATAGAACAAGTATGGAAGAAGACACGCTGCGCGTACCTCAAATAAATTGGGATAATATTTTTTTTTTTGTCTTCGTCGCATCTTTGTTACACTAGTTTTCAAACTATTTTGTTAAGACGCAAGACAGTTTATCCTTAGATGACAAAGGCTTGAGGCCAACATATACTTAGAGACATTACGGACATTACCCATAGTTACACGATACCACATTCTCGTCAGCAGTATAATAACAAAAACAGGGATTAATTTCAGACGTGTTGATACATTTCAGTCTAAAAACATGTTAACGTTGGGGGATGTGTAACTAGGTATATACTACATAATCCGGGGACCCAAACAGGTAAACGCCGACGTGAAAAAGGGCCGTGTGTTTAATATGCATGTACGATATTTTTAATTCATTACGCGAACGCCGGAGCAGCGCACATTTCGCATAATTTCAATACAAACCGGCTCGCTTCTAAATAATTTCAACATGAACGAAATTAATTCTTCAATAAGTTCCGAAATACTCGGACGTGTTGAGAGAGTTGGTCCACTAGTTAAACAATAATCCCTGAACGACGGTTGTCAAATAAATGACACTTAGCTATAATTTAGTTTGTGCGGTTCGATGGAAAACATGTAGGCAGGTCGTAGGTCCTCCGTAATACGGACTTTATTATGGCCAACTAACAACTCTAATAAAATGTTTTATTTCCCCTGCAGAGGGAATTGAAACAGAGATTGGATCCTGAATTTTTTCAAGGAGGGAATGCCCGTTCATTATTTATTTAAACGCCTGTGATCGTGAAACGTTGGCTCTGCTTGTTTCAAAAATGGGTTTAATTTTAAGTTATTCAGTCTTGTTCAAACAAATACAATGTTTTATCTCTTATATTTACAGATATCTCTTGGTCTTGCTTTAATAAATACCATAAAAATTAAAAAGATGAAATGTTACTAACCAATACAAATAATGTTAACAAAATAAGGCCATAAATTGTACAATCGAAACTTTTCTATTCCTGTTCCTAATTCAATTCCATTTTTACAATGTGACCAAGTTTACAGTCGTACTCGGAAACTCACGAAAGTCGAGATTACAAATCGATCTCTTGAATCAGTCCAAGCCAATACCTTAGCAAAACTACAAGTTTAAAGCTCCGAAGCCTTTATATCTCGAGTTACACTACAGTACCTGAATGAATCTAGACTTTCTGAGCAGAACTTTAAGATCTAAATGTGAGTCGTCCTCGCACGAAATGTGATAATATTATAAAATAAAAGAAGATTGGCAATGTGTAAGAATGACGATACTTAAGTGCCCACGTAATCATGGTTTATTACGCTCCAGAGACATTCGGGGACGGCAGAGAGGTAGTGCGGATAATATGAGGAATTATGAGAGGTGTGTTATCTCATTAACTAGGTACTTACCTTGTTAGGGGCGCTGGAGGGACGGCCCTTAAAGGATATACACTGACCTCAGTGCGGACGTCCTTCAATAAGGTCAGGTGGGCAATAGTACTCGCACGGGGAAGAAGCAAATAATGTGAAAGAACATTCTCTGCCTAGGGAAAAAGGCGTGAATGTATGTGCTGTATGTGTATTGCATACCTTGAGACTGTACACACAGGCAATCCGAATTACACATTTAAAGAGATAAGGGTCCACAACGTAACGTATCGCTTCACTAAAAGCTTTACGTACGTCCCCATTCCCACTTCCCAGAATGCTAAGCTATCAGTGGGCAGCTATTAATTTACCGCCACTTTTCTTTGTCTTGAAGAAAATAAAAAATAAATAACTTGATAATATTTCTGTTTTGAAATCCTGTGGCTATTTTTCTGTTATCCTCGCAAGACATTTTTTTTTTTCGGATGCGAAATCATCAAATCCCTTCCGCTCTGGGAGGGGGGGGCGGAACGGAATGTCAGACTTGTACTGATTAAAACCCTTCCATGTTCCTTCTTAGCCGGTTGTGTTCCAGGGCCGCGGGTGTATCTTACGAACAGTCCCGCAGCCCCGGCAGGCATCGGCCCTTGTGGACCCCTTCCATTTTGCTGACATCTATTTGAGGCGCGCTTGGAACACGAACGCGCCGTAGACACGGCCTGTCGTCGTCGTAAGACGGACGGACGGCGAGCTAGCCCATTACTCACCGTCTACAGGCTCGCGCCTACGGCGGCCGGGAGCCACCACGTGGCTCCCAACGCCCGGGGCGTCTCACGTTCCGCCACCTCCTTCGCTAGCATGACTGCTTCGCATTCGCAGAAGGAGGTGACGGCTTCCCATTCTCTCTCGCTCCGGACCATGGATTGAACCAGGGGCGGACGCGAGAGGTCGCCGCCGCCAATCGCCGCCACGAGGACATGGCGGTGCTCCGCCGAAGCGGAGCAGACCTCCACGGTGTGCTCCGCCGTGTCCTCCAGGCGATCCTCGCAATGGTGATACCCAAGCGTTTCCTCCTGCCTGATTCGGCGCAGGTAACTCCAGAAACAACCATGTCCGGTGAGGACCTGCGTCAAGCGGAAGCTGAGGGCAACGTGGCGCCTCTCTAGCTACTCCTCAAAGAGGGGACTTATCGCCACCAGCGTGGCAAAAAAAAAAAAAAAAACTACGCTGACGCCGCTAGGGAGTTCGGAGCGCAGCACCCAGTAGTAACCGATTTTCCACAGGGGCGGCCCCAAAACCGATCCCTGTGGGACACCGCACGACATCTCTCCCCTATTCCATTTCCCGCTACGACCGGAGTAAATGATGGCCCTATGTCAGACAGTCCCCGCCCAAACTACGAAGGTAGGTCGGCACCCGGTTATACCGGAGTGCCTCCCTAAGGCAGCTCCAAGGCATGGTGTTGAAGGCGTTGGCGATGTCAAGAGACACCGCCAAGACCCCGGGATACCGCATCCCCGTCGTGAGGCCTCTAACACGCATGATGGCGTCCACCGTCGAGCGCCCCTTGCGGAAACCAAACTGGTGTTCCGCAAGATCCGGCCCCATCCCCGCAAAATGCTCGGCGAGGCGGTTTGCAATGACTCTTTCAAAGAACTTGCCCACCTTGTTGAGCAGCACGATGGGCCGGTCGATGCGGACGGAGAGTCCGCAGGGCGCCCAGACATAATAACCTCAGGTAAAATTATTGTTTATAAACAAAATGATTATTTGTTATTTGAACGGAACGTTTATTAAACTTGTAGTCTTGTAAGATTTAATTGGATCTAAGTTTCAATGTTGTTGTAAACTTCGCTTTCATCTTGCGCTTAGTTTACAGGAATATTGTTATTTTTAATTATACCGTTTACTAATAAATTAAAGTAGACTGTATTTATGTACACAGTATTTAAATTTATTTAAAATTGGCAAGACTGAATAATCATGACACTCAAATTGTAACTAGGGAGGGCTCCTGCTTCGCACGCTTTTTACCACTTATCAAAACATCATCATCATCTTCCTGCCTTTGTCCCATGTTACTTGGAACCGGCTCATCATCTTTTTTTTCTTCCATTCTCCTCTATCAACCGTCACGCAATCATTCACGACTTGTCAAAACATCAAGAATTCTTTATTACATTAGAGTTTAATTTGAATAATAGAGACCTTTTTCAGAAGTTAACACTAACCGTTTTGCATATAATTTAATGTCATGGATTCCTAAAGTAACGCCTGAATCAATAACTTACATAGGCGACTTTATTTTCAACGAAAATATAAAAAACAACATATAAAATTGTAAATATTGCCAAGAATATACATTAAATAAGCAATATTGTATACATATATTATTGTAATCACGTTCTTGAAAACGATTCGGCTCTAACGATTTCGATGAAACTTGCAATATGTCTACAGGGGCGAAAAATCGATCTATCTAGGTCTCATTTCTGGGAAAATTCGTTATCTCTACACCCTAACACAGCTCGGTCGCCCAGGTACTATTTTATTCATCATCTGCCTGCCCTTGTCCCATTCTATTTGGGGTCGGCGCAACATGTTTTCTTCTTCCATTCTCCCCTGTTAGATGCCACGGCATCATTTACACCTTCCTCTTTCATATCAGTATTCACACAATCCATCCATCTTTTCTTTGGCCTTTCTCTCTCTCTCCAGGAATCAACATTCATGTCCATCACTCTTTTAGTAAGATGCACTTCATCCCTCCTCATTACATATCCATTCTTTCACATTACCATTCCGAGACAACCGACTTTCTTTATTTTTTTCTGTAACAGGCGCCACTTTCGAACTTCCTCTAATGTACTAATTCCTTACTTTATCCATTCTGTCACTCCACACATCCATCTCAACATTCTCATCTCCGCTCCATGCAATCGGTTCTCATCCGTCTTCTTCACATGTACGTATTCTTAACATATTCTATAGTAAAAACACTTATTATAATTTCGACCAGTAATTTGCGTAAAATTCATAAGAAAAAATACAATTAAAGATCACAAAGAGTATGAAAACATTTAAAAAAATGGTGGGGTCTTCCATTTTCAGCCCATAGCTCACACGACTGCCATTTCCTCGAATTAATAATTCGATCAGTTTGGAGTGGATCCATTATTTTTAATGTTAACTGGCCCTCTGGTATCATTAACACCTTCTGTCTTAAGATTTAGTTTTTTGATTAGATATACAACTATTATGGAAAAAGAAGTAAATGAGAATGTCACCAATAAAATTGTTTTGAAGTACATAGATCAGATAGATTGGTTTTAAAAAACAGCAAGTTCATGTGTAATCTTGCCTAAATTTTGGAAGCTTATGACAGAAGTGTATGCTTTTTAACCCTTTATAAGGCAAAGAAAACCGGAAGTGGTAGGAAAACGAAATTGATGCATGTTAATAAGGATATTTTTATATGCTTTTTAAGTTTTTTTTTTTTTCAAAAATTATTAAACAAGTACCTACTTCAATTTTTTTTTGAATTGCCGGGAAATATGTGAAAAATTTGTCCATACTAAAGTGGTGATATTTCTGTATAAAAAATAATTTTGTTGGTGGCACGTATACTGCCTCTACCTTAAAAAGGGTTAAAGACGACTTTTTTTTAACTTCTCAAAAAGGAAGAAGTTATGTTTTCCACCGGCTTCTTTTAGGTGTTAGAAAACCAATGTTAAATACCAAACACTCGCATCTGCCTAGTCCAGTCTAACTGGATACAGGCAACATCGATAAAAGCAGCTTTACCACCTTGAAGATCGACCCATGCGGATGTTACTACATAGCCACGTGTCTCTCCAAAAAATCAAAATCAATTTTAGGGCCAAGTACACGTTTGTCAGATAACTTAGATAAATTGACACCATCATTCAACAATGGAGACTTCACAATTTGCGTACGAGAATAAGAAGCCATCCATTTTCTTTCATATTTCGGTATTTTCGTGTTACGTAAACCTGGTTATTAATCAATCTGGATCGAGGTTCCTTTTAATTATAACTAGGTATCTGTTATTCGGGATCTTTTCGGCTCTCTGGACGATGACGAAGGAACATTCATTTATCTTTTAGTTTTCTCTCCCTTATCGATTCATCTTGGCGAAAGTTGGAAACATCGAATTAATTCTCGTGCTGGTTACGAATATTACGATCCAATGGGCAATCACATGTCGTTGGTTTTTGTACCTTTTATTTGTATCGGAATTCGTAGAATACATCTTTCTCTTTTTAATTTATACTATAATTACTGTTTGATATCTCACAGCCTGCTAAAACCTTAAAGCGGTTAAATGGTGATAATTAACTATTTCTGGCGTAGTTAATTGTTATGGGCTAAAATTTTTTTTTTTTTTTTGTTAGCCTGTTTGAGTGTCCCACTGCTGAGCAAAGGCCTCCCCTTTCTCCTTCCAAACCTCTCTGTCCTGTGCGATATCTGGCCATGTTCGCCCCGCAAACGAGATCAGATCATCACACCACCTTCGCCGCGGTCTACCTCGACGGCGGAAAATAAATAATCAAACATTTTATTGGTAATAGGAGGTCCAAAGCCACTTCACAATACCTACTTACTTTCTGTTTTTGTTCCCAGATATACTGCATGATCTGCGTGATCTCGCAGATACAAGAGTACCAAGCCGGACGCGGAACCGTAGCCTTCGAAAATGTTGATCGGGTAAGTACCTATCAGTGGCGAAGATGCCATACAACTCGATTACTACCGGCTTCCCTTTGAAAACGGGCAGAATGAGTATTCCATAGACAAATAATAAAATCTCAATACTCCGACTTACCTCTTAAAAAAAATAACTCTTTGCTACTGGTACCTATACCAATTACCGTATCAAACACGTTGCCGGCCAGCAATTTTAGGTGTCTTAAAACTCGCCGGGGCAACATGAAACGGGGCACACCCTTCAAACATTGTTAAACTGTAAACTTTACGTTGTCCAGTATAAGTTTAAACTTTACATTGCTCGAGTACTGAAAGGCAGTCAAGAGTCCGAAAGCTCGATTTAATTTTCTCTCCGTTTCTTAAATGAGGCTCAAAACTTTTTCATATAACCCATGCTTATTTTTTTTATTAAAAATAAGAAAGTTACTCTGTTACCTTTTCACGCTTTAGCCACGAGATACACGCTCTAGGACGCGTGTGGTGATAGTGATTGTGGATAAAACAAATAAAGAAATTGCCTAGTACTTACATGCCACAAGTCATCGCATCGTGACTGCGATGCGGTGAATTTTGGCGCACAGGTTGTCAATGACCTGGGTTGGGGCCATTATATACCAAATTTTTCAAGTGAGATATATTTTTCAATTCTCAAAGGTTGTTTAAATAAATAATAAAATAAATAAATAATAAAACAGCAATTTTAAAATATTGCCGTGCAAGATGTAATCACTGATAGCATATTATCACGTGATTTCAACGCACCCTAATATTCGATGGACTGCCATAACGAAAAAACATTTTGACAACACAACTATTAATACAATAGAAGATACTCACCCAACAAAAGAGCTGGAACGAACGTGTTTACGAGTTCTATGATGCCAAGGGATTTATTGAGGCTTTCTATCAATAAAGCTGTTTATCGCCTGTTCAACCGAAAAACTTTTATCGAAACGATTGGGGAACGATATCCCTTAACGCAATTCTGGTTCTAAAATAGTTACCTAATTGATATCGACCGGACTTTCAGCTGCCGAAAATTGAGACTTCGAGAAATGGTCATCTTGTTCACGATAAGATAAATAGATAGACTACCCTAGTTTACCCGTGGGTGTCGTAAAAAGCGGTTAAACTGATTCCTTCCAGAGGATGGACGATGTTGCCGCCTTTTTGGTTTAATAAGAACATACTGCGGTTACTAACACGCTGGCCCATCAAAGTCGGCCGTTTTCTTAGATAAATGGAAGCAACGAGGACAAACATCATGTTTTTGGTGAGAATTTTCGAGCGTGTCACATTAAGAGATGATTGCTCGTGATTGCTAAGCGCCACTAGCGCGCACACGTTTGGCGGAGTCACGTCGCACACAATGCCCACAATGCGGCGGACGAGGCTCGCGGCCCGTAATCCAGCAACAATAAGGCAGACACTGTTTGGTTCACGGTGGCCATTAGTCCTTTTGATAGCAGTTGGCATGTTAATCAATCAACCTTTACGTACCAACGTTACGGCATGTGTTGTATACAAAATCGATAATAAAATCCTTCCTCCTATGAAAATTCTGGGAGACAAGCACTCACGATATTACATTGAGAATATCACGTAAAGTAAATGGGTGACAGTGTCGCTATCGTGAGAAACATGTTTTGGTATAACCTAAATAAAACTTTTATACGATACGTATTGTGTAGGTTTCTATTTCATTCGACCAAAAGCGCCAAAAATGATCTGAAATATTCATCAATTGCCGTTTCAATTATTTTTGGAAACTATTTCAATGATTAATTCAAATAATGACGTAGCACTTCAATTTTGCATATTTACTGAGTCAATGGCCAAATAAGACTATCGATGCGAATTGGAGTACGTAGGTACATGACACATGGTTGGTTCTCTTCTCAAGTCGTGTTATTTACCTAGGAAAGACTAATTAGTCTTTAATTAATTCTACGAGTATTTTTGTGCTCATTTGCTAAGTCCATTTATACCCAGCTTGACAGTAAAAAAGTTAAACGAATATTACACAAACAAAGAATTTGTGTTAATTAAGATTTGAATCGTCTGCGGCATAAAATATTTTTAAAAAACAACAAAAAACAAAAAAAAACAGAGAATTTAGTATTGGTTTTTAATGCAAACATTTTAACTCAATGAAAAGTTTTACACGTTGCCGATACTTACATAAACTTGGCAACAATCGTTTTTCAGACATTTCACTTTTGTCAATTGAGCCACAGGTTTTTAAGATTTGATGAAGGTCGTGGCATTCACAAAAAGCCATATTGAAAAAAAAACTCCATTTCACGGAAAGTCCGTTTGGCAAAAGGTTCGGTTCACAGAACTACCAGTTCGTGAAAAGCTGAATTAGAAAATAAACCTTTCTTTTACTGTTTAAAAATTTGAAATAAAAGAAAAAATAACGTTTTACTCTTAGGTTATAATTTTTGGGTGTTTTTTATCTTTTGTAAATCGGACATTACTCAAAAAGACAGTTTCTTAAAATTTCTTGAATTCAGTCAGTAAAATTCGTCTGTTTATAATAAGAAGGTTCTTTCTTGATGACGTAAGCTGGTTCATAGTTATAAAAAATATTATTAGGATTTAAAGCTGGTCTAAAGACAGCTAATTTATTAAAACATAAAACCTTTTAGTGCAAAGTACCTAGAAATGTAATTACTTTTTATGAGTTTTTAGGGACATTTAAGAAATATCGGCGGGGCGGACGGTACCGTTGTTAATTTGTCTGTAATTCATAATTTTACTTCTAAATTCGTTTTTTATTCTAAGTTTAATATTATTTATTTCAACTTCATGTACAAAAGTGGTACATAAGCGGACTTAATGCCACAAGGCATTCTCTACCAGTCAACCTTTGGGTCAAATAGGACAGCATTGTGATAGAGTACAAAAAAATGTAATAAGAAAAATACCATTTTGTTAACATAAATTGATATACATAAATAGGTACAAACTAATACACATACTTACAAATAAAACTTGACTTTCATACTTCTTTGTGTATTTAAAGGTTTTTAAATAATTTACGATGAACATAAATCTCCAACATTTTCACTTTGGTATGCAGATCACTTAGAATCTGTTCCGAAGAAGACTAATGGAGAATTTTCAGTTATATCCTTAGGTATCTTATAGCCTTACGATGTTTTTCATCGATGAAAGCGCGCCAAACACTGTCAGATGAGTTATATCTCAGATTTCTTACAAAGATAAACAATATCTTTTATGTTTCTTGTCGTCATACAATATGAACTAAGATTTTTTTGTTAAACAAGTTTACTGTGGAAATATCTCTACAGTTTCTTTCTTACAAGACGTTTTGTTGCTTCGTCTGCGCAATACTTTCGTATATTACCTACTTAGTTAAATTAAAAGATGTTGTAAGTAACAGAATGGTAGAATAGTAGTACTTTGGGGTGAAAACATCCACTTTTATAAACATCTTTTAGTTTTGGAGCGAATTTCAGTTTTTATTAAATCTAGATCTTCCATACTTTCTTTTCTTAGAAAGATATTATGTTTATATAGTACATAATAGGTTATTTTAATTTATTAATATATTTAATATCTATGCAAATAAATTTTACTTTTTATTGTACATAATTCATTCTAAGACAAAATTCTCAAAATTTAAATATTTTACCATGTTAAAATACTCAACCATAAGAGCCACCTACAAAAAAAATAATACGATATCACAATTTTAACGCCTTCTAAGCTACATAATAAAGCTGAAAAGTTTCAGTAAAATCAATCATAAGCCAGGTGCTGCTTTTCAAACTAGACATTAATCTAGATTTATTTTTCAAATCTAAGACAACTTTTTCCTTTCCCCAGCCAAGTTAGCTTTTGCCCTTGGCCAAGGCTAGAAACTCATGCACGTACTCTTAATAAGACAAAAACTTTCTACTCAAGATAAAGTGGAACTTTTCCAGCCGTTTTAAACTTTGAATGAAGTCGAGATAAACATTAAAATTTCATCAACATTTAATGGACTTCCATCAAACTAATATCCTCTTTCTCTGAAGTACTTGAGCCAGGAGAGACTAATTACCAGCTATTCTAACTAAGTAGGTACGTACCAGGAGCCTTATATAAAATAAAATATTCATAATTGACGTGGAAAAGGCTCAAAAACCTCGTGACCAAAAGGAAAGGTCTCCTTCTTCAAACTCAAAAAGAAACTAAACAGGACAAGTTAAATAAAAGCTTGTTAAAATTTAAGTAAATCTTGTATTTTTTTTTGTTTGATACCTTTTCCTCTTTCCCAAGAACACGGTGCAGTATACGGCCACAGCTCAACAAACGACGACCACCAGCTCGGCGCCTAGCGGCCGCCGCCGCTCTGCTGGCAGACCCATGCCCAGCCGCTGCGACCCTGAAGAATTCTCCGAAGCTCACACCAAGGTTATCAGTAAGTAGAAAGTTCTAGTAATGAAACATTGTATCCTGGAGGGAGTCATCGAAAGGTAATTGGTGTTTTTAATAATTTTCAGGCGTCTACGTAGGTGAGAACACAAAAAAAAATATTCTTTGATGAGTCGTGTCGCGAAAGGGCCTGTCCCCTTAAGACGGTTTTACGTACCAACCCTTTTTCAAAATTTTTTTGAAACATAAAACGTGATAACTTCGTAAGAACGTTGTCAACATCCTTACTACCAAATTCATTCATTTCCTCTCAAAGCTAACAATTCGGACCTAAAAAAAAAACAAATTTAAAAACCTACCTAGTACATAAAAAGTTACGCCCATTATTCATTCAAAACTTGTAGTTCCTAGACGGCAAATCGAGGTAAGGTCAGAACCCCGAGCTAACGGAAATAGTGCAATACGTGAGTACAGCATCAAGCTGTTTTATATAATAAAAATACTACATCTATATATGTGTATTGGTGACTGTCTATCATAAATAGAAATAGAAAAGTAGATGTGTTGTCTTCGTGAAAGTTAGACACAACAAAAATCACCAATCGTTGTTGATAATCACCGCCATTCCAATCATTGTCACGAATCACCATCTATTTGACAATATTGTCTGTCACCAATCACAAACGCTACATCACCAGTCAACTACTTATGAGACAAGTAAAGGAGGTAAAAACACCTTTAACGAAGCCGAGTGGTACTTGTTCTTATAGTCAATGCGATCTTTTATTTTTGTTCTGGTCCATACCTGAGAACCTTCTAGTAACCTTTTGAAAAAAATACAAGTTTTATGTTATGACGCCACAATCAATCACGATCCCAGTTCGCGGCGGCCTTGCTATTCCTGATTTTGGAGCTTCTTTCAGAAGTCGAAAACTTCTACGGCCAGTTTTTCTATGCATCACATGTATCTCGACCTGATCCCGCAAACCTGATTCACCAACGCACTGGAGAATGTGTTAAGACGCTGAATTGCATTAACATCAACGGTGAGTAGATCTCACACTTGAGTTAACTCACCGTTGATGTTAAGTCGTGTTGAAGTCGTGCAGCGATTCAGCCAGTATGACGATGTCATCTGCAAATCTCAAGTGTGAGTCTACAAATCACACTTGAGATTTGCAGGTGACATCGTCAAACTGGCTGAATCGCTGCACGACTTGCAGCAGATGCTGATAATTGATTCTTCAATACGCCTTGGCCTCAGGGTGAACTTCGACAAGACCCAGGTTTTGTTCAACGAGCACGTCACCCCAGGACCTATTGTTATCAATGGTTGTCACCTCGAAGTTGTTCCAGAATATATTTACTTCGGGCAAATTCTGCAGTTTGGTAAGAACAACTTTGAGAAGGAGACATAAGAATCCAGTTAGGCTGGGCAGCATTTGGGAAACTTCGTTGGGTCTTCTCGTCGCGTATTCCACAGAGCTTAAAGACTAAAGTCTTCAAACAGTGCGTCTTGCTTGTTATGATTTAAGGGGCCGAAACGTGGATACTCACTGTATGATTCGTTCATAAATTCAAGGTTTCTCGACGACCTATGAATCTATGAGGGTTTGGAGTCTCTCTGAGGGATCGCATCCAAAACGAGGTGATCCGACAAAGAACCAGGGTTATCGACATAGCTCACAGAATAAGTTACCTGAAATGGCAATGGATCGGCCATATTAGCCGTAGAACCGATGGGCGTTGGGGTAGACCTACTTGACTGGAAACTGCGTATCGGCAAGCGTAAGGTGGGACGCCCTCAGGCTCGTTGGAGCGACGATCTTCGCAGGGTGGCTGGTAGCAACTGGATGAGAGTTGCCGACAATCGAGTTAAATGGCGTGCGATTGAAGAGGCCTATTTCCAGCAGTGGATTGTTGTAGGCTGATGATGGCGTTATTTTCTTTTAAACCTCCTTTGTCCCATTGCATCCATTAGCACAATGTCTTGAGTGCGTTTTATTGAGCGCTACCGTAAACCGTGATTTTTTACCAAAAAAAGTCGTTTCCCAGCAAAATTTTTGCGCAGTGTTACTTACTCTGATTGATGTACAGAATGCTTGGTTGGGGGGTTCGTTAAGGGTCGGTTTACACCCTGTATATATTAACAAGAAACGTATTTCGGTAAACAACATGATAGTAACTGAACATGTATGATCCCTAGTTTATATGGAACTATAGGTACTCAGTAGATAGGCCAGGCAATATCAAATAGGTTTCGTTTGATCAATGGGGAATCAATGAACATCTGTATTTGCTTCCAATCAAGTCTAGCATAAATCTGCTCTGCCAATAACTGATCAGGTACGGAGAGTCACAAACACAAAGGCCCACAATCAAGCCATAGATTTGCTATTTGTGGCTTAAACCGTGTATATTTAGGTACTGTAGTCGTTTTAATAAACTTAAATAGATATTATGAATGAAGAGATAAGCTGTATTTCATATTTAGAAAAGGGAAGAATTGATAGCTATAAGGATAGCTCGGAGAATTCTCTGAGTTGAAAAAGTTGTAGATTGGTTATATAAATATGCTATATTTATATTAAGAACCAATTGTAGGAGTAGTCTCTTTGGTCTAGTGGTCACAATCGCGACTGCGGAGCATGAGGTCTTGGGTTAATTCGGGTCGGGCAAGTTGTTATTGGGTTTTTTCATCAGGAATTTCTCAGTACCAGCCACTGAGCCCGGGTTTGTGCCCGGTTGATCGCAATAGGCTCGCCCCCTCTTACTTGGGACCTAAACATAACTCAAACTCAAAGCATTTATTTCAATTAGACCATTACAGGCACTTTTGAAAGTCACAGAAAAACAAAGAGCGAAGCTACAGTCACAGACACAAGGCATAATAACTTGTGAAAGTACTGTAGTTGCCCATTCCAAGGCGTAGATCTCTATGGAGAAGAATGGGCAAGAAACTCCATCCGCCAACCACCACTCCAACTGGCGACATGGGAGAGCACTATAAGGTACACCTCTGCCAAACCCTTTGGGGATTACAGGCGTGATGTTATGTTATGTAGTACCTAAGTTCTTTTCCTGATGTACTTTTGATGACCTTTATCAGAATTGTACATTTATTGTGCTATCATAAAACAAAGCAAAAAGCCCAAAGTGAATATAAAAACTACTGTGACATAAAAATTGCCCTGCCTAGAAATTCAACAATTAATAGTGAATAAAAAAAAAATAGAATCAAAACGGAATTGTACTAGAAGCTGAAAAAATAAGTCCAACAAATACGTTTATAAAAAAAAAAAACAAATTGAAGGGACGGAGTAAATGTAGTACCAACTAGCACTTACTTTACTCAAAAATGCCCCTTGTGCGTAATACACCTAATTCTTTTGCAAACATCGTGTAAGTAGTAAGTAAGTAGTAATAAGTTACGAAGCGTGTTCAACCAACTTACGTTGTGAAAAGCAACCTCGTGAATATATCGGCATAAATCACAAGTTGTCTTCAACGCTGTTTGAATTTTATGCATTAGGGACAATAACTAGACTTACGGGTAAGTTTTACTATAATGTGCTACTTATGGACAAAAACTACCTTTTACATTTATGAACAGATCACCAATTTCCACGTTTCTAACTTAAAAAACCGGCCAAATGCGAATCGTACTCGCGCGTAAAGGATTCCTTACCATCGTATTAGGGGGAACCCCCTTTAATTTTTAATGTATTTTTATAACTTTTTCTTACAGCGGCTACAGAAATACACATTCTGTGAAAATTTCAACTGTCTACTTATTACGGATCATGAGATACAGCCCGCTGACAGACAGACGGACGGACGAACAGGGGAAGCTAAGTAATAGGGTTCCGTTGGTTTCCCTTCGGGTACGGAACTCTAAAAATGACGAACTTCAATACACTTTCAACCTCTCTATTCAACCTCTTCAAGTGATGAATATTCATAAATCTTTCGTTAGAACTCATTTTCGCTGTTTCAGGCACTCTTGTGCAAAATTTCGCGCTTTACTGCTCATCAAAAATAATGCAACATCAGAGTATGGTTTACTCGTTTATTTGGACTTACCAGCACTCCGATAGTGGTTTATTGTTCATAAACTACCTTCAGTAGTAAAAATTTGTCTATAACACGTAGTGTGAAACCTGCTAGTCAGTGTTGAACTTAATTTTACGTTTGAAGATACGGAGAAGAAGCCGTATAGTTAGGTTAAATTATTATGAAAGAATAACATTAGATGCAGGTACCTATTTATCTCAAGGAACCGAAATATTTTCAATTAAAGACAAAGGCGGAACAAAGGACTGTTTATCATTATATCTTCTTACAGACAAAAAATATAGACTTAGTATCCTCTTATTTAAACTTATATTAAAACACAGAATTACGTTAAGCCAAGAGAAACGCCCGTTTAATCATCTATTTTTCAAGTTTTGGACTGGACATAACTTTCTTCCGAGTTTATTAATAAGGGAGGAAAAGTTTCGGTCCTTTCCCACCCTTCTTTTCCTTAAAACCTTCGCGAGCCATCTGATAGATGGGCTGCCGCAACAGTCGCTAAAATGGCGGACGCTACTCGTACAAGTCCACAGATAATTTGAGTTGAGTGTTTCCCCTAAGTAAAAGTAGAGAGATAATATTCAATTATATCAGTATAAAGGAGACAGTGATCAATTGAGGTTAAATCATGGTAGGCACGGCACCTGGATTCATAATGGAGAACTATTCAGCTGATATTATCCGTAAAGTGGATATAACTTGGGTGATTAAGGACTGACTGGCGTAAAGACGTGCCTTACAAGTCGTTAATTGTAATGAGTTATGTAACAGCAATCGTTAGGGCGTGTTTACACGTTACATTGTGTTTAGAACATAATGTTTTCATGTAATATTAATGCTTTTAGAAGCCTGTTAAGCGTTTTACTAACATAATTGTTATTACTAGTCATTAATCGATATTAACCCTTAACGAAGCCGAAAAGTATGTGTTCTCCCCGTCGCGTCGCTGCGATATTTTTTTTGTTGCTGACAATTCCTGCGAACTTTCTAGTTACGGAAATATTGGGAGCAAAGTTCTTACTTTTTCACAAATTCTTTTTTAAATACGAGTTTTGAATGTTATTATATCTTTACTTTTAAATACCTCCACGACCCCCATCTATTCAGTGTATCCATCAACATAGTGTTATGAGTGCGTTACATTGAGTCCAACCGTAAAAAGTTATTTTTCACCCCAAAAAAATGTTCCCAGCAATAAATTTTGCATAGAGTTTCTTAATTTGCTATACAGAATGGTTGGTTGACGGGTTCGTGAAGGGTCCGTTTACACCTAGTATCAAAAAGAAAACCAACCTACAACTTTTCACTAATGTGCGTCACTTGAGCAAATGTTCGATTCGTAAACAGTTTCAAGGAACGCTTGTCAACGAAGGTCTACAAGCGAATACACGCAGTAGGCCCGAACCTTTATACAGGGTGTAAACAGACCCTTCACGAAGCCGTCAACCAAGCATTCTGTACATCAAACTAAGTAACTTTACGCAAAAATTATTGCTGGGAAACGACTTTTTTTTTTGGGGTGAAAAATCACGTTTTACGGTAAAACTCAATGTAACGCACTCAAAACATTGTGCTGGTGGATGGATTGAATAGTACGGGGGTCGTGAAGGTGTTTAAAGTAAAAATCTTACATTAGAAACATGTATTTTTAAAAAAACTTGTGAAAAAGTTGGAACTTTGACCCCCAATATCTCCGTAACTAGAAGGTTCCCAGGTATGGTCTAGAACAAAAAAATGATCGCAATAACGGGGAAAACAAGTACCTTTCGGCTTCGTTAAGGGTCTTTTTACACCCTTTATTAACTACGGGTCGTTATAAACCTAACTATAGGTATTTAGGTACTACTACAGTTTTGGGCTATTATACTTGTCATAGAAACTTACGGCCAAAGTCAACTGAAGGTTCCCTTAACGTTCCTTGAAGGTAATCCTAGTCAGTATATCGTCAATTAATTACGTCATATCAGGTCTTTGACAGAAACTTAAAAGAATTCGGGACAATTGTTTCGCACAAGAACTTAAGCATTTTCCATAACGGCAACTGATGTTTCGTAGGGACTTTAGAGGTAAAAAACCTCACGTCCCAGCCGCCGCGGGAGGCGCCCCGGGCCTCGGTGGCCACGTGGCTCCCGACCACCGTAGGCCCGGGCCTGTGGACGATGAGTAATGGGCTAGCTCGCCGTCCGGCAGTCTTACGACGACAGGCCGTGTCGACGGTGCGTTCGTGTTCCACGCGCGCCCGAAGGGGTCCGCAAGGGCCGATGCCTGCGGGGCTGCGGGACTGTTCGTAAGCGATACCGCGGCCCTGGAACACAAAGGGCAAAGAAAGAACGTGGATGGGTTTTAGACAGTACTAGTGACACTCCCTTCCACTCCGCCCAGAGCGGGAGGGGTCATTTGATGATTACCCATCCGAAACAAAAAAACTGATGTTTCGTAGTTTCAAAACAAAACCAATTTACGAAATATACCCATCTCTTTTTTTTTTTTTTATTTCACATACAGTGCAATATTTATGTACATGCATGTATTACACATTCATAAAAACTAGAAAAGATGTATATATTCATTTCCGATTCTACACTTTTAACTACAACTGATCACAAATGTGAGCACTTTTTAGACGCGTTCATTTATTTGTCTGCTTACCACCGTAGAACTTTAGAACACTAAAATCTAAACGTACACTGTGATGTCTTGATATAGTGCAATGCTCTTTCATCTTAATGTTATTTAGCTCACAAACTGATAACCCCAAGTGATGAATGACTCGTAGCCACCATGCTCTTAATACAAAAGCCTCATTACATATTTATATTGATCGGATTTATTCCCTAAAGGGTGTATATTTTAACCCTGAGCGTGCTTGTAAGTCTCCTCATGATCCACGACAATAGACATAACTACACAGTTTCTTATAGTCCGAAAAAGTAGGTAAGTTTAAGGTCAAGTTTAGGAAATAATCTAGCGCAGTAAAGGAAAGAATATAATGTCATTAATTCTCGCATTTCCATTTGCTTTATATTTTGGGTCTATCAGCTACTTGTTTAATTCGGCAATGAAGCCTATTTCATTTTATCCTTGAAGGTACCTAGGTCCTAAATCTGGAGACACCGAGACACAACCTTGCAAATAACAGTTTATAAATTCACATTTAATCCATCTAACTTCTGTCTCAACTGATTACAGTGAAACCAAAGTAAACTCAGGTCGTGAAAGGTCGAAGACAGCCATTACTCCAGCAATGGTTGCACAATATAGCAAATTCGATTTCAGTCGGAAGAGAGTTGAGTATGAAGAAGATATTCCAGAGCGTACAAATACATGGCTAGACTGGCTTTGTTGAAATTTAGACGGTATGGGTGCTAGAACTATTTTAGACACATGAGATATTAGATCTCTGTCTCTGGAAGATGGCATATTGGCTATGCTTCAGTATTGAACTTAACCAAAGGCGTCGAGTATCACAAACCATCCTGAGAGAGACCTGTTTTTAGCCAATAGAGAAAGTATACTTAAAACATTTTGACCTTAAAGGTCGTGAAACCATATAGTGCATATATATATAGCATTTTCACCATGCCCTTCTCGAGCACACTTTAAATACACACCTGGCAAGTATCAATTGCTTACTAGAAGAGCTGTTTGTGGAGGAGTTCATCCGGCATAATACTTCCACCATTCCTACTTCTTAAACCTATTGATATCGTTTTGTTCTTAAAGCTCCCAATGGCACAGCGAGCACGGGATCGTCATCTCGAGAAGCAAACGCGGGACCACCTGATAAGTACCAATGTGACAGTTTAAATGCACAAGTAGGTACTCTCAGGTTAATCTTGCACATCACTAACCGGACTCAGCCGACGGAGCACACCTTGTGAGGTACCATCTCTCCAACTTTCTGATTCGCGAGTCGTATCATCCGTAGCAGAATGAAGCAGGCCTCGCGAACCAAGACGTGTCAGTTTGAGCCAGTCTCTCGTTATAACACACGTGGAGAAACACGTCTTTGTAGAAACAATTGCTTTAATATCATCGACCGTACAGCCCGTAGTATTCTCCGGTTTAACAATACAAATAGAAAACGAATTGTAACTATCATAATACAATTTTTTGGCACACGGTAACAGTACTGACACCGCATAGCTCATGATCAAGGCATGCTCCGTCGAGCCGTCCTGAGCTACGTCCACAACGTCCAGGGTATCGCGCTCGGGAACAGGGCTTGCAAAACCACGAACGCACAAAAAAACAATTGGCTTTCCTCGTGAGGCAGTATTGTGAATAAGTGAGTTTCCGGGTACCTACAGGCGTGTGGTGTTTCCACTCTGCTGTAGAGTAGCGTTTCGTTTTCTTTCGCAAGGCGAACCTTGCAAAGCCAGCGCTCGCACAAAAACATCGTCAGGCTTCTGATATTCTGAATCTAAAAATGACAACCCGCACTGGGCAAGCGTAGTGATTAATGCTAATCTTACCTTGCACGAGGAATACGCAACAAACATCTCAGTAAAGTAGTTGTATGTTTTGGCGGTTAACTGTTTCATAAAAATCTATAACGGTTTCATTTAGCCATGTTGTTATGTGGAGTCGTCGAACACAAGAATTCGGGCTAAGCTAACCTATCTTCTCAAGTCCAAAATCCATATATCTCTGGCTAATATTGCACTTTACAAGTCACACAGTAAAGAAAAGCACCATGAGGAGTTTAACTGTTGTTTAAATCACTTTGTCAAAACTAACGTGGAAGTATTGTTTTGTCCACTAAGGTGCCCCAAGGACCAGAGTTTAAGACAGTGGTTACACGAGCACAATTTACCGGGATACATCCGGGCAAGTACGACATGCAAGCTATCATTTTTTTTTTTGTTCCGCCCTGTTGCATTCATGTTTATTACGCGCTGTTTGTCTATTGCTTATTTAATTTTTTTTTCTTAGTTTGTATGTTTGTATCTCCGACAAATAAATATTTTTTCTTTTTTTCTTTACCAGCGTATTATTATAGCTGTTTGTATTGTCCGTTGTCATACTACTCCTATTATAGCCATTACGCAGAATTTTCTCCAGCCAGCAGGATATAATAAAGGTGTACGTTTAAGAACTTGACACATTCCAATTTTGTCACAGAGCTGACGGTGTATGTATGTCCAGGTGTTTGAGCGTGGACTAGGAAGGTGCTTGCGGTGCTTCTCTTATTTCAGATATCCATGTTCCGTTACATGTTTATTTCACGTATCATTTGATGCTTCCCAAAGGATCTTAATCCGATTGATTTTGCTAAGACACACACATAATTTATAACATTTTGTCCTAAAAGGTCGCAGTGACGACCCACCAGCGGTTAAACCAGTGGTTTCTAAAGCGCAACTTAACGAGATGGTACCGGGCAAGTATCTTTTATATACCTAAATAAAAGTAGAGATATCTGCCATGTCAACGAATTGGAATATGATTAACTGCCCTTTAACAGTTAAAAATTACCAAAAATCTTAACTTCTTTAATTTAGTTATGAATCGGAAAATATTTAATTTTATTATTTTTTGTCCTAAAAGGCTACCGTGACGATCCACCAGCGGTTAAGACAGTGGTCACTAAAGCGCAACTTAACGAGATGCCACAGGGCAAGTACCAATGCGTCTATAACATAATATACGCAAATTCATTGCATTATAAATGTTATGGACCCAGTCATTAATTGGGCATTATGAGAAGTGGCCAATATGATAGGGGAATTTTAATAATAACTGTTGAAGAAAAACTTAGGTAATCGAAAATTCAATAAATTAATCAGGCTCGTAATTGAAAGTGTATCAGGCTAGGACTCAAAAAGAGTCCGACCCCGAGTGAATGGGTTAGGTAAGGTTAGAACTGTGACCAACTAAGAGTGAGCCGAGCGAGCGCAGCAAGCGGTGCGGGACCGGCCGGCGATTTCTACATCTAAGTTGGTCGCAGTGTAAACCGGTGGGCCAAAGAAAAACTAGTTTAGTCTGAGATCGGGTTTGGCCACTAAATAAGTTTGAGAGTTGTTATGTCATTATAAAATTGACCGATTAGTGCATAGCAATATTTATAATGAACAAGAGCTGTGATAAATATTGAAGCTTTTGTAACAATTAATCACTTTACCCAATTGACTTGTCCTTATTCATAATGCCCTCATTGATCACTTGGTCCGTGACACATATATAAAAATAGTGTTTTTTGTCATGCACACTCATATTACTACAAAGCAAAAAGCAGTATTTTCCAATTAACGTTTTTTTCGGTTCCGTTTTCGGTTAGGTACAGAGATTGCAGTGAAGCTGCACAGCTGCACTGCCTCTCCGGTATTGCAAATGACAATTACACAGATTTATACAAAATTATTTAATATTTCATGCAATGAGACATACGAATTCGGGTTTGATGACTATTAACATTTAAAAGTTGCCAAAACTCTAAAGCTCCTTAATTAAGAAATAAAAAACCAATTATATTCCAAATATAAAAAAAAAGGTTTAGTCCTATTAAAAGTGGCCAAAACCGAACATAGATAAAACTTGGAGGAAATTCCATTTATGTTATTGCGCTGGACAGTAACTTTCGACCCAAGTAGTAACAATGAACAAGTTTAAGTATTTGGTAACGAAGCATACTTTACTTGTAATCTTTTGTCCTTAAAGCAGAGGTTATCGAAGACATTAAGACATCGGTTGCTCGAGCGCTCCGTAACGGGTTACCGCCGGACAAGTGCCGTCTCCCAGGAGGAGGTATTACAGAATCTTATGCTATATAATTAACAAAAAAGAACGAAAGATATTACTTAATCGGACTTTGAATTATAGACTGCTATGCCCCAAATCTCCATATACGAGCAACTTTGTGGATCCAATGAACGCCTCTTACGTTACTAAAATACGTTACGTTGCGTTTTAAATGTGCCCCCGTAATCAGAAATGTGGGATCGGCTCGAACAAAATAAGAAATTTCTTCATTTCTCGTCAAAGAACTACCACAATACTTATTAAGCCACCATACCACATCAAAATTATTGTTCTGGTTATGGGTGATCGCCATTGATTTCGTTTTGTTCTTAAAGCTCCCAATGGCTCACCGAGCACGGGATCGTCTTCTGGACAAGGAAGCCTGACACCACCTGGCAAGTACCAACGTGTCAGTTTGAATGCACAAGTAGGTACTCTCAGGTTAATCTTGCACATAACCTAACCTAACCTAACCAGGTTCACACCGACCAAGCACACCTTATGAGGTACAAACTCTCCAACTTTCTGGGTCTCGAGTCGTATCATCCGTAGCACAATGAGGCGGGCCTCGGGAGTCAAGACGAGTCAGTTTGGGCCAGTCTCGCGTTATAATAAAAATGGAGAAATACATCTTTGAAGAAACCATTACTTTAATATCATCGTGTACTTATGCAGCTACTTTATATGTCTGGTTTAACAGTACAAATAGAAATGTAATCATAATAATACCTGTCGTCTGCTGATCAACAGCGTTAAGAAATTAAGAGTTTATATCAGCAATAAAACTAGTATATTTTTCTTTTGTCAGGTCGTTTAAGGCCGAAGGCAGCCATTACTCCGAGAATGGTTGCACAGTATAAAAAATACGATTTCAGTCAAAAGAAAGCTGATTGTAAAAAAGATATTCCGGAGCGCACAAACACGTGGCTAGACTGGCTGTGTTGCGATTACGGTATGGGTACTAAAACTATTTTAGACACATCTTACAAATAAATTAAATTGAAGTGTCTGTTTGTAATATCAAAATGACAGCTTTTTACTGAAGGCATAAGTATGAAAATATATACGGCACTTACAACAAAAACACATTTTTTCCAATTTTTGTCTGTCTGTCTGTTTGTTGCGGCTAATCTCCGATACGGCTGGATCGACTTTAACAGGACTTTTACTGGCAGGTAGCTGATGTTGTAAGGTCTAACTATATATATTTATAGACTACTTTTATATTAGAATAAGAATTAGGGTTCCGTGCAAAAAAAATAAAACCCTTGAAATTGATAACAAAATCCGATTCAAAAAGGAAAGTGATCTCTTTTTTACAATAATTTCATGCGTACGAAGGTAGCAGGCAACAGCTAGTGAGTATATATATATTAGACCTCTGACTCTGGAAGAAGGCAAAGCAGCGGCTATGCTTCAGTGTTGAACTTAACCAAAGGCGACTAATATCACACACCATCCTATGAGAGACCTGCTTGTTTAGCCAATATTACAATACACGTCTTGTTCGAAATCGTTCGGCATAATACTTCCACAATTCCTACTTCTTAAACCAACTGATATATTTTTGTCCTTGAAGCTCCTAATGGCTCATCGAGCACGGAATCGACTTCTCGAGAGGGACGCGTGAAACCACCTGGCAAGTACCATTGTGACAGTTTAAATGCACATGTAGGTACTCTCAGGTTAATCTTGCACATCACTAACCGGGTTCAAACCGACCGAGCACACCTAGTGAGGTACAAACTCTCCAACTTTCTAGGTCGCGAGTCGTATCATCCGAAGCACAAAGAGGAGCATCGCGAGTCAAGACGAGTCACTTTGAGCCAGTCTCTCTTTATAATACAAATGGAGAAACACGAGTTTGTAGAAACTATAGCTTTACTGTCACAGGAACAACTTGCGACTCACCGATGCCCCTCAAGTTAAAGGGGAAAATATGCAAGTCGTGTTTAGGCCTGTCGTCCTATATGAATCGGAATTCGAAATGCTGGGCTATGAAGAACATGGATGAAAAAAGATTGCATGTAACGGAAATGAGATTGTTGAGGTGGATTTGCGGACAAGAATGGATAAAGTAAGGAAGGAAAATATCAGGGGAAATTTGAAAGTTGCGCCAGCTACAGAAAAGTTGAAAAAGCAATCGACTGACTTGGTGATGTATTGAGTAAATGATTGCGTGACGGTTGACAGGGGAGAATGGAAGAATAAACAAGTGTTGCTCCGACCCCAAGTAACATGGGACAAGGGCAGGAAGATGATGATGAATAGTACAAATAAGAAACGAATTGTAATTCTCATAATACCTTATATCTGCTGATCAAAGTGTTTGTTTGATTCAGCAATAAAACTAGTATATTTTTCGTTTTGTCAGGTCGTGTAACGTCGAAGGCAGCCATTACTCCGAGAATGGTTGCACAGTATAAACAATATGATTTCAGTCAAAAGAAAGCTGATTATGAAGAGGATAGTCCGAAGCGTACAAATACGTGCCGAGACTTACTTTGTTGCTGTTTAAAGGGTATGGTTGCTAGTAATATATAAGACACATGAGACATACGACCTCTGTCTCTGAAAGCAGGCAAAGCAGCGGCTATACTTCATTGTTGAACTTAACCAAATGCGACTAATATCACACACCATCCTTTGAGAGACCTGCTTGTTTAGCCAATATCACAACACACGTTTTTTTTCGACTTAGTTCTCTTAGCAAGCAATGGAACAAAGTATACTCAAAACGTTTTGTCCTTTAAGGTCGTGAAGCCAAGGAGTTTTTACCACGCACCTCTCGAGCACAATCTAGCACACCTGGCAAGTACCAATTTATTACTAGAAGAGCTGTTTGTGGAGGACTTCGTTTGGCATAATAATTCCACCATTCCTACTTCTTAAACCTATTGATAACTATTTGTCCGTAAAGCTCCCAATGGCTCAACGAGCACGGGATCGTCTTCTGGACAAAGAAGCGTGACACCACCTGGCAAGTACTAAAGTGATAGTTTGAATGCACATGTAGGTACTCTCAGGTTAATCTTGCACATCACTAACCGAGCACACCTAGTGACGTACAAACTCTCCAACTTTCTGGGTCACGAGTCATATCCCCCGAACGAGGAATGAGGTGGGCCTCGCGAGCTAAGACGAGTCAGTTTGAGCCAATCTCTCGATATAATAATACTAGCTGACCCGTGCAACATCGCCTGCGTCTGCGCTGCGAAACCGTTGCTTTAATATCATCGCTTGCTTTAATAGCCACGTAATATTCTCTGATTTAACAATACAAATAGAAAACGAATTGTGATTATCATAATAAAATTGTGTGGCATGCTCGGTCGAGGCGCCTAGTACTTCGTCCACACCGTTCAGGTTATCGCGTTCGGGAACTGGGCTTGCAAAACCCACTACAACACACAAAGTTTATCGAAAAGACAATCGGAGACATTGTGAGTTTCCGGGTATCTACAGGCGTGTGGTGTTTCCACTCTGCTTAGGGTAGGGTTCCGAACGTTTTCTTTCGCGAGGCGATCCTTTGCAAAGCAAGCGCTCGAACAAAACCATCGTCAGGGATTTTAGAGTTCTGATAATCTGAATCCAAACCCGCACTGGGCAAGCGTAGTGATTAATGCTAATCTTACCTTGCGCGAGGAAAACGCAATAAACATATCAGTAAAGTAGTTGTATGTTTTGGCGGTTAACTGTTTGATAAAAATCTGTAACTGTTTCATTTAGCCTTGTTGTTATGAATAAAGTAAAGCGCCATGGAGTCATCGAAAAAGAAATTCGGGAAAAGCTAACCTAGCCTCTCAAGTCTGTAGCTTTTAGCTTAAATAATTTTGACGAAACTAACGCGGAAGTATTGTTTGGTCCGCAAAGGTGGCCGCAAGGACCCAGAGTTTAAGACAGTGGTTACTCGAGCACAAATTACCAGGATACACCCGGGCAAGTACCAATGTGTTATTTTAGCTCTTCGTGTTGTCCGTTGTCATACGACTCCTATTATAGCCACTAAGCAGCATTTTCGCGTTTAGGCGCTTCTCCCACTGCACCGCGCTCCGTCGCGTAGCGCAGGGCCGCAGATTTTAACATTGTAAGAAAGTATCTGAATTTGTATAGAAAACACGCATAGGACAAAACACTGAAAACGTGTCGGCACTCGACGGCGTACAATGAATTTTCCGCGCTACGCGACGGAGCGCGGTGCAGCGGGAGAATCCCTAAAATGATATAATAATTGTGTACGTTAAAGTACTTGAGAAATTCCAGTTTTGTCACTGAGCTGACAGTGCATGTATGCCAAAAAATCTAAATCTGATTGATTTTACTAAGAAACAGATATTATTAATTACGTTTTGTCCTAAAAGGTCGCCGTGACGACCCACTAGCGGCTAAGACAGTGGTTACTAAAACGCAACTTAACGGGATGCCACCGGGCAAGTACCTTTTATATACCTAAATAAAAGTAGAGATCTTTGCCATGTCTGAAAAAGTTCTACAGCATTAATGTTACTGCTATTAAGCAGCATCTTCCGGTTTAAGTTATTATGATTGAGTATTAGTAGGTACTGAGATGGTAGTACACCTGATGGTGATGCCTTCTCTCATTACTTGCTTATTCAGTTTTGATGAGCCGGTAAATAGCTTCCCAAAAATTTTCAATAATTACGTTTTGTCGTAAAACGGCGCCGTGAAGATTCACTAGCGGTTAAGACAGTGGTTACTAAAGCACAACTTAACCAGATGATGAGATAAATATATAAAAATAGTGCTCTTTGTCATGCCCAGGGAAGTACTATCATATCCATATTAGTGTCATTAAGCAGTATAGCTTCCGGTTGACGTTTTCCGGTTCCGTTTTCGATTTGGTACAGAGATAGCAGTGAAGCTCCAATGCCTCTCCGGTATTGCAGAAGACAATTTCCCACTACAGTATTATTTACTCTCTCATGTAATTAAAGTAAATCGAATTTTCCAAAATTATAAAGCTTTAAATTTAACAATGAACAACAAATTTTATTAATGCACGTTTTGTCCTAAAAGGTCGCCGTGACGACCCACCAGCAGTTAAGACTGTGGTTACTAAAGCGCAACTTGACGAGATACCACCGGGCAAGTACCAATGTGTTATTAGTAGCTCTTTGTGTTGGCCGGGGAAGGAACACATTTTAAGGGTACAATTATGGAGTATAATATATAAATAAAATAAGCAGATGACTCAGGTTTTTCGTCACTGAGACGACTATGTTTCCTGCTCTGGTATTGCACGCATAAGTAAAAAATTGATTGAACATTCAAATGCTTACTTATGTTTAATACAAATTAATAAACTGTAACTTCATGGACCGCATTGTCGGTCGAAGGCCTTCTAAAAATTTAAACATGTTCAATTTACTTATGAAGCTAATAATATTTAACGTTATGTCCTAAAAGATCGCCGCGAGGACCTATCGGCTGTTAAGACATGGTTTCTTGGGCACAATCACACAATTCATAAGTTAGTTATTCAAAATAGCCTAAGAATGAATAATTAATGAACGTCAAAATTCCATAAGAAATTCTCCCAAAAATCACAAGTCTTACAAACGTAACGAGATACCTTTGTATAGGAGCTTGTGACATATATGAGGTACTACGTACCACCATAACTTTTTCTGAAACCTATGTTTGTTTTTATAGCTCGCCTATTGCCACCGATCAACGTATCGTCATTTAAAGGATGCAGCAGCATAATTCGTGGCAAGTACCAACGTGATACTATTAAAACCACTAGTACGAATTCCCTATCTTGATAATGGCCATCATTCAGCGAAGGCATTGTTAAGAGTTCTGGGTGTAATAATCTGATATCGACCTTTCCATGCAGAGAATGTGAACTAACTGTCAATCAATCATTTATTTATTTGTTAACATAGGTACACAATAAATACAGATCTTAGGTTAGTTAAACAGGGCGCTATGTTATGCCAAGAGGCGTACTTTGCAATTTTAAATAATAATAGTTCTAAATTAATTCTTCATTTAAATATTCGTCAATAGTGTAATAACATGTATCGATTAGAAATGATTTCATTAGTTTTTTACATTTAGTTTTTTTTATGGCGTCTGGAATTTTATTGTAAATACGTGGAGCCATCCCCAAAACACTCTTTTTTGCTAATGAAGTTTTACATTTATGATTACAACTAACATTGTAAAATTCCTCTTCTTGTTCTTTACATTATCTTCGTAAATTATTATTTGTTTATTGGTTATCAGCGCACTGAATTCTTACCATGAACCTACTTGAACAAAAAAACTTATTGTTTTTTAAAACGTTTGTCCAAGCTCCTGACATCGAGCCTATGAAGACATCGGGTTTTCAGGGACATGTTCTGTGGGCACAACCGGGCAAGTACTAATCCAGTATTATACAAGCACTTTACTGACAGAACCTGTGGCCAACGGGGCTAAACAGTTCTGGAGTATCTATGTACTTCCTACCTGAAGTAGGAACCAACCCCACTAGTTGGGACGATGGATCGCGGAATCCGCTATAAAGGGTGTTAAAAGACCCTTAACGAAGCCGAAAGGCACTTGTTCTCCCCGTCATTGCGATCTTTTTTTTGTTCTGATCCATACCTGGGAACCTTCTAGTTACGGAGATATTGAAGGTCGAAATTCCAAATTTTTCACAAGTTATTTTTAAATACCACTTTTAAAGATTTTCAGCACTAAGTTTTGAGTGCGTTACATTGTTTTTTAAAAATCGTTTCCCAGAAAGAATTTTTGCGTAGAGTTGCGTTTGATGTACAGAATGCTTGGTTGACGGCTTCGTGAAGGGTCTGTTTACACCTTGTATACGTGAAGCACCGGATCGGTGTTTGTGGCTCTAATTATGGGAGGCCTATATTGAGCAGAGCACCTACATCTTTGGGCTGAATTACTATGATAATGACTTTGTTAAGAGGCTCGTTTGGAAAAGAATAAACATTGCGCCTTAGTTAGATATCTCTGATTCTCTCTCTCTCAACCAAGCAACTATTTTGTGTTTTGGCATTTTTTACATGAAATGTATGTATATATGTATGTTCGTCAGTCAAAGGAGCGTCGTCTTGCATATACATAGTAGGTACCTAAAATAATAAAATCTTTATTGTGTGTACACACGGCGGCACATGAAGCTGTACATTTCCAGTATAAATTGGCCTCGCTTTGTATAGATTTCCTAAACAATGAGAGATCCGCATAGACTGGTTTTGTATAGCTTGATCGGCGGTCGTGTGTACAGTGTGTTTTAGCCCCCACACTGCGATTTCCTGTGTCGTGGAGAGTAGTCCCCTTCTTCTTACAAGATGACAATATCTAACCAGATAACTTTATGTTACCATACAAAACAACATCATTAATTCACTGTGCTCTATCTCCTGGAGATCAAAGAAATTGAAAAACTAATATTTTAATTTTCAGCCAATATTTTAGGCTTTGCTGAACATCTCCCTTTCATATAACGTTATGTCACTAGGTCGAGGTATCCCGCTGTTAAAAGTAGCCTCGTCTCAAGCAGATGATATCGAGAAACAACCTGGCAAGTAATAATGTGACTGTTATTAAACTCACAAGTACTTTCTTAACCACTCATCATCATGACATCATCATCGGCGCAACACGTTTGTCATTTGCCATCACGCTATAATTTACTGTTTTATTCGGTCACGTAACTATAACTTTAGTCCGTCTTAGGTATTTAACAAAACGAAAATATTTAAAAAATACAAATCTAATGAGGAACTGATAATACATATACTTTATCCCTGTAAATTGGTTTAACAACAACACATCAAAAATGAATATGTAAAAAGTATTTTTCGTCACTTTTCCTACAACTACAAACCTACTTGCTATTGGGTATATCTAAACATAATAAAATAAAATGATTTCACTTTATTCATTCAATGTTAACGACCGCATGCAGTGAAAGACATGCTTTTATGCAATCAGTATTTTTTGACTCCGTGGAGTTTCGTTAAATAATTTAATTTGGCCCTATATTTGGTGTATATAAAAAGAGTATATCTGTAACCCAAAAAACCCCGAAAAATTTAAAAATCCCTAATATCTAATGCTTGTTAGACTCACTTACTTCCCCGTTACTCACTAAGGTTAATACTTGATACGATCCGACACTCGATTTATATATGTAATTGTTTCACTATTTACACTAAACATACGCGATAGATCAGCTTAACAGCAACCAAAGTAACCAAGCGTAGGTAAATATGACACGAGTTTTGAAAAGATACTGTTTTTGCACACTAGAATCCTCTAGGCTGCGTAGAGTCGATGCACAACAGATGAAAAGCTGTACAAAGCCAAACGTTTTTTCAAAAACTCGATGTTACACTAAGAGACATGATACACGCGAATTTAATTCAGCACATGATTCTAGCCGCACCAAGTTATATTTCAAAAGTCATTATTTTTGAATGACCAATGAAATATTTGTTCGCTGGGGCTGTGTATTTACGTTCGGTTCCTGCATTTACATTTACTATTCTATTATCTGTTAACAGCGTCTGTGCTATCAAGACCAAGCCGCTCAGCTATCAAGAAACACGTGCAATTCCCTGATGAACAAAGCTGCATCGAAGAGGCTATAGAAGCTCCATCTCAACCAGGTCCTGCTGAGAAACCGGGTGAGAAAATTTTCCCACTGTCCCCACGTCATCTGAGGCCAAGGTATGCGGGTATTTGTAACTAGACCAATGCACTGCGTGTTCACGGTAGAACCCGACCCGCCATCACACGACTTCGTTACTCTTCATCTACGTCGACATCGAATCAAATGTGTAATTGTTTTAACATACCATTACCACGTGTGTCTTTATATTTTATAGTTTACATTTTCTGTATTCGTCCAAATATTGTCTATCATAATTGCACATACTATAATGTTTGGTAAGTACACACAATTTTAATAATCAATGTTTAATGTATGCATTTCGAAGGTACTGATGTAAACTCTAAACGCCATGTTGACTTTAGAATGGACTTGCGATGATTTTGTAGGAACTCAAAACATAATATTGTTTCAAATAAAAATAGCCTGTCAATTGAAAATTCAAACACTACATTAATTATCTCTAGCAATCGTTTATATTTTCTTCCCTGAATCTCACAAATGTCGCTGAAGGCTTCATCGAATTTGTTCTGCAAACAACAGCACTAGATACCAACAAACTTATTTCACTCTGCTGTGTACCAAGCGCTTAACCCTCGTCTATTTTATTTAAAGTCGCAAACAGCAAAACATGACACTTATGTGAGACATTAAACGTTGCAATAACTTTAAATTTCAGTATGATTAAATGCGATAAGTATGTCTAAAGCCATCCATTAAAAATTGTCTTCAGAGCCACTCAGTTTAACGAATACTTTATTTATGATATTTAAGTGGATATATACGTTCATGTGGAAACTTTTGCCTTACAATATTGGATCCTCATAGATTTGTAACAATGTCTGTCCTATAACTTTTGTAGTTCATGTTGACCTTCATATATTCCGAGCCAATGTATATGGATTGTGTGTTTATCTTGTCACTCTAGTTGGATTGTGACACAAGAAATATGGTTGTATTAACACAGAATCCACGAGTGAATAATGTGAATATATGGGCTTCGTATTCGCAATGTCTCCGCTCATCTAATAACAAGAACGCGTATATGATTACAAAACAGAAGCAAAAAAACAGGAACGTTCTATATTATATACATTTTCGGATTTTACAACCGTTTTAATTTACCTATTATGCTTTCATAGCTTTTTGTTTCGAAACTACTTATAGTAAAACCAAGACAAATTGACAAAACGTTGCGATAGTGATATATTGTTTCTGCCCACACAAAAGTAAAAGTAACCGAACTAGTTAAATCAATATATCCTTGTAATGGACTATAAAACAATGTACGAGAAACTAGGACTATTAGCGGTTTAATGTCATGAAAGTTTTAGCGACCGCTGGACCCAACATTATTTTGCGAGCAAGGGAAGAAGTGTGTTGTGGGACAAAACTAAGAGAATCGAAATTGCTTGTACATTAATCACTATCTCATACGTCCAAATGGCGTGATTTGCGATTTGTACGTGGCTTCCGATAGAATAGTTTATAGGCAATAACACGGCTGTAGCGCCGTTCGATCCTATGGTAACTACGAATGGGACTAGATATAGGTATGATATTCACTTGTGTTACTTACTAAGTTAATCTTGGATATCTATGAGGAAAAAAGCTCACTTGGACTACCAATTGCCAACGCCCAATCAGCAAGCTTGGAAATTAATGCTGCTTCATATCTGCACAAGAGAAGGCCTTTTTTTTTTGGATGGGAAATCATCAATTAACCCCCCCCCCCCCCCGCTCTGGGTGGAGTAGGAGGGAGTGTCAGACTTTTACTGACTAAAACCCACCCATGTGCCTTCTTTGCCCTTTGTGTTCCGGGGCCGCAGTATTTCTTTCGAACAGTCCCGCAGCCCCGGCAGGCATCGGCTCTTGCAGGCCCTTTTTGCTTTTTTACAAGAGCCTTTTTTACAAGAGAAGGCCTTAAAACAAACCAACAGGCCGTCATTTTTACAAAAAAAAAAACCTAAATTCTACAAATAAAGCTCGTTCATTCAATAGATACTAATATGGAGTCCTAAAGACTGAAGACCAAGAAAAGAGTCAAATAATGCCAAAGAACTGTCCTAATAATCAGTTTGGTTCATACCTGCTAAACTTATCCTCTACATCCCTTATATTTTCGATACGGTGTCGGTTTCCATTCCTTTATGCGAGTCTATCCTCCACGTCGTTCTTACGAGTCATGTGTAACACAATATTTGCCATCAATACGTATTCATTCTGACAAACACTCAACTCGCGGCGCTGGATAATATGAGTCGGTCGGCTACATGTTGACTCAAGTAACGCTCCACTAAATAAGGCATTCGATTGTATGGAGTTAGGATAACTCCATGACGCATTCATACCTACGTTTAGCTTGAAAGAATATTTGGAGATAATTATGGCCCGACTTCTTTGTAACTATGCGAGAATAACAGGTGATTCGGCGACGATCCAGCGTGTTTTTGTTACTCTTTATAGACCTTTATTTCGTTGTAACAGTGTGAATGATAAGCCACCAAATTTCTGCGCAAACCATAAATGCTTTATCCAGTTTAATATAGTGGAGAATTTCGCACTAAATGTCGTTGTAAATGCCCTGCCTGTAGTACAATAGTTTTCCCAGGTCAATGCCAACATTCGAACATTGTACACAGTTGTCCGAATATTCTCGTCTAGAATACCGTTTATTGTGCGACTAGTGAATTCACAGCACGGCTCTAGAGCCGAACCTAGATAAATGTGTGCCTTTACTTGCTTTAAAAATAAGGATCACGATATTTAATTAGCAGATACTTAATTAAGAAAGACACCAACCCTAATTTTGGGGCATCTTGAATCTTTGGTGTCATTCTAGCTAGATTAGTGTTACTGCTTCGTGTTTGTTGGCACCTGATTTTAATTATACCTAAGACAAAACGGTCTGGTGAGTAAAAACCGATTTATTTATAAATGCATAGCTGTTCAAGAGCCAGGCAGGACGATACGGAGGCAACAAAACAAATACCTTCGTAGTGCAAGCGAGCTTATTTGATTTGCTTTATCTGCTTTATATTAAATCTCTGTTTTACTTCGACCGTATGAAGAAATGAAACCAGAAAAATTCCCGATCGTATTTCCTTTAAAGAACTGCCTGATCTCAACTTATTCCATCCTGGAATGTGGAGTTATTGAAAATTCTATAGCAATATCACTGGGGTCAGTAAAAATGCGGTTTGCTTTTCGCTCGCAATAATAATGTACCTAGGTAGGTGCCAGGGCAGACTAGATTTTTCGGAAAAGATCTCGCGAATTTCTAATCGTTCGTGATTAGCAGTGAATGTATTTAGGTAGATTGATTTTGGGTCGATGATCTGAGAACCTGCATCTTAACACTCTCACCGCCACGCATGTATACAGTTTGCCAAAGCAGCAGACCATGTGGGCGGCGCGCCGCCCATCACATTTCTTTAGCGACCCGCACGGCCTGCCGCAACAAATAAAAAAAACAGTAATAGCTTGCTGCACTAGAATTTACGTGGGCGGCTGGCGTACCACATGGCGGTGAGAGTGTTAATATGGACAGTTGACCCGGGATATGAAAACTTTTAGTATTGATGTCCTCGGTATTTTGAATTTCTAAGACTTTAATTGAATCTGTTCATCGCAGTAGGAAGAACTAGAAGTATCTTTAGTACCAGAAACCTAGTGTTATGAGCACATGATGCAAGAACTGGGAATCAATCTGACTAAGTCGACCACTGGTTATTAGGAATTGTGATATCCAAACTTAACGATGATGATGTTTTTTTCAGATAGAAAGCCTTCTTGTTCTAAAATAAGTTTTATAACTACAGATGCTCGCGTCATCTCCTCACTGTGGATGGAACTGGAGTCGGAGGCGCCTGTGCCAGAGCGCTGACGGCGTCGGAGCGAGCAGTACTACCGGCCCGTTTCCCGAGCGCGGAACGAGCGGCGCAAGATGTCCGCAGCCGGAGTACCGCCCGCCGATACTCATAAGGATTCCCTCTAAACTGACCGACCGCGACCACTGGAAGGTGAGCCCTTTAAATATGAGTACTTACAAGAACCAAACTGGTCATTTCTCACTCGTCTGGCCAGAGTGCTACAGGCTTCTTATGACACATGACCATAGTCGGATCTAAAGCCGCCATCTTGTTTTTAAAACGATTTCACAAACGCGCACTTCTGACATTCAAGTGACAAAAGTGCCATGCGTACGTGCGTGCATACGTAGTTCTAGTGTAACGTATCTATGGCTAGGCAATCAAATGTGTAATTTTACTCTACAGCATCACTGAGACATATTATGATCACCTTTTTTCTACGACAGTTCTTCTGATAGTATCTTAAATCTCTTTGCCTTTACACGTATTAATTTAGCCTTTGACTAGGCGAATTTATTTATTTACAAGAATAAAAACTAAGTCTCACTCGCATCCTTAGGAGACTTTTTCATCTAGTACCTATCTACCCAGAAACAAGTATTAATCCAAGAGCCTTGTTTAGGATATTGTCCAAATCCGTTCATTTGTTTATACGCGACTGAGCAGCAAATATACGTAAGTACTCTAAGCACTTCACAGTAATGAGAAGTTAGGCAGCTTCGATAGCTGTACACATAGATACACATAGCTCCATTAAGTGGTTACCCCCCAAAGACATGTGCGTTCAAATCCGTGATAGGCCCAAGTTGGTTTTTGTATTTAGCTAAAACATTTTATTAATAATTGGATTAATATATTGTTTTAGTGAATAAATAAGTTTAACTTAGTTTTTTTTGAAGTCTGTTTTGAATATTGTTTTTTTTTTTTAATAAAACGTTAATAGTTTTATTATTGCGTTTAACGACAAGCAAAGTAGATTGATAATTCATCGAATTATTGACTACCTAATTGGCTTAGTTGGTATGAGCTGCGGTTATCAAAGGATAAACAATGATTCAATGGTTAAAATTAATGGATACCCTCAAATTATAACATCACACATCACAAATCACATTAGACAGAGACCTAAAGATAAAGTGACAACTACCGGTATGAGAATGACAATATTCGGTGATGATCGAATCCAAGTAGAAAAAATGAACTCAATGTTGTAGCAGAGTAACATTTTAAAACTGGAGGGGTTAGCACATACTGACGCTGTGTGTACGACAGGTCATAGTCAGTCGACCATTTGACACTTATTGGGCCTGTAGCCTTAACGATCAAAGTCTCACAAAGTTTGATCATTATACAGCATAATGAAGAACATCAATCGGGCGGATGTCGTCGCTGTCTCGGAGATAAGCTTCGTTCACTCTAACACGTGTTTCAAATAACCTAAAACAATGTAAAAATTGTAAGCAAAAGTATAAGGCCTCATTTCGCCTCGGCGGTCCCTAATTCCCGGGTACCTAGGCTGAGCCAGAGCTGCCCGCAGGTCGTTTTGTGTCCTTGAAATGCTTTTTTGAGGGCACCGACCGTCTGGACTGCTAGCTGCCATTTGGCAAAAAAAAAGGAGTCGAATTTTATTTTACACCTACAAACGACTGCAAATTGTGACCCTCAGATTGCTGAAATGTAAAGTTTTTGACCGCAATCACATTAATTTATGGTCCCGCCGCATAATTTTATTTTACGCTTTTTAGGGACAAGCTAAAATAATTCAGTGTAAAATAATTTCGCTTTAAGTTGGCTTTAAGTGCCTAAGTGTTAATATTGCCGTACCATTTCTAGTCAAACAGCACTTGACTATTGAATTCAGTCAGTTCTTTATGATGTCTGCATTTCTGTATAATATTTTAAAAAGAAACTGCAATGTTTAAAGGAGCTGTTTTGCTACCATTACCATAAATTTCTTAAGCACTATCTATCGCAGAAGAGTATTCGTTTAGCATAACATTTTTATTCGTTTTCATTCACAATAGATTACCACTTTATTCATGAGAAAACTAAGTATACCTACTAACTTAGAACTGCATATGAACTCTCTCAAGCATTCATAAATAAGGCAATATCTTTTTGATTATGCTTATTTACTGCGTTTTCTTTTCACATTTAAAGTTTGTTTTATTTAATTTACAAACACTGCGTTATTACTAGAATTAATTAGAATAAATTGTAAATTAAAAAGTAAGAAATTGCAGTATGTTGGAATATCTACGAGTAGATCCATTAAATATTCGTACTAGGTAGGTACCATTCGATCTGTCGTAGCATTGCCGTAGTGTTGATGTATAATTTTTAGCGCTACGACAATAAGACGTAGCAAAAAACGCTACGTTAACCCTACGCCGATGCTACGCTGCACTGTGATAGAATATCTTAATTTACATAAATATAAACTTAAATTGTGTGCAATCTCCTAATAATAACTCGTATCAATTGTTTACTTTCGTAACCTCAAATTAAACATATTTTTATTCAGTTAAATTAGTTTTTTTTGTTTTTATTAGGTATTTGGGGACTGATAGTGTTTTTTTAGTTATTCATACAAGTAACAATAAGGCATCAAACCATTTCAATGGAATACAAGTAACAAAAAGTCGTAACTATTTCAATAGATTGGTTTGACACAAAGAGATTTATAAGAATTATGGAGAGATATACATTGAGAATATTTTCATACAAAAATTTTGATGTCGGATATTTTCGATTTTGACACACGAATGCTACCTGACAAGCGTGCGTATGACACAAGACAGAACGATTTGTTACTAAGTAGCAACAAGTATTGGATTACGATTTTCTTCGTCTTGTCCCGTCTATCACTCGTAAATATTTGAATGTCTTTGATTTGACATTACAAATGTCAACAGGCATCGGGGACCACTAAGATATAACCCGGTAAATAGCTTTCTTATTTGTCACATAAAAACATTGAAAAAACCTCTTCAATACAATTTGAAGAGTAGTGAAACTAAGTAGTACCAATATGAAAACATATACATAAAATCACGCCTTTTTCACATGGGGATAGGCAGAAACTAGAAAACACCACTGTTACCATCCTTTTTTTTTTTACGGATTGGAAATCATCAAATGACTTCTCCCGCTCTGGGTGGAGTGGGAGGGAGTGTCAGACTCTTACTGACTAAAACCCATCCATGTTCCTTCATTGCCCTTTGTGTTCCAGGGCCACGGTATCTCTTTCGAACTGTTACCATCCTTACATACTCTTTTAGGTTCATACGGCTGCGAGTACACCTGATCTTTCTGAAGAACATCACTAAATAAATGTCAGTTTGTGACGGCATATTATATACTTTTTGCGCGTCTCCTCTGTGTATCCACTCACATCAGCATCTTGAACAAAAGTACGTTTTTGTTTTTAATTCCTTTTCTCCATTTGTTACAGATTTACGACTACAACATTATCAGATTTAGCCTGTAAGCGCACAGGGTATTTGCGATGCTAAACTGAGTTGTTTAAAACAAATAATAATCTGTAGTAGCATGTATTCTGACCAAATATTATGACCGGTTGACGATTGTTGCCCGTTTGGTAACGATAGTTATCTGAGCATAAAAATCATATGATAACTTTAGAAGTGCATACCAAATGAGTCTGTGGACAGAAAACCTTCAGCGCTGGAGTTCCACGGGACCATCACGGACCTACCCGCTTTTGAAATATCTGTGGAAATAATGTCTATGTCTCTCGCACCCTGACTCTCGCAACACAATTGCTTTCATCGTGACCCTAAAACGAATCCTATTGCAATATTGGCATATCTACCTGTATTACTAAAACCGTGCCAAATCTACTCAATGTGCATTCTTTTGAGTATAATATGTTGCCAAAATAAACATAGTTAAAAGCTGAAAAAATAATTGTGTCATAATTTTCTAGATCAGTGTAGATATGTTTCTGTGTTTTTTATCTTTTCGTTTAATTCTCAAATTATAAGTTTCTAAATTTTTCGATTATAACATTCTTAAATAAGCAATTGTGATGGGATTATGTCTCAGAATAGGGCGCAGACACGCAGAGTGTTAAACACATATTGATCTGTATAATCTTATACCTAATTAGATTCATTCAAGTCATGTATATAGCATTAAATATGATTAGCTGATTTACAGTATAAAATAACACATTCTCAAACACTCGTACTTCAGAAATTGGATTATTATAATGTTATATTTGAACTTAACTACATACGAGTAATATTTACTTAGAAAGCTGTTTTAATTTATTGATAGTTTAATCATGTTTAGGTACTTATTATACTAATTTATAAGTACTGCTTTTATTAATCATTAATTAATTTAAATACAGTATGTTATGTTCTATATTAATATTTCGGTAAATAGTTATTTGATAATTAGCTGTTTATTGCTTACTTATATGAGTTTTATTTCATTTGTCTTAGCGTCAAAGCGCTACTGTTTTAATATATTGATAGTTTACTCACGTTTTGGTACTTACTAATTTGTAATACTGTTTTAGTCTTTAATTAATTTAAATAGGTACGTATGTCGTATGTATGTTAATATTTTAGGTAAAAAGTAATTTGATAATAATTTGTTAATTATTATCGAAGGCGTTAAGTTTTCATTATTTCATTTGCCTGAGACAGTTTTTAAAAAACTAGTTATTATATTTAAGTTATATGTTTCTATTCATACATAATTGTTGTGTTTTGAATTATGTATTTTCTGTTACCGCAAATCTAGTCTTTACGCAAAATTAGATACTTAAGTATAATATACCTTTTGATGTAAGAAAATAATTATTAAATTAGTGAACTATGAAATAAACTGATTAGATTTAACTGTATATTAGGAGTGTTCGTAAGAGAAATATTCGAGACTTGACTCATATAATATTATATTGAATTTATAAATTTTCGTAAACTGGGCTTCTACTAAGCCTCGACTGCGGTATTTTTACAAAATTTGGGGACACCCCACTTTAAAATTTGATAGCTTCAAAAATATAATTTTAACTTTTCAATCACTAGATATTTTTGATATCTACACGTTTCGGTTATTAAAAACTTGAATTGTTTTTGTAAATTCTGCATTTACAATCAACTTAAAACATAATATTTATTGATGAATACTCTTTTACCACTCTTGAATACCAGTAACAGTTTTTTATCGATGTTTGCAAGGTTAATCAATATAATATAACCATGTACCCATAGGCTAGTTACATTCACATTATAAACTATTACGAGCAGATCAAAAAAACACAAAAAAAGGACTAGCACATTAGCCAAAGTAAGTACGTAAAAGCTAAAGCTATGTATGGACAGGCTTCATAGCCAATTTTCAGAAAGTATATGGACATGTAAAAAGCGGGATAGTAGCACATTATTAGAATTTTAAATCTGTGTTAAATTTTTTCGCTGAATTAAATTAAATTTGTCTCCAACTGTTGTGTTTTATTTATGTCTTAATCTAAATATATAAAAGCGAAAGGTCACTCACTCACTCATCACGAAATATTGAAAACCGCTTGACCTATTAAGATGAAATTTGGCAGGGGGGTAGTTTAAAGTTAGTAGACGTCCGCTAAGAACGGATTTAGCGACAGGGCCAGATTAAGGAGGTCTAAGAGTCTATCACAAGTTTGTATGAAAGGCCATCATTTTTTTGTGCAACAAACTTGAAATTTGGCAGGGGGGTAGGTAGTTATCGCGGACGAAGTCGCGGGCAACAGCTAGTAGATTATACAGGGTGTTTGGTAGATGGGTGCAAAGCCTGAAGGGGGTGATATCTTAGACCATTTAGAACTTATTAAGCTAAACTTGTCTTAGACGAAGTCTGTTCCTTGTATTTTTTTTTTTGAAACTCTAAGGTTTTTAACAATAATATCCATTTTTTTTTCAATTAATTGTTAATAGTGTCCAGTAAAAGCTGTTATGTTATTATTTTTTATTTATGTAATGTGTGATTACTCAAACAAAATAATTCCCAAGCATCTGTGTCATCAGAGAAACAGTCTACGCCATAATCAAGTTTAAGAAACTTTTAAAAATCAAGGAAATGTTTCGTTTACGGCATAATAAAAAAATAAGAAAAATCTTTACTTTTACTGGTCACTATTAACAATTAATTGAAAAAAAAATGGATATTATTGTTAAAAACCTTAGAGTTTCAAAAAAAATACAAGGAACAGACTTCGTCTAAGACAAGTTTAGCTTAATAAGTTCTAAATGGTCTAAGATATCACCCCCTTCAGGCTTTGCATCCATCTACCAAACACCCTGTATAAACATCTATCCTATACTGATTTCGGAATACCAAAAGGTAACTTTCTAAAATGTGTTAGTCATTATGGAAATTATGTGTGGCAGTGTGTTTCGTCAAGCTTGTTACTACATTACAAAAGAGCACAATTCGTAAAGTGGTTCAACAATGGGGCTTAGATTAAAATGGGCGTAGATTTAAATTTATGGTCAAGGACCGTAGACACTAGATCGGGTTACTCCCGAAAACCTAGTTTCAGGGAAGTATTTGCGGTATTAACACAATCGTTATTTCTTGACAGGTCTCAAACCAGCAGTAAATGGTCAAATGGAACCCTATATTGTCCCAAATGCAATATTTTGTGCGCGTCACTTCGCGCGCTATCGTAAAAAGGAGGTGTAAAAAAATTTGCTCACCAAAAACAAAAGTGGTTCCCGAGCAATAATGTTTGCTCAATGTTAGGTACTAGGTTTGACGTACAGAATGGTACTTTTACACCCTGTATACATGATGGAAGGAAAATCGATGCTCAAACGGTACCAATGAATTTAGTACATGAATCAAGACCCCCAGCCGAGCGTCAACATTTTTCGTTGGTTATTAAAAACAAAACAGCTGTTTTCTACAAAAGTGCAATACTTACCTACACGGTGAAAATATATGGAACAGTTATTTTTTTTAAAGAACCGACGAAATATGTTGACGTTATGGGGTCAGCACAGCAGCTACAAGCAGCAGTTCGCAAGTGACTCCGACGTCAACTTGCACGATATTGCGAAATAACCGTAGCTCGCAAGCCTGGGATCACGCCGGTATGCATTCGCATTCGCTTTTATTACGGTATGAACTGCGATCAGACGTGTATTTTGCGACAACATTGCACGACACCATTTTTTTTGGGACAATAGTTGTCTACATTCACGACAGCAACTCAAACCTGTGTAACCATGCCTTAATCCGACCCAGGTTCTTATTCGTAGGTTCTTATCACACTGACGATTTGCCCTACACATACAAGCACATAAGAATTGTCAAAAAACAAAAATATGTAGCTACAGTCCCAGTCACAAGGACACCAAGGAAATTAATGTGAAAGTTATAGTACTTTCGTTGCCCATTTCAAAGCGTACCTAGATCATGAGCACGTCACTAGTTAGGTCACATATTACACGATGGAAAATCATCAGTGTGCTAACGTTATTCAAGATCAAAATCGAAATATTTTATTTCACATAGGCCTAGATGGGCATTTATAAAACGTCGACAAAAAACGTGCACGGTTCGGGTTGGTTGTATCCTATGGAGAAGAAACGGCCAGAAACTCCATGGTTACTCTTTTCTAATTATTTGGTATTACAATATTATCATGGTTACAGCATTTGTACTTAAGTATGGGGGTACAGCGTAGCCCCGACAATAAGTCCTACTGTTTTACTAAAAAAGATGTAAAAAAAAGATACAAAGTTAACAAGCTGCTGGAAATCTACAATGTTCACACATTCACAAACAATCGGTAAAAAAGAATCATACAAATGTAAGGTAAGAAAATAATTATGAAAATATTGGTTCACAGAACCTTTGTAACTTAACCAGTTTGTTGCTGGAGGCGTCTCGGCTCGATTTAAAAGATAAAAAGACTGGAACTTTCTCCAGAAAAAGAATCATAGTTATGGGAACTCAAGCTTCAGTCGATTTGGTGCAACTGCCTAAGCCTAACGTACCGGGATTTAAAGAAGTAAGAGTGGTAAGAGTAAGAGTGGTTGTCAGACTTCTACCTACCCGACTGTCAAAGATGTAGATCTTTCTACTGCCATTCATAGGAATGGCAGCCGGAACGACTGAACTTAACAAGCGTTGCTTAAACTTGCAGTTCTTTGGATAATTTAGCTTTGAAAGAATTTTTTGAATTGGATCAATAGCCAGATCCACACCAGACGATCCAATGCGATCCGATCGCGCGCGGCACGAGCGCGCTCCACACGAGCGTTTGGTGTGAGTTGCGTCGCGCGATCCAAACTGCGCGGCAGGAGCGCACGTTTCTTGCCGCGAGCGATCCGCTGGTTGTCGGTTTTTGAAGTAAGCACAAAGGCGCGTCAGTCTCATGGCGCGCGTGACGTGGACGGTTGAGTGGAGCTCGCGATCAAACGGGTGGCCGTGATCAAAGGATATGGAAAAATTTGCAAGTCGTCGTCTAATATCGCTTTACAAACAACATAAATGGATCCAAATAACAGCGAATTCACCATTAGAGGAGCGAGGCAACATGCATGACGAGGTATTAGTCGCGAAATTAACAATATCCAAGTTGAAGAGTAAAAGAAAAAAATGAAATCTTCAACTGTAGGCGTAGGTATCAGTGTGGATTGGCTTGAGCGTGTGAGAGTGGCGCGGCAGGATCGCAAAAAAATTCAAGTCGTCAGACAGTACGATCCATGATCCATGCTCCACGCTCCCGGATACGAACGGCGATCCATATTTCGAATTCCCCTACATACAAACAACGGTTTGTTTGTATGTAGGGGAATACCGGGTAATCTCCGGAACTAATAGCCGGATCAACACCAGGCGATCCAATTCACTTCATAATATTAGTACAGATTATTAAAATCATAAAACTGTCTGTACCAAAACATCTCCCCGACGCGACGGCGACGGCTAGTTTCAAGAATCAAGAATGAAGAGTGTGAACCAGTACTGGCATAATGTGGGCTGCGTCTGGGCCACCTGCCTTCTGTGTTATCTATAATACTATCTATATTAATATCATATAGAGGTAAAATTTGCTCATAAGTTTGTATGGAGGAGGTAATCTTCCAAACTACTGATTCGATTCTACAAATTATTTCACTAAAGGGAAGCTACATTATCCCCGAGTGCTATAGGTTACTTTTAAAACGTTCCCGTGTGTACACGGGACATACACGGGAGTAAAGTCGCAAGCAAAAGCTAGTGTTCTCTAAAGATATTATAAACAATCTAAAATTTAACTTATTATACCTTGAATTTATAGGAGACTTCATAACTATTTCAAATTATTTCTGTACTCATAATATTGTATATTGATGCAGCAAATGTTTCTCATTGGTCGAAATTTTTTGCACAAACTGGGCACAATAACATTGGCTATAATGACGACGGTGGGCGCATTTACCTATAATTAAAAAAAAAACAAGATATTAAGTTATCTCAGCTTAGATATTGGCTGCAACTCTAACATACAACTTGAATTACCTTAAGGCCTATTTGTATTAAAAACTATATTTTTTACTTGAAGGTGCAAATAAACTAGATTTTTTTTATAAAACAATCATTTATCGTAGGCATCTGGCCTACGATAAATGATTGTTTTATAAAAAAAATCGTCGAAGAACTGAGCGGTTCTTTAAAGTACCTACACTGTGCATTTTGTACCATGTTATTTTAGAGAGGTATTTTCCCGGTAAGTGTCTGTGTAGGTACAAAACATTTCCTTTAGATACCTATAGCACAGAAATCACGATATTTTAACATCAGAACATTTCGCATACTTACTCGTGGGAAGAAGCTCGTATTCATTGAAAATGTGTTTCATAGATCAAATGCATTGGTGCGGACTAGAACGCAATATTTATTTGCAATGCAAGTCACTCAGGTATTTTGAATTGAAAATAAATTGTGCGAAACAAATTGTATCGCAGGTGTAGGTACAACAACGGGCCATAGAAAAGTTTGATCCATGTAGGAATCGAACCCACGTTCTACGGCAAGAAGTCAATTACGATATTTAAGTCAACATTTGATCACTCTAGCCCTTTCAGTGCCCAGCACCCAGCATATGAGTCCAATGCCCATATTACGCTGGGTGCTGGGCACCGAAAGGGCTAGGAGGCACAGTTGTATCACTCAAGTTTTTGAAGGCATCTCGTGTACAGTCACGTATACTTGAAACAACCTACAAAAACACTGAGCAACTGAGCACTGAGAAAATGACTTTTTTCTTCCTTTTTGATTATACTGCCTCGTTGATCTAGTCGTCGCAAACGCGACTGCTGGGGTCCTGGGGTCGAGTTCCTGATCGGAAAGTGTTTTTTGGTTTTCCATTAGAAATTCTCAGTGGCAGTTATGGAGTCTGAATTTGTGCCCGGTTGATGGCAATAGAGTCGCCCCCTATTAAATGGGACTTTAACATAACTGGCGAAAGTGGGTGTACTATTAGGCACACATCCAGTCACCCTTCGGGGGTTACAGTCGTGAATAGTCGTGATGATGTTATGTATGTATTGATTACGTTTTATGAACATAGTAGTTCCAAACACATACTGATGATGATACAATAGAAAAAGAAAAGAAAAAGTATTTATTTGTCAATAGGTCGTATCACAAAATGGGCATGTGATGCGGAGGAATGAGGAAAATGTCGTGAGGAAAGTTTTGAGTATGATGGATATAAGAGTACAGGAAGACCAAAGAGACGATGGATGGACTATGTGAAGGATGATATGGCAAGAAAGGTCTGATGAGATGACGAGTATTAGAGAAGTATGGAAGAAGAAGACACCGACTCCAAATCAATTGCGATAAGGGCAAGAGAATGATGATATAATATATATATTCTACGAGAAAATCGCTTTTTTGCTCGAGGCTGTAGTTGTTTTAATTCTTGTCATGGCTTAAAGGGATACTCGATTTATTCCTTTCAGGTAGTTAGGCCAAGGTATGCAAACCAACTCATGGATACATTGATAGATTAACACTTTCGGTGCCCAGCACCCAGCATATGGGTCAAACAATAATTCATTCGTGTGCCCACAACCCGTATCCGAGTCTTCGTTATAAAATTTGGTAATTTTAAAATTTATAGCTAATTATAACGAAGACTCCGAGTCGACGTATTTACGTTACGTTTACACCGCGAGCTCGTGCTAGAACCCCTGGTATTGGGATATTTGGTATTGGTAAATAAATAATAAGCACATGTTGTAAATAATGTGATTATATTCTTAAACAATAAATGGATACACATGTTAAAAGAAATTCGGTTTAACAAAGAACATAGGTATTACAGTTTTAACATTTCGATGGTTTAGTTTAGAGACATGTCAGTTATGGACTCATTAGATTACAACAATAAATTTTCTCAATACATAGAATATAAATATCGTACTTTTAATAAAATTCTTACAAGTGCGAACACTGAATTTAAACACTATAACCACGCGCGATACAAATTATTTATTGCCAAATTATACAAAATGTTACATTGATATTATAATTTAAAGTGAAACAGAAATAACGGACCAAAAGCAATGTGAAAATCTTGCGTAAAATATACGAAGCATTAAAATCTTTAAATAATTTTATCACAACCGTGACTAACAATGTTATATTTTCAAACTTATCGCGCGCAGTACTCAAAATATTAATAAACACATCCGATTATAAAAAATAATAAATATCAAACACTACTTAATGTAAGTACTTGTTTGACAAGGTTTTAATAAGCTATGCAAATAATTTTAATATGAGTTTTACGAACCAATGATATTAAAAATTTGTGCAATGACATACACAATTAAATTGCATTTTACCTTTTTTATTAACATTATATTAAGTAACATTATAATCTTTAAGATTCTTTAAAATATTAATACAATTAATAATTATTTAGTTACACCACTAGTGTCCGTACTATACTGGGAGAATACTTAAGTGTTAAAATAATAATATGATGTTTACGTCCATAATTCATAAAAATCCAATTGTAATTTTGATAAATTCGCAGTCAAATTATAACATTTATTCATCAGTGCTACAGTGAACGGCCTTGTCTTACTAGATACATCCAAATTACAGACGGCTGATACCAATACAACATTATTTTATTCTAACCTAACAACGACTCTGTCACCGTCGCTTCTTATCGACGAATCTAATCATTGATTTTCGTCGCTCTTGCAATAGCAATGTAAGACCGTATCACCGTACATAAATAAGTAACTCTATAGCTGTGAACTAGAATCGTGTAATATTATAATATACTTAAAGATCAGTACATTAGTGAGCCTATATGTAGCTACTGTCTAAGCCTATGGTTGTTGTGACAAAACAAATCACTACGTACTCTTGCATCTACGTATGTTGAAGTGGTGCTTTGTCCACGAACACATGCCTCACACACCAAATAAAGATGGAATCGCGCAGTTTAGACGTCTCAAATTCTTGTAAGTATGAAACACGAGGTCAGTGCCGTGGACAAGTCATATACAGGGTGTAAACAGACCCTTCACGAAGCCGGTAACCAAGCATTCTGTACATCAAACTAAGTAACCCTACACAAAAATTATTGCTGGGAAACGACTTTTTTTTTTTGGGGTGAAAAATAACCTTTTACGGTAAAACTCAATGTAACGCATTCAAAATATTGTGCTTATGGATGCATTGAATAGTAAACGGGTCATGGAGATAATTAAAGTAAAGTTATAACATTAAAAAATTGTATTTCAAAAAAAACTTGTGAAGAAGTTGCAACTTTGACCCCCAAAAACTCCGTAACTAGAAGGTGCACAGGTATGGTCTAGAACAAAAAAATGATCGCAATAGCGGGGAGAACAAGTGCCTTTGGGCTTCGTTAAGGGTCTATTTACACCCTTTAGATTAAAGCTTTTATTTGGATCGATAGTTAAATAATATGATTAAAAGCATTCTTACAGCACAGCACGATTAATCACAACAGTAAGCGCTGTAACACTATGAAACTAAAGTTTCGGAATCCGCAGAAAGACGCACTTTTGTAACGCATGACTTTAGCTTTAATAAATCGGACGGCAGTTTCCCAAACCAAAGTTCCCAGTGCGTCGTTAGCCTAATATTGCTATTTTCACTAAACATGGAAAACTCGATCCTAATAAATACGAATAAATCGAAATTTTATAATGCATAAAGGAGAAAAGTTTATAGCAAAAGTTAACGCAAATAAAAGCCAGAGGCGGTTCACATACACATCATCGTAGTATCCTATTAAAGACGGATCTCAATATTTCAATTTCAATCACTCCACAAATTCACCCTATCTTTTTATTAGACCTACCTTTTAGCGTGTACTTGAACGTTAGGCCAACAATTACATCTCTTTTCTTACAAAAATACAGTTAATTTACCTCTGCAGAGGTAACCAACTCTATTATTCATAACTAAATATCGACCACGAGGGTTCGCACCCTTCATTTTAATCTGTGACTGTAAATAACCAGAGGTAAATAAGCAAAATAGTCGCTATACAGTCGCGATAAAAGCGAATTTAGCTTGCAAGATACAGGCGATCAGTCACGGTGCAATGTTTGGGCGATTAAGTAACTGTCATAAGTTGGTACCTGTATTTTGTGTCGTGATACCGTTTAGTCGATCGTAGTTCGAGTTTGTCGCTTTGATTGTACCTTCAATTAATTTCCACGATTGATTCCCGTACTTGGCTGAAATCTTGGTTTGATTCTACCAGACTCGTCGTGTTTTGTTTTTCTTGGCTTAAATCCTAAATCTAGCTATCTATTATTGTTCTATATTCAAATGTATGTAAGGCAAAGCTGCTGGGTGCACGGTGAGTTTGGTGGAATCGTGGAGATATGTCGAGTAGAGTGATATCGTCAATAGATAAGTTGTTGTCGGAGCGTGAGCTCGTCGTCCTAGCCTCTGGGGACGTGGTACGGCATTCGCTAAACGGGCGGTATCGTCCACAGCACGGCGGTCTTGTCCGCGGAGGTCGACAGGAAGGAGAAGTCGTCGGGGTGCCACCGCGCGGAGATCACTTTGTCGGGATGGCGGGCCACGGGCACGCTCGGCAGGGCGCAAGTCAGGTCACCTGGGGTTGAACTTTACATTAGTACACGAGTTTACTTCTTAAGAACCGAATTCATTGATCTAATAGCTGCAAGCGCATCAGATGAGCTCACGCAGACGTATTGGATTCTAATCCGGGGGCAGAGAAGGTTTATTTTCATTTTTTTTTTGTATATCCACGAGAATCTGGACCTGTGCTAGATTGCTGACAAAAGGAGAACGCCCTTGCATGGGCATTAAAATACGTAATGGTACATCTCTGCCAACCTCTTCAGAAAATAAAAGTATGACATTGCGTCTATGTTCCGTTTATTACAGACATCACACAAAACACACGTTATGAAAAGTAATTGAATTTCAACTATAACTATCTTACCTTGAAGATCAGTAAGCACAACCCGTCCGTCGTATCCAGCAGTGAGCAGATAGTATGCACCGGGTGAGAAGCGGACACTGCGCAGGTCGCCAGAATGCGGCGTGAAGCGCTGCAAAGCGCGGGATCCTCGGACGTCGTGAAGCGCACAGGACCCGTCGTCATGCCCGCAGACTAATAGCCGGCCGCTCGGGTCTACGGCCAGAGATGCTACTGCTGAGCCCTGGTAAAAAGGAAACGGTAAGGAATACTATTCGTATGGAATCGGTGATAAAGAAAACATGTTATACTGATCAGCTTGAGGCAGGGTTTGATTTAAAATAGGGAAATTCAGTCGGGGATTAACGAATGTCTCATTTACTGACAAGGGACCTTCATGTTTTGTAACTTTCTATAATAGAGCGAGAGGAGTCCATAGCTAGTCGTTTCCTCATCGGCGAGGCGGCTGTGGAACAGGTGCCAAGCATATACCAAGTAAAATAATGGACGTGAACTGGTTCAGGCACTGAACGGACGACATTCGTTATAAGCGATCGAAACCGTTCAGTCCTTTTTGGTCGCTAGTAAAAGACTATTTTTAAGAAAACCTGCTCTCTACAAGTATATCTGCCAGTCTCTGATTTGAGAATTGAATAGAGAACCAGTCAAACTCTACTTAAAGTGATTTCTTTATTGTAATGTAACCCTCGAAATTCATAATTTACAACTTAAGTTGTATGTAAAATATAGTAAAAATCAGTGTGGTACATTGCATCTTGTCGTTCTTGCTCTAAAGTAGACAAGCCATAGGTCACCTTCTAAAAAAAACATGCATGGTGGTAATCATTCTGAACCCTGAAAAATCTGCTGTTTCCAACAAAAGTGCTTTACCTACACGTCAAAAAATATGGCATAGCTGATTTCTTTCTAATTGCCGATGAAACATTTCTGTTTGGGGGGGGCTCAGAATGATGTACTGAATACGTGTGTTCCTTCCACCCTGTAAACTAAAGGTGTATATCGACACCTCTCCATAATCTGAAGAAGAAAAAAATATTACGATATTTCTAACGACCTCACCGATTATATTGTTTTAGCAAGTCTTGCCTAACATTTCTCAAATAATTGTTCTAATGACATGTAACATAATCTCCCTATAATGTTCCGATTAACAAAGGAATGCTCTCTCTGGGAGTAAAACAAAAGATACACGTAAACGAATGTTTTTGAGAACAACGTATCGTATCTGGTATCGATTACAAGCCTGCATTCCGAAGGCTTGATCGTGACAGATGCTTTCCGAGGTTTCGCGTCTTCCGTATTGTATTGCAACTAGCGACCCGCTCCACATTCGTACGGTTTATATAACTTAACAAAACATGAAGATTTGTTTATTATCATCATCATCGTCATTTCACCCATTGTTGGGTATAGGCATCCCCTTTCTTCTGCCATTCTTCTCTGTTCTGTGCGTCCCTAATCCATCTGTTTATTTATTATATTGGATTAAATATTATTATAAACGTGCTATACGCATTATCCTTTCGGAATAAATTCTGTAAATAACGGTGAAGAGTGCACTAATATCCTTTGTGTTACAAAAACATCGTGGTCACACAGACAAACACGAAAAGCGAAAGATATAGATGATTTAGTTTTATGACAATAATTCATTAGTACACTATTCCTTGGCTTGGGTCAGCGTATTTATACATTGCAGTATTGGCAGTGCCTTATTTAATCATTTTAATTAACCAAGGTTAGTTGTTGTTATTTTGCTCTCACAATCCAGTTTCCAGAAACCTTCGATGTTCTAGCTTTAAGTTCAATTCGATATTTAATTAAATGCGATCCTCTATTACATTTCTAGAAAAACACAATTCGCAAAAGGAATACCTTCGTCTAGTTTTAGCTTATTAATCCTGCATTTCTTGGTAAGGTAAAATTAATTCTGTATATTGAAGATACCCGGTATTTATCTAATCCGATTTTAATAGGAATATAGTTTTACTTTTTAATTACGCTTTTGCGATTGCAGTTGAGTAGCGCAATTAGACTTTAAGGTGAAACGAAGTTTATAGTGGTCGGGTTTTCATGGGACTTTTTTTATCGAGTTCCTAGAGGTGTGGAGAAGAAAGTTAAAAAAAATATTCAAAAGGAAAAAAAACTTCGTATTGATTATTTTTTCCCACTGCCAAGGAAGGGTTATGTTTTTCGCGCGTATCATGGTTTCTTGTTGTTTGTTTCTTTGTAAATGTCTTTATTACATCGTACCAAATGGCTGGATGGATTTCGACGATTAAGGTATCATTAGATTCGTCTCAAACACCCAATTGTCCTTAGACAGCTACTTTAAAAACAAATGGCGGAGTTTTGGCGCTAAATTTTAAGTCGTTAATTTTTTTTTTTTCACCCAAACATGTCGAGTAGGGTATCAAAATGAAGGAAATTAAAAGGAGATTACAAATATATATAATATACAGGTACATAATACAATTTGTAATCAGGTAGGTAACCACCTACCTACTTTTTTTTTCTAGTGGGAGGGAGTGTCACTTTTACTGACTAAAACCCATCCATGTTCCTTCTTTGCCCTTGTGTTCCAGGGCCGCGGTATCTCTTTCGAACAGTCCCGCAGCCCCGGACCTACCTAATAATTCTGTTAAATTAAAATGTAAAGAAGACCACAGTTAAAGATTCGGTACCAAACATCTGTTACATTGTATATGCGTCTATTAGCAACTATTCAAGTGACAAAAAACGAATGACGCCACCCTATATGGAAACAACAAGAAACACCAATGAACCAAGGTAAAATAAATACGAGAGAAAACTATTTCATACTGTTGGTAAAATTAATTAGCTATAACTTCGACGAACAAAAGGCATTAATAAGCTGGGCGTGCAATAAACTAGTTTTATGAAACATTGTTTTCTATCCCACATAACTTGGAAACGCGGACTATTATAAAGGGTGTAACAAGACCCTTAACGAAGCCGAAAGGCACTTGTTTTCCCCGTCGTTGCGATCAATTTTTTTGTTCTAGACCATACCTGGGAACCTTCTAGTTACGGAGATTTTGGAGGTCAAAGTTCCAAAATTTTCACAAGTTATTTTTTTTAATACATATTTTTAATGTAAGATTTTTACTTTAAACACCTCCATGACACCCGTAGGTACTTTTCAATCCATTCATCAGCACAATGTTTTGAGTGTGTTGCATTGAGTCCAACGTAAAACGTGACTTTTCACCCCAAAAAAAAAGTCATTACCCAGCAATATTTTTTGCGTAAAGTTACTTAGTTTAATGTACATAATGCTTGGTTGACGGCTTCGTGAAGGGTCCATTTACACTAGCAATCCCAATCGGCATATATTATGTTGAAATGCAATGTGTTAGTAAATACTACTTCTACTTTTGAACATACTACTATTACGCACTTCATTATTAATGATAAAAAGCGCAATTTTTTACACAAATATCGTCAATGACACGGAACGAGCAATTTTATTGAATAAATAATGACAAGATTGCATAAACATGGACACAGCGCATGCGCATGTACTCAGTGGCGGCGTTAGGGTAGGGCGCGGTTGGGCTGCCCAGGGCGCCGTACATAACGGGGCGCCGCAGGCGCCCCTTTATTTCCATGTGACTCAGGTTGGCTGGACAAATCTTAAACAAATCTTGACCTATCTGCGATCGACAATATCGCAATCCCGATTGACAAGCTTGGCAACTTTGTCAATCGAGAATGAAATTGCTGAAAACCTCGATTTTTATAAAATAATAAAAGAGTTCGCCGACAGAAAGCCTAGAAAAATCAAATTTTATTAGTTTTTTTTTTTTTAATAAATGTTTATTTCTTTTAATAAATGGTAATTTCATTATATCTTTTTCCTTTTTTCATATGGGTTTGAATTGCAGTTAGGGGGCCCCGTATAAATCTCGCCCAGGGCGCTGGTAGTGCTAAAACCGGCACTGCATGTACTTTCAGTTTGCGTAACTAAAGCCTTGTTCGCATGCATGAGGGCGCATTTGATTAGGTGGGCACGAAACGAAGTGCTAACAACAGCAGCAGTACAAATTCAATACGAAGATACTAGGCCCACTGTACCGAAACCATGACAAGAGCACTGCATTTATGGCCCTTCATATTGCGAATAGTCTATATCAGTTAAATCTATACTTATAATATTATAAAGCTGAAGAGTTTGTTTGGTTGAACGCGCTAATCTCAAGCACTACTGGTTCGAATTGAAAAATCTTTTAGTGTTGGATAATCCATTTATCGAGCAAGGCTGGCTATATAAAATCACGCTACAACCAATAGGAGCGGAGCAGCTATGAAAAATGTTGCGAAAACGGGGAAATTTGCATTTTTTATTACGCGGACGAAGGTCGGGCGCTACAGCTAGTTAATACTAAATTTTGGTTTCTCGCAAAAGCTGGCAACTCGATAGACGCAGGCGCTGCTTTAGTTACAGTAACAGATAGCATGATATCGTATAATTTACACCCCTACAACATTTTGTATCGACCAAACCCATGTAGGTATAATTATCTAGTACGTTTTCGTTACACCCCCTTATAACTAACATTGTTGAACTAAGTCTTACCAAGGGATATCGTATTACCCAGTTCTATCTGGGTTGCGGTCAGATGGGCTGTCGCTCTTTGTAAAATACTGGTATTCAGCTGCATCTGGTAAGGCTGGTAGCCGACCCCAACATAGTTGGGAAAAGGCTAGGCAGATGAAGATGTTGTTGGACTAAGACTAAAGTAATGTCGATCGGCACTTAGTATTATTAATTTTAGTCATTTTCAATCTTTGGTTACCTTATTCAATTATTTCAATTTAAACCGCAATTCGACAAAGTCAATTTCGTTATCGCTGAAATCTACACACAGTCAAAATGAAAGAAAGCATATTATTGTCTTATAGGTAATGTTTCCATCACCGACACAATCATCAGTTGATCAAACAAAGAAACGGATTAAAAACATACCTTGTTCGGTTGTCCCGCTGGGGGCGAAATAATGTTGACGCAACCGCCCGTACGCAGGTCCCAGAACCGCACGGTCTTGTCCTGGCTGCCCGACACAAACATGGCGCCGCCCCAGTTGTACAGCGACAGAATGTGCCCAGAGTGACCGCTTAACGCCTGCACACAACACAAAGCAACCATACAACTACCAATCACTCAACACCAATCTCAGAACAAATCAAACGCACCCTTCAAATCGGAATTGATTTAATATACTTAGAACCCGAGGTAGGCGGGCGATTTCTCTTCAATCGGCCCTCAGTTGATGTTTATAGTGCCATAAAATCTTGTTTTATTTAAATCGAAATATCTAGTCTGGGTTCCCGAGGGCTAAAGAAAATGTAAAAGACTGGTAAAGGGACACGAGACATATTATAAGAAACAAACGGGAGATGAATAAAGGGTGTCATTACCAGGAGAGTCCTAGAAGAAATATGAAGGTATTAAGGGTGGGCCTTATCTTATGTGGAGGAGCTCGTGGCTTAATAATAACAGCCGCTCGGGTCGTTCTTTCGGTTAATCCGTGCTTGCCTAGGTTGGTCTGTGGATGGGTGACCACCCATTACATACCGAGTTTCTTCCATGCCTCGGAAAGCTTTAAGCCGTTGGTCCCGGGTGTCATTTGTAGATTTGACAGTCGTTAGGTAGTCAGTGGCCCAAACAGTCTGACAACCAGTCTTACCAAGGGGTATCGTATTACCCAGTACTAACTGGATTGTGGAGGTCAGATAAGCAGTCGCTCCATGTAAAATACTGGTATTCAGCTGCATCCGGTTAGACTGGAAGCCGACACTATAGTTGGGAAAAGGCTAGGCAGATGATGAATGGTGGGCCTTATTCGAGGGTGGGATTAAAAGCAGTAGGTGGCTGGTAAATGCGTCCCACCTCGATCGTTCTCCGGTTGTGGCGAGCCTTACAGGGTAAAACCACAAATCGCGTGCGTAATGATATTCGCAGCGGATAAGGTTGTACATGTGAATCGTCGCCTATACACGGGGTGCTCTAATCACGAACGTAAACACAAACACGTGCGGGCTGCATAGACGTATCAAATTAGCGGTTGCAATGTGTATATGACACGTTTTAGCGCTGATTTTACGGTAGGGACAGGTTTACGATTTATTACTTCGACAGTTTCAAACATTCGTTAAGTAAGAGAAATCGCCGGTAACCTTAAGAAATTATACACCGTGACTTTTTAGTCGTCTTACAACGGCAGCCCACTTCATGTATCCAATGACTAAAGACCAAGCATTCATAAAAAAAGGTATTTATGAGATTTTAATAATTTAAAAATAAAAAAGAATCGCGCCTAGACCTATTTTATGTCGGGCACATTGAGTGGACCACCTTTCTAAGACGACTAAAAAGTCACGGTGTATTAACTCGTTTATTCAGAAATCGGGCTTGGCCAGTAACATAAATAAAACTGGCACAGAAAACAATGAAGAAGACGATCACATAAAACCAAACAAGTACGAAGTATAAACTGTTTTAGATTATCTTACGTCCAGAATTGTCAGTATAATTTATATTACCTGGAAAGTTTTGCCCGTAGCGCAGTCAGTGACGTAAATCTTGCAGTCGCCGGCGCCACCGCTGACCAAGAGGCTGGTCTTGTTCGAGGTGTCTTCGATGAAACAAACGTCCCGGACTGTCCCGTCGTGCATCGTCAGCTCAACCTGATAACAAGCAAGGGAGTTAATAACGTATCATACTTACTTACAACTAAACTAGATCATTTATAGTCAAACTTTATTAATTACCCATAATAATAACGCCTGTATTTACTCGAAGGGTACTTAACGGGCTTTTGCCGGGGCTGCGGGACTGTTCGAAAGATACCGCGGCCCTTGAACGCAAAGGGCAAAGAAGGAACATGGATGGGTTTTAGTCAGTAAAAGTCGGACACTACCTTCTACTCCGCCCAGAAGGGGGTCCATTTGATGATTTCCCATCCGAAAAAAAAAGGGTAGTTAATGGGCGTAGTTAAAGTACACCCACATTTTGCCTGTTGTTTAAGTCCCATAAAAATAGAGGGCGAGCCTTTACTGAAACAGAGTTTAAGTTGTATGCATGATAAAAGAATTCTCTGGAAATAATGATTTGATTTTGAAGAACTCTTTCACTGATATAAAGCTAGAGATAAGCATATTATAATTGATATCAAGGCCGTTTGGCTAGTTGCAGCCTCAGTAGTCCCCTTCAAGGCATTCAAAACTTAATCACCCATAAAATATGGCACTAAATCACGTTACGATATCTCATTCGGACCATTCAATTCGAATATTAACCAATGTTCATTCACAGAAAGTGGGTATATCATATTAGATTAAAGATACAATATATTCGCGAAAATGAAAGCACTTCTTTCAACTACCCGTCAAGTGAGGCCGACCTTTAATTCAGAGTTCGAAGATGGATCAGTCATCCCTATTTGCCAAAGTTTGATTGATTATCATTTTCTTTCATTACGATACATCATTTTTTCTTGTGTGCCATAAGTAATTTGGCCGTCACGACAATATTCTACCAATAGAAAATATGTCCTTAAAAAAACTTGCAAGGAACGTTCCTTGCAAAGTGAACTTTGATTTGTGCAATATGTACAAAAACTACATTGTTCAGAACAATCTAGTTATGTAAGTTGTTGAGTTGATGGTTATACCAATTCTTAGGATTAAGTTTTAAACAATTGTTGAACTTATGTCTACTACAAACTACAACTGCACGCGAAGCATGACCACCGTAGAAACGGGTTTCTTTGACGGGAGAATAGATAAAATGACAGATTGTGAAAAGAAATCTGTCATTTTGTCGACACAATCTGTCATTTGGTCGATTCTTCCGTCAAAGAAACCCGTTTCTACGGTGGTCATGCTATGCGTGCTGAAGACAAATATTAATTACTATTTTCCCCATTTTTGCAACATTTTTCATTGATGCTCTGCTCCTATTAGTCGTAGCGTGATATTACATAGCCTTCCTCGATAAATGGGCTATCCAACACTAAAATTCGAACCAGTAGTTCTTGAGTTTAGCGCGTTCAACCAAACAAACTCTTCAGCTTTATAATATTAGTAAGTATAGATAATCACCATTTAGTTGAATAAGACATAAAATTAGAAAATCAAAAGTTTAATAAGCCAACTGCTACCATTTCAGGCACTTTCACTAAATATAAGGCCATAATTACAAGAACGATGAATGTAATTAGGGTAGATCCTTTCTCAATTCATTGTTAACGTAAAACTTTTATCATCACAAAGCTAATGATGTTAGTTTCCGGATTAATCGTGTGTCAGTGGTGACTGGTGTTAGAACACGGATGTGCAATCCACGGAACCCGACACACGCATTCTTGTAAAACTATTCCAATCGATAAGTCTCAACGCGGAATGTTCAGTAATAAAAACGATGCGATATTTAATGTTCCTACAGTCGTGAATTTTTATCTGAATTTACATTTCAGTGCATACTGTGATTGCGGTGTTGAACTATTATAAATACGTTTTTTCCTTCTATTTTAACTGTCTAATAGGTTTCCGAGTAGCTAATCTATACAAACATTCTGATAACTATTTAAATATGAAAGTCATGTCAAATTACTACGTTTATTGAAATTATCGATCTGATAACTAATCATTACTTACAGAAGAGATAACCACTATACTATACCCTCCGATTCCCAAGATACGCTGATTAGTAAGAGAACTATTCACATAATTCCCCGAATAGGTATTCTATTTCTATCAAATAATGATATCAAATCGATATAAACGTGTCATTCGCGCTAAAACAAGATCTTGGGATCCGCAGGGACGTTTCACTGTCAACATAATGTTCTCCAATCTTTTGAGAACAGACATCTTAATTGGGGGCTCTATTTCATCTGTCGTACTGATCAAATAGTCCTTGAAGAAAGGTCGGCGCTCAGTCGATATTTGAAACAAAAACGACTCTTAGACCAAGGAAATTGCTGCATATCTTCGTTTAATAGTTATAACAGTGCGTGATACTTAGTCGGTGAACAACAACAGCTTCATACGTTGAGCTGTTTACGAGCTCGTGCCACATATGCGATTAATCGAGATTGACAATCGTTAAGAGGACGCTGATGTCGCTGAGTGACGGTTAAGTTTCGTATAAATTGCATTTGCGCCATTCTCGCTCCGATTCATACGACATTGACTGACAGTGACTAGAAGCTCTTTCTATTCGATTCGAGAGTCATAAGTTGTTACAATCGCTACGTTTTTCTATCATTAATCTTCGTTCAGCAGCAAACAAGAACAAAGAAACATCGTAAAAGCCATAAACTACACGAGTAAATGCGAAACGTTTGCGGAGTGAGGCTGACGTAAATATCTAAAATTTATTATTCATAAGCCTTTGACAAATGAACTAATATAGAATCTTACAGAGTTAATTTACACTGGACTCAGAAGTCTTATTAGTTCTATATGGCCTACACGACGCAGTATTTACAGACCAGACACTAATTTAATGAACAAAGCAAAAACATTTGTTTTGTTATATATAATGAAACATTTTATAGAATTCATTTCATAAAATAACGTGCGACAGAAAGCCTTCGTATCGTTCATAATAAAGTTCGTAATATTGTTTTTGGACGAAAGTTACTTCGCCTCCGAGCTTTGGGCGACCAGAATTTATTTGCATTATTACTTATTCAGCGACGACAAACAAACTTTGACGGAGACATTTATAGTGGACAGGCTAAGTGCACCTGCCTTTTTGATGACCCTATTTTAGCTACGAGAAACTGAGCACCTGAAAATACTTAAGATCCACTTCTATCACGCTGTCATTTTGCTTTAAGATTAGTTCTTAAGAACCGACTTAAAATCACAAAGGAATCTATTGCTATCTATCCATGATCAGACTTATTGACTTATTAATTATAAGTTTTCAAACTGTCATAGTCACTAACATTATTAGTAACTCTAGAAACGGGACCGAGAGGACAGACCGATTTGTCTGCTCATAAACACCCACCCGCAATAACTTCAGTTTATCCGTGATCATGGTGCTTGCAACAGCGCCGAAATATCGGGAACTCAACACAATCACTAAACATGGTAAATACCCCGTTTCTACAGTTAATGTTGACATATTTACATTTAGTGATACAGGTAAACAAAACAGAAAAAGATTATAAATACGTATTCTGTCATGTGTTTAATCATTTATCACAACATACGTAATTATTTACATGGAACAATCTAGCTGGGTTCGATTTCTCGCGAAGTGATTCACCTCGGTGCGTCTATAGTTACTTGTGTGCCGATAGTACATATGTACAAGGTTAACTAATTGAAACTTAAAAACAATTGGATCATCTTACAATTCGCCGCCGCTTATCATTGGACTAAGCTCAACGACTCGATAACATTTGAACCGAGACATCTCGATTTAGAGATCAAGTTATTTAATTAATTAATGAGACAGTATTATTACTGTGGCGTTATCCTTTTAATGGGTGCTGAGTTAGTTAAAGTTCTAATTAAATATTCAGCCCGTTTCATGAGCTGATTTCTGCTATAAAAGAGATATAGAAAATCTGCAATCTAGGTATTTCTAGGTAATTCAGCGTATTCATTCGATTCATCAGTGTCGATGATTTTCAAGACAAGGCGTTTTATCACCCCATTGTCACTTCACGTGGAAAGGAAAAATTGCGATATCACGATATCACTGAATGACATCTTCGTACAGCAGCATTCGCCAACGAAAACTCATAAAATGGTATTTTCTAAGATCATGAACATGTTCCAGTGGACAGACATAAAATCGCCAGCTAACAGGCTTTGATTTGAAACGAAAATATACAGTCTTATCTTCTACATTCTTTATGAGGCTTAATAATATGTTTATTAGAGGCAAATATTTGGAGTCCTAGTTTAGTTTGATAAGTTGATTTTCAAGCACAATTCTTATCTCTTATAAGAGAGAGAGCACAAGAGGTCAAGAATGTGCGATAAAATAATATGACTCTATAACAGCCCGAAAAAAAAATATTGCATATTCAAAATATTAAAATTTACTGCTTTATATACTAATTTTCCGACAACTTATATGCGAATACAAATAAAGAAACGACCGAATAAAATATTGAAAATAATAGAGCATTTGCTGACGTAATATTCTTAAACGCCATCTGCATCGCCTTCGAACCTAACCTGTCCGGAGTCGGGTTGCCCCAAGTCCCGAGCTCGCTTCGCTCGCTCTTACATCCACAGTTATCTAGCTTAAGAAAACGATTATTTTAGCAGAAAATTTAATATGTTTTCGGAAATTTAGTATTTTTTCGGAAGTTTCGTGTTTTTTTTTTTGAAAATTTAGATTATTATTAATCGTAGAATTGTAATTTGAATAAACTCATGTTAGCTTAATACAACATTTTTTGTCGGTTAATTTTGTCCTATTCATTTCTACGGGTCAGCTTTGTTGTACAACAAATATTGCCGAGTCGAATGCGAGGACCCCAACGGGTATGCAGCACCCTTTTAAGATGACGAACAATGCGAATAGGGTACCTCTTTTAAAGCCTAATGGCCTAGCCTACCATGACCTTCCCAATCTGGTATAATATTAAAACAAACGTTTATCATGGTAGCGGTAACCCCCCCGGATTAGTCGCTGTTACACTACTACTAACACAACTTTACTTAGAAAAACTAAAATAATATCACACCAACCTAAAACATAAACGGCACTCGCATTTAATCTAGAAGTTTCTGGGACGAAGGAGCGGGTCCATTTCCCGTAACGACTTAATTATAAAGATGGTCTCAAAGCATCTGATCAGAGCATCTCGAGGCCAAATAATGACAGCCGCACAGGTCGATCTTTAGATTAAGCCGTGCTTGCCTAGGTTGGTCTGTGGATGGGTGACCACCCATTACATACCGAGTTTCCTCCATGCCTCGGAAAGCACGTTAAGCCGTTGGTCCCGGCAGTCATTTGTAGATCTTTGACAGTCGTTACAGGTAGTCAGTGGCCCGAAAGTCTGACAACCAGTCGTACCAAGAGGTATCGTATTACCCAGTAATAACTGGGTTGCGGAGGCCAGCTTTCAACTGCATCCGGTTAGACTGGAAGCCGACCAGGCTAGGCAGATGATGATGGTCTTACCTCTTGTCCTTCCAGATTGCAGGCATGGCTGTTGAACCTCATTAGTTTGACTGTCTTGTCGTTGGATCCCGTCGCAAGGAGGTCGCCAGCAGGGCTCCATGCGAGGCAGTAGATGCTGCCTTTGTGGTGCTTGGTTCGCTTCAGTAACACTGTCGGTGCTGTTGGAGCGCTTGTGTCCCTGTAAAGAGGATTTAATTAAGTTTCTAGCTTGATTTGTTATCTTAAAGCTACTATGATCGGTTAACATATTATCTTGCTTGGTACTATGACGAATGCTTGGCTTTTTTGCATTTTCAAGATTCTGGCCAGCTTACGTTGGCGATTTTAAACAGGAGGTAGTACTAATGCAAAAAATCTAGACATATCGTTGATTTCAACCTGAAATAATTATTCGTTTCATATTTTTTTAATTACTGATTACTTTTAGTACCTAATTGAAAAATTCTAATAGGTAAGTTTGCCGTGCATCAAATATCCCAAACTGTTAGCATTCCCTGTTCAAAAGTCTTCTGTTTAGTCAGCCATTTTTTAATGTTTCAAAATTAAAAACACACAAATTGTATTAGTTAGAGGATCTCGAGTTATAAGTGCTCTTGAGGACAAATACGGACGTTCTCTTTTGTAATAATAAGAAAGAATCTTAAGTCGTTCGTTACACACTTCTTTTGGTTTATTTTTTGGGTTTTTTTTTAAGGTGATCTTCGGGAGGTGTCTGCAACGGCATACCGCAGTGACACAATTTCGCTTTCTGTGGAACTCGATGAAATCGCTACCGTAGATGGAAACACTGACGCTTGTCCCTGTTTCCATAGCACATTTAAATTCAACGATTGAAGTACGAAACGATCGAGTAAGAGCCAAGATATCTGATCTATGCTAGTTATTCCATCGTTGAAGCAAAAAGGAAACCCATCAATTACGCTTTTAATTAATTAATTTTGTTTTGAGCGTCAAACCTTTCTCCGCAGACGCCATTTTCGCCAAAACCGGATATCCAATGTTAGAGTTTGGTTTTCACATAAGTCATAGATGTTCTGTATAAAGAAGTGAAGTTCTGCGATCACAGTTTTAAATAGAATATATGTTTGCATAAATTATGAGGATGATTGGTGCGAGTGTTGCAAAGGTTAGACTTGATGTCGCGTCAATAGTCTTGAATAGCATATTAAGTGTTTATGTTCACGAGGTGTGATCATTATCATCTGTATTGATTTAAGATTTTTTTACTGCAATACCTTTGAATAAATAAAGTAAACCAGCACTACAGTTTATCTACTTTTCTTTACCGGCAATTTATATAAATAAATCACGTATACCATCATAAAATGTATGTTTGTGAAAGCGGTTTTTCGATTAAATTATTATTCGAATTGATTACAAATCTAATATTATTCAATAGAGAAACGTTGTCACTCTCTTATTTAACTTGAGTAAAACAAAAAGCTCACATAACGTTTTCGCAATCTCCATAATATGCAATTCATCGTAAATCAATCTTGGTAATACCCAATCTTTTATGTACCTAATACGAATATAATTCGAATGAGCTTTGTATAATGTTCTAGAGGTCTTCAAGACTGTTTTTATTGAGACAAATGATTCTTATTTTCCCTTTCTAAATGCCGAGGGTGTGCTGCAATAAGTGTGCTGTTTAAGCCATTCGGCGACTAAGGCACGCTTGCACCACGAATCGTTAAACGCGTTTAACGCTAAATATGTTTAAAACATAATTCTGTCTCTGTCATCTTTAAACGATTGATAAAAACTGAACGATGTTTTAAATCCGTTCTACATTAAACGCGATTAGCGATTCGTGGTGTAATCGGGCCTTAGTGTGTGCACATTTACCGGTAAATTACATGTTGGTATTGCGCTTCATGTCGCCTCATATTGCGGGAGGCATTGCGCCATTTTTTGAGGGAGTTTTATACCGAATTTATTTTATTTTTAGAAGTTGTTAAATATTTATTACTTAATAACCAAAATGAAAGTCAGCTGCTGCACCCGTGGGGGAATCCAAGTTACGGCAAGTTGTGTGTGTTCTAAGTTGAAAAAAACTTGTAAGTATAAAAAAGTAATTTTTATTTTGAATTTAGCCAAATAAGTCATCGAAAAATCTAAGTTCACTTACGCGGCTGACTTTAGGCTGAAGGTAGGTAATCCCAAAAATCATCACATAAGGTGTCGACGCGGTATGAAACATAAAAATAAATAACTTCAGATTGCCCCACTTATGAAGCAACGGCCTCGACTATTATTTGACATGTTTTTCCGCCGGTATGAAAAGACTTAGTCAAACTAACGGTACGTCCCGTACTATTAGGCAATTTGTAAGAATTACCGGGTGCGAGCAAATTGCTAAGCTATTAAACAACTATATGAATTCGGTAAATATTTCAAAATCTTTGTTCTTTTTTGAGAAATAAAATAGACTTGCAATGGCGGGTAATTTCCACGTAGCGTTATAGAGTAAATGGCGACTTTATTGTCTATTCACATAATTAAACTATCACAACCGAATATTAAGTACAATAGCTCGTGGTTTATAGCTGTCTTCAATGCGTGCAGAGATAAATATCTCAATATTTTACACAACCTATGGCTTCTGTATCTTTATAAGTTTAATGTTAGAAACACGTGTGCTCATTAGAGCGACGAGTGTTAGGTACCACTGCGAGTGTGAGCTAAATACCGTCGCAAGGTTTCCACACACGAGCCGGACCTTATTTCATAAAGTACAATATAAACAACGTTGTTATTATAATGTGTCGGTCGAGAAACAAAAGCGGTTATTAACAGCCATTGTATCGTGGTTAAAACGATCACTGGCACTTTTTGTCACACCTACGTATGTACATCAGAGTCGTCATTTATGTTACGATACATGTGCCAGATATGATTTACAGCTTTATACTTTATTTTGAACACAAAATACACCAATATATCAAATAAGAAGGAGGATATTAAACTCGGATTTTAATTTCGTTTTGTTTTAAGAGCAGTTTAACATGATTAAGAACCTCAGAAAGGGCCATGGATAGGTGATGTACAATTAAATCATTTTAGAAATCACGCATAAGTTATTGGACGTATTTTAATGGCACTTTCACCGTTACCTACTTCTACTTTGCTATAGCTAACTTGAAATATATACCAAATATAAATCAAGATAGGAGAACGTTTAACTGGAGTTCTGTTTGTCTCCGCTTTGAAGGTCGCTGTGAGTGGGTAGTTTATAGCAGGCATAACCACGGGCGAAAGATGGCAATCGTGTATATTTGTAATATATTGGCCTACATCTGCTGTGTCACGGTTTTTAATGGACATTTCCAAATTCGCAACAGTCGGTGGAGTACTCAATACTCATGATATTGAGCATTATAGTGAGTGAAACGTAATTCGTGAAGTATTTCGTAAGAGTCCATATCCACGAGAGCAATACACTCCGCCCGCTAAACTTTCACGAGGCATACTTCTCTATGCTTCATACCTCTGAGCAAACTTCCAAATTTCACAGATAATACAACATCATCGTATACGTAATACTTCGAACGATATTCATTGTGAACTAGCAAGCGCCTGCGGCTTTATTTGTATGTATTATGCTTTGCCGATAGAAACTAGCTCAACGTGAATTATGAAGTTATACTAATTGGAAAATTATGCGTTTATTAAGTTATCTCTGATGTAATGCTATTCAATAAAATACGAGTTCCGAATTTCTATGTATTAATTAATCTACATATTAAGAGGAACAGTTACGTACTTCCTAGTTATACTAAACTAAATTGTGTGCTTTAAAATCAGTTATTTATCGAGGAAAATTGATTAAATTAGAACGTATAAGAATATTGCACATCTTAGGTAACATGGGCTTTTTTCTTAAATCGATATTGTATGTAAATTTTCCGTTTGAAAGTGTGAATATTTTCTCAATTTTCCAGAGAGGCAAGTTACGACCAATAACATACAAAGTGATCTTTACATTACATTACATAGTGACACTTTGTGTACAAACTTAACGTCGGGTCATCGACTTGTGAACGCTTAGTCACCGCTTTCGCGTCGCCTGCCAGTGCGGTGACGGCCTTATATCGCTAGTCATGATCGCGACAAGAATCGCAACTAGATTGAGTGGACAGAACACGATTATATGTGTACATTAGTGTACACATATAATCGTGTTCTGTATCACATTATCAATAGTATCAATGAAGGCCGCCTACCGGTCTACTGAGGAATCCCAAGCAGCACGCTAGCGTTGGAAACATCAATAAAGCAGCCCATTTAGAACTTACGAGATTTTTAAGACTTATAAAATTGGAAAAAGCAGCTTCAATCTTTATAAGAGAATTTAGAACTCTGCTAAACAGTGTATTTTTTTATTTTTAAATCTCTGTATAAGAAAGCAGCTTTGTTTTAATAAGAAGATATACAAAGCTACTAAAATACACACAAAAATACATACAGGGTTAAGTATTTTGCAACACATCAAGCTGGTTCTTAATATTAAATCTGTGTACTGGCTGTATCACTCGAAACTTATTTCGTTACAATTACACCATAACAATTAATTTTAGAACGCCCTAAAATATGGTGTGATTGTGACTCTTCATCTGCCTTGCCTTTTCCCAACTATGTTGGGGTCGGCTGCTAGTCTAACCAGATGCACCTGAATACCAGTATTTCACATGGAGCGACTGCCAATATTTATATGTCTATGATTGTGACTCTTGTAAAACCAAAAAATAAATGACAGTTATAAAGCAGCTTTAGTCTTTTTTACTAACAGAGTCAATTGAATACATTATGTGCTTTCATTGTGAACAATAAGTGAATAATTGAAAAATATTTGATATGACAAATGTAATAACCAAATAACAGTAATGAAAGTGATCCATCATTTACTGAGAAAGATAGAGATATTTACATTCATAAATCGGTAAATGTAGTCACGCGACAATTCCATCGACGTCCAACAAGGAGGGTTCCGTAGCAAACACATTAAGCAGTCATATTAATTGATCATAATAGTTATGTCAAATAGAGAGGAGCTCGTGGCTTAATAATAACAGCCGCTCAGGTCGATCTTTAGATTAAGCCGTGTTTGCCTAGGTTGGTCTGTGGATGGATGACCACCCATTACATACCGAGTTTCCTCCGTGCCTCGGAAAGCACGTTAGGCGGTTGGTCCCGGGTGTGATTTGTAGATCTTTGACAGTCGTTAGGTAGTCAGTGGCCCAAAGTCTGACAACCAGTCTTACCAAGGGGTATCGTATTACCCAGTACTAACAGTACAAATTGGTTTGTGGAGGTCAGATAGGCAGTCGCTCCATGTAAAATACTGGTATTCAGCTGCATCCGGTTAGACTGGAAGCCGACCCCAATATAGTTGGGAAAAGACTAGGAAGATGATGAGTTATGTCAAATGTGTAGATTTAGTTCAATCTTCGGCACATGGTTATGACGTTTTTTCATGCAGCAGCGCAATTTGTAATGATGAAGACTAATTTTCAAAATATTTTCTTAATGAATAAAAAATCGCTTTCTTGGCTGTTTTAACTCGCCTTTTGATCCACAGAAACTTTGTAAAATGCAAAACCTGTTTTGCTGCATTTCAATAGTTCCTATAATTTTAAACGGTATATTTTCCTAAACAATAAAATAAAACCGGTATAGAAAACACAAACCACTTCACACCACAATAAGTTAACTTAAGTGTAAAATAAAACATTAACTTTTTTGGCTTCTTTTGTTTTTCTAACTCTTGTGCATAAATCGAAGTTTTAGTCCTCTTTTATTACTTGGACTGTATAATGGAATATTTCTATTACTCAGGCTGTATAATAGAATAAATAATATAATTCAAAACTTACTTAGTACAGCTTTATAATGTAAAACGCCCTCCAAATATTACTTAGACTGTTTAGTTAATCGTCGCTATTTTCGAATGCATAAAAACCAAATTTAAAATATCATTAAATTATTTTTTTTTAATAATGTCTACAGCCATTTATTATAACTATCTATGACTTAATTATTATTTTTATTGAAATAACTTATCGTTTTTAGTATTTTCTATTTATTTTAGCTTGATCATTTGGCTGGCGAGTGTGTATTTTGACAAAAAACATAAATAGTTTCACAATGAATTTATCTCCGCACTTTGAATCAACCAATTAACATCATAAGATATCCAATTCCAACATAACTTATTATTGACATACAAATTTAGTAAATATTAGTCGCCATTCAGTTCGTGTCATCGAAAATATAGTTTATTTTTATGCTTTTGTAACGGATATAAGATAGTAATAAAGCCTATGTACAGCTAAGACAGACGCTACATTAGCTAAAATTACGTATTTGATAAATATGGAGCAAATAGAACGCAGACTGGTCCTTTGTAGCAATCTTATTATCTTATTTACCAGAACTAATTATTAGTATGTGTGGTCAAGAGGAAAGTGGGCAAACTCGATCTAATTCAGGGTCCGAGGGCAACACAAAGGGGGAGCAAATGGGCCAACGCGGTCAATACGAGAGCTAACCCTGTTTTCACGGCTCACCTTCGTATTCATTCAGTCTCGACTCAAGCCACAACACGGTAACCTCAACACCAAAGTGAAGTGATATAACAACATTTTCACGTAACGCTAAAAGCCTTGACATTTAATAATGTTATTGTTATGGATTTTGTCGCAGTATGCGTGATAGGTACTTTATAGGCTGTAGCATCGACCAGTATGCGTTATTATATAAAACATAAATTCGATAACATTATGTAAGGATACGTTCGATGCGTAATATTTTCTTTCGTGCGGAAATAATTTCAGAAGCAAACGATTTCCGTAACTCCACAAGAAACTGTTGAATAATGGAGTTAAATTCATGTTTTTACTCTTATGTGTTATTTTAGGTTTTTAAGAAGACACTTTGTGATAATTCTGCGATTATCAAAGGTTCACGTGATGGTATGTTTATCCACAAAAAGGTAGAGACAAAAGGTAGGTGAAAGTTTTATCACTAAAATAACTATAATGGTGGCGCTACACTTGGCCGATCTGGGCAAATATTCGCCTTCTATCATTAAAACAAAGTGAACTATATCGCAATAGGCATAAAAAACATTTTGTTTTGATACAATATCGCGAAAATTTTGACAAATACGTCAAGTGAAGTGCCAGCATAACATGCAGAGCACATTAGACCCTGAACCGTCTGCGAACCCAAGTGAGAAGATGAAACTTTAACCTTGTAAAGTTGGAGTACCACGACGGAACAGCAGCAGGGTGTAGAGCTGTGTCGCAAAGTATGTTCCGCCACTTATTCGGCCAACTGTGCCCCAAAATTTGCACTAAGACCAAGAATATTTAAAGTACTGCCGTGAAAAAGAAATTGCGCAGTGCGCACATTATATTATATGTCTAAAATAATGGAGGTTCTCGATAACGCGAAGTACATGAAATCATGGCAGTCTATTTAGTTAAAGTGTTAAGACGCTTAACGCTTCTCAATCAAACACTGAAGCTCAAGTACTTGTTATCAGGTCTATTACCTTTACGAAAATAAATATGGAAGCTATAAATAATAATGAAAACATCGATAGCCTGTAATATATTAATCTCATGTAGACTCCCATAGGAGTTTGTTGAGCTACACGCAATAACTCGAGAGCATGAGAGGCAATCTCTTCCGCAACATTATTGCTTGTTAAGAGGGTATCGGAACTGACACTTGACTAAAGATATTTGTATTTGTTTGCTCACACTAATAAACAAGACGGCAACAAGTGTTTTTATTAAATTTTTCTATTCAGCCAGTAAAATATAAAAGACCAGTTTTTTTATTTTTTTTAATAGCCGGTACTGTCCCACTGCTGGGCAAAGGCCTCCCCCAATTCCTTCAATGTGCTCTTTTCACGTGCCATCCCGAACCAGCCCTCGCGGTAAGCGTAAGACCAGTGCAGAAAGTTTTTCTAGTACCATCCTAACTTTTATAATCCACCATGAATGGTTATAAAAACAGATACTGTTCGCGTTATATTAACATCATAAACCACGATAGCTTTGGCTGTAAAACATTTAACGTATATTACTCTGCAGCCGTTGAATTTAAACGAATAAAACAATAAAGGCCGAGATAACTTGAGGAGAAGCAATTTTAAGTAATTGGCAGTGAATTGGGGAAGGTCGACCACGGCCAAAATGAAGAATGGCCACGGTCGTCCCCTCGTATGACGCCAAACCGGAAATCTGTCCATATACTACGGAATTACAACGACAAAACTCTTGTTTTTCGATGTTATTATTAATTAAGCGTAATGTTTTAATTAAATATAATTTATGAGATATTTTATTCCGGTGCGGAAGTGAAATTCGTAAAATTTTTGTTTCTAAAATTAAGAGCCGCAGACTCATTTGTCACAATATTAACACCAACTGATTATAATACTGGGATATCAACATTCGAAATGACATAACGCAAAAACAGTTTATTAGATTCGTGTTTTACGGATATCGCATCACACAACACACCTCAAATTCACAGCTACCATTTATAGTCACCTAAAATATTCGATTACGCAGCAACGTATTTATATCTGTCACCATATCTGACAAACATAAAAAATGAAGACTTAAACAAACCCGTGGCTCAGAAAAGTTGAATAATGCCAAGCGAATATAATTAAACATTCTGTCAAAACATGAGACATATTGATTAAAAGCCCGGAAATATTATTGCTTTTGATGGAATGATGAATGTCTCTGACTTTAAAACGTCCATTTATGGTGTACTCCCTCGAATAATGAATGTAAATTAAGATAAAACGACGCTGAAATCCATTATCATGTCATACATCTATCTCTGTAATTTTATGTCCAACCCGCTGAGTGCACCTAGCACTCATAAAGCGAAAAACTCGTTAAATAAATAAACACGTGACAAATTGCATATAAGTACTGATCATATAGAACATTGTCCATCATGGGTTATTATCAATTAAGGTTGAACCTCATCTAGCAGCACGAAATCGCACTTTTACGTGCTTCTATCCTGCTCTATCGCTCAGAAACAGAGCACGGTGCCGATCGCATCGTCGATGCTGCCGAATGCGATAGCATTCCCGCTCTGTTTCTCGCTCTAGCCAATTACGGTTCCGAGCGATGGAAAGAAAAGGATAGGAGCATGGAAAACTGCGATTCCGTGCTGCCAGATGACGTTCAACCCTTACTGAATTACTGCGCTTCAATCAAGGATAATATAATTCCTCAACACGACTGATGATGTTGGCTAACAATTTAAAAGTGGAATCTTCAAAGACGTAAACTATGGTCACGTGGCTGCAAGCCAACTAATATCTCCCACTGCAATCGCTAGACCATTGTTCTCAATTAAGGACGACAACATAGCAATAATAAACAGAACATATGGACTATAATACTTACTTGACGTCCTCTATCTTGGGGTACGTGCATATCCTGAGCGTCTTTGTGTTGGAGCCCACGGCATACAGCTTGCCATTAGGATGGAACTCTGCACATCGGACAGCTTGAAGATCTTCCAGGACTGTGACAGGTTTGAAGGTAGGTCTGGATCCGTTGACCTCAGGACCAACGCCCACGCTGCTTGGAGTCGATAGAGGTACACCAGAGTGACCGCCATTTCTGATCTGTGCCTGCAACAAAACAACCACGAAACATGTAATGTAATGTGACAACGTTACTTTTTTTAGGCAACGTTACTTTGTTCTCCCTAAAATTAATACGCATTAAGCATGACGTGGCGGGACGTAAATTAATTATAAATTATTTTGGGTGACGCGTTGAAGAATAATTTTCAAACAAAATTATGATCATCAGGAATTCAGGACGAAGGGGATTTTGGATTTAATTTAATGTAAGTTATGTTGTATTTGCCCCATTATTGGTCAATAAAAGTAGGGAAAATGGTTAACAAGCCTTAAGTTGTATGTAGAGTAACAATATATCCTGAGATATGGTGACTTGGAATCAACGCTAATCCAAAATTTAAAATACAATCTTCCGAGATGTGTTTTGATTGTTATTTCCGGGAAAATTAATAAAGCCTGCTACTTTGGCAGAATTCTTCACTACCTAACTGTCTTTCGTAATGAATTAAATTTTGCGCTGTTACTGTTTGCGTTGCATGCACAACGGCCAATCAAGCTATACAAAACCAGTTCATGCGGATCTCTCATTGTACAGGAAATCTATACAAAGCGAGGCCAAGTTATACTGTAAATGTACAGCTTCATGTGCCGCTGTGTGCACTAGTGTCGTTTATACTGTGTTAACTAGAAATGACAATCTCATAAACAATGTCCAATGCATCGTAATTGTCATAACCAGACAGATATTTTCAAAGATAAAGACTCTTTGAGCTGAGGACAATACATTGACGTTCAATTCGTAATCAATTCAATTTTGTGCTGTTGTTGCCTGCGTTTCACTGATGTCATTTCTAATGTTTTAACTAGGAATGTCAATCTTAACAACAATATAGAATGCATCGTATTTCACATTACCAGACAGATATTTTCAAACAAAGTCAATGTACTTTGTTGTACACACGGCGGCACATGAAGCTATACATTTCCAGTATAACTTGATCTCGCTTTGTGCAGATTTTCTATACAATGAGAGATCCGCAAAAACTGGTTTTGTAAAGCTTGATTGGCCGTCGTGCTTACTGTCAACATGAAAGGATTTGATCATTCTGAATTTTTTGTGTAGTTAGGTTGCTAGCGTATTAATTTGATGATGAGTCTATTGGTAATAGTTTACTTTTCCTGCTAAAAAATCAAGGTGCCTTTTTAACAATGCATGGTCTGGATTTGCAGAGCAATTTCGTCAACAGTGCTGAAACTGACAGGGAATAAATATTCCTAATAAGAGAGGCCCCTTGTTCGCGTTTAAAAGTGAAAATTGCTCGTCATTCAGAACGGGAACGGTACACGTTTCGCTAAGGCGGCGACACCGTGGTGAAACCTCGGTAACCTTGTTCATTGCATTCTCAGATCGGTGATAGCGTCGGAGAGACGGTGACGCACCGACCACGCCGGCCCAAGACCATGACGCAGACATTCGTGTTCCGTATACCTCTACTACACAGAAATGTGAATGTAGTTCGCAATGGGTATGATACCATAAGCAGAAAATATACAATCAGCCAGAAATACGCTACATTTTGAATGACTCAAGACCGTCTTCTCCGAAAACGAACCGATAACCTAAAGCAAATGAACGGATAACCCCAGAACCGACAAGAACCATTTTTGCATAGCAAAAACTAAAAATAGACGCACTTAGGTTAGACCTTTTCTACTCGTTACGACATGTTAAACAACGATCGCATAAAAAGTATTCATTCAAAAATAAACTAATCATGTTGAAGATTCTCGAAAGCGTGCGAGAGCTGCCGATTGTATAATACTTAAACTGTCAATTGATGCATTCAAGCATACAAGGTTCATTGAGGCCCGGAATGTTGGGCATAACAGTGTGGTAACTAGAACAGGTTGTATTGTATGGATGGATAAGGTAGGCCGCGAGTTGCAAGACGGCCTAGTAGGAACCCGTTTATTGACAAACGACTAGTCCACCTGACCGATAACAAAGTTGCGATGCACTCATTACACGGTGCGTGATGTTACGGTCCAAATATTTCGGACTAGTGTCACACCTACCTAATGCAAATTAAGCACAAAAAATGGCCAAGTATAAAAATACAGATATAATATAACGAATAGCGGCTTAGGACTATATTTGTACTGGCTATATATAAAATCCAAAAATGACCAATACAAAAGTGATATCGCTGTTTTAATTCGGAGTCACGGCGCGACAAGACACGCATTTGAATCTCGTTTGAAACGGTTCGAATCGAGTAATTGGTGTAGCTTTTCGTTTCATTGTTGCACAGCCCGACGTAAACGCGTTGTAGAAAGTGTACTTTACCGCATTTTTGTACGTACGAGATCGTTTATTACGCTATTCGGCGAAATAAAGCTGAAATAAGCCTTTTTATTTACAAATTGTCGCGAGTTTTAGCGCGTAACAGTTTTTATGCGTTAACGTCATCGCCTTACATTAGTATAGCGGTGACAAATATTTCTTTTTATAAATAGATTATTTAATTATTTTAAAAAATCTTCTAAAACGTCCTATCAATGTTATTAACAGGTATCAATAAAATAACTCATAAGACAAACTTTCCTTGTATTATAGAAAGCGTAAAAACTCTTAGACATAGACCAATAAAAACAGATTCCGTTTTATAATAAAGCTGAGATTAATAGCTGCATTGTCGTCGTGATTACGTACTCCTACAATGCCATTCTATACAGTCGATAATGGCTTCCATTTAGATATCTGGTATAATGCATAAAATTAAATATGATATTGTTGCGTAATAAATATAAGTTTTATGGTTTCCGCATTATCATCGTAACCAATAGACGATATTTGCAATTAAAATTTAGAGAAAATCTCATGATTATGTATTTCTTGCCTTCTTTCAATATGCTAAATATGACATAAGTTTTAGTATTTTTAGTAAGGTCTTCATTGAGATTACTTGTAGGTTTATATAATATATCTAGATTATATAATATGCATCTTATTTGCGGATCATATTTCCCTTCTTCTTAGCTGAATATTAGGTAAAGTTTAGTAGGAGGATTCTTACAGGATGTTTTTTTTTATAATTTTTACCAGTACATAGAACGTAAGAAGCCGAAACCGAAAGTATCAAATAAAAGCAATTTGTATTGTTATACTTTGCATTTATCGTTAATAAAGCACACAATGGAAAATAACATTCTTCAATTCATAAACATAAGACAATAATTGCCCTCAATTCGGATCAAAATTAGTGTCACTCAATAAAGCGATCGATGATGATATTAAAGATGGCAAAGTTTTGTCAAGAAACCAAAGAAATTCACTAGGTTATACTAAGCCTGATTGATTTTCTTCGAGATAAGTATGTATTACATCCGTAGAATAAGATTAATAAAGATCTTAAAGATAGGTTGCCGGTTTCTAAATTGAGTAATATTAGAAAGAAGTTTAGGATTTGATATACTTTACGTAAGTTTTAAATTTTAAGTGCTAAGTAGGCTTCCGTCCTGGACTTTCTACCACCTACCACTTGCATAATATTAATAAGATAATATAAAAATCCATAGAATTGGATATGCCACTTTACCTTGCCTTTGCGTGGACTTCTCGAAAGCATTCTATAGTATAACGCACTCTGCCATCTTTGACGCTCTTAGCAACGAAAATGTAGAATCTACTTATATACGTATTTTACAAAATATATACACCAGCAGTAAAGATTACAGATTATAGTATAAGAACGGATAGATAGATCCACAACTCAGAATCTTAAAGGGAGTCTAACAGGGCGACCCGCTATGTCCAAAGCTTTTATCTGTGCCCTAGAAGTAGAAGTTGGTGACCGCCTGGGAAGAGAGAGGTATCTGTCTCGGTGAGGCGAGATTGACAAATCTAGCCTTCGCTGATGAGTACAGTACATTGTACTCTTCTCTTAATCAGCTGCGGAACTGGAAAAAATGCTTCAAGAACTCAGCAAAGCTAGTCTTGAGCTTGGACTGAAGATCAACATGTCAAAGACTAAGCTCATGATTAACAGCTCACCTACGTATAATCACCTTGAATCAACGTTCACTTAAACGGGAAGAAAATACACTATGTCAAAAAATGCATATACCTGGGTCAAGTAGTCTGCTACTAGGTGAGATAAGATAAAAAAGTGGCAATACACACGGAAAACGCCTGGAAGAGCTACTGGTCCATGAAAGAGCTATTTAAGGGCGATTTATCCATACACTTAATGGGCATGTGTAATTGTGTATTCGCCCTATCCTGACATTTTGTGCACATACTTGGTCAATGACCAACATCCAGAAGTCCAAACTCAAGGTTTTCCAACGAGCAAAGCAGGGCAGGACATGTCTGCCGGACAGCACAGTTGTGGGCCCAAATATCGCAAGGTTGGAGCCCTGAGAGCTGGGGTCGCGGTAAACCGCGGAGATGGCGGGACGCTTGGATGGCTTCCTCGCGAATTTACAAGAAGAACCACACCATTGAGAGAAATGGAAAGTATAGGGGAGGCCTTTGCCCAGGAGTGGGACAAAATGGGCTAATCCAAAGTAGAGTTCGAGAGAGTAGAGTCTAGTTCCATAATCAAATACTCAAATCAGAAAATGGTTTAGTGATGCGCTTAATGGGAAATTCGAAATTACTGCCTAGCCTATTCAGTACAACTTGTGGACGTGATCAAATATAGGGTATTTTCGTAGGAACAACAAGTAACCTTTATACACTATAGTAACAACGTTAGTGAAAGAGTAGAAGTACTAAAATCATACAACTAAAATGTTTCAAGAGCTTACCCGAAAGATGCATAATGTGTTAAAAAACTCTAATTCTCAAGATAACAATATCACAATACAAGACGAAGTACCAGGTATGTAGTACGCAAGAACTGGGCCATCATTACAACTACTTGATAAAAACACGACTTGAAGAGTATTACATAATTAGACATCATGTCGAAACACAGACTTAATGAAACAATAATTTCCCGACAATAGAATTCACACTCGCATTGCAAAAGACGGCCCGAGTAATAGAAACAGGTTCAAGTAACCAGATAACCCAAATTCGCATGAATAGATACAGAGTTTGATATTAGAGTACTTATAAGTACGATACATGTGTGTGCGATCACATAAAAACAAGTATTGAACATCCGTTACACACGCAGGACGGCGCGTTGCGGTTCAACGGAGCTGAACGCGCTCTGACGAGGCGTCGATGTTTCATTCCCATAACACTGAACCACCATACCTGCACCATTATAAATCCTAACACGTTCGCTAAAGCACCACAAATATATAAATTACTCACTTCGCTTAGCATCAACAAGATAATAATGTAGATTTAAGAACTTAGAAAGTACGCATAAATACATATCAAAGAGCGGTTACAGTTAAACACTATGGTTAAATTAATTCTATGTCGTTGATGGCATTCTAACAGACAACTGTTCTAGTGCAGTCATTTCACAAAGAGACAACTGTCTGCATAGAAAGTTAGTTCAATTACCTGAAAGGCAGAGATCCGTTTGGGAGGCAATAACTGCGGTGGTCTATCGACTAGATTTTCCATTGAATGGCGAGTGAGGAATCCTTGCTTTTGGAACGCAGGGTTGGCTTTGTATGCAGTGCGATTAAATTTGGTGGCCGGTGCGACGATGCGGTTGCCGTTCTCGTCGTCGTCCTCCCACTCAGTCACCACCTCAGTGCGGACGTCCTCTAAGGACCGCGAGCGACTGCACGGACAGGCTGCTGGCGGCGATGGGTTTGGGTTCCTGAGTTGGCGGGGTCGTTCTCGCATACCGTACAGGTCGGCATGGCCGCTTGGTGTTGGTGCGCCTGCTGAACGATAGCTCGGCGACAAGAAGTAGTAATCCCGCGATTTATTACTGTACGCACTCATTCCGGAGAAATCTGAGTAAGTGGATCCTTTTGACGAGGAGGTTTTAAAATTCCTCAAGTCCATCGGGTCCGGCGGTCGGAAATAAAAGTTGGGCTGCGGCTGCGCCTGACGCGAAAGCGGCGGCCACGGTCTGAACGGAGCGTCTATGTAATGTGCCGGTTTGGACTTCATGTCAGATCGCGATAGATCATCCGAGCGCGGCGGTGTCGGTTCCGTGCGGATGTAGTCGAGGAAACTGCGCTACTGTTGTCACGGGCGGCGAGCGGCGTGCGCCGGCCCACCACCAGTGTTGCACCACCGTCGACGCACGTTAGAGTGAGACGGGGACAGAGAGAAAGGCGCGCTAACGTTCCGCTCGATCCGTTGAATGCGAATACAAGTGAAAGGGGTAGCCCGTGCGCGGTCAACGCGCATCGTACGCGCTCAGATATTGCTCGCGAGCAGCGCGCTTGCAGATATCTCTTCGTGCACACAATCGTAGATTGCAAACTTTATTACAAATACGTAGTCTATTGTCACCCGTGCTTGTTTTGTTGTGCGCCGCACATTATTCGATGTTAACTTTCTATATTAAATGTACGTTTCTTGTTTTACTGGACAATAACTTTTCAGTAGTAACTAGTACGTCTTTGGTGGCTTACCGCACCGTGATAAATAATTTATAGTTTGCCAGTATAATTATGTGAATTTGAAAATTTGAATGGAATTTACGACTTTTTTACATCGATCACGGAAAAACATTTGGATCATGTAAGAAATTAATTACGACACTATCACCTCTATGAATTGTTTCAAAACGTAAGTTTTAGAAAGAGCGTATAATTCTTCATGCGCACATGCAACTTTCGCTTCTTTCTTACGCCTGACTAGTTATAAAAAAGCATGGCATAACAGAAAAGAAGTCATTTCGTAATGTTTGATTAGCTATGATGCGTTATCTATTGATGTAGGCGATATGCGCACGCGGCACTGTATGATAAATCATACAAATATTGCTCACGTAAGCACCCACGCCAGTCTAGAAATAACGTAGGAAAATTCAAACATTTAATTAGTCACCTTATTCGTAACGAAGGAACTCAAGGCTGTGCCATATAAAGAGCATAATAATAAACAAGTTAATGACAAAAGAAACTCATCATAATCGTAATTTCGACCTACGCGTGAAAAATGAATAATAATTACCATCACATTTAGGGACGTTACGGAAGATACGACTAATAAACATAATTAATTATAAAGCTCACGATGACAATGTATTTAAAAAAAAAACGGTATGTGTGCGATGAACCGTACCTTATATGAAAATAATAAATACATACGTCTGATCTATAGATTTCCCCTCTATTTATATCAAAAGGAACTATTCGACTCGTATGAGAACGATGTACTGCTACAATAAATCTTGCCATTGAAGCTCGTACGCAACAAAAAAATACATATGTACCCTAGTCAATCAAAATAGCATTGTAGTAACAACTTGATTCAAATTCACAATATATCAACGACTACAAAAACTGTATCGTTCACAATGAAGTAGAGCGAGATCTCACACTAATTGTAACACTTTTTTGTAGTTCCACAAGTTAACAAAACCACGGTGATCGAAACAATAACAAGCGATAAAGCAAATCTTATAATGGGTTACGTAAACTTAATAATATTTATGTTACACAAGCCGAGTCAGTAGCCATGATTTCATAATGACTCACAGAGAATACGCCGAAAATCCTTAGGCGCAGTACCTATCATGTAGTCGGCAATACTGACACAATTCAATACAAACTTTTACGATGAAACTGAATCATCCAAAGCTACAGCCGTCTTCGCTTCGCAAACAATTGAAATTTATTGACTGATTAACTGGAAACTTGTCTCGGGTCAAATTGTGTATTTACGAGGAGATCCAGTTACCAGTTAAATTGAAATTCATTAAGTTGGGTCGAGGTTTCGCTTGTATACACACTAAATCTGTCCTCATTCATCATAGCGCAATATTGTCCAACTGATTACGAGGATGTGCTTATCAATTAGGCAACGTAACCAACTAGATTAATTGTTTTGATCCGATTAACTCAATTTTATGTAAGTTAAAGTTTTAAACTAAGATATTCTGAGTTACGTTATAAGCAGTCTCGGTTAATGCAAACAAAGTGATATTATGAACGATTACCTAATTCGTTCATCGATTTCTTTGGTCGCAAGATTCAGTTGACGTCATCCATGATCCGCTAGCACCGTAACTTTGGTAAAATTCCAATTTTTCCAACTTTACACAAAATTAACCGTTTGCCAGAAGTATCCGGAATTCTTAAGCTTCTCGTTTAACTGTTGTTCAAACAAATACAACGCATTAATGGCAATTTTTCGTATTTTGTTGAACAGACTGAGCATACATTGCAGTGGCATGCGAGATAAAATGTAAATATTGTCATGATTTAGTCGTGGCGGGTGGCAGTTGGCGGCGTCATGTCCATTTATGGCTGTATAGGTCAGACGAGACGCGCGGGACGGACGCCCTATCAGCGACCATGTACAGCGGACTGGGGATGTACCACCAACGTATCGATCGTATCGAATTTCTATCAGCTATTTCACTTCAATATCACACCTATACAAACAGCATGAAACTTTTTAAGAGTCCCTTATAAGTCTCTAGCACCTGCGTAACAATTTAATATGATTGCGTATTTTAAATGGTTCTGACCTTAATTAAATTCAATCCCTTTCGTGATTATTAACGTCATACACGACAATATTATCTGTTATTCAATTACGAGTAATTTGTTATGTCAGTAATCGTTTAGCTACAAGTAAGACAAGAGTGAATGACGTGACAGCATTGTAAGAATCTTTTACCAAGTGCAACACAAAGAATGATTTGTATTAATTAGCAGGTTCATTTAAACGCGGATAATGCTTGTCGACAAATGGTAAATTTATTTACGGACTAATGATATAAAATTGCAAATTTTAAGGTTAATGCGGGTATAACGGAAAAGAGTAAAAATAGAAAGTTAACTATTTACTATTCTTATTAGTCCTCATTTCGCACCCACTACAATGGCCGATAAAAGAAGTTAAGATTAGAATTTTTGGTTTACTCCTTAAGAATCGTTTCACGGTATGAAAAATAGATGGGTAGTACAATCAAGCGTTAGCAAAAAGTGAAGCCGTTATGCCTGCCTTCCTATGCGCAACTTACCCGCGCATCTCATTGCGCTCCCCGCTACTCAGCCCCAAATATGTGGAAAGAGTGGTGGGGCTGCAGCATGGCACTAGCATAACTGCGTGCCACTGTTTTTATAATTTGACTATAGTATTCACTTTTACATGTAAAATATCAAACGTCAATTTGTGGAGTTTTAATGATTTAAAATTTTATTTAGGAATATTTTTTTTCTTTTGTTTACAAGTCTTTCAAAGTTAATTGTTTCTTATCATTACTTTTAAAGGAGTAATATTAAAATAATGTGAAACATTATTGCCTACTTATATTTAAATTCAATACATGCTCGGCGTGATTTTTCCTGTACAAATAATGAATTGATGAGATCATGACATACGGAATGTACTATGTCATGAAATAAAGTGAGACCAATAAAGCCTTTTGTTTTATTCCGGAATAGTAGTTTACTGTCTCTGATAAATTACCTTATTATTATGTCCATACGAGACTCGTTCGTCATGCACTAGCGACGACACAGAATTTGTTTTTTCAGATTCCCAAGTAGTACCGTGCCATACATCCAGAGAGTCCGTTGAAGACTTCTTTGTGTCGATAGAACTTTTTCTGGATAGCGAATTAGTGGATCCGACATAGTCTCGCTTCATATCTCTAATACCATTGCTGGATATGGAGTCGCGTCTGTTGTAGTTAACGATGTTGCTTCTGCTCAGGTTGGGGAATGAGCCCATCGAGTGACGCTTGTTGTGAACTCTGTGCGTGGGGCTCGGTGTGTCACGCCGAGGCGGCGTCACGGAGGGGCTGTGGCGGTCGCGCCGGAGGATACTCGGGAACGTCGACGGGTGCTCCAGCTCGCGCGCCGGAGACAGCCCCAGTGAATCCCGTCGCCTGCTTCATCATAGTTATCGTTACACATCATTCAATAGCAAAATCGTTCAATCATGTTTTAAATAAAATATTTACATACCTGATGATAAGCCCCCCATTTGTGGGTGAAGCAGAGTCCCTGTAAAATCCAGGCGTAGACTCTCTACTGTGAAGGTAAAGGGACGACCTATACGGCGTGCTGCAACGGCCATGCACTTCACAGCGAGGGTCGTGCTCGACGATAGAGCTGACTACCGGAGAATGCCGACCCTCCCCCTCCAGAGTCATATTACCAAACATAGAGTCCAACTGACGCATCGCTATGACTTTCTTCACAGCAGTCATCTTCACAGATTGTCAACACTCCTCCGTACAATAAATGTTTAATTCACAATGTAAGACAACAATGTTTCCGAAGCTCGATCGTGCGTATCGCGAGCGTATGAGTACATTAAGTGACATGTATGTCCTCTAGGTATGCCGAGTCGCGACTGGACTGCTCGGACGGCATTGTGCGCAGAACGCTTACCGATGACTCATAAGAGGCATGCGCGCGAGCAACGAGACTACGATTATCGCCGTGTCCTACAATTATATGGTAGGTATAAATATAGGTGACAACGAGGTAAATAATGGTCCAGTAGGTACTCTAAGAGAGTCATCAATAATAAACAAGGACTTAATGGCGTGTAGGCGTCACTTCAAGTTCACTCGAAGGTCGCCAAAGTACATGCAATAAGACAAATGCAGTAGCTTTTATTATAATTGGCGACGAAACTGAACGTCAATAAAATGATATCGTGATAAAATTGTTAATTTGTTAATGAGATGAACCCACGTTCATTTTCAACGCTGCGTATTTATCCAATTAGTTAAAACATAAACTAGGCAGTTATTTTACGGTTGTATCTGCGCATGTAATTAACTGAATTAACTGTTGTGGCAAATAAAGTTAACTCGACGATTACATGGTTCCTTAAATGGTACCGGCGATTCCCCGGTTAATTGTGCTCAGCAGTTTAGATCCGGTTAGATAATGGGAATAATAAGCGAACGTTTTAAAATGGCAACATCCTTGAAAGAAGAGAGCCCAGCATCGGTTGTTTCCTTTTGGCAACACACCACGGTCTCACAATAGTAGGTCACAAAAGGTTAGCGATGCCGAAGACATTCTCTATGTAAGAAAGCGGACTGCAACCTTTAAACTTGTTCCATGTTCAAATGAACTTTCAAAATTGAGAACCTTCTATTTGACAACAATGTTAACGGTCAGGAGCGGCGTCAACATAAACAAAGTTTACAACAACATAAATGGCAACTTGAGCTAGAAAAGCACACCGCACCAAATTAATAGAGCAACTTCACGTAACCGGTTATTTAAAATAACGGCAACATACTTATTTTAAGAATTTTAGTTTATTTGTTCATTTTGCAATAAGCGTCATTCAGGTTTGCACCCATTGTACTCGTAAATATCGATGACTGCAATTAATAAATTGTATATTAAGCCCTAAAACTGTATATTTAAGCAGCTTGTGAGTTAGTAAGGTGGTTTCCATATGTATTAAATAATTATATACGGAAAAAAGCTTCATTTTGTAACTAAAATAATCGGTATAACATGTATAAGTAGCCACTTTTCCATACGGGTCACAAAATTGGTCTCAAGCGTGGGCCGGAAACCACCAAAAAAGGTAAATAAGATTAAGAAGTCGTTCAATAACTTTTCTAATAAAAAGCCAAATTTTACAGATAATAAATCTTGTGGATAACAGAATAATATCTATAATACGAAAAGCTATCAACAATACAGAAAATGGATGGACGGTGGCCAAACGGGACATGTCCAGATTATTAAAACGGTCATAAACCCATTATATTGTTTTTATAGTTTCATCAATAATACTAGTATACTGTTGGTATAATCGGTTCAACCATCTTCATTTCGTGCGGCACTAAAGAGTTTACCTGGGATGATATTATTGATGACAAGAGACGTTGATGACGAAGTTTCCGTCTGATTTTAATCCTCTGTCGCACATCGATTTGTATATAGAAAACCATTTGTTTCCTCTCTGATTTGGTTTAAATCGAAAAGTTCTGACACCAAGAATCGCTGGTTAATAAATAAAGACTTGCACACAGCTATAAGAAAAGTACATTAGTCGATGCACAACCAAGTCTGTCTGTTCTCAGATCCAATTTAAAAAAAGACGCCCATTTTATGATGTCAGCCTGTTCTTCTGAATATAATGAGTAACAATAAACCAATTGTTCCACCCTGAAGACAAGACTGCCCTTGACAGTAAACAGTGCGTGCATACAAATGACTCAAATCGTTAATTAATTTTAGAAATGATGAATAAACAATCATAGTCAACCTACATGTAATTATTATGTTCTAGTTTCGTTTAATGCGCCAAGTGGTATTTACATGCCAGTTGCTAATAAACAGGTATGAAAAATTATGTTATAGGTAAAGTCAAATAAATTTATTTAATATATAACACCTCCTGATCCGTAATCAATTTGGTCTAAGTCATCATTCTTCTGCCCTTATCCCAATTTATTTCGAGTCGGTGCAACATGTCTTCTTCTTTAATACTTCTCTATTACTCGTCATCTCATCAGACACCTCCTTTCTTGCCATACCATCCTTCGCACAGTCCATCCATCGTTTCTTTGGTCTTCCTCAACTCTTGTAGTCATCCACATTCATACTCAAAACTTTCCTCACGACAAGTATTGGATAATAACTACAGTGACCGATCAAGGTCATCAGGGTGTCCCATTAGACATATCAAAGGTATAGAAGAAGAAATTTAACAATAAAGAAATTAAATCTTTACTAGGTTAAAAACATATAAAGTTCTTTCACCAAGAATTTAAAAAAGGGCCTTGTATATTTCCAACCGTACCAAAAAGGTTGCCGCAAAACCGCAGGTGGGCCAACCCATGTCCAATATCCTAAATCCTAACAAACCTTAAACACAGGAACGCTAAAACAGTAAACAAATTCCTAATTTCCATTAAACTGTCACGTTTATCCTACCCACCTCATCACAACTCTAGATTTTTATCCTGACGCATTATTTATGTGATTGCACGTTTTAAGTATTTTGAGTGGGCGCAAAATAATCCAAACCAGTACGTTTGAAGGTCATAATTATAGCGCAACAATAAATAAGAACAGTCGGAACGTTTTATAATCGAACTAGTAAATAAGTTATATACTAACTACATAAACAGACGGGTAGGCGGCTAAGAATTTGAAAGATAGCAGATTTATTCGTCGTAGTGTTTAAGTTTGCGCTGTTAGCCGTTAGGTCGACATTAAAAGTAGTCTCATTGCTTTGTTTTATTTTGAATGGAGCGCATTGTAGCTGTATATTGGAATTTAAAGATAGGGCATTATATGTTAGCGACAATGGTAAATGAGTAAATTAATGGCACAGTAATTATTTGATTACACTACCATATGCGAACCCAAATCGTTATTATGTATATCCATGTTTCAAGTCCCAGTCAGTGGGAACTGAGTCTATTATCAATATCATGAACCGGGCCCAAGCAGACGTCGGGAGGCTACTAGGAAAACGAGGTAATAAGGCGTGATGTTACGTTTCTATTGTATGCAGTCGTTGTAATCATCGTGCAATTGAAACAAAAAGGATGAGTACGTTGATGACGTCATTTGTATATTTATTGCGCTAAGAACTGCTTTTGCTAACCGACTTTGGTATTCTGTGGCAGGCGACGACCACCTGCAACCTGAAAATGTTGCTGAATTATAAAGGCATCCACTGCAGTTTTGTCAAACCAACTGCACAATAGAGCAGCTGTATATCCCTCATTCTCATCCAATTTTTCCAATAAAGGTCTAGGTATTGGAGTAATTTGCAGACCGTGGGGATAACTCATTAATTTCCTCCATTCTGGGGTAGTTTTCCAGATTCCTTAGTTCTGACTACAACGCGTAGTATTCCTACATGCCGAGGAAACGGGAGTCACTACACACTCGACCGGTATTTACCCGCTAGATATTTAAGTATACCTGCTATAACCATATTTCGTTTTGGAAGATGCAGGCAGCAAAAACCAAGCTGCCATTCATTCCCCAGCACCTAAACTAGTCACAAAGATAGATAAATTGTTGTAAAACATGTGGAGATACCTTTGTTTGGAAATATACTACGATAAAATGGTTTAAATTGTGAATAGTGTATTGGATATAGGTACACTTAAGATTGTTACGATACTGTGAATAGTAGGATATTCAATATTAATTATAATTATACCTATTAAACAATAAGTTGATTAATCTTCACGTGCATTCATTTCTATTGTCTCCTAATCACGGATTACATACTTAGCTCAGATCAATCACATTCCGGTAACCGGGACCGAAGTGGTTACCCGTAGCGGGGTTATAATCGGATTGTGTTCAGGCTTAGCAAATCCCTAGACTAACGGTTAACCCATAGTTATAGGGTTAATGAGCCTATAATAATAAGCGGTTCGCGCACAGGGTTTATTTTTTAACCTAAAAATAGGCAAGAAAGTGATGTAGTTAGCCTGCGCGCGGCGCTATGTCTCTTTAATTCTGGGTAATCAGCCATATTTTAATGGTTATCTCATTTATGAGAAGAAGATGGCGGGAAGCCTTGGATGGCTTCCTCGCGAATTGGCGAGTAAAAGCAAACCATCGTGAGAAGTGGAAAAAATGGGGGGTCTTTGCCCAGGAGTGGGACTATATGGGCTAATTAAAAAAACCCTTTACAGGGTGGAAGGGACACCGACGTATTTAGTACATCATTCTGGGCCATACATAGAAATTTTTCATCTGTTATTTAAAAAAACAGCTGTTTCCTACAAAAGTGCAAATACCTACACGGTCAAAGTGTAGGGAATAACTGTTTTTTTTAATGATGTACTGAATACGTGGTACCTGTTTTGGCGTCGGTGTCCATTCCACTCTGTATTATGAGGGTTAACCCGTGTAATGGGTCCCGCATAGGTACACCTATTATTTTCTGTTTTCTTAGCGTCGATTGTTGAACTACATGTTTCCTGTCAACGGAGTCAGAGCAATGTATTGCTCATACAAGATTTATAATTGAAGCCATTCGTAAACATGTGTTAAAGTCTTAACAAAAAATGACATCCACTGTGATGAATATTCATTCATTATAAATGATTAATGTTACAATCAATCTTTTTTTTGTTCAAATAATTAACAAAGTGAACACTGCCCTGTTTAAATAGCGTCAGATCAGTACATAAGTGTATACTTAAGAATATATTGTTTTACATAGGTACTATAATAGATCACAAATCGCCACATACCGCCTTGAGTGTGTGCGGGTGTTCGACTTCCAAATAGATCACAAATAAACAATATAAATGTACGTACGTACGTAATTTGTACGTTTTTATACTAAAATAAGTATAAATGTCCGTGTCTGTATGCGAAGCAAACATCATTTTAAAGTGAGTGAGTGAGGCAGGATATGTCTGTTGCATGCCGACGAGCTGTGGGCCCGTAAAGCTCAGGATTGGTGCCCTGAAACAGTGAAACTGAGTCGCGTCAGAATACGAAGGAGATGGCGGTACGAACTGGAAGTCTTCCTTGAGAAGTGGAAAGAAGTTGCGCAGAATCGTGACCGTTGGAAGCAGGGAGGCCTATATCCAGCGGGGGGAAAATATGAGCTAAAAACAAATAAATAAATAAAATTGAATCATCATTCACAGCTTTCTTCGACCAACTGCAATATATAAACATAATATATACGCAGCAATTCTTCTGATAGAATAGGTAATACTTAAATTGCAGTCACACTTAATCTATATAATAAAAAGGGTGAGCTCTATGCCCAAGTAAAAATGATATCTAAAAACTCATCTACCCAGTAAACACACTTAAATTCACTTACTGACAGCGCACAGCCAAAAACGCGGGGTCAAGCAAGAAGCATTACACTTTCTTATACAGGGTGTAAACAGACCCTTCACGAAGCCGTTAACTAAGCATTCTGTACATCAAACTAACCCTACACAAAAATTATTGCTGGGAAACGATTTTTTTTTGGGGGGGATCCTTTTACGGTAAAACTAAATGAAACTCATTCAAAACATTGTGCTTATGGATGTATTGAATAGTAAACGGGTCATGGAGGTATTTAAAGTAAAGTTATAACAATAAAAATTTGTCGCCGAATATCTCCGTAACTAAAAGGTTCCCAAGTATGGTCTAGAACAAAACATTATCGCAATAGCGGGGAGAACAAGTGCCTTTCGGCTTCGTTAAGGGTCTATTTACACCCTTTATAACGAAGGTGAGCACTAAAGATAGATCCTCCCTTAAAGGGCTTAAAAGACGGAACAAATATTGGGAATCGTATCGAAGTTCGTAATTTTTGCCGATGACAAATCAGATCGGGTAGATATATCGCTAGCAATTAACGACGAATGCCACGCCTGTTTCTGGGTCGTCTACATTGGTAGTCAAGGTGGTTAAAAAAACTATACAGTTGCAAGCCAATCATTGAACTAATTTTATTCACTTGAAAGGGCGGGGTTTGCCGGAACATTCTCCCCTATAGAACTGTGTGCTCGCGTACCATTTTTGCTGACGGTGTGATAGAATAAAAAATGTGCAACAAATTAACCTTTGTGAAACCCTTTAATCAACAGAAACTGTAGGACGGGCAACCCCTTTCCTCATAATGCTCCAACACTTTTACGTCATTGGCATAATACAATCGTACTCAAACTCTGATCCACCACTTCTGATTCCAAGAAGAAATGATCAACGCAGCTAGGAGTCAACGTCGATGACAATTATGTGATAACAATATAACAAGATTTAATGAGTGATGTTTTCAAGCGATAGAAAGAAAATAACGAGACGACTAACGAACATTCCATTTACGAGTAAACACAAGTTGCAACAGTAGACCAACCAATTAATGACAGAAAGTAGTAAGTAAATAGCTCTGGAAAGTAATTGCTAATACCAAAAGACACGTGAAATTGTAATCACGCTTTGATTAATGTACTGTGACCGTGTGGTCGGATCAGCAGTTTATGTACACAATATTATGGTTTTTATCAGAAATATCTGGCAACAATTATGCGATTAAAATTGGCACAATGTTAAAGACAAAAATTATATAAGCTTTAGACATTATGCTTTAAGTTCTCAAAACTTAATTCGGCGTATTATCTTAAGATATCAGAGGATATAAAGCGGTTGGTTTAACCATCTCACCGTAATATCTCAACTATAATTTTTCAATTTTATTTATCGCCTAGTCTAATTAAAAGACTTAATAATAGCATCTCAGATATATGAGACGGACATCGTCAATTCATACTTGTTACGACCTAGAAAATCTTTAAAAAAAATATCTCTATTTGGACCGTGAACGCTGCCTTTCAACGAGAAATCTCGTTAAATGTAAAAATTAACTGCACTGAAATATTACGACTATTTATTTTAATTCTTGACGTAAGACGCTTTCATATTGTATTACGAAAACTAAACGATTCACTTTATGGAAACGACACTCCTCCATCAATTATTGTATAGTATTTATAAGAAGCATTAAAGCGTGCACTAGTGTTCGATGTTACGTGAAGCTTAACTTTTTTTGTAACATCACTCATTTCGCTTATAAGGTAAGACGTGTTTTGACGTTTGCCTTGTTTCATAGCATCAGTTAAAAACAATGGCCAAGGCTAATCACGTTAAACGCGGTCAATGTTCCAAAAGTTACATAAAAAATATTCTTACGTTTTTAGGGTCTCCCATCTCCGGCGGTTCGGTTATTTCGTTTTTCCTGAAACACGAGAAATTTAAAAAATGAGAAACGTATGTTACACGACGATGCACTCACTTGGTTTCGGTTTCATGGACTGTATTCAATTCAAAGATAACTCTAGACTACTTTACATATTACATTGTAATTTAGCGGCTCGTTAGAGAAAACGGCTCAAGAGCAGTTGGCGACCAAACATTCAGAACAAATTGCTTGCTCGCTCTACCGATGAAAGTACACCACTCCGTAAGAAAAATGATTACTGTTTGCTGCTCCGTGCATGCATTGCATACTAGTAATCATCCGCTATCAATTACAAACATATTTTATAAAGATTAGTGATATTTCGCATTTTTAAATAGGACATACTTATATCTAATGCAACTAGGATAAATGTTAGATCATAAATATTAGAATGAAATTAGCAGCTAATTCTCTAAGCAGGTGAGAAATTACCTGATAAATGGTGCCTGCTCACGACCTTTATCGGGAGTTATTTGTTGTGGATTCTTGACAGCTGACGGAAAAGCTGATGCAACATCTTCTATTTGCTCCATCCTGAAAGTAAATGAAAGTAAATGCATAAAAAATTCGAAAGATTCTATAAAATAACTGTTATTAATGTTTTTATCCAATTGAGTTAAAGTATATTTACATTTTCTGTTGCCTCAAGTCTGAAGAGCAGAGATTGCGAAGATAGTCATCGCATTCGCGTTGTTTTTGGATTTGATATTCTTTAAGTAGTTCCCTTCTAAAATCTCCATCGGCACCCGGCAACATTGCCGCTTCAGCCTGCTGTGGCGTGCGCTCCGCGAGTGATGAGCGTTCAGTCGACGCTGCTGTGTTTGATATCGACGTAGAGGCTGAGTAATCTTGTCCCCTGTGCTCGGGAGTAGTGGCGTTCGACGCGCCGATGCTGCTATCGTTTGTTTTCGCAGAACCCGTAAACTCACCGATGGGTTTCAATGTCGCCTCATCTATTGTCTTCAGGGACTCGTTCAGCCCGTTAAAAATACTCTCGGCATTTTTACTATCAAATAATCTATCGACCGATGTATTCATCAGCCGGCTGCCTTTTATTCCAGTTAGATGAAATCCAGCGAAACAAGAAGACGAAGGTCCGTAATCAATTGCTGAGAGAGCCATAACAGCGGGATGTCGTGGAGCGCCGTCAGGAAGCGGACGCAATGATCTCGTCATAGCGTCGGCGGCAGAGCGCGGTCTCCTAAAGGGCATTGCCAAATGAGGGAATGTGCGCGGCTTTATCGGCGTTACAAGCATGTGCTCCGTCCACGAGGTGTGTAAAGATGGACGCTCCATCTTCTCCACGTCTACATTCAACATTCTCTGCTCAAATGGAACACTAAATGTCTCAGCTGGAATAGATTGCAGCCACGACAGCAAGCTTAGGTCTGATTCATCAAAACCAGAACCGTCGAGTAACCTCGAAAAATTAACTTCATTCGATTGTGCTTCCTTGGACCCTGTGGCTTTTGCCTGGCAGTAGTTAACACATGACTCGTATAATATTCCCTTTATAAGTAGTTGCATTAATCGATCATTTTTTGCGCATTTGGACACCGATCCGCTAGACTTTTTGTCACAAGGCAAGAATTGTTCTACGAGAGGATACACCTCCCTAAAGCACTGGACGCGTGCGTTGCTGGGATTCCATTTCTTAAACTGTGCATGATCAGTAATACTTGGTAAGGTCAACAATAAACATAGATTTGAGTATTCTTCTTTCGAGGGCGCTAGCTTCTCTAGATCGCTAAGGACTTTCACGACTTCATCTACTATATTTTCAACATTATTATAAGCTTTAATTTCAGATCTTATACATAACAATTCAATATACTTATGCCTTAGAATAGCGTAATTAAATTTGTCAGCTTCGAAAGCTTTGAGAGCACTGAGTGGTTGAATAAACTCCAGTACGTCATCCCACTGTCCGTCGAGGATGAGTTGACGTAGAAACAACACGTCATCAGCAAAATTGCCATTAATAACACCGGTTTCACGTTCTAGTGATAGTTGAGTAATGTGCAGGTCGCGGTTATGTAGAAACTCTAGGGCCAGCCGGACCACATCATCCTCGCGTAGGTTTAGGTGGGTTGACGGCATTCTGATAACCAAGTGTCTTATATCTGGAACAAACATTTACATATAACTGAGTTTATAGAGGATAAAGTCAACCAAAATCATTTATACCATGATCGACTTGTATAGTCTAGACGAACAACAAACAATACTAGCTTATTTCTATCCCAACGCTGGGCAAAGATATCTTCTCATACACCACGCTTGCTCAAGAGGGGTTAAAATTTATTTCAGACCTATAATATACAAAGTCCCAGTTTTCTCACGATGTTTTCCTTCACCTATGTCGGTGATGTCCAAAGAAAGTACATTTAGGTATAATTGAAAAACTCACATTGGTACATGTCCGGATTTGAACCCACGACCTCATATATGAGCGGCGAGGCTATAAACTCTGGGCCATCACGACATTCTAGTCTAGCCACTGAATGCATTCCAGAACGGATGCTCTACTCACGATAAAAGTATTTTTAATGAAAAGATCCTTAAACATCCTTATATCATTAATAACCACAATATAATACTTTCATTCCGATCTTAGCATTGCAAATTATATGTTTAATTTTACGGGGTCACTTTAATAGACATGTTTAGTTGATAAAATCATTTCAATTTGTCGCATAGCCTGGCCTTCTAAAAGTCAATAGAATCAGATTCGTTTGTTATTATTTTGTAACTAGTGAGCCCGCCCCTGCTCCGCTCGGCGTCATCTGTCGGGTCCAAAACTATCCTATCTTTCAAGCCAAAAGCACCCATGCACATTCACAAAATTTCATTGAAATCAATTGGGTGGTTACGGAAATTAGCGTGAGTGTAAGCCGATTTTTTTATAATAAGATATCTGGAATTTGATCTGAATTTTCCGTGACTCAGACCTAGTCAGCTTTTCTAGCCTCTTACAATAATATATCTTTCTACGAAAACTTACCTATTTTACATTAATTTATTTGACCCACAAGCCGCGGTAAATGTATAAATGTTTAAGCAAAATCGGTGGTACCGAAACTGGTATAATGCAAAAGAAAGCTAACCAGATATTCTAAAACTGGATTTGGGAGATAAAATGCCTTTAACAAATTTTGTTGAAGTTTTATGCTTTTAAGTATTTACAGCACGTTGAAGCTTGCTCTTACACTACAGATCACATGAAATATTACTCGATAGGACGTTAAGGTGTACGACAGTCATCATACGACCGCCATAGAACCAATTCAATTAGGGTCAGCTCACTCAATCATTTAACTATGTATTGGCCATTTGCGCCGTTTATGAAAGGCTAAAGCGCAATAACACCAATTTTTATGTCAATGGAGTCCAATATTTTTAGTTTTTACTTTATTCTTAAATGTATACTAGTACAAAGAAGAAACAAAGAAGGGAAGAGTATTTACTAAGCACATGAGTCCTTCACAACAAAGTAGAATTTGGAACAAAAAAAAAAAATTAAGGTTTGAATCAAAGTAAACAATATCATAGTGAAATTAAATCATTAAATATCAGACTGTTGGGTACAGGGCAAAATATATCAATCACAATGGGTCTACAATGGGCTAATTGAATACCTCAAAAAAACAAATAAATGCTGTATTGTTTACCGAAGCCACATTGTAAAAGAATCTTCTTAAAAATCCAATTTATATTAAATTGAATTTACAAGAGAGTATTAAATAAAAATATGATCATCTGCCAACAATGTTAACAATAATGTACAATGTCAACATCCCAACTATGTTGGGTTTGGCTTCCAGTCTGACGGGATGCAGCTGAAACCCTGTTTACTAACAGGGTTTTGAAGGTCAGATAAGTAGATAATATGATAAATGGGTAATATGAATGAATAATATGAATGGGTAATATGAATGGGTAATATCAGTCTAACCAAGGATTTTCGTTTTTTATTTTGGATATGATTTTCAGGTTACTGACTACCTGTACCAACTAAAATCACAGACGGGACCAACAGTTTAACCTGCATTCCAAAGCTTGCTTTCAAAGCACAGAGGAAAAACAGTAATGCACTTACCGTGTTTCCTCCGTGGTAACATTCCTTAATCTTGAAGATCAACCTGTGCGGCTGTTATTATTTAGCCACGGGCTAGAGGAAATTAAAATAATTGGCACAAAAAGATTTCTAATGTATAAACCGGACTTGTTCCAATATTTTTAAAGCACTGTTCATTTGTATGCAACTCACTGAATGTGAAACTGATAACAATACATTAATAGGACGAAATAGGGACAGACCATATAAACGATTTGATGAAAGTAACTAGAACTCATAACACTTCGTAAAAACCACTTCGTTAAAATTTTAAGACATTTATTTAATCAAGCAAATGTGTTTTTATTGTTCAATATTCGTGCTACAGAATGTTATTTGAATCAAATAAGATGTCCGTAATCTTATCTAGGTTTCAGAAAGATGAATTGTGTGATAGATTTCAGTTAATGTTTATGATAAGGGTTTACTTCAGGTGGTCTTATTTACAGATATGTCATATTCTTTGTTTAGAACAATGACCTTATTGATTTAATCGCTGGTAGGTAGGCAGAGCCAGCGACTTTATTTTTTATTTTAAATAAGACAATGGGTGCCTGGCTGCGGGGTGCATCAACATGTAGATTGCTATAAGAATATGGGAATCCTGTGAGAGACATAGATGGAAAAACAGCAGATTAAGATGTAAGGAATAAGACATACTATGATAACTCCAAATAAATAGAGATGCCAAACTTGAAGCCAAATTCTGAAACATTTCAGAAAGTTTCTTATACAAAACTTGTTTGTATTGATATTTGGGTGCTGTTATGAAAACTTAATAAAATGGCAGAAGTGAGGCAGGCCATATAATTCAAAACCCTTTCAATAGGTTTGCTGTTTCTGTAAAAAATGGATGTATTACTTCAATAATACTGAGTGCATCCTATTAAATGGCAGTGTTAGGAGAAAATATCAGGATAAGCATAATATTAAAGTTATCATTTTGTGTGACCCATTTATTTATAAATATTACCAATGCATGCTCTGTAATTTTTATTAAAGTATTTATTTCAGCTAATTTAAATTGTATTTTAATTTGTTGTCTGATAAGATGCCGAGTAATAGAAAAGTATGGAAGAAGAAAACATTCTGCACCCCAAATAAATTGAAACAAGGGCAGGTGAATAATGATGATGATAAATAATTTATTAATCTGTTTTTTAGACATGTCTGAAGCAGGGCATCTTCTTAAAGACTATTCTAACAAGCGGCAATATGACTATTGAAGCTAATAAGCAAGGACACATTTTTGTTTCTTCTTAGCTGAGACTTCTCTCACAAAAGGAGGAAAATTATTATCCCAACATAAGTTTATTTCTAATATTATCATTTAAACAAGCATAACAGTAAATTGTACCTCTTACAAAGACAAAATCAAACAAAGTTATGTGAGTGGAATTTGGGTACAATAGCAATAAATCCCGATTCTATTTTATTAGAAAGATTTATTTAATAACACGGTACTTTCACACACGGCATACCAGTGTGCGTAATTTATGCTCCTGCAAGGGGAAAGCCTGATGTGTTGCTTAGTGAAAATTATTGGTGCATCTCTGACATAGCACATAGTCACATACCACAAAGTGAAAACTTTGGTAGCCCCAATTTAAATTATAGTTTTTGCCGACACCTCATAGTATTTGCCGCAATGATTCAAAATTCGAAACAGCCATTTTAGTACGAACAGTCCCAAAACAACTAAACCACCTACACATTTTACGATTACCATAAAAGCCTTCACCGGATAGTGGCAGTAGATCATAAATAAAATTACTTATCACTTTCTATCCGGTCATTAAATCAAAACACGAGATTTTGTACAGTTACAAGAAATAAACGTTAATTAGAACTATAATAAATAACAACGTAGACAAAACAACTTTACCTCGATGACAATAAACTGATGACTGATACCACTCGAACAAATTTTTCACTAATTTAATATTTTACATTTGTAACCACAATTAACGGAACATTATTGAGAAATTTATTCAATTTATTCCACATTTTTCAACGGGAGAGAGAGTAGTTCACAGATTGAAATTGTTTAAAGATTTGTCTATGATTGCGTTAGTGACGTCTGGCTATCAAAATAAAAAAGCATTAATCACAAGGCATAGAGAAAAACGAAATACTGCTTGAATGTAGTGTGGGGTGTGGTTATATGCCGCTGTCAGCAGCCGTCTTTTTAATAAAATAATAATGATTTATTGGACTTAGACCACGCTTACATTGCCCATTTGCCGTTGATGTAAAACAATTATAGGGCGCTGCAGGCGGATTCGCAGTTGTCAAACTATTTTGATTACTGTGAAGACCTCACTGGATGCTCATTCAATGCTGTGTTGTGCAGATGTAACTGTAGCGGCATGTCGTGTAGTTTACGTCAATTGTTCTGATAACAGTTTTTTTTTGTACACGACTGAAACCAGCCGTACCGGCTTCAACTGCCCTAAGAAATAAAGATGTAGGAATATCATGGTGCACAATAACTAAACGTTCAACTGTTTTATTTAAAAAAGCTTGAAGTTTTAATTTCTGCAAAATTCTCTCTTAGCTTTTCTAATCGATGGAAATACCATAGTTATGAAGCTTTCATGCTCCATTTACGCGTCTACTTGTAAGAGTTACTTGTTGATTAACTTATGTCAGTTTGCCATTTTTACTTGTCAATTTAGTTTTAAAAGATTAAAAAACAGACTTTAAAGTCAACAGTCTTAAAGATTACAGTCCAATGGCCAATATGCAAAAGTGAATGTTTTCAACAATGTAAATGTATAAAATAAACTATATAATGTCTGTTTTTTAATCTCGGAGACTAAATTGACAAGTGAAAATGTCAAAACTGACTTAAATCCTATTGAAATCTATGTCAGTTTGGCATTTTTACTTGTCAATTTAGTCTCCGAGATTAAAAAACAGACTTTAGAGGGTTATATTGTATTGTAATGATGAAGTAAAAGTTTTACGGTCGCGAATCATATTTTGTTCAACATACAGCCTGACACTGTCTTGAAACGTAAGCGAATTTCGCGAGTAGCCCTGGCGCTTCCCCCTGTAGAACTTTGTGAGTTTGTGTTTACGGTTAAACATTAGAAAAAAAAGTAGATTACCTAATTTTGAAATGGTCACACTCAATTCAACTAGACGCCGAGCGCGTTTGGCGCCGCTTGGCGCGTAGTGCTTTGTATTTATACAGTAAAATCAATTTATTTCTTCTTATATACTTAATAATTACCAAAATGTATGCCCCTAACTATCCTGGACTCCGGACACCAAATTGCATAAAAAATGTCTGGTGCTACAATGTACACGAGGAATTTCGCACGATTAGAAAGGTAGGTGCAAGATCAATACTAAAAATGAAAGTGCAAATCAATCAATCCCAACTAAAATGTGTTTTGTTTATTATTGTAAGTAACCATAATAAGTGCAACAAATTCCTATTGTTAAAAGATCGTGCAAAAATACACATGGATTGCAATGGACACTGAATTCCCTGGAATTGTGATTCAGCCAATGGGAGTAGACAAAACTCATCCTCAATATAATTATCAGCTAATGAGGTAAGTACATATTATCCATTAGCATAGCTTTAGCATAATCAGCCTATAATGTTCCCACTTCTGGGACACAGACCTCATGTCTATGAGAGGAAATAATAAGTAGAAATTAGGCATTATAAATATGCCTTTAAAATTTAAGTTCAGCCTCGAAAATGTTTTAGGCCCTCTTCACCTTAGTTGGGTTTAATACTAAATATATAAAACATTGTATGGTTGGTTCATCTTAGGTGTGGAGTTTTATTTAGCACTTAACACTGATTTTAAATGCATATTCTTGGATACTGTTGCAAGGAACACTTTTGTAATAACAGAAATTCCTAGCATGAATTCACTATTATTATTTCCGTTTGTTACATCTAAAGATAGGTGAGAAAATAAACATAAGATTAGCCATCAAAACTGCTCATGAACCATAACAGATTGGTTAAACACTATTTAGAAGTTCGAACACCGCGTAAGTCAAAAGCAACTTTACAGGAGATTGAAAAAACTGCATAATTATACTATGTAATCGTTGGAGACATTGCTTGTTTCTGTGATTGACTAAAACAAGGGGTCTTCCAATTCTCGAGGAAACTGCATCAAAAATCAATAGGTCAAAACTGTCTAAAATGACTTACATGATATTAGAACTTCAATGACAATTTGCCTTACAGCATGGTAATGCTCTCGGTAAATTACCGACTGACAGTGTTGAGGGTGAGTTTTTGTTGCTATGTATTGGGTTGTTTGTAAGTCTAGGTTATTTTATTGTTTTAAATCTGTTTCAAAAACAAAACCTGCTTTCTGAATCAAGCTCTTGACCCAGATGCGCAATGAGAACCTCCTAAGGTGTTGGTTAAGGCTCTTTGCTATTCGTCCATTTACCTTAATGACGATCGGTACAATAAATACAGACTCCATATTCCACATGTTGACCTCCTTATGTGCTAAGTCAAGATACTTGATTTTTTTATCATACTCATCTTACACGAGATTCTTGTTATGTGGAACAGTAATGTCAAGAATCACACACAGACTACAATACCAGGCTTTTTTTTTTTTTTTACGGATGGGAAATCATCAAATGACTTCTCCCGCTCAGGGTGGAGTGGGAGGGAGTGTCAGACTCTTACTGACTAAAACCCATCCATGTTCCTTCATTGCCCTTTGTGTTCCAGGGCCACGGTATCTCTTTCGAACAGTCCCGCAGCTACAATATCAGGCTTATTTTCTATCTAAAGATAGAGTTTGTGAAAGAATAGATAGGTTGATAAATGTCAGAGTCATGGAACTAATAGCTTATTCAAATTGGGCTACACCAGTTGTTTCCGTAGTACAAAGAGATGTCAGAATTCAACTGTGAGGAGAGTATCGGAACTTGCATTGATTTCAAAGAGGCATACTCGCAACTGACAGTATCAGATGGAACTAGTATGCTCCTGACAATAAACAATTAAAGGGATTATATAAGATGAAGAGCTTACGGTTTGTAGGCTTATCCAGATATATTTTAGCAGGTCATGTCCAGCACATTAGTGGAAATTAAGGGAGTCCTGCTAGATGACATTTGCTAGGCTGGAAAAGGTACTGGCGAGTCTAAAAGATGTAGGCTGAACCGAGAGAAGTATGGTTTGTCACAATTAAGCAGTTGAGTTCTTAGGTTATGTGGTAGATCAAAATGGTATTCATCCAAGTGATAAAAAGATCAAATTGTTTATGAATGTGGGAAGCACTAAAAATTTTAGGGAGCTGCAAGATTTTTGGAATTGAAGAACCTCGAGAGAAATATGTAACAATGATTTTGGCTAATGTTATATTCCACTATTGGAAGAGACTGGTGCCTGAAGTAGGTTTTTGAAGAACCCTGTGCTACAGGTCACCAGAGCCAAACAATATAGTAAAAGTTTTAAAAAATATTTTGTGTGAACACCATTCATAGTACCAAGAAGATCACAAAGAGACAATCGGTTTAAAGTTAAAAATAATAACAAATAAAACAAAGTCGGTTTGGTTACACCATTTATAACTCAAGAACAGCTGGACCGATTTTAATGAACTCTGATTTGTTAGATTCGTCTCCACCCAGAATAACTATTAAAATATCTGAAAAGGTCACGAAAAAAAGAAAGAGTTGTTAAATAAATTAGGTTTGTCATCTTCCGCAATTGACACTCATGTCACGCAGGAAGAGTAGGTAGGTTAGATAGGTAGGGTAGGTAAGTAGGATAGATAGGATAGGTAAGGTAGGTAGGTAAACTTTACAATATATTTAATGCTAGAGTATACAATGGGAGCCTGCCGTTTTGCCGAAAAGATTTTGACCAAATTTCATTACCCAAACAAATTTTAGCAACTTTTTTTTATACCATAGCAATATTTCGAATGATTTTAGTACGCATATTTTTATTTGGTCAAATTTTTACTTGGCAAAATATTACCAAGTATAATGTCATTATGGCATTTGGTCTTTACTCAAATGATTTATTACAGCAAACAATTTTCAGACAATAAACGTTTGGTGAAATGATTTGTTAAGACAAAAAATATTAAGGCAAAAATAGGGTAGGTTAGGTTAGGTTAAAACTGTGACCCCCTACGCCTGCCAGAAACAACTTGCATTAATAGAAAAAAGAGATTGTTTTTAGTAGGTTACCCGGAACTGAACTATTTAGATTAGGATAATTACTTATTTAAAAAAAATGCTTAGGTTAGGTTAAAACTGTGACCTCCAGGAATTACTACATTATATAGAAAACAAAAATATGGAAAAAAACACTACTAACTAAAAAAAAGAATAGTTAATATTCATATTATTATAACCTGTTTAGAATTTGTCTTATTTGATTTTGCGTAAAAACTGTTATTCCAACTGAAATAAAAAATGTTAAAAGTACTTGTTGGTAAACAAGTTATAGTTTAATCGTTCACTTCCCAAACATTAGGTTTGCGTTACAATTTTTTTGTGAATAGATTTTTTGCTAAGTAATAATTTGGCAAATGAAATTATACGAAAAATTTTTTGGGAAGTGAAAATTTGCCAAAATCCTTTCGGTCAAACAAGGGAGACTCCGATAACAACCCATCCCCTCTAATAGAGAGCAGTACTGTGTCCCAGAAGAGGGAACATCATAGGCTGATTATGCTAGTTTGACATGTGTGTATTAAGTTTTATTTAGGTAGGTACTTAAGAATTTTTTTAAATTATTTAACCTCAAAGTTGGCGAGCAGAGGAGCAACAGGGAGGGAGAGGCCTTTGCCTATGACTGGGACAGTTACAGCTTACAAAAAAAAGTTAAAATAAATAATTAAGAATATTTGTTTATTTGTTTTAATAATCAATATATGGTCTCTACATATACCACTAATTTCTTTTATCTGGTAGCATCTGTATTTTACGTGAATAAATGATTCTTGATTTATGCGGACCGTAGTGATTTAATTATTGGTTTTGAACATAATATGTGTTGTATTCTTAAATCTATTATCATTCCAGGATCAATGTGGATATGTTAAAACTCATACAATTGGGTCTTACCTTTATGGACGAGTATGGTAGGACCCCAGTGGGTTATTGCACCTGGCAATTTAATTTTAAGTTCAGCGTGCAGTAAGTGTGATTATAACAATAAAATGATTATTTGTTTAGTGTCTACTTCCAGTGAAACTTCTATAGTCATGATTTTTATTTATGTTTCAGACGAGACACTCATGCTCAAAATTCCATCGATTTGCTACACCGCTGTGGTCTAAACTTTAGAAAACATGCAACGCACGGCATTGAAGCTCTTGAGTTCGCTGAACTTCTGATGACATCTGGTAATTTAAAATTCCATCCTCTATGTAGAACACTAATGTTCATTTCCACCAACTTTACGCCACATCTAAATGAATGCGTACATAAAAGCTCATCACTGCCTAGAGTCAAAATTGAAAGAGTGAATTTATGTGTATTCATTTAAGTATTGCTTAGTGTTAGTGATTTTGTCTTGTTTGATTAGTGATTACTTCTACTTCATTATACAGGGTGTTTGGTAGATGGGTGCAAAGCCTGAAGAGGGTGATAACTTAGACCATTTAGAATTTATTAAGCTAAACTTGTCTTAGACGAAGTCTGCTTCTTGTATTTTTTTTTTGAAACTCTAAGGTTTTTAACAATAATACTCATTTTTTTTCAATTAATTGTTAATAGTGTCGAGTAAAAGCTGTTATGTTATTATTTTTTATTTATGTAATGTGTGATTACTCAAAAAAAATAATTCCCAAGCATCTGTGTCATCAGAGAAACATTCTACGCCATATTCAAGTTTGAGAAAATTTTAAAAATCAAGACAATGTTTTGTTTACGGCATAATAAAAAAAATTAAAAAATAGCCTCAGTTGTTCAAACCTTTTTAAAAACATGCTTGGTTATTGCCCTTTCTTTTGAGGTACTATTTACGCAGATCTCTCATCAACTCTTGGAATTAGGATGTACAAAGCAAATTGAGGTCGAATATTTAATTTTTAAACTGACCAAAATAATGCAACATTTTTGTTAAAATAATTTATTGTTCATGTTCAAAATGTTGACTGCGGTTTCTTATACAAGCGCGTGCCCGTCTTCTCACTTCTGTGGTCGTGATTTTTAATTTCATCTCCTGCTTCTAGACTTGAAAAGCCGTTTGGATTCTTTCTATTAATTCTTCTCTAGTTGAATTTCAACGTGCGTGTAGACGAGCTCCTTGGCCCGTCCCCAAACGAAAAAATCCACAGGAGTAAATCGGGTGATCGAGGTGGCCAAGGGATGGGCCCGTCTCGGCCAATCCAGCTCTCTGGGAAACAATTATTTAAATGTTCTTTCACGTTTAGGGGCCAGTGTGCTGGATAACCATCTTGTTGAAAAATCATTGGTCTTCTCATTGCCAATATTGGTATTATGTGGTGTGTGTTATGTGGTGGATTTAACTCCTGTGGATTTTTTCGTTTGGGGACGGGCCAAGGAGCTCGTCTACACGCACGTTGAAATTTCAACTAGAGAAGAATTAATAGAAAGAATCCAAACGGCTTTTCAAGTCATGAAGCAGGAGATGAAATTAAAAATCACGACTACAGAAGTGAGAAGACGGGCACGCGCTTGTGTAAAAAACCGCGGTCAACATTTTGAACATGAACAATAAATTATTTTAACAAAAATGTTGCATTATCTTGGTCTGTTTAAAAATTAAATATTCGACCTCAATTTGCTTTGTACATCCTAATTCCAAGAGTTGATGAGAGATCTGCGTAAATAGTACCTCAAAAGAAAGGGCAATAGCCAAGCATGTTTTTAAAAAGGTTTGAACAACTGAGGCTATTTTTTTAATTTTTTTATTATGCCGTAAACAAAACATTGTCTTGATTTTTAAAAGTTTCTCAAACTTGAATATGGCGTAGAATGTTTCTCTGATGACACAGATGCTTGGGAATTATTTTGTTTGAGTAATCACACATTACATAAATAAAAAATAATAACATAACAGCTTTTACTCGACACTATTAACAATTAATTGAAAAAAAATGAGTATTATTGTTAAAAACCTTAGAGTTTCAAAAAAAAAAATACAAGGAGCAGACTTCGTCTAAGACAAGTTTAGCTTAATAAGTTCTAAATGGTCTAAGTTATCACCCCCTTCAGGCTTTGCACCCATCTATCAAACACCCTGTAGAATTAAATATTAACTTTGTATTTTCTCATTTCAGGTTTAGTGCTTATGGATAATATAAAGTTTCTAAGCTTTCACTCCAGTTATGATTTTGGTTATCTGCTAAGGATGTTAACTGACGTTAGTTTGCCTCCGGATGAACCAGAATTCTTTGATTTTCTAAAAATTTATTTTCCGAATATTTATGATGTGAAAGTAAGTATCAATTATTATAAACTCAAAACACATGTACAGTCACGAGCAGTCAGTTTGTTAGTGTACTAACCCAACAACTTTGAGATAAGACCTATCGTACGGGTTACTAACATGTTTGTAACAGCATAAAATCACAATCAATACAGAAGAGGAAAATTTAGAAGTTGCTACTTGTTTACTTATTAGTGTTCGTGACTGTACATATAAACACTGCATGGGATCTTCATCACCTCATCTTGAGCCATACTCCATTCATCCTATGAAACTATTCTTCAAAATATACTCAAAAGCATCATAATTTGCCTCGGAACAGTATCAACTAATAAAAATCAGGTGAGGTGATGCTGATCAGATCCAGTGCTTATATGGTATGCTGTTTAGTCATGGTCATGAGTCTACGTATTTATGTTGTTCATATGTATTTACAGCACCTAATGAAACTATGCAAAGAGCTTCACGGTGGCCTGCAAGATGTTGCTGACATGCTGGAGCTGCCTCGAATAGGAGTACAGCACCAAGCTGGTTCTGACTCCTTACTGACCGGAATGGCATTTTTTAAAATCAGAGATGTATGTTTCCATTCATTAACAGATATTTTGTTTGTTTATTACCTGGTATTTCATTTAAAACCAGGATTTTTTTGCAAAAACTTAAGAATAAATATTCTTTTTTACAGTTATTCTTTGATGGTGACATCGAGTGCACAAATGGTCACGTCCATGGGCTCGGCTTAACAATGCTCCCAAATGAAAACCCTCCTCTGGAGGTCGTAGTGAACGGCAGAATCTAAATAATCATCATTTTACTTGAGTGCAATTAGACAAAAAGTTGGAACTTAGTTTAAAGTGGTCGAATGAATCTTTTTTAATTGAGTTCCTATAGGACTTTAAAGCTTTTCTTCGCTTCGACGAATTTACATTGTGGCGTAATAATATGACCTGCATCCACTCAACGCCAATTTGGTCTGTTTATTTGCACATTGTTGTTGATAAAATGCATATTTCAAGTTTTTTTTTTTAAATTTCCTAATTTCTTCAATTATTTCTAAAATATCGAATTTTAAGACTTAAGATTTCTTTTATCTTTTCTAACTGATACTTTTTTATTGATAACTAGCTGTTCCCCGCGACCTTCGTCCGCGTCAAGTTATTAAAAATACAATTTTCCCCGTTTTTGCAACATTTTTCATTGCTGCTACGCTCCTATTGGTCGTAGCGTGATGATATATAGCCTATAGCCTTCCTCGATAAATGGACTACCCAACACTGAAAGAATCATTCAAATCGGACCAGTAGTTCCAGAGATTAGCGCGTTCAAACAAACAAACAAACAAACAAACAAACAAACAAACCCTGCAGCTTTATAATATTAGTATAGATTGGGCATAAAAATGCTCAAGAAAATTACATTTATGAGTGAAGTGATTAAAAATTCATTCATTCACCCCTAGCAACTTCGACGTAATAAACGTTTTGATTTCGACTTTAAACTCAATAAAAAAAGTCCCTTGAAAATCCGACCACTATAAACTTTGTTCCATCTTTTGAGAATTTTTTGGCTAATTGCACACGACTATTAAGTAGAGTATTGTAAGTCACTATAAACTGTACCTGATTATGTGCAAAAGATAGAAATATTGAGCGGTAACTGTGATATTTTGGGGTAAGGCTTATTAGAGGGCAAAATCAGTTTTCCACACAAAAGAAAATGCTTTGGGAGGATATTCTTAATGAAAACATCTGCTGAGAATTATTTTAAACCAATCAGTATTGAGTAGAATAAGTATCACAAGTTAGCTGGATGAAAATCTTCTACATATAATCAAAATATAATTGTTTACAAACTAAATAGTTTAGTAGTAGTTACCACCAGGCACGCATGCATCGTGCCAGTTAGATGCTACTAATTATTAAGTTATTATCATTTTAATACATGTGTACCTACTTGAATGAAGTAGATATTATATAAATGTATTTGATGTCAAACCGCACCTATGCGATGCAGGGGAAGGTCTCTAGCTGTTGTTCCATTACAAGTCCAAATGTTATTTAAATTGGTTTTTGAAAGTGATAGTGTACTCTCTACTACCCCGGCAGGGTGTTACTTTTGTTATCTTAGTTTAATCCTAATCTTTAAGCCCTAATCTAGAACTTATATTAAGATACCAAAGTTTATTTTTAATGTGATTTACACTAAAGCCAAAGGCGTAGCCTGGCTTTTAAAGGTTCCGTCCAAAACGGAACCCTAATAATACAATGGGTGTAAATATACCCTTAACGAAGCCGAAAGGCCCTTGTTCTCCCCGTCATTCCGATCATTATTTTTGTGTGATATTGGGGCTCAAAGTTCCAACTTTTTCACAAGTTTTTTAACACAGTTTTTAATGGTATAGCTGTACTGTAAGTACCTCCTTGACCCTCATAGAATGCATCTATCAGCAAAATGTTTTATAAAACGTAAATTTTTAGCCTCAAAAAAAAAGTCGTTTCCCATCAGTAATTTTGAGTAGAGTTTCCGGCTTCGTGAAGGGTCTGATTTCACCTTGTATATTTTATACTATATTTATTCAAAAATCAAAATTGGCACAATAAATACGATAAAAATCTTAGAAATAAAGTAGATATAACAAAGTTCGATCCTGTGCAAGGTTAAACCTGTATCACAGGCGTTCTAATAATTACTATTTGGACACTAGATTTCTTAATAATATTTATCTTTCATAACAAGTTTATAAAAAAAAATTGAAATAAGTTAGCATGTTTTATTATATTATGTGTACTTAAACGCTATTATAAATTACGAACAAAAATAACTAAGGTCTTAAATATGTCACTAAAATCTAAGGAAAACAGTTTGTAGCACTTATTGCTAATACTAAATTGTATTGATTGTAAGCAGTTTTAGACAAGTAAATATTGCAAAAAAATCACGGCAAAGGCTTGTAATCTTCATTTTGTGGTCGGTGTTGAGTTTTCCATCTGCGGCAATAGAGCCTGCTGGATGGTGGCCATTTATAGTTAGATTTCAGGCGTCGGCCGTGGCGGACTCAGGGCTGAGTTCTGAGACGTCCTCTGCGACGGCGAGGCGGACGGTTACGCTGCTCCCCTTGGATTGCAGAGCCCGTTTTCCATTTTGTTAGTTTTATTAAAAGACTATTTTGTATCCATTATTCACGAAAACTACACAATAAGCAAGATTACTTTATGCATTACAATAATAATACACTAAAAAGATCACTATTATTAAATTATTAATTAAATATTGGTAAAGAGCACGTATATACGCTGCGAGTGCACATATCAAATATCTATGTATCTGTCTTATAGATTCGTTCTGTCCTTCAGTCTGTTTGTCTGTCAGTCCGGGTCTCACAGCCATTTTACTCAGAGACTGTTGGCACCAGTCAGTTGAAAATTATCGAGGTTCTTAAAACACTTATTTTCTTAAGTCAATGGTTGAGATATTCGCTTCTAATAGGTACCGTAAAGATTCTGCCTCCCCCCTCTAATTTCTTAAGTAAGATCAGGTAAATTCTAAAAAAAAATAGTTTGCAGAACGTAAATAGAACTTCCAACGAAAATTGGTTTCAAAAAGAGATATTTAGTTTTTGAGATATGGGACTATTTCGTGAAACTGCAGCAGTAACTTTGTTTTTCATTAACATACTATGAAAATGAAATTTAGTTTTGCTGTTGAGTGTAAATTGACCTAATGAATGACCGTAAAAAATATTGTTATAATATTGTTTGGTGCTACGAGCCCCTTTGCGTACGAGTCCGACTCACACTTTGCCGGTTTTTTTTCACCCAAAAATTGAAATTTTATGTTTCATTATATAATAAATTCAGTCTATATAAATGGTATTAAACAGTTTAATGTCTATTTGTGTGCAGTTTTCGCCTCTATTTATATTCGGAGAGGCTTATGTGTCTATTACATTAATATTAAACTTTATATACTTACAGGATGACTTTTTCAATGGGGCGTGAATTTCTAAATCCGAAACTATGAGCTTCGAATTTGACCATCGTCTCTCACTTGAAAAATTCACCCTGTGTATCACAGTAATCTCAATGTGTCGATGTCGTAATACCATTTAAAGCATTTAAAATACTAGAGATAATAATATATTCAAAAGCATTTTTGTAAAGTACATTTTTTAGTTTTATGTCTTATATATTAAGTAACGCATTTAGTGTGATTTTTAATATCAATATCATGGTAGTTGGTAAGAATTAGTATTGTATAAACCAAAGATTTGTGTAATCTTTTTGCAAGTATTTTTTCTCCTATTTTACTGGTACAAATCAAAATAATTGTCTAAATATTATTTATGTGTCATGATTTGATGAAATAAATGATTCTAGTCTAAATGTCTAAGAATTTTTACTACTATTATAAATGCGAAAGTTTGTGAAGATGTATGGATGTTTGTTCCTCTTTCACGCAAAAATGGATGATCGGATTTGGGTGAAATTTGGCACAAAGCTACTTTATAACCTGGATTAACATATAGGATACTTTTTATACCGGTAGTGCGACCCCGTGGGATAATTACCGAACTCGTCGCGGGCATAAGCTAGTGAATTATAGCTAACGTCAACTTTTATCAAGATTAACCATCCTATGTTTCTATTTTAAATGCAATCCTATACTGGACGCATACTGCCAGCAGGGTTTTGGCCGTAACCGCATGCTCCCGTAGCAAGTACGTATTTTCAGAAAATAATATTATCATTAAAGTCATCCTTAGGTACAGTCACAAGCATAAATACACTGCAAAACGGGAGTAAAAGCGATTTGTCCTAAATTAATTGGAGGGGCTCGTTGAGAAGTAATAATAGCTGCACAGTTCAGTCGTTCAGGTTAAAGCCGCGTTGACACGATCAGAGTTTGCTCGGACCGAGTGGATTCGGACACCTACTCGGACGCAACTCGTGTTGAGGCAACCCATAATCCGAGCGCACTCGGATGGCTTGGTATGGGTTGCCACAATACGAGTTGTGTCTGAGTAGGTATCCGAGTCCACTCGGTCCGAGCATACTCTGATCGCGGCTTAAGCTGCACGTGACATCAACTTTTTCAAACTGAGACCTCTCCCATGCCGTAGCAAGAACGTTAAGTAGTTGTGTTCATAATATATTAGACATACTTTTCAGGCCATTTTCGACGGGCACTTCGAAACCAGAAAGTCTGACAACTATTTATGTCCTATCCTGTTCAAATTGTCATGGAGTCTTTTAGACCTATCTACTAGACAACACTGACGTCGGTATGTCGCCAAGAACTGGGTTACTATACCCAGTAACTCAGAAAGGTACTATTACTACTGAGCCAGTAACAGTGAACGAAGTAACATAATAAAATACTTGTACGCAGCGATTTCTATGTATGTAACGTTTGTAGATCTTGGTAGGACTTGACTATATTTTTTTTACACTCACTAACGCTGGACAAGAATGGTGAAATTCTACTGTGTATGGTATTAAAATCTTTTAGCCTTATTTCTGAGGTACTACAGTAGCGCTCCAAACCATGATCCAAACACATCAGGTGTAGACACCCGATATTATGAACATGTATGCCATCCAAAGACTCTTTGTATGAATACTAGTCCAGAGTTGACCGCATATGTATAAACGTATGTTCTGAATTAGTAATGGTCGAGACAACGGTGGTACCTAGGGGGCAATGGATTGTAGGGATCAGCATAGCTATTCACAAACGCTTCGATTCGATTTCTATTCGGAAAGTCGTATGTCTATCTCGCTGGTTTTCGTAATGCCAAAAAAGATAGACATACGATCCGACGATCGAAGCGTTTGTGAATAGCTATGCAGGGTACTTGATGTGCATCTGGATTGAGGGCCTATTTCTTTAATCCTTGAGAAACAAAATAAATAAGACTTAAAATTAGTTAAAAATAGTAAAAACTAAAAGCAAAGGGCCATGAATTCTGGGGTCGGTGAGTAATGGGCTAGCTTGCCGTCCGTCCCTCTTATGACGAAAAGCCATGTCGACAGCGCGTTCGTGTTCCACGCGCGCCTCAAACAGATGTCAGCAAAAAGGAAGGGGCCCGCAAGGGCCGATGCCTGCCGGGGCTGCGGAACTGTTCGGAAGAGATACGGGTGTCATTTGATGATTTCCAATCGGAAAAAAAATGGTCCATGAATTTCTTAAACGTGAATTAAAACTGTTATGATCAAATAACAGACGCGTGCTTACAGTGGTATAGCTTAAATCTAAAAAGTACTATCTCTTAGTTAATCATTGACAGGTGCCTGGCTAACCGCCTAGCCTTAGTGCTTAGCTAGTCGCATAGCGAGAAGTGAAATGAAACTAACTTTCTAGAATTTTCGCATCCATTCGCACTAGACGCTTGGCGCCTTCGCTAGCAAGTAACCAGTTGTAACTCACTTAAACTGTAGATGCTAAGCAAGGCAGACATTCGAGCTTTCAATTTATGACTCATTTCTCCAAGCGTTTTGGCCTCTTCAAATATGCGGCAAAGAGATTTCTTTGTCCATCATGAACGAACTTAGAATACCTAGTTAGTCAAATCTTTGAACATGGTTGTAACTTGTGCGACCAAGGTTGCTGTCCCGCAACGATGACTGGTCGTGGTCGCGACCGTGGTTATTTTATTAAAGATGGTTATATCTAAAGGACATGTCCGGAAATGGTTTTTTATTATTTAATAATTCTAACCAGGGTAAGTTAAATATATTTGGAAAGACCTCTCAAAACCTAGTGCTTCTAACTATATCATACATTTTTAAAGCCCTCCAATTTTTTTAAAAATCGTTTTTTATTTTAGTGAGAATTTACTTCTAAAACGAACAAACCTTTCTAATTTTCTAGGTTAATAAAGTGAACACACCCAAAAAAAAAGTTAACTTGTCAAAATTGACACAGGGGAACTGTCATTACTGTCAGTGTCAATCAATATTTGATTTAGATTAAATTTAGTCTGTCATCAATGTAAATAAAACAATAATACAATCGCTATTACATTATTTTAGTCAAACATGTGTAGCATTATCCATCAAGATCTGGGACCACACTGTATAATTATGGTGACTTCACTGAATGTTCACGTGTAAATTACAATATTTAACTAAGCAAGAAGTGCATGTTTCAACATATTACACAAGAGCTTATAATCAGCAGAAGATAATGAATAATAATGTTATATACTGATTGAAACCATTGTTCAAATACCTAGGAGAATTCCTTTTATTTACTGCAAATCGAGATCCGTGTGGATGAAAAGCCCTTCGAAAATTATGCTATTTAAAAATTGATTAATACCAAGCTATAATTGAACGCAAATGTACGGTTTTGTTATGAATAAAACTCAAGTTTTTAAATAGTATTTATTTATTGATATTCTTCATTTTCAATGTCTTCTCTTATTAAAATATTGTCGAGAAACTGAGCAGGTAGAGATATATAATTTTGATGCCGCGCCCATCCAAGATACCAGACAATTGTCATCTTATGAGCACAGCTTCCAACAGTCCTTTTCCCAATGCAAAGCAGAAGAATCCGTTGTGAAAAGGCCAAGTTAGTAAAATCGAAAAAATCAGCAAAGCACAAAGATAACAATAACGCACGAGAGAACGAACGATACTTTGACGGTCTGCATCTGACAGATCAGACGAATCACGCGCTGAGCCGATAGGGGTGCGATCTTAAATCAATTAATCGAAGAATCGATTTTTCGGGACAAAAAGAAAGTGCTCTAGTTTCTAGGATAAATTGTTATGCTAGAAACTAGAGCACTTTTATGCTATATTATCTATTTTCTAATTTAAAATACATTTAGAAAATAAATGTCTTCTTTTATACCTGATATTTTGATATGGTAATAAAATAATTGCATTATAGTACTACTAGCTGTTCCCGGCATGCGTTGCAATGCATTTTTTTCCTACCCTACCTACCTACTTACCTACCCTTCTCTACCTACCTACCTACTTACCTACCCTACCTACCTACCCTACCTATCCTACCTACCCTATAAACCTCACAGAGCCCGAGACCTTTCCAACGAATGCAAAACCGTGGAAATCGGTTCATGCGTTCTGGAGTTATAGCGTCAGGAAGGAAAACCCGACTTATTTTTATATAGTAGAAGATATTATCTCCAGAATCACATTAATTTCAATTCGAGTTAACTTGAAGTGTGTCTTAACCTTAGTTGGCACATCTCTAACGCCAGTGTCATGAATAACGATCTGTCAAAAATGACATTGTCATAGAGTGCCGGAGCTTTTTAAGGGTTGCCAACAACTAATAAAATAGTAATAACATCAATTATTATTTTATGATTTTTCGCTTAAATGGAGGGGTTTAAAAATATTATTTCAGTAGTTCTAAGTTCCATATTTTTGTCGTATTTATTTGAGTGGACTTTGATGCTGGTTAGATTTTTCTCGGAATAAAAAACCAACGTCCATACAAAAAGCGGACATCTCCTTTGGCAAAATCGCCGCCGTGACATTATTTTTACGTCCAACGGCATTTGAGATTCCAGCAACATGGTTTCATTCATTCAAATAATGCATAATCTGTCTATAACGTTTCCACAACGGGGACACAGCACACAGGCCTCATCTTTCAGATCTGGGGGCTGTTATTCAGTTGAAGTTGGTATCATTCGTTTTTTTTTTTGACCGTAGCATTTCTCTCCATGTCTTACTTCATCGTTTTGAGATTCGACAATGGTGATTCAATAAATTACACTAAATAACGCGTCCGCCTAAGTTTTAATCCACTTCTTATAACTTGCAAGTCTTGGGGCCGCCGGCCATTGGGCCGTTCAATACTGGCTGTATAAAAAAGATAAATAGTAAGTAAATAAGTTATCTGTGCCACTCAGTCCCACAAGTAGCGCCCCCGTGCTGTCATTGGAGCGGCAAAAGTCAAGTAACATAGCTATCACTGGAGGGACTGATTGTTGGTTTTTAATTAAAAAATTATAGTTTTACTATAGAAAATGGATGAAGAAGGCGATAATCTTCTGCTTGAAGATAATTACTATCAGTTACTAAATGTTTCAAAGACGGTAAATATAAATCACGTGCATTTTTAGATTTGCTTTCAGCTTTTTATGCTATCAATATTATATAACGACACAAATCAATCTTACATTGTGGAAAGCAAACATTTCTTACAAACAACAGAGTTACTTAAATTATTTAACACTAATAAATTTTGGATGCACTTATTTTAAATTCACTTTTGAGGTTATGAGCGGTGCATTCTGGACTCGTTAAATGCCCGTATAAAATTCCTTATTCCAGATAAGTGAATAGGTCATCTCATAAATAATAAACTTCTGTTGTACGTTACGATCTTCAAATCGGAATTTTTATTTTGTATTGATGATGCAATTTTTATCTTTAAACTGGCAGTATGTAAAACTGTGAAGCTTAAATATGTATTTTCTCTTTGGTTTGCTCCATTCAGTTTAAAATATATAACTTATGTTCATATAATTTGAAAATAAGTTATATATTTTTTATTATAAAATAAAAAACTTGACTGTCTGAAGTGTGCAAATAGTAAGTCTGATGCAATTTGATATCTAAATGTGTTATTTTTTTAGATGCTGAGAAACCGATTATTCCTTTATTCATGGTCAAAGCTTCCCATGTAAACTCTTTGAATATAGCCTTGACCTTTTCAATGTATGTAAAAGAGGGGAGACAAAGACTAGACTATTCTCATCATATGACCTGTCTTTATGTCTCTATCATAGAATTGTGTCTTCTGTCATGAATATACAAATATTCCTTCTCTACCAGATTCTTGTAGCTATCATAACTATAATTTATTCTGTACCTCATGCATTTCACAAAATCTTTATGTAGTAATGATTTGTTCAAGACATTATTTATTATGCATGCAAAGTATGATTGGCAATGATTATACATAATACTCTCCATATTTACTGAATAGTTTATGTAAATTAGAAAAACAGTGAGTACCTAATATGTGTAAGTACATACTTAGAGATGACCCTACATTATGACCGTGACAGAGTAAGAAAATTGAGTCACCAGGAGGGTTTAGGGTGATTTACACCACTAAAATTGAATGCAATCAGTGCATCTAAACCAAGTTCAAGCGCTGTTGGTGTTATCATTCTTGTGGATTATTGCTGTTCATAACTAGTCCTGATGATGGCATCCAATTTAATTGGTAAAATTTGAAATTATTCTCTCACCATCAGGAAATATCTTAGCATCTTCAAAATGTAGGATATTACCTTATAAATAATTATTATCTAGGCATAACACCCTATGATAATAAGTTTAATATTTGCTGTTAAGTCATTTTAGGTATACAGGGTGGAAGGTATATTGACGCACAAACAATTACTACATATTTGGTACATCATTCAGAACACCCCACATTGAAATTTTTAATTTCATTGGTATTAAAAAAAAAACAAAAAGGCTAATTAATACCTGCATGGTCAAAATATATGAATCAGCTGATTTCTTTAGAAAAAAATCTACATACATAGGTTTACAATGATGTACCAAAGACATGGTAATTGTGAGTGTGTCAATGTCCCTTCCACCCTGTATTGATTTAATTGATGGGGGTAATATTGGCACTAAAACAAGAATACCCACAACCAATTCTCCACATTAAATCAGGATCAAAAGAACTCAAAGATCTGGCGGAAAGCTTTTGCCCCGCGGTGGGATAACGTAAGCTAACAGTAATATTGGCATCAAGCTCAATGGAATCATATCTTTTTACAGGCACCTCCAGAAGAAATAAATAGTGCATATCGCCGCTTCTCGCGTATGTTTCATCCTGACAAACACAGCACTGATCCAAATAAACAAAAATGGGCAGAACAAATTTTCAACAAAGTCAAAGAGGCTTATGAGGTGCTGTCAGATTCACATAAGAGAGCCATCTATGATACACTAGGTAAGATGTGTGACAATGTCCTTAACTTTATGAATTAATAATAATCTATGTAAACTTATTTGTGAACCTAGAAATACTTGAGGCCGCATAACACTGGTCATGGTCAGTTTCCCTCACTCGTCCATTTATTTAATTTTTCAGTTTCGTTGACAACAACAAAATTCCTTAAAATGGTTTGTTGGATAAATCCATACACAAATACCATAGTTCACTATTGGGGAATACAACCTTGTAGGGCAATTCTTAAACTCATTTTGGAGACACAGCTTTAACACTACATTAATTGGTTTTTCAGGGAAGCGTGGTTTGGAGGTAGAGGGATGGGAGGTTATATTCCGCACTCGTACACCCAGAGAAATAAGAGAAGAATATGAAAGGTATATTTCAATCTCAGATTTTTACTGACTCACATATAAAAATTAAGACCATTTTAACTTTAATCAGAATTGAAATATATCTCAAATCATAGCTCACAATATCGCGATAAGTAGTCATAAAATTCATACTAGCGCGACAAGTACTCATAGAATTCATACTAGTCGCCGGAAAAAAAGACCGTATTTTGTCGAAGATTTGTTAAATCACTTTGTTAATCTAGGGTTATTATTAGTTTGAATAGTAAGTCAATTCTTTGGAAGAAATATGGTTATTTTGGCTGTAAAGAACAATTTGAAGGAGCATTAGAAGACACTACAATTTTATTTATTCATATGTATCGTGTATTCGTGTATATGTGTGTGCCAGGATTCAGGACCCACAATGCAGACCGAATAGGTGTCTATAAATGCGGACAGTGGAGTCCACAGATATACCAGACCTCCTTCAAGACTATGTTAATTTATTTTCAGGTTGAAGCGAGAGAGGGAAGAGCGCAGGCTGCAGCAGAGTGCCAATCCTCGCGGGACCATCACACTGTCTGTCAATGCGACGGACATGTTCATGAAATATTACGATGAGTATGAGATTTTGTGAGTACTGCTTACTTTTTTTTGGTTCACCTGTTTTGTTTTTAAGGGTACATCATGTTTATCTATTGAGCCTTTGAGATTTCTATTGGTGGATAAAGATTCGGGATGCGCATAATACTCCACGTCAAAGCGCGTATTTTGCGTGCGTATAACGTTAATACTATAAGAGTGGTAGGTAGGAAGATCAAAGAAACGATGGATGGACTGTGTGAATTATGACATGGCTAGAAAGGAGGAGACTGATGAGATGACGTATAACAGAGAAGTATGGAAGAAGACATGTTGCGCCGACCCCAAATAAATTGGGATAAGAGCAGGAGAAAGATGATGATGATGGTTTAATACAACTACCCCGGATGAAAAGATGCGTATATCTTTCTCCAGGTCCCAGGTCACCTATCTGCCAAATTGCATAGTACCTAATTGGTTCAGTGATATATCTGATAGGTGAGAAAACGTAACAGATAGGTAGACTGAGTTAGTTTCGCATTTATATTTTTAGTATTGATGAATTAATAACTGCAGCGTCTATTTATAGTTCTTCTCCCCTAATATCATCACTAAAGCTAAATAAAAAGTAGCTTTTACCGTGGTACAAATCTAATGTCATTAGGAAAATGGTAACAGGCTAGTAAGCACAATTGTGCTATTTCGATTTACATTATGCACACTTATAACACTGTTTAATTTGCTATATGTACCTCATTTACTTGTGAGGTAATGTTTATTTGCAAACCTTTTTTAAGTTTTTGTATATTTTTAATTTATATTTTAATATTGTTTGCTCTGTAAATGTAATAATTTTAAATAAGTGATAATTGGTATGTATTTCTAATTTCTGTTTAATCCTAAAATTATAGGGAAGAACCGACTATTATACCAAATATTGAAGTATCGGGCATGACCATACAGCAGTCTATCGATGCACCAGTCACTCTGAGAAACACCATGACTCTATCGGGGAACATATCGACACAGAATGGAATAGGTAATGCAAGTTTTATCATTTAAACATCTTCTTAATAAAAATCTTAAATTCATTGACAGGAAAATCACGGCCTAAGGCTCTGTCTAGAAATTTGTGTGTTCCTTCTTAAAGAAATTTTAGGCGGGAACAGTACGGTCAGCCGATGAAGTCGAAAAATTCTAAAGTGAATTCACTGGAAGCTGGTAACACTGTGCTGTTACTAGTGGCGAAGCTTGGGAAGGCTAATGTCCAGCAGGGGGTTTCCTTCAGCTGAGCAGACATTTAAAGTTTATTAAATAAATAAAGATTTTTTTTGAGTTGATAAATACAAACGCCAATATGTCCATAAAAGGCAAAAGGTACTTTTTAACATTAACGTGTACTAAAAAAAACTGAACATTTATAAATTTTATAAATTAAAAAATGTCCATGTTTTGACTACGAAAATGTTGAGCAAAATCTCCGTTGCAGTTCAAAATCTACTAAGTCCATAAAGACATTCATATCAAAAACAAATACGTCCAGACCAAACAAATTAAGCGCTTGGCTACAATGGCGGGCATTTGAGTTTATTATTTATTGTTTATTAATGTTACAATGGACTCAAACATGAAAAATGTTGACCCTTATAAAGCCAGGAAATGGACGGAACGAAACGAATGGAAGTCAGTTTTATATGTCCATTAGTTTAGTTCAAAACCTAATATGTCCAAACCAGTTTCTACGACTGTGGCGGGATTTTTTTAAATTCATTTTATTTCGTACCATGCCAGGAATAGTCATTATCAAAGTAAAGTTAAACAAACCTTAAAATCTAAGTTATAACGTCGTAAACACCTGCAAATGAAAATACTATACTATCTCCTTTTCACTTCAAGCACATAATCAGACATTCAAAGTATGTTTAGTACGTTTATAGATAACTAGCTGTTCCCCGCGACCTTCGTCCGCGTCAAGTTATTAAAAATACAATTTTCCCTGTTTTTGTAACATTTTTCATTGCTGCTACGCTCCTATTGGTCGTAGCGTGATGATATATAGCCTATAGCCTTCCTCGATAAATGGACTACCCAACACTGAAAGAATCATTCAAATCGGACCAGTAGTTCCAGAGATTAGCGCGTTCAAACAAACAAACAAACAAACAAACAAACAAACACTTCAGCTTTATAATATTAGTATAGATTAAATAATATTTTCAGGTACCGGCTCCGTGAATGTGTGTAACAGAAACCTCAGTTCTGAGAAAGGTTGGACAGAGGTGGAGTTTGGCATAGGAAATGGACCTCTTCTCGGTTTCAAGATATTTAGGACTCTGTCGCGACTGATGTTTTTGAACTGCGGAACTGTGTTGCAGTTCACACCCAGAGGGATTTCACCTAGTCTTATATCAAGTAAGTTCTGTTTATGACATTCACATTACACACAAATCTACAGTAAACTTATCTACGAATGACAAGAAAAACCACAAAAACTGGATTGGCAATTTTCGAGTTATAAATGCTCTAACAGATTGACAGATAGACTGTCGCAACACATTCAAAATGTGTGTTAATTTTTTTTTACCCAAAATTGGGCTATATCACTGGATTTTTGTAATAATTGTTCTTACAATCATGACGAGTGTGGCAAAAACCTAAAATTCTTTGACTATCTAACAGAGAATAATTGATCACCATATTCTTTGTAACAGCAATGGCTGTTCAACTGGATGCTCACTCGGTGGGGTACCTGACATACCGCGCGGGCGGCCAGGGCGGCTCCTCAATGACCTCCATCTACGTTCGTGACTCCGAGAAGTACCACACAAACACCGCGCTGCAAATCGGGACCCCTCACTCCTTCATATCATTCAATATCATGAGGAAACTGCCACAACATGATATGAAACTCAGGCTCGCTTTGAAGTAAGTTATACCTGCGTTCTAGTAATACATGCATAACACAGTGACATGTAAATTGCTATAAATAAAATGTTCTATCGAAGCCGGAGAGGTGATCTGTACCTCAGCTCCTACTTTAGACACCTTTCTATATTTAAGATTGTGCATATACAAGCGCTTGTAATTTTTGATGTCGAGATAAATAAAGATTATAAGCAAGAAATCGCCAACCAGTCTTGAGCCGTAAAGTATCGGTAACAAAAAACTGTATACTCGTGGCCTATGGAAGGAATGGAGGGAGGCCTTTGCCCAGCAGTGGGGTAGTACGGGCTAGTAATGTCGATAGTAAATTCATGTATCATGCCATGTAGTATAGTGTAAAAGTATAAACCAGTCACCAAAATGGGCTGGAAACAGTTATATTAGCCTAGATTGTACCCAATGCACATTTGAGCTTTGTGCTTTCAGGTAACTTTGATGTAATTATTATTAATTTGCTTATTTCAGATAATAATCCATACAATACACAACATATTACATTTAAATCAATTTGTAATTAAATCAAAATTGTATTTGTAGTCAACTTATACAAATGTACAATATGCTAGTGGGCGCCTAAGTAATGTTTAGGTTGACAGAATTAAGCTAGCCCTATTACACGGGATCTAAATATAACTAGCGAAATGTGTACTATAGCCACCTCTGTGTAGCACTTCGCGGATTACAGGCGTTTTTGTACTTATGTTAATAAAACAGTACTGTGCTAATCATGGCTTCATTTGACCCACTGTTCTAGTTAGCGTTAAGCTGTTGTTGCTCATCCAGGCTTATTAAAAGCAAGTTTTGCGGTTTCGTAAACCTATGCAGTAGGAACTCATATGCTTACAGACCAATGTTTTTTTTCTTATTACTTTTTGCTTTTGCGAATAAATTTTGTTGGTAACTGATCTTGCAGACAAAGCTCACAGCCAAGTTTTGTATTTATATGGTTGTGACCAACAATTGCTGAGCGTGAGGTTCTGGGTTCAATTCCCAGATCGTCCAGTGTTTTTGGGTTTCTCCAAATGGAATGTCTCATTGGCAGCCCGACTTCGGTGTTTGTGCCCGATTGACGGTAATAGAGTCGCCTCCAATTGCATGAGAGTTATACATAACTTGCGTAATGTGGGTGGCCTATACAATCTCTAGAACCTTCAGGAATATGGTCATGATATTATGTTATCTGTTGGTAGGCTCAACAATATTACAGAGGTCTTACTGATTCAGTAAGTGTTGAAATACACACTATACGATGTTTGTAAATGTTAAGCTAGCGATTGAATCAGAGAAATATAAAAATAAAACAGGAGAAGTGGCAAGGGAGCGTGTCTGTGACGACGCGTTGTTAAGCGAAATGCTGCCTAACGGTTACTGGAAAATGTGCGTTTCCGACCGCGATCGTATAAACATAACCGTGATGTTCAGTACTTTCTTGTAAAGACCGAAGTGAAAACAAAAAGAATAATAAATCATGGAATGAATGCCCATATGAAATTACAGTTATTTTTCTTTAGTTTTCTTTAAAACCATGAAATTATTTTTGTTTTCGTATAGACAAAGTAGATTGCCGAGCGAATATATTCCTATTATAGTTAATTCTCGAGAAAAGCTGGCGTGACGATTTGGACTCGTTCCTGGCTGATTTGCCAGAGAAGGCAAAACACCGGGAGAGTTGCAAAGGAGTGGGGGAGGCCTTTTCCCAGCAGTGGGACACAATAGGCTAATAAAAAAAAACATAATTCTCCAATTTGTTTTGTTTTTTCCGGAGTAGTAGAGAAATGCATAACCATAGGTCGTAACGTTCATAAATTTTAGGTTAGGAATCTATTGAAATGATCTATCTATTCAGTTGCATCGGGTTAGACTGGACGCCGACCCCAATTTAGGTGGGAAGTCTAGACAGATGATGATGAATCTATTGAAGTTTTTTTTGGGTTTTTGATATCTTATCATACTACTATTATTATCAATGCGAAAGTTTGTGAGGATGGATGTTTGTCACTCTTTCACGCAAAAACTACTGAACGGATTTGGATGACATTCGGTACACAGACAGTTTATAACCTGGATTAACTCATAGGATACTTTACGATTCCGTGGGACAATAACCGAATAATAGCGGGTGAAGCCGCGGGCATAAGCTGGTACTAAATAATATTTTTTTCGTTACACTAATAAATGGAAGAATCCATTGCATCCGATTTAGTCAATCACTAGCGCAATATGTAAAATAAATGTCTTTTGCACAGCACAACGATAGCGCTAGAAATGTTTTAGTGTGAGTGAGTTGTACGGGGCATGGTACATGCACGCTGTGTTTTAAGGGATAAGGTATACATTTGATTGACGTTCAGATTTTTGAAATGCGAGTGTGTCCACGACTGCGTGTCTATTGCTTTTAATGAACTGCGTGAGTAGTAGGGACAAACGGGCGACATCGAGTTCCGATACATTTTTAATTAGTCGTTATATCTCGTTTTTTCTTATATACATATATGGATTGAATTCACTGTTATATTATTATGCTATGCGGCTAGCTTTAAAATGCATCAATTGGCCAACAAAGCATTGCAAGCTTCGCAGTCACACTATGTTCACTAACATGTGTATCACCAGTACTCGTGTTCAACCAGTTCCTTCTACGGGGGCAATAGAATTCTCATTTAATTCAGGACGGTCGTTAAATCCGGAACAATGAAAAGTAGTGAGAAATGGGCAAAGAAATCTCGATGTTGATATTGATAAACGAAAAACCTTTGTTTTCAGTCAGGGATTTAAAATCTGCTTTACATAACAGAACATCACGCCTGTAATCTCCGAAGGGTTAGGCAGAGGTGAATGTAATAGTACACCCTCATTTTCCCAGTTATGTTTAAGTCCCATGTAGTGGGAGGCGAGCCTATTGCCGTAAATCGGGCACAAATCCAGACTCCGTGGCTGCTACTGAGAAATTCCTGATGGGAAAACCCAATATCACTTTGCCCGACCCGGGAATTGAACCCAGGACCTCATGCTCAGCAGTCGTTCTTGCGACCACTAGACCAACGAGGCAACCTATCTGCTTTGTAGTTACATAAATAAACTAGATTTCACCAGAACCATTGCTGTGCTCGCGCGCGTTTTATAAAATAATAAAGAATAGTTTCTTTTGCTTTATATATTCATCCATTATTTGCTCAACCAATCAATGACAGAATCCTTGTCAATTGATGCACCATCCCACAATTTGAGCATTGCAATTGTGAATGACTTCGTATCTTTGCTATCCCTCATAGAGTTCGATCATACTTTATGCTCCAATGCGCCATTCTAGATACACATTTTAATTATGCTTTCATTCCATAAATCGATTTGACATATTATGTCTGGCTTGCTTAGCTACATTTGCGAATAAACAAATCGAAATAGCCACTATTGTGATAGGCCTGACTTTAATCTATTTTAGAGTATCGTCCTATAAGAATTAATAATTGCACAACTTATATCAGACAGGCAATGTTAATTCTTGCTGTGGGGTTAATAAAACCTATGTATAACTTAGGCATATAAACGAAAGCTCGTATTTTGTCAGCTCGCTTGTGTATGACGGAAGCTAGCATATTATTATATAGCTTTCTGCTATCGCGCATTGTATAAGAATGGCTTAATTGAATACTTTTCGCTAGTTAATCTTTTTCGTGTGGTTAGTGCCTAACCTGGTGTCAGAATTTTTATGCCATCCGTGGGCCTCTGACTTAGCTTTACACGCCGTCGAGAGATATCTCTCGGGCTTGCTGGTTTGGTTTCCTCATGATGTTTTCGTTCACCGAAGCAAGTGATAATTATATCATACGGACCTGAATCTGAAATATCAGAGGTCTTGGGTTTAACCCGGCGAGGATGTGGTGAAAATAGTAACGTGGAGGTTGTGGAGGGTCTTATTGACCCTGTATATAATTGGGTTTAAAATACCTAAATTTATATTAATGTACCAAAAATTAATCAATATTATTTATATTACATGTTATTTTTACGGTTTTATCGAAATAAAACGCAGATAAGAGTACAAAATAATATAATTAAATCACTTTTAACAAAGTACTACAAAATAATCAACTTTTTCATAAACTTTCTAAACTTACACTAAAAACAACAAAAAATAACTAACTTCTTAGATGATTAACTTTTAATTTGGTTCATACGTAGAGATCAATTAGTTGCACTTACAGTCTTATCATCAAATTATGAATTACAAATCATTATTGTCTGTGATTGCAGCACAATCCTGGCAGAATGAAATAGTGTGTTCTGGACAAATATACTTATGGCAATCTTCACAAACATTGGCTGTCTTGCGATGGCGGGCATAAGGACATACTTGGCACCTTTTTCGTACACCTGGAACCCTAACAGGAGCTTCTTGTTCAGGTTCTCCGATGAATTCTCTGATTCTCTTGCGTAGCTGTCTCGGCAATTGAGGTGTTTCTTTGCGGTCCTGAAAGTGTTCAGTAACAAGCAATCGGCCTAGTGTTTTTATAAAATGGCGACGCTTCTGAATAGTCGGCGTGTTAGACCTGTGTATAATATACGCATTGATGCCAGCCATATTGAGCATTGCATAGAAGACAGTGTTGGGCCATTTTTTCGAGTTGCGACTAACATCGTATGTCGCCGACAACTCGTCTGCTACGTCTACTCCACCTTTAGTGGTGTTATAAAACGTATTTATCTCAGGTTTTTTTTTTCTCTCCTGTTGATTCATCAATTTCAGCGTTGTGGTGGAGACTAGACATAAGTATGACAACCTTGTTTTTTTTTGGAATATGAGACACGAGCGTTATATCCTTTTGAAAGCCAAATTTAGATGAAAAAATAGCTGCACCGCGTTAAAACAAGACGTATGCGTTCATCCTCAAGCTCCTGGCTATTCATTGTGTACGAAAAAACCTAAAATTATAATAATATTAAGTAAAAAATATAATTGAAACTTTACATAAAAATGTTACATCGCGGTTGTCGCGGGGTCATATTTACCCTTTTTGACTGCACGCACGTGTTACTCCCGTCGCAGGCGGCGGCCAACTGAACAGGGGCGCGGGGCGCGCGCGCCGTTCCCTTAGCAATAGCTATTGTGACGTTCAAAACTCTTCGATCGCAGAATAAAAAACTACACACGATTAAAAATTGACAGGGTCAGAATGACCCCTCCACATCCTCGAAGGGTTAAACTCGAGACATTTGTATATAATAAATAATTATTATCAAGGATCGTATTTTTACATGTCATTCACTGACGCACGCCTAGGCTCTGTATAAACTTTTCTTATTCTTCTAATTATGAAATAGTGTTTATCTCTTTCTTATTTATTATATATTTATCTATTAGCTTTAGCCCGCGGTTTCGCTCGCGTTAATTTAGAATTTGTCAATCAGGTCGGGTTGTACTCTTGTAATAATATAATTCAATAATGATTCGAAAGACACGTGGCGCCGTCTATTATCATAGAACGGTACAAATGACAACGTATTTGCAAAATTTAAGGATGATCGGTTCAGTGGTTTAGGCGGAAAAATGTAACAAACTTACTTTCGCATTTGTATAATAGTTAGGCTGCATGTCACACACTTCGACGCACGCTTGGGCTCTGTCTAAACTTTTCTTATTGTTCAATTATGAAATAATGTTTATCTCTTTCTTATTTATAATCAGCCAGCCATCCTCCTTAAAGGCTTAAACGACCACAAAGGTTACGTCTCTACAGTTACATACACCTCTGCCTAACCCTTCGAGGAATACAGGCGTGATGTTATCTTATGTTCATTAAATACCGAATTTTATATATTTCTCAGGCTGGGTACGTTTGGCGCAATAGCTGAGTATGGTGCAGAGAAAAAGGTGTCCCAGAATAGCAGTGTGTCCGCGGCCGTGATGCTTGGTGTTCCCAGTGGTGTAATGCTTAAACTGAAGTAAGTGTTTCATGTATCTCTTACTAGCTAGTACCCGCGCCTTTGTCCGCGCAGGTCATTATCCCGCAACTACACAACAACAAGTACTACCGGGATAAAAAGCAGCTTATTGGTGGTGACTTGCGTGCGAAGAAGAAGGGGCAATTTGTATGGAGTCTGTGCCCGAAGTTGTAGCACTTTCTGATCTATCATAAAGTGAAGATCTAATAAATTACAACTTTTTTCGCAGACACTATGACGCTAATAAGTTAAATAAATAAGATACGGCATTTCTAAGATACCAATAATTACCACTAATGCCTTAACTTAATTGCTTAATCTTTCTATAACTGGTATTCAACTGCATTCGGTTAGACTGGAAGCCGACCCCAACATAGTTGGAAAAAAGCTAGGCAGATGATGATGATACATACCACTACATTCTAAATAATAAAAATTAAAGCAGCCAGGGTCGTCTCCAAACGCACTCATAAACGGTAAGTGGCACTGAATTGCCATTTCGTGAACAAACATTATGTATTACCAAAACTCTGTGCTGCTGTCAGGATCGTCTCCACACACGGGAACTCCTGAACGGACCAAGTAACCGTATGCCGGAATTTTGCCGTACTGCTGACCGCCCGGTTTTGATTGCTCTAGCAGTCTCGTGTAAGTGGCAGGTGATGCGATGAAAGGCAGAAAATAGGTTTATATGGCACATAATATAACAAAAAAACTTTAAGTTAAGTAGCAAAAAGAAGATAATATTCTGTGTATCACGGCTGCGCCGAATAGTAATTTCAGCAAAATGCTGGACAACTAGTGCCCGACACTGGTTTTCTATTTGGCCTTAGATAGTGTGTGACGGACGTAATACAATTGTATACTTTGTGGCAGATTGTACATGTGAACAGGTACATTAATACGAATCAGCACAGCCGCGAGCCGTGCGGCAAAATATCAATTCTATTTTGCAGCCCTGCCTGAACCTACATGAACATGGGTGTGTGTAAAACTTATTGATCAATAAAAGATTGTCGTTCGCTTTGCTACACCAGAGTGTGACCGCGATATAGTCTTATTCTAATACCAATCTTTTTTAAATAGATATACTAGTTTTACACTGTATCCGCTTTCGTACTACGTTCTGACACAAATGAAGAGTTCTGACACAAATGAAGATATGCGGCTAGGGTTTACGAGCATTATTAGACGGACGGATAGACAGTGTAATTTCATATAAGAAGGACAATAAAAATATAATGACGGATACTTATGAAATCAGTTTTCTATGACGATGAGATTTTAATGTAATAACGGCCTTTTGTGAATAAATCACTTCACTTATCGTATCGCTTTCCATCTGTAGGCTATCGGTAGGCTCGGGCGACTGTGGTGTAACTTCTTTTGTTGCCGCTTTTACTCAAAAGTGTTTGATCATTTTGGAACTTTCCGCCGAAAGCGGAAATTAGGCAGACCAGGCTTCATACAAAAATATTCAAACCTCTTTGTCCGTACAGTATATATTTTAGCCACCTGCACAGCTCTATCATTAACTTCATTTAAGTCCTGAATGGTGCAGGATGGACAGGAAAGGCGGTGCAGCATATCCTGCAAAGGGGCACTGGCATTGTGTTTAGGATGGGTCGAAGATACCCCATTTGGCCAAATTATTTCTACGGTGGCTAACTGGACCGTGCAGTCTTTTCACCTTTGCAGCTGAAATTATGTGCTCTTCTGACAAACACCATTATCTTCTAGGTGGACGTGTTCGTCACAAACCATCGTTGTGCCCATCCACCTGTGCGAGGAGGTGATGCCGTCACCGGTGTTCTACGCGACCGTGGTACCCCTGATCTCGTGGCTGGTACTCAAGAAGATCATCCTGGACCCCATCGCGAGAGAGCGACAGGAACGCGACCGGCAGCGGTCTATGGAGGCTAATTATGAAAGGTAATATTTTGATGCGTTAAGAAAAAACTATGTACCCCTTTTTAAGCACATTGTGCACACGGTTTTGTGTGAGAATAGGCCTACTTATAGTTAATATTATGGAGAAGAGGTGCTGTAAAATAAAAAAAGGACAAACATTTTGTGAATGACGGTCCAATATTTGATTACTGGCGACAAACGGCACACTTAATTTAACCTTAGAAATTCTCAGTAGCAGCATGGTGACTGGATTTGTGCCATGATGATGGCAATAGACTCGCCCCTATTACATGAGATTTAAAATAAAATTGGCGAAATGTGAGTGTACTAGATTACCCCCCACCTAACCCTTCGGGAGAATAGAACAGGAGAACAGGCATGATATGTTTACGAGGTTTCCAAAAATTTTAAGGCGCGGTATGAGCTGTCTCCCTGAATTTAGTGGAAGTGGTCCAGCCAGCAGTGAGTTTTAAACCATCCGTGTTCGGTGTTGGTCGATGTTTCGAAACCCTTTGTTTTCGAATTTTTTACAAAGTTTTTGTAGCCATCAGCAGCAAGCCAGCATCGATTGGCACCAGACTTACCAACCAGTGTAAATGTAATCTTCTTCTCAGTCGCTTATTTTAGGATTAAGCGCCTCGGGCCAATATGGTTTGCGACCCCGTAATGTAACAAAAAAAAACACCCCGCTTCGGAGATGTTAGATTTTCTTTTGTAATAAAGATAAATAAAAACTACTGGGCGGCAGACTAAAAGAGTTTAGTGCTTGTTTCAAGTAATTACGGGGCGGCAGGTTAAAAAATAAGGCAGTCCGTACGGCAGGCAGTCTCCTCGGGCCATGGCCCTCTTGGCCCAAGGGTAAATACATCACTGCTTCTTCGTTCCGTTGGCACTACTTTATTTAAAATGTTATTTGCCCAAAACTACGCTATGTTCACGGCATCGTCAATGACAGGATTTTGTAAAATACTCAGCTCCTCATTCATACCCAGCCGTTTCGTCGAGGTAACCCGACTTAGAAGTCGGAGTGACATCTTCCTGCTTGGGCTTAGAGACGGTTCAGCGACTTCCATGACAAATGATAATAAATATACCATTGAATAAAAATAAAAATGTAGTAAACGTTGAACTTTTTATACGGAGATATCGTATTGAACCGCGAACAGTAGCAGACAAAGGTTTTAGTTAATAGTATTTGTGAACAGATTGCAGGAGATGCAGCGGCAGGCCCGTGCTACCATTGAACTCATGAGGGAGACGTACTCGAGGATCAGATCGGACGAGGAGAAGAAGAAGGGCCTCGTCATCCTCCGCGCGCTGTACGGGAAGCTACCTCAAAGTGAGAACAGATTTTGTTTTTAGACCGTCTTAGAGCAAATTGCCAGCTTGTTTTCAGCGAGGAGGTGATTACGAAACCGAATCTCAGCAGTGCGCCAGCTAGCCGCGACTTCGCGAGAGTTCCGCGATTTTACAATGTTATACACTCGTTTTCTAGCGCTCTCATGAATACACACCAATCGCCCTCGTCGTCCTTACGCGGCGAAGACATTGTGCACCCGAGTCGCCCGACTTCCCAAATATAATTGGGAAAAGACTAGGCAGATGGTGAGGATGATATTGAGGTGTAACCCACATGTTGCTTGAACAAAGCCTCTGACGCCGCAATAAACGAGGCCACTTACTGGACCCAAACAGTATAATTTAGACGTAACGTTGATAAGAAAAGAAAAAGTACAGTCACAAGCACTAATATGTACACATATCAAAATGCAAAAACCATTTTCGTGATAATCGATTTAAACTCAGATAGGTATGCTATATTACTTAATAGTATGAGTTCAAAAATACTATGTTTGTAACTGAATAAAATTACAATCAACAAATGCAGTAGGAGAAAATCGCTTTTAAAAGTTTCTACGTGTGTACATTTCATTGCTCGTGACTGTACATTCTTCCAGTTGTTACACAATTGTTGACAAATGATTTATTGTTTTCAGATTCGTCCAGCCACGAAGTAGGTGCAGAGCCGACGGGCGACGGGAACTCGCCCGAGACTCCTAACACGTTCACCGAAGTGATTGACGTCACAATACCGGTACAGTGCCTCGTCAAGGACTCTCGGTTAGAACTGCTCGAAGCTAGCAAGGTGTGTATACTAAGTTTATATTCAGAATCTACCTTAAAATCTAGATATTTAAGGGTTTAAAAACATGAGCGTCACTTTGTCAACGGCAGAGGCAACTGAAGCCGTTGATTATCTGGGCAATTTTGTCAGAATACTACAAATAGTTTAAATTCATTTTAATAAGAAACTTAGATCTTAAAAATGCAAACAGCGGATGAACATCAACAACAGATTTAACAGTGGATCCTAAACTAGCCAAGGCCTTGAACTCTATAATAATATATATATATCTATAATAATCTATCTGTTATAGTATCTTGGTGACCTTATTACTACACAAAATTCATATGTTCTATGGTAAATTAAAAACAAAAATAAGATTACAAAAAATTGAAAATTATTAACAAAGCTTTGGTAGGTACATATAAAAGCGTTATGATAATGAACTTCAGACCGAAATAGATGTTGAATTGCAAATTGGTGCAGTAAAGAAAAATGCGTTTAATACTAAAAGCAAATAGGTGGGTTACTGCTTCCCAAGACTCTTTAGGTAAAGGCAAAGTTGTGCCCACTTCTCTCCTACTAATGGGCATTGTTCAAAAAATCTAACCTGTATATACAGTATGTTTGGCTAGCGGTTATTGATTCTTTAAGAGCATATTATATACTCATTTCTATCGACAAATACCATTTTATAAATTTTCCAAACCCCTCACGTTTTAGAGCTGATGGCGTCATCACTGAAAAATATTTCTTTGCTCATTCAACGATGTAATAAGTGAGTGATTCTCTAATGACAGTTTGTTTTTAATGGCTTCCACGAGGAGCTAAGGGCTCTTTCAGACACGCGGGAACGACGCAATTGCAAATCGTGCGCAATAGGCACCGCAAAATAGTGGTATGCATTCAGACATAGGCGGTTCGCAAGCGATCGACGAGCGGATATCGACGAAGAAATACTATAATTACTTTGATTGCTCATAAAAGAAAAGAAAGGCCAGTATTGACTGATCCAGTATTAAGTGACTGAGTCGCACATGACGAATTCGTAAAGTTATATCCCTAATTAACTATGACATTTGAAAAGATCCCGTCTTGCAGGTCTTTTCACCATTTCATCAATAAATAATTCAGTGTCGAAGCGCGAGTTCTCTTGTTGTGACATAAGAATGGTACAGTGCCCACAACGCAACAGAACGCTGTGGCGCGGGCCTGTAGCAATAGGATCGCGAGATTCTATTTTCTACCGGTTGAGTGGCGGGAACTGCGTGGCTTGACTAACCGCGCGCTCACGTCTGTATGGTTACATAAATACAACACTGTTCCCGCTATATCTGAACGCAGGCTTAAGCGTTTTTCACGACATTCCTTCTTGAGATGACGTCAGTCAAGTCAATTAAATCTAGAGCTTATGACTGTTACTCATTGTTATAACGATTGAATAGCATTTCATGAGGTCAAGTTTTTGATTCGTGGAAAGAACATAGGCATCGTGACATGCCATCTTCATTGTGACAAGACCTTTAAGAGGTGGAAGGTCAGGTTCTGTGCTGCCTTCACTCCAACTACTCCAAGATTGGTTGGATAGCCGGTATTTTGCTATGATCAACTCTTGGCGTTTGAAAACTTCTTGGCCTATAAAGGCGGGGTTGGCCATCATATATGTGCCATCTAATTAAAATTTTAAAAAGTGGAAGATTGTTTGTTCTCTACACAAAAATCGTTTGCTCCAACTAAAATCATTGCTTTGACAGCTATCCGGCCTTAGCTTGCTAACTAGCCAAAGTTCTTTTAAGGAAAATTTCGTTCCAAGAAATTCCGATGATAGGTTTTGTACATATGCCAAATATTGCGTTCTTAAAATAACTAATAAACACCTAAAGGTAAATGATTGTATACTTGAGGTATAGAAACTATAGCTGGTCCCCGCGACCTTCGTCCGCGTGAAATTGTTAAAAATACAATTTTCCCCGTTTTTGCAACATTTTTCATTTTTCATTGCTGCTCCGCTCCTATGGTCGTAGCGTAATGTTATATAGCCTATAACCTTCCTTGATAAATGGGCTATCCAACACTAAAACATTGTTTCAATTCGAACCAGTACTTCCTGAGATTAGCGCGTTCAACCAAACAAACTCTTCAGCTTTATAATATTAGTATAGATAATTCAGTTTTTACCTTCAAGTCGTACTAGTCACTTGGTATACGGCAAATGCTGGATTTTTCCGTGATTACAAAGGTAGGCGGTCCTGGCTGCATGACAATGGAGCACGTTGTCCATAACTGCCAGTACGTAATAAAGAGTAGCAATTTCTGAAATTGCTCTTCACGTGTTGTAGATTTATCCATTACCTTACCCTACTATTATTCGTGCAACAATGTGTACACAATCACGAGTCTTCAATGCAGTGCCTATGCCTGTTAGTTTTGTATATTTGCGTAACTTGCAGGTATGCACAACATTCTTATAAAAATGTAAACAATCATTTCTCCTTTCGTTACATTGCAGGAGAACAACACAAACATACAAAATCAAAACTAAGTTAATTTTTCGATGTCATAAAAGTTAAAAAAAAATTCTTTTGTTTTTTTTTCTTAGCCACTATTGTCCCACTGCTGGGCAAAGGCCTCCCCCATAGCCTTCCAAAAGTTAAATAAAAAAGAAAAAAAAAACAATTTAGATACTTGTACATTTTTATTTTTTCTTACTATTATAGATTTGTAGTTTGTATATAATGTAAATATTCATTTGTCTATACATAGAATACAATAAAGTTCTTATTTAGATAATATTAAACTTTAATAGAAAAAAAGAACCCGGCCGTATCCTCCTTTTTTAGAAATCGGTTAATTAAAATTCATCTAAAGGGTGTAAAAAGACCCATTAACGAAGCCGAAAGGCACTGATTCTCCTCGTCATGGCGATAATTTTTTTGTTCTAGACCATACCTGGGAACCTTCTAGTTACGGAGATATTGGGGGTCAAAGTTCCAACTTTTTCACAAGTTTTTTTTTAAATACAAGGTTTTAATGTTGTAACTTTACTTTAAACACCTACACGACCCCCGTATTATTCAATCCTTCCATCAGCACATTGTTTTGAGTGCGTTACTTTTAGTTTTATCGTAAAACGTGATTTTTGACCCCAAAAAAAAAATCGTTTCCCAGCAAAAATTTTTGCGTAAAGTTACTTAGTTTGATGTACAGAATGCTTGGTTGACGGCTTCGTGAAGGGTCTGTTTACACCCTGTATATAAAAATGTCTATTAGTGCTAACCAAAATTTCAGCTTCTAAGTTTCTAGCAAGCACCATTATTGAACGAACTGTTACGATTGTGTGAGAGCGTGACGGAAGAAGCGACTCGCTGGGGGCAGGGTACACACATTCCGAAGTGTTAAAAAAATCATTATATTTTGAATAGAATTTCTTAAGGTTTAAATTCCTGTTCTATCTTCTACGATGTTGGCAAAACTAAGGTAAAGTCAGCTTTAAAAAGATGTAAACACGGACAAGGAACCATTTTATTGTCTACAACCATTATTCCATATTTATTTATATAATTTAAAGCTACTTAATATATTAAATAATTTATTTGACCTCAGGCCAGATACATAATAATATAAACACCCTATGTCCAAAACGGTAATATCTGTGTCGGTCTGTCTGTCTGTCTGTTTGTTCCGGCTAATCTCCGAAACGGCTGGACCGATTTTGACGGTACTTTTACTTACAGGTAGCTGATGTATAAAGTCTAACTTAGGCTACTTTAACTTTTATTTTAGAAAAATAATTAGGGTTCCGTGCAAAAAAAACCCTTGAAATTGTTAACAAAATCAGATTCAAAAAGGAAAATAATAATTTACTCGCGATCGAAAGTCGCGAGCAACAGCTAGTTGACAATATATTTTTATAAATGATCTTGCAAACAGGATCGTCTCTTCACGAGAGATCTCTTCAACGGTTAATTAACACGGACACGTAACTTTGTATACGCATTCAAAGAAGATATAAATATACAATATTTATCAAGTCCTGATGCTGCAGCCAGGATTCACAACTCAGGGAACTCCTCAACAGCTAATAGCGCGGATACGAAACTTTTTATTCGCGTTCAATTTTGAAACATAATTATCATTTCTATCATGGTTGCTGCGCGCCATGAGGACAGAACTTCTCAACGGTTAATAGCACGGACGTGAAGCTTTCTATAGGCGTTCAACTTTTGATAGAAGAACTGCATTGTTCAAAACTAATCAGCAAGAGACCTTGCAACAACGACGCGTCGCTTATTATTACTCGATTACGGCGAGGGGTTATGATTTCAGCCCGTATGTATGTATGTGCATCTGTTCCCGCATAATTTCTAAACTGCTTATCATAATTCGACAAATGAGATATCGTTACAAGCGTTTTGATCGTCCGCTGGTTTTAGTTTGTAAACTTGATTAGTTTTATGATCATAGTTCATCGATTTTGTAAAATTAAAGTCGTTTTATTTAATCATATTTGTTTTATATTTTTACGTCCCGCCCCGGCTTCGCACGGGTGCAATATAATAAACCTTCCTCTTGAATCACTATATCTATTGCCGAAAACTGCATTAAAATCCATTGCGCAGTTTAAGAGATCTAAGCGTACAAATAGCGGGAGCGACTTTGTTTTATACTATGAATATTTAACGTCGACGATGAACTAATGAACCTAGAACCTGGAACACCTTATGAATAATTAATGTCTAATTTATATTAGACTCCATAAAACATTACATTACATGAGAAATAAAATATTCACCCTAGAAGTAACAAATACAACCGTTTTGGTAAAATTGATTTAACCTGAAAATGTATGAAAGATTCGCCAAGCGCTGAAAAAAATTTGCATCAAGATCAGGATTCTATGTGGTGATCTGGATACAGTGTGTAACAGAGAGGGTATAGTCATCCTTAAGTGTGAGCTACAGACCAAAAAACTAAACAAGTTTCTCCAGGGAACCAACATCGTAATTGCGAAAAAATAATCAGTTGCCCGATACATTTGGGTTGAGGAGGTATTGATATTTGGTTTTTTTTTCCTGATTTTGTTGGTGTCATGGAAAAAGTTGTTCAGCACACCCTTAAGGACCTCGCGCAATACCAGGGAACGGCCACGACTTATGGCCGCAGAAGCTCCGACCAGGAAAAAAGTTTGGTTGCACGGCCGGGCGTCCAACGAGTTTTGTTCACAATAGCGGCCGATGCGGCCAGAAGCCGTGGTCGTGGCGGCGTAGTGCGCTAGGTGCGAATGACTAAAGCCTTTCCGATACACGTTGTATATCTGCTTAGATTCCTTAAAAGTACACGTGCTTTCAAGATGGCTAAGCAGTATGTATTGGTAACACTGTGACTACTATGCTAAACGGATCGGCGACATGCAAATAAAATAAAATTATTAAAGATAATTCGAAGTTAGCGAGATCTATGTGCTGTATCTAAGTTAAATATCTCCACACAAACCTTCCGGAAGAGATGCTCTAACTGATGGTACAATAAGCATCCAAATCCCTTGCACGGACATACAAGAGACCCCTAACAAACCCACTGCACTGACACCTAACACACGCACAGCGTCCTGTACGCATGCGTATGAGTAACATTGTGCCTAAGTACCTAAGAACAATACGAACGCAGAATTATACAAAATGAATATTTCTATGCCTTCAGTTTACCGTGTCTATTAAAAAACGCAAACCCGTTATGTATGAATTGAAGCTTGTTTAAACTAGATCGTGCATTAATCCATGTGACTAATATTTCGTTGCACACGCGATTCAAAGATGCAGTGTATAATTTAATTTGTCAATAAAATGTTAGACCTTGAAGGGTAATAAAGAACAATAAATTGAGGTATTTGTTCAAACGCATTGCATAAAAAAGTGCTTCTTGTTAAGGCTGACCGACTTTTAGAAGTCAGGCAATCGTGTATTGGTCGCATAATTCAAATACGCATGTTTATCTACGGAATGGCTGCACCAGAATAGTTAAACTGATAACCTTTTATCAGCAAATAATACTTTAGCTCTTGTCCTTTTGTTATATTGAACTGTCATAATAAATGTTCACTTATTAGAGCTCCAAGATGGCCTTAGCAACAGGTAACCCACCTCAGCAAGAGCATTCCTGGCTTAGTTTGAGCGACCCACATTTATATCTTCCTTTGGTTGATCGCCAGTCGCCACGTGTGTTCAAAGGCAATGGATTAAGCAACAGTTTTGTATCCAAATTTTTAAGAAGCTGAAATATCTTATTGATCGTCAAAACATAGCATATCGAGCGAAATTACAATCGTCTGAAATCAACGAGCAGCCTTACGCTGATACGAGAGAAAAAAGCCTCGCTATAGCTGTACAAGGATTTTTTGGCTGGTGGCTAAAATCGGAACTAACAATTCCGTCTGGATTTTTCACTTGATTTCAAAAACTAATTCACAAATAATAATAATAAATCTTTATTCAGAATCCCAGAAAGTAAAATAAAATATGAATCTGAAACTAAAAATGAAGGTATAATAATGTATAATGCCTGTACTAGGATAATCCTGTATCACAGGCTGCTGGAGGTCTAACAATATGCTACGTGTAGGACAGTAGTTTTTGTTTAATATTTAACATTACATAATGACAAACTTATTTTGATTTAGTTAAACTCTATTAATTTATAACTAAACTCATAATTATTACAAACTAGGTTGCAAAGCACATTCAAACCAACTGTTTACCAACTTCGCGGGCTATGCGGGCGCCAAAAAAATCCTTGTAGTCTCTGGCTAGATAATAACAGCCACTCGGGTCGATCTTCAGGTTAAGCCGTGCTTACCTAAGTTGGTCTGTGGATGGGTGACCACCCAAACTCTGAATGGAGTTTCCTCCGTGCCTCGGAGAGCACGTTAAGCCGTTGGTCTCGGGTGTCATTTGATCTTTGACAGTCGTTAGGTAGACAGTGAGTCAAAAAGTCTGACAACCAGTCTTAACAAGGGGTATCGTACCAGTACTAACTGGGTTGTGGAGGTCACATAGGCAGTCGCTCCATGTAAAATACTGGTATTCAGCTGCATCCGTTTGGACTGGAAGCCGACCCCAATATAGTTGGGAAAAAGCTAGGCAGATGATGAGTTCCCGACTCTGAAAGCGTATTGATTATTCATTTGATAACTAAAACAAATTAGCATAGCGATGTAAACACAAATATCATCGGAAGTTATTCGGATAATGAAGGCTATTATTATAAATAGTTTCCTCGCCCCCATATCATGGCGGTTGGGTAATAACCCGCATCACTGCAAGCATGCATGAAATTACTCCCTTTAGCTATTAATAGTAGCAATGATTGATGGCTAATTATGGAAAGTTTGATCTCATCATAAACATAATGAAAATGAAGCCAAGTTCTGTGTGTTCGTTCGTCAGCCCCGCTAATAAAAAAATGAGATCGACATCCGTTCTGTCTGTAAAAAAAAACAATATTAATTAGGTAAACTTATAAAGGGTGTAAATAGACCCTTAACGAAAATGAAAACCACATATTCTGCCCATGATTGGGATAATTTTTTTCTTCTAGACAATACCTGGGAAACCACAGGTTCTGGAGATATTGAAGGTCAAAGTTCCAATTTTTTCACAAGTTTTTTTTTTTTTAATCACTTTTTAAGGTTTTAACTTTACTTTAATTAACTCCATGACCCGTTTACTTTTCAAAGCATCCATCAGCACTAAGTTTTGAGTGCGTAACTTTGAGTTTTAACGTAAAACGTGATTTTTCAACCCAAAAAAAAAAGTCGTTTCCCAGCAATAATTTTTGCGTAGTTACTTAGTTTGATGTACAGAATGCTTGGTTGACGGCTTCGTGAAGGGTCCGTTTACACCCTGTATATCACTAACGAAATATCTTCCTTGATCAATATAAGTTTAGTTGTAAACCGTGAAAGCTTAAAACAATTTAATACGTAATCTGAACATTGAATAAGTGTCGTCTGTAATAGAATTCTTTACAATTCTTTAGGATAAGATACTTCAGAGAAACTCTTGAATAAATCAGGTCTACAAAGACTGTCTGATCGGCTTTTATTTTCTTGGAACAATATTGATAATGCCTTAAATCTATGTATAAAAAATTTGCTATGATCGATGAACGGCGGTTTTAGCCGCTTTTCACGCGTGTCGCCTGCCCGTTATCGGTAGAGTAGATATTGGACAAATGGCTAATATCAAAAGTATAACAATTTTATTACGAAGTATGTTTGAACCCTTAGGCCGCGTTCACACCAAAAGTATAGGTAAGCTGTCGACTGTTCCACAGCTTACGAAGAACCTATTATCTATTGACTGTTTTCTTGCTCAAGTAACGTATAGTCACCAGCAATGAAATGTATACCCGCAGCAATTTTTGTACAATAGATATAAGTCCCGTGTGATTAGTTGACCGCCGTCTGTTCACACTGCCGGCGGACTTACTTAACGGGTTGAACACTTTGCTGGGACAATTTAGCTGTAAACGTGCGCATACCAGCAAGCGACTGGGCGCAAGTAATCACCTGTCGCACCGGCGCACACGCTAATAGCCCAGCCACAAAAGCATCCGAACCACACACTTGCTGCTAATCACCGTCAGAGGGGCAGGTACCTAAAAAGAATGTCCAACTGACTGCCCGTTGTTTTTCATTATACAAGTAGTAGTTGACCCTCACAGCGGCAAATTTGGGGTGTCCACGGCCGTACTGTTGCGGGGATAGACTTCAGAAGGTTTATAGTAGTGCGTTTTAATCATTTGTGTAATCTTGTCCCCAGTCTGAGCTGCCCGGTTTCTACGACCCGTGTGTGGGCGACGACAAGCACTTGACCATCCAGTACATGTTCCACAACAACCTGCATTGCTGTACCGTTCCCGACAGTCATGCGCTCGTTCTTCCACGCAATAGTAAGTATGTCTTGTATCGTAATTTATAAACTTAAGAGCCGCACGGGTCGATCTTCAAGGCTATAAGTAAAGCTTGTCAAGGTCGGTCCGTGGATGGGTGATCATTCATTTCATATCGCGACTCATATTAGATAGATAGATATTAGATAGCAAGTTAAGCCGTTGATCCCGGCTGTCATTTGTAGATCTTTGACAGGCGTTACAGATAGTCAGTATCAATACCTGTATTCAGCTGCATCCGGTTAGATTGAAAACCGACCCCGACATAGTTGGGAAAAGGCTAGGCAGATGATGATGCAACTTACCCTGTTACGGTTTCCCTTGCATCTTACATGGGCGAACGTGTATATTAACTCCGCGTCAGTTTAACATTAGTCTTGATACAATGACGCTTGCGCAGCGTCTACAACGGCTGCTACCTAATAGCATACCACAGTGACCAATAAAATGTCAAACAGCAAATACACCCAATGATTTCAACTCAAAGACAAGAACATTGAGAACACTTGGTGCATACTCGTAACTATCTCAATTGTTTGGAAGAGCTGTACTGAATTGACGGTCTACCTGCCCTTAGGACAAATAACGGGTGTAAAAACAACCTGAACGAAGCCGAGAGGTACTTGTTATTCCCGTGTCATTGCAATGGTCCCGGTCCATACCTGGGCACTTTCTAGTTACGGAGATATTGAAGGTTAAAATTCCAGTTTTTCACATGATTTACGAAATACCTCCATGACCCCTGTACTATCCAATGCATTCATCAGCACTAAATTTTGACTGCGTTATATTGAACGCTATCATAAACCGTGATTTTTCACACAAAAAAAGTTCGTTTATGCGTAGAATTACTTAGTTTGATGTACAGAACGCTTGATTGACGGCTTCGTGAAGGGTCCGCTTACACCCCGTATAGGAATCACCTGTTTTTTATTTACCATATATTGTGAACACAAGTTTTTAAAATATCACACATTTGTTACATTTATGTTTATTTCTTTTACAGATCATAGGATAAAGAATAGATCCTGAAACTCGAATGCGAAGCGCAGGTACAAAGTTGACGGCGCGCGCCCGCACTCTTCCCTAAACTTAAAGAGTAGACTCCTTGTGAATATGTCAACATGAATGTTACTAACAAATCCAGAAAATTATCATTACGAAGCTTTGAAACATAGGCAGCTAATGACATTCCATTATTTTATTTACACGAACAGCTTCCCATTTTATTGTTGAGTTTCCACGCATTAGGATGTTGATATTACCAATTTAATATTGATTAATTACTGAAAGTGCCTCGAGAATACGACATAGTATTACACTAATTGAATTTTTGAGCCCCACGGTCGGATACAGCCGACAAAAGAAAACGTGCCCAACATGCCACTGTCAGCCGACAAGAAAACGTAATTTTTTTAAACTTTGTCACTGTTGTTTAATGTACGAAAGTGTCAAATAAAATTAAATGATGTTACGAGTGATATTCTATCTATTTAATAAATATGAGATGAAAAGCAATGATGAATTGGCTATCGATAAGATGTTGGATATTTTTTGCTATTTGCTTTGAATTTGTGGCTTGGCGTGGGAGGGGACGCCGATGCGTTTACGTTCTGGGGATCAAAAGGTTAATTCACGCAAATATTTTTCTCAGAAAAACAATTTCATAGATAAATATAATGGTCATTTTTACTTTTGATCACCTATTAAAACTGTAGGCAATAGCGTTTAAGTCCGATACTTAAATGGTCTTGTTAATTATATTTCGATATACGCAATGTATGTGAAATACAATAATTAAATAATTATTTGAAAAAGCAATATACTACCTAATGTACAAATAAATCGTAGTAATATTTTGGTAATGTATCTGTGTTAGCGATAGTAGGCGAATTGATTCAACAATTGCGGGAGTTGTCTTAGCTGAAATATTTACTACCAATAAAGGTAAAATTTCTTATTTTACCGAGCGAAGAACCCACGGCTAACATTACTATAGCTCTTCAGCACTTACTTTGTGACTGAAATTGAACAAAAAGCAATCAAATGTTCATTAAATTACCTCTGATTCTGTAACTGAGCAAAATCTTCTTGGACTTCCTGTAGCTCACTAAGAGTGGCTTTATATATTTGGCTTTTGCGTTAATGCTGAATTTGATTATATTTAATTTTGTTAAAAATACATTTGTAAATGAAAATCATATTACAGGACATTCACAGATAATTTACCTCAGACTTAATATCAACAATGTCAATATCGCAATGTGATCTTTATTGTTGTTACAATAAGGTTACAGTTGGGTTGGTGCTGTCAGGGGTAAAATACCTGAAAGGACTGTACATTGTCTTCTTGAGAGGAGATATAGGAATACTGTTGTGATGACCGTTTTAGTTCCTATAGGGTTCCTTCGCCTGTACTGACGAGAACCCTAAACATAATTATGTCGTGTCTTCCTAAATATATCAAAGTTAATTTATAATTATAGTACTTTTATACCGGACTTATTTAACAACTGAATTGTGCGTTTAGTCTGCACCTCAGCCTATACTCTCAGGAAATATAGACGTTTTGTTATCATAATTTTATCTTTTGATAATCGTAAATTTCGATACTAATTTGACTGATAGTCATGACGGTGTGAAAGTAATTACTTGTTCTGTTGAAGATTATGAAGTCTTAAACCCATATTGTATAGCTTCTCCTCTTTCAAATAGCAACGAGAACAGTTCCAAAACTTTATAAGATAGCCTCAGATGTACGAGAGAAAGAAATAAGCTTTAATAGAACAAAATCATGGACGTGTTCAATATGAATTCGCTACAAGTCGTTGGCCTGCAGCTTAAAGCAATAGTAGTTTGTGTCGTGACAAGACGGTGAAGAGTTCACTCACTCACATGTTTACTAATTAAATGTACGAGTGGAAAAAAAAAACAAAGTAATCGAACGGTGTTCGCAGAATGCCACTAAACTGATAAGATCTCTCACGCACATGGGATATATGATATTAACCCTGCGCGCTACAGTCATCGGTGAGTCGGTCCGACACCATTTAAAATAGTATTTTTGAGAGTACAAAAGCGACAATATTTTTGATACTGGACAAGACAAAATTTTCGCGGTCACTAGATTAACCATATAATAAGTCATATTATTCAATTAATAGAATATAGAATAATAATTCAAATAGTGCCTGACTATGTGTTACAGCTTGTAGCAGCTACTGATGCATGCCTGTAGATAATATTTAGTGGAAATTTACTAAATTAATGTAGTTATTTATTTATATCAGTAACACTATTTTATTCTGTTTATCAAGCCTGGCTTTGATTGTCACAGGTCCATTATAATTAGAAATCATATTCAGAAACATAAAGAAAAATATTGGATTATTTTACAATAATGATTGCTGTCATATTTAAATGTTTTAAAGTAGGCTATGAGTAGAGAAGAAAATACCGGGCCCGTGTTTGTTAGCATGTTACATTTAAGTATTGTTATTCAAATTCAAAATCTTTAATTCGAGCGGAGGCTCGTATAGGGTTAGTAACAATCCTTAAAAACAAAGTGTTAGTAACAACACGATACGTGCTACTGAAGGCAGTGAACCACATAAGGATAGTCCACTCAGCCAGCAATCATTTCCAGAACCCTGTTAGGGCGGGCCATGACGCGAGCCACAACCGATGCTGCGCGCTTTCGCATTATTGTTTTCAAATAATCTACACGCGCCGCCGCAAACTTCCCTGACGCACTCAACCGCCATTGCAACCCCATCAGTTTTCGGAACGCATTATTGAATTGGACACGAAGGGCTCCATACGACGCTTGCGAATAATTTTCCTACAAGCTGCAAGTGTAGAACGCTCTCTCATGGTGCAGAATATTCGAAAGAGTGTCACCTTTACGTTTGCAGTACAACGAGCAAACCTGCGGGCTATTATATTCGCGCGTACGGACAGAGCCGTCCCTTTCAATGTCAGCATTGTCTTTAAGGTCATTGGTGATCAAGTGACCTAAGTATTTAAATTGTTCCACTCGCTCAAGGTTAGCCGTATGGGAGGCACATCATGATGGTACTTGGTCCCCGCCTCAAAAACAATGTACTGACTCTTCTGAACATTGTACAATAAGCCATGCTCCGCTACGTACCGTTCACAAGTGGCCAACAGTGACTGAAGCGCTCAGCAGCACCATGTCGTCCGCGTAATTTAAATTATTGGCACAGACACCGTCAATATGACAACCGACATGATGACTACTAAGCGCCTCAATCAGGTCATTCATATACAAATGGAAGAGGGCAGGGGAGGTCAACCCCCCCTGTCTCACTCCGCACTCCAATTAATATGGTTCTGACGGCACACCCGCCCACCGAACATTGTTGACCTGGTTTCCATACCAATGCTTGAAGATACTAATAAGCTCGATAGCCAAGCTTATAGCTTCAAGTTTCTTCCATAATATATCGTAAGAAACCAGATCAAAAGCCTTAGACAGATCGGGGAAGTAAGTGACAACAGGTGTTCTTCTTTTTGTGTAGTACCTGACGGCCTGCTTTGAGACACAGAACTACACTTTCTGTACAAACTCCCGGCCGAAACCAGAACTGACTGTCGTGCAGCACCAGTCGTGCGTTTAGTTGTGCATCAAGCAGACCATCAAGCACCTTAGCGGCTGTGGTCGCTAGAGAAAAAGGTCTATAGTTCCCCTTATTCGAAAGATCACCTGTTTTACTTTTAACAATAGGAACCACGATCGTCCTCATGAAATGTGTTCAAAACATTTGAACAATGTGGACATTTACCCGTGTTAGCTCGTTATTATCTGTGAAGACATTGATTGTTGTAGCAGGAGATAACTAGTGAATTTCTTCGCACAAAACTAGCCGATAATCGTATAACTTGCACAAAAAGCTTGTATAATTAATTTTCTGGATTTTGACGTTAGACGTAACGGATAATTGTTGAACAATAAGTTTGATTGATTGTGCTTCGTCTATGTAAAGTGAAGAGCAACAATAAATCGCCTGTCTTAGTCGAATTACCTTCTAGTATTGTTTTCTTTTTTATGGACGATTTTTGTAAAATAATTTCACTTTGAATTTTCTTACGAGGACTTCCAAAAGCAACGTCGCTTATAATATATTGAGCGAATCCTGTTTAGATTGTTGATTATAAATGTTATTGTTTCTTATGTTAAAGGCCTTAAGGAATATAAACTTTCTGCAGAATAAAGTATGAACTTGTTAATTTTTTCGTTTTATTTTCTAGTCTGTAATATTATTTTCATTTGTGTGGGTTGGGTACGTATGTGGGACATTACTGGTATTCCTGTTGACTTCCGGAACTAAGATAAATAGTAAAAATGGTAGGTCCTCTCTAGCGCAACAGCGTTACTAATATTACATATTAGTAGCGGAATAAGTTGTCAGTAGATAACTAATACAACAGTGCTTTAGGAATTTGGCTCTGGTCTAAGGATAAAAATAATTTTAAGACCAGAAAATATAAACATGTTTATGTCCGTGACTACCGCAGGACCACCAACGCCAATTGCTTCCATATTAGGAAAATAATTAGTTCTCAATTGGTGCTAATTAGTGGTCGAACAACAAAATTGGTGCCTTAGCAGTTTTCGAGAAAATCGATTTTGAAGGTGGTACTCACGCTCCTTTCAACAGGACCACCATGAGCGCCAAAAAAGATAGCATGCTATAACAGCAGACAGATATACATACAGCTATTCCAAGTAAATAAATAATTAATGCCCTTATATGTGATTCATTTCGTAAAAAAACAGAACTGAAATATATGTATTTACCGAGAAATCAACGATGATAACTTCCGCACGCTTTTTCAGCAGGACCACGACTTTAAATGTTAATTCCAAGTTTGAGGAGCTTGTCACTTTCCTCAAACCTGCATAGAAAATTACTGCCCTGCAAGATAAAATGAGTGCCCAAAATTCAAATTCACTCCGGTAGTTTACGAGATATACCATGCCATTAGTGGGGTGGCGGTAGTCACGGTGTAAAATTTTCATTTCAAGATTTCCCTATTAAAAACTCAGTGATTTCTTCCGAAATTTATACAAAAATTATTGTTCCTAAAGAAGTTATAGTGACCAAAAAATCAGATTAGAATTTGCCAACCCGTGAAGCCGGAGTCTATTTAAAGACTGCCAGGTCAGCCATGGCAACTCGATTTTCAGAAAGTGGCACAAATGGGTTAGGTAGGGAAGCACTTTCTCGCCACAGCTTGAGCCTTTCTTTAGAGCGTTCGCTAGTGAGCCACACACTCTTTTAAAAACCAATACGGATTTTCAGCCTTTGCGGCACGAAGAAGTTGTTATGTACAGGGTGTCTTGCGTCGGAAACCGTTTTGGCTCTTTCACTAGATCTTGCCACAGCTCTGCTAATTTCTGGTGGTGCTATGCTGCCAGTGGATACAACCATATCTAATAAGTAAGTAGTTCTCAAACACATGCTCGGATGGATTTATAAAACTTGCCAGCAGTTTTCAGTACCTCTTATATTATGTACAACACAAGGAGTTTATGCAGGTATTCAGGTAGATATTAACGTGTACCTATTGCCTCATAAGGATATGAGTTTTATTGCTACATCCCTATAACATAGACAAGTTCTTACTTATTTTATTTTATTCAAGCTGCTATTGTGAAGAACGTCTAGGTACCTTAATATTGCCAACATCGTAGAAGATAGAACAGGAAACGGCCCTAGGAAATCGATAGGCAATAATAGACATTTATATAGATGACGCATTCGCATAGAAATCACTTCCTCTTGTTAATTCGTTTTTAAGGATACGGATTACAAAGGAAGAGTAATATAATTTTGCTCTGAGTAGATGAAGAACAATAGAAAGGATTTATTGTTATCTGGGCGAATGATTGATAACTGCCGAGCGCTGTTTAGTGCTAATGATGACAGGAAGGTACGTTCATCATCTGCCTAGGGTTTTTCCAATTATATTGGGGTCGGTTTCCAGTCTAACCGGATACCTCTAAATACCAGTAGGTATTTTACGTGGAGCAACTGCCTGTCTGACCGCCACAACCCAGTTACTAGGTACTATACCCCTTGGTAAGACTGGTTGTCAGACTTACGAGCTTCTGACTACACGTAACGACTTCCATGATCTATAAATGACAGACGGGACCAACGGGCTTTCCGAAGCACGGAGAGAATTCGGTATGTAATGATGGTCACCCCTTCTCGGACCGATCTCGGCAAGTACTGCTCAACCTCGAAGTTCAAACCGTGCGGCAGTTAGCCACACTAGCCTTTAACTCCTAATTTAGTGGATACCTACATAGTATTTACGTTACTTACGTACGCCAGTCAACATCGGCTGGCTGTGGATTTTTCTAGTTGCAGTCAGTATGATGATGTCTCAAACGTTACTCATTAAAGTAAGGGCATGATCGACGATACGTGAGCCTGATAATTAAGATTTGCGTGATGATGACTATGATGATCTCTAACCGGGTCGGTTTAACACGCAATATTATATGACAAGTACTTAAATCTATTTCAGATACAGTTGGATCACTGCTGGACCCAATATTTTAATTTGTCTAGAACTTTCTTACTCTGTGAATAGAATCCAAAACACAGGCCCAGTTTGTTTTTTTTTATTTTTTGCTTCTTCCTTACGCCCCGTTCACAACCTCAGGCATTGCTATTTGCGACGCGACGTACTACGTCAAGCGACACGCGCGTGCTGAACTTGTTTCCTCCGCATCAGTACCGCCTCGTTCCAAGTCGCGTCGCGGTCACACGCGATTCTTCTGTCGACAAAACCCGTTTCCACGGACCTACGCGTGCTGGTGGTCGTTGGAAGTTGTACAGTTGACGGATGCTTCGGGGAGTAACAATCGTACAGGTCGGGAGAGGACTCCCGCTAGTTACCACTGTGTGAAATGATGAGACTCCGATGGCATAGCGCTGCGTACACTGGAACAGTGCTCAGCAGCGGTCGTGAGATCGGTCATCATGTAGTGGGGTCCCGCCATCCATAGCAAACTGATACAGTCGGGGGTGGGTGCGAATGTACAAGCATCTCCCGCACCCCGGACTTATGATGGTAGCAGGAGGAACGGAGGATTATGTCGGACACTGAAACGCCACGATATAACCCTCCGTTCTTCGTACACGGAGGGAATCCCCATTTCAAAAAAGAAAAAGAATTAAAGTCATAAATGAAAACCGTAACAATACTTTTATTGACCGCATTGTTAAAGGATGATTGATTTTAATTCCTGAAAATATGCAGGTTTTTCCTTTACCTATTGTACTATGGGAGTTTGTGCCTTATTTCAAAAATCTAGGTCATTGTAAAATAGGTAACCTGATGATTAACTTGGAACCTCGGAGAATAAAACCACCTTTAAGCCACCAGAGGTTCTGGCCTCTACAGACAAACCCGAAAAAGTAAACTAAATTATCGTGGTTCTGTTTTTTTTCTATTAAATTACAAAAAAGTGCAATATATATATCTTTATTCGTAAAAATCCTGTAAAGATTTTTCTCTATTTTAATGAAATTCGCTGGTTACTGACCACACCTGTTTATCACGTTAGTGTATTTTTAGAGTCAATTTAGGTATGTACATATATCTGCGGTTTGCAACAAATGTGGGTGGCGCTTCGCTTATTTAATGTATGACGTTAATAAATCTAATTATTTATAAAAATTACATATAGCATAGCATATCAGAATAGCTATAAAAATTGTTCAGAAGCAAATACCATAACCCCAAAATGATTTATGACTTCATTCTTTACATCGCAAATCTTCAATTAACATTTCTGCATGTACTCAACTGTCATAAAATATTATTGTTAATATGGCGGTATGGGTAAGAACTAAAAAGATTCACAAAAACTCATGTTTCCAGCATTATATAGCACCATCTGGAAGCGGAACAGATCTGTAACTAGAAAAGGAGGAATTATGTTAAATTCGACTTCTTGGTGTCGATGTTACTATTCCATTTTATTGGCTCAATAATTCGCCAATTCTCTGGCATCTTCGCGACTGTGCATTGACAGCAACTTTTGGAACCACATATACAATCATTGGCCACTTCGTAGAGGTATTATACTCAGATTATTATTATTATGAGCCTGTTGTGTCCCACTGCAGGGCAAAGGCCTCCCTTCCCTCTTTCCATTTATCTCTGTCTTTGGCTATTTGGGCCCAATCCTTTTGATAAGAGTCCAGCTCGTCACGCCATCTCCTTCTGGGCCTACCGCGTCTCTACCAAATTGAACTTACATCTTTAACTTTAGGTTCGTAGACGGTCCAGTGACTTACAAGTAGACAGACCATAGAAGATTTGGCCCTGTGGGAAGTTGTTCACTTACAAGTATGTAGATTTGCTTGGACGGTGAGTAATGGGATAGCTCGCCGTCCGTCCGTCTTATGACGACAGGCCGTGTCGACGGCGCGTTCGTGTTCCACGCGCGCCTTTTTTTTTCAAATAGATGTCAGCAAAGACGAAGGGGTCCGAAGGCGTCTGCCGGGGCTGCGGGACTGTTCGAAAGAGATACCGCGGCCCTGGAAAACAAAGGACAAAGAAAGAACATGGATGGGTTTTAGTCAGTACAAGTCTGACACTCCCTTCCACTCCGCCTAGCACGAAAGAGTAGAACGAAGTTTTCACCACTCTACTGCTAGATGCTTAACTTGAAATATAGGCTACATTAGGTATAGTTTTGGACCCGATAGATGGCGCTGTGCGAAGCAAAGGCGGGTCGCTAGTTTTTTAATAAAATTCGTTCGGACCAACCATACATAAATAACATTGCATTTCAATCTATCTCAAAATATTTAGGCAGCAAGTGATTGACAGCTACTTCATGGTGTGAAGGAAAAACAGCATTTAAAATGAGTTCATAAGCATAATTGTACCTTTCCTTCTGCTGGGAAAACAGGCGGTCCCTCTAGAGAGGCCTACTCCAGCCACTCCAGGTAACCACTTGGCGGGCGGAGTGCAAGGTGAACGTGGTCTCATGTCTTTGATCCAGAAGTTTCCTTACTTCTCCAGTTTAAGAGTGTACTCCTTTGTTTATTCTACATCATATTTGATAATATACGCCCGTCGGTCTGGACCGGAACTGTCTAATACACACGTGACCTTTTTAAAGAATAGCTACAACAAGGCCAGTTTATCATACTTTTCAGGATTTCCCGCGGTCGACTGTTTGAGTAGCGCAGGGTTATGGTATATGCCCTATGAAGTTACGCACAACTACGTACGATGAATCAACCATAGGAATGTCATTAGTTTGTCCTCCGAATTTGGCGCAATTATCTCTATAATTGGTTTTCGCGATTCTATTTTGAAAAATATAGTTTGATGGATGGTGGGTGGAGGTCAGCCCAAGGGGCAACGCAGAGATCCCAAAAAAGTCCTCCGTACAAGGCCAGACAACTGACGCGGGAGATTTTATAGTGCACAACTCTGTGCTCAGGTGCACCCCATATTTCGATGGGACGGCAAACCGACACGGCCGGAGAGGGATCAGGTGCAGAACCAACGGCTTAACGTGCTTTCCGAGACCAGGAGGTATCGCCGCTAACTTTTAAACTCTGGGGTGCTACTGGAAAAATCCTACTGGAAAAACTCAATAACACTTTGCGCCGGGAATCAAACTTCACTCTGCTCAGGACCCCATGCTTAGCAGTCGTACTCAGGAACCTGATGATACTTATCGGCATTGTAGTAAAGGTTACCAAAAACACGAAATGTTCAGTCATAAACTGTATGAATAAGTACCTAGCTACATCTTGTTAGTGCAGTACAGTAATTAAAATCAGTAGACAAGTTGTTTGTTTATTTAACTAACCTACCGGTCATTACTCAGATCATAAAAAATATTACGCAAGTTTTGTAAGTGGAAATTCACGAACCCAAATAGGGCTTTCAGGAATTGATACAAACAGTGGAAACGTAATGACCGTGTGCGTCATGCTGTGATTCATTACGAACTCTGTGACATTGTTACAAGATATAATATGAAGGATGAGTCTCATCGGCGCTTGTGTCGTTTGGTTAGCATGATATGACTAATTGCGAACAATTATTTTGCCTTTACTGAAACGAGATTAGCGGCAGATAGATGCGCGTGCGACGGATTTGCACACAATAAGGAATGTGGATGTTTTCCGGTAGCAGTCTAGAGCCAGTGCAGATTAAGATATAACTGTACGTGACATCGCAGTTTGTATTCAATGAATTCTGTGCGACGCAGTTTACTTTTGACTACAAAGTGTGTAAAACACTGACTGACAACTGTGTTAACTCCTGAGCAGAAATAACACTTAAAATTTTCCTGTTATCAATTCATTTTCATACAGTTCGTTGTAGTGCCAATCTGCTAATTTCAATTGTTATATCAGCAATTGAGCCCTCTATACAGTTTGGTAACTATAACTACGTGGGTCCGAATCGCATACTTACTGTCATTTCTCGCCATAGTAGGCTTTATTGCCCATTGTTCTACGATACAAAGAATACTTAGTATAAATGCTAAATTGATAAATTACAATCGTCAACGGCTCGTGTTGTTAAATTGCAGAGAAATTGGCAATGGTAGTTAATACTTTTTAAATCCTCGTTGTTTGTTTGTTACTAGATACCAGAGTACCTATTACCTAGTGACACAATGATGTTCTGCATTCTATCAGCGAGCAACAACGATGTTGAAAAAGTAAAAAATAATGGGTGTAGCAATACCCTTAACGTAGCCGAAAGGTACTTGTTCCCCCCGTCATTGCGATATTTTTTTTCGGTCTGTACCATACTGGGAACCTTCTAGTTACGGAAATATTGGAGGTCAAAGTTCCAACTTTTTCACAAATATTTGGCGTGCGAGTTGAGTTTTACTGTAAAACATCAATTTCCTCACCAAAAAAAAATCGTACCCCAGCAATATTTTTTTATTTTTGAGTAGATTTACTTTGTTTGATGTACAGAATGCTTGGTTGACGGCTTCGTGAAGGGTCCGTTTACACCTTGGTAACGGATTGTCATTATGCTGCTAAAAACTCATGTTACAAAAACCTTAGAATTATGATGTTCGGTGAGTCACCAAATTAAGGAACTTTAACTTGCAATTGTTCAGAAACTTCAGGTCCAAATTGAATGTAATTTAGGAATATATACCAAGTTATATTATGCTCTCTTGGTCACTATGAGGTAGGATGCAACGCATGTGACTAAAAGAGTGATGGACATGAATGTTGATGGATGTAGAGGGAGAGGAACGCCAAAGAAAAGATGAATGGATTGTGTGAGGAATGAAAGAGAAAGAAGTAAATAATTCCGTGACGTCTGACAGGGGAGAATGGAAGAAAAAACGTGTTGCGCCGACCCCAAGTAACATGGGACAAGGGCAGGAAGATGATGATTGTGGTGGTCACTGAAAATTCAGGCTTCAAAATTCAGCTTTATTCACAACGAAGTTATAGGGGGTTCCTGGTGAGACTCGTTGTAGAAACACGAAACGCTATGAAAGTGAATACCATTTAGGCCCCCAGCCCCTGCATTCTCGACATTAGACAGTGACAAAAATCGGTCGCTAAGTCGTATCGTTGTCAAAATCCTTTAATAAATTTTCTGCTTTATTTCGAAAGCATAAGGTTGAACCACGTGGGCCACGGTATCTCTTTCGATCAGTCCCGCAGCCCCGGCAGGCATCGGCCCTTGCGGGCCCCTTCCTGGTACATCGATTACACTTAACGACCAATTTTTGTCGTTATATTTGTTGAGACTGCAGGGCCTGATGATTTTGTTTGTTGTTACCTAAGCGTCAATTTAGAACCTTTGAAGGCTAAAATCGTATGAATACCTTGCTTTTTTAAGTGGTCTTTCTTTATCTTAGCATAGCAAGCATAACCAGCCTAAATATTCTCACTGGAGGGGCACACGGCCTCCTCTCTATGAGAGGAAATGGGCTATAATCTACCACGCGGGCCCTTTGCAGGTAGGTAGAAGTCACATGCCTTCGAAATTTTGACATGCCGGTTTGCTCACGATGTTTTCCTTCACCGTTTTGAGAGCAGTGGTGATGAAATAAATGCAAGTGATGCGCCTGCCTGTGTTCGAACCCACAACTGTTCGTAAGCTGTGGAGATCCTTTTACAAAGTGGATCTTCAGTGATACCACTAGACCTGATTAATCACCCTTATTGTTAGTTGGTTTATCCTACGAATTGTAGGTTCAGAGGGATTTCCCATCTTTGACTTGACCATGATGCGGTTTCATTTTTTTTTTTTTTTTTGTCTTCTCATCTGCTATCAGTCATCCCTGACTATGATCAGATTTGTGGAAAGATGCATCACATTTTTACAGGATTAGGACAAGTGTCCAAATTCTCCAGATCGTTGGGATTTCCAGGTGCTCATGGATTTCTGAGTTGCGAGCATACCAAGGCGCCGCTGCTAGGACCCTCAGGATACTGTTTTGACTTCTTTGAATGCACATGATGTTTGATTTGCTTGCGGAAGACCATAATTGAATCCCATATGTCCATATTGGTTTTATGATGGAACAATAAACTCGTAGTTTGTTACTCAGGGTTAGTGAAGATTGTCTGCCTAGTAGCCAGAGCAAGTTCTTGAATCGGTAGTTTATTTCTGTCCTTTTTTTCTTTAGGTGCTCCTTCCATGTCAACCTACGATCCAAGTAGAATCCCAGGTACTTCACACATGTTAGTTGTGGTAGAGTGTCCTGACCCAATTTGACCGGGGCGCAATTTCCATGTCTGAGTGCAAAGGTGATGTGATTCGATTTGGATGCACTTGCCTTTATGCGCCATTTGTTTAGCCAGTTATGGGTCCTGTCAAGTTGATTTTGCAGCATGCTGCTCGCTATGTTGGCATCCTGGTTACAGGCCAAGAATGCGGCATCATCAGCGTAGGTTGCTACGAACACGTCAGGGCATTGAGGGAGGTCGCTAGTAAATATATTATATAAAACAGGGCCAAGGACGGAGCCCTGGGGTACCCCTGCAAGGCACCTGGCGAGAGAGGATCTAGCATCTCGTACCTTTACCTGAAACTGCCTATCGCTAAGGTATGATTTCATTAGCAAGTAAAATGAATGGGGCAGGAGCAACTTTATCTTGCATAATAGTCCTTTATGCCATACTCGGTCAAAGGCTTGCTGGACGTCGAGGAAGGCTGCCGAGCAATACTTCTTCATTTCTAGGCATTGTCTTATGGTGCGGTAGACTCGGTGTACCTGTTCTACGGTGGAATGTTGCTCGCGAAATCCGAATTGGTGATCAGGTACAACTTGGTTTTCTTGTAGGTGAGGTTTCAGCCTGTTCAGGACGACCCTTTCCCATAACTTCGATAGAACTGGAGTAAGGCTAATAGGGCGGTAGGAGGAAACTTCATTTTCCGGCTTTCCAGGCTTATGGATCATTACGATTTGTGATATTTTCCAGAGAGCAGGAACATAAGAGGATCTGAGAGAGGCATTAATGAGGATAGTTAGAAAGACTACTCCCTTTCTTGGCAGCTCCTTTAGAATTTTCGGAGTAATCAAATCGAATCCGGGTGCCTTTTTGGAGTTCATTGTAAATATCAATCTAGACAGTTCCCGTGGGGATGTTGGTCGCAGTGGGGCGCAAAGTTGCAGGTCTTGGTTGAGAATGGCATCTTTTTCAGGATCATCAGGAACTGCAGGTTCGTTCGGTTTGAAGACATTGGCAAGGTGAGCGGCGAAAGCTTCAGATTTTTCTTGATCTGTACGAGCCCATGAATTGTCTGATCTGATAGGGGGGAAGCATTGCTGAGGTTGTGATAAATTCTTAGTTGCTTTCCAAAGGGAGTGAATTCCTTTAGCTTCAGGGGTTATTCTCTCTAGCCTGTGTTGTAAGGCATCATTGTTAGTTTTCGCAAGAAGGTCTTTGAGTTCCTTAATGGCACGGTTAAGACGGGTTTTGTCCCGTTCATTATGTGACGACTGCCAGATTCTACGAAATCGTCTCTTCTCTGCGATTTTTCTTCGGACTTCGATCGGGGTAGGTGTACTATGCGCAGAATGTTTTAACTCAGGGGTGCTGATCCACGCTGCCACTTGTAAAAGATTGGTGAAGTATAAGCACGCGTCGTCTACGTCTTCAGGTGACTTCAGAGGTATGTTGAGATTAATGTTGTTTACAAGGTACTCTCTAAAGTTATCCCAATCGGTTTTGTAGTTGTAGAGCATGTCATAGTTTGGGTTACATTTTGCAGTCGTTTCACTCAATCTTAGTATGATTGGGGTGTGGTCTGAAGACCCGTCTAGGCTGGATTCTATTTGGGTGAATTTGTGGCATATGTTTTTTGTGACAAAGAAGTCAAGGAGGTCAGGTATTTTGTTAACATCCGTAGGCCAGTATGTAGGTTCACCTGTGGACAGAGTTGACATGTTATTTGCATCGATACATTTTTTGAGTTCACGGCCCCTGGTTACGGTGAGTCTAGAACCCCAATCCGTATGTTTGGCGTTCCAGTCGCCACCTGCTATAAATCTGTTGCCTTGCTTCTTAAAGAACTCGGTAAACATTTCCTCGTTGATTTTGTGTCTAGGTGGGCAGTATACCGCCGAGATGTTAATAAGGCCTGATCGATCTTCTACTCTTATAGCCGTGGATTGTAGGTGTTCTGTCACAAAAGGTTCCAGTAGGCAGTGTTTGATGGTGTTTTTTATTACGATAGCACTGCCTCCATGTGCTCGACCGTCCGGATGAGAGGTAAGGTACACGCAGAACCCTGGAATACGTATTTCACTTCTTACGGTTGTGTGTGATTCTGATATCAGGCATATGTCGATCTTGTTTTCTTTTAGGAACACTTCTAGTTCATTCGTGTTGGGTGCTATGCCATTGATGTTCCAGGCTGCTATGAATAAGTAAGTCATTTTGTTAGCTTGGTGACGAGGCTAGTGATTAGACCCACTAAGGAGCCTATTTGTTGGATTAAGAGGTCCATCTTTTCGCTCTGTTTGATTAGAATATGATGTAGTGTCTGATTCTGTTGTTGGTGAGATTGTGGTAGGTCATGAGTTGTAGAGTTATGTCCGGATAATGCTTTAACGATTTCTCATGCGTGTTTGTTGGGGCTCGTATGTTGAAGGCAGATGTAGTAAGTGCAGCGGCCGAGGCGTTTATAGTAGTCTGGGTATACACCCTTTCTCGTGGAGTGCGGCTTTTGTTTCTCCGAGCTAAGATCTCTTTATATACCTCGCAGCCTTTATAGTTGGCTGGGTGGTCACAAGAGCATAGTGCGCATTTGGCTGGTGTGGTTCTATCTTTTTTTGTGCATTCTGAAGTTTTATGACCTTCTCCGCATTTGACACATCTATGAGGTCTCATGCAATTGTTCTTAGAGTGCCCATATTGTTGGCATCGCTGACACTGAACAATGCTGTTTGTTTTGCGGGGGTCTTCTATTTTAACTTTTTGGTTGAAAATATATTGGATTTTCTTGATCTCGCGATTGTGAATACTTTGTTTGACATTCACAAAGAAGGTCGAGGTGGGTCTTTTGTCCGAGCCATAACGGGCATTAATTATCTCGCCAACGATTTCATTGTTGGAGGCTTCAACTGCTTCCCTTATAGCTTGATGAGGGGTAGTGTGGTGCAGGTTTTTGATAACAAAGCGGTAGCACTTAGCGTCTTTTGGTGTGAATGTATGCCCAATAAGTCCATTTTCTCTTATGATATCAATGGTTTTTTATAGGCTTCTGTTGTGTAAATCATAACACGTATGCTGTTCTTGTTGACTATCCGGTATTTAAATTCAGGGGGGCTAATGACTGTCTCTATTAGTTTGGTTAATTCCTTTAGATCTTCTATCCCGTACAGTATAATCGGTGGAGGCTTACTAACTTGCTTGGGTTGGCCAGTTTCATCTTCTTTCAGGTCGATAGGTAGGCCAGCAAAGCTGTGTACTGTCTGGGTTGAAGCAGGTGGAGGTGACAGCTCCGTGACCTTTCGTTTTTTAGATGATGGTACACGCTGCCATGCGGGGGGCTGCTTTTCTATGACTGGCATTTGGGAATCAGATGCTGTTTTGGCTGAATTGATTAGTGTTGCGCCTGGATTAATCATTATAGGAACAGTAGCTGTACTACATACTTTGGGCGTAGGCTCTGTGAGTGAGTTAGCTCTCTGTCTAGTAAAGAGAGAAGGGTGGAATACTTGTTGAGTCATGGCCTTTTTGCTGCTTGTGGCGGCGGTTGCACGCGCTGACTTCTTAGGTGATAGCGATTCATCAGTAGTATTTACTTGACTAGGAGTCTGATGCTCCACTCCAGTCATAAATCTACTATTTTCGCTACTCATAGTAGATATTTAAATTTGTCACAGTGGCAACACTTAGCCAAATGTCAGATGACATATTGACATGACGAGATGAATTGTCAGGGAAAAGTAAATAGTTATGTGGGTATGTGAAGAAACTTCGAAAAGACGATTGTCACTTCCTAGTTTTGATCACTGTTTTCTTTTTAAATCACTAGCACTTTTTGCTACTAACAATTTCACTTAATTATCACTAACAAAAGTACATTTTTATTGGATTTCCAAACACTGATATGCAGTTTTACACTCAAAATTACGAAAATCTCCAACAGCACTTTGACGCGTGTTGACAGTTGACGTACCCCTATGCGGTTTCATGATCAGCAGTATTCATTATAATTAGTTTTATAATGCCTTATTACAAAAAGGTACCTGCTTAGGCTACACACCGATCATCATCAATCATCGAGTGAACTAAGGACCCATCTTGTGGCAGACCTACACATTATCATCATTAGATCTTCTTATGACTGCGCGACTGCTGAACATGAGGTCCTGGGTTTGATTCCCAAGTCAGGCCAAGTGTTATTGGGATTTTCCGTCGGGAATTTCTTAGTAACAGCCGCAGAGTCTGGATTAATTGTGCCCAGTTGATGGCTATTGGTTTGCCCCCTATGACATGGGACTTAAACATAACAGCCGAAATGTGGGTGTACTATTAGGTACACCTCTGCCTAACCCTTCGGGGATTACAGATGTGAAGTTATGTTATCTTATGAGGCACTAGTCTGCACTCAAAATGTAACCATAGAACTATAATATTATTACATTCTAGTGCAGACATAGTTATTCCTCAGCTACGATATGGTAGAATTCCAACATAATTCAAAGCATAATTCTGAACAGGAAATGCAACTTCGGAACTGTTGGTAACTTGGTATACTAATGAGCCTCGTCAGTGTATCACTGTTAGCCTTGTCTAACATACATTTATGAGCATTAATTTAAGGTACAATCAATTCTATGTCCTCTACCGTCATTAGACAAGGTACTTAAGACCATAGCATTAAGTTTTAAAGTATAGATTCCGCTGTGGGAATATAGCTGTGAGCGATGATGATTATTTACCTAGCTATGTGCAACAAAGCGTAGCTTTCCCACATTATGGCATAGGTCTATAATTCGCACGTTTTTGACGTAGCTATGTACATATATATCCGTTGAATTAGCTTCACTTACGCTATTTGGAACACGTGACGGACACGTTTGTCCGATGTAGTTGATTGTCAAGTTCATTTAATTATATGCGGTTAGGGGTAGACTGCACCGTGATTTAGTTCTAACCAGAAGCGTAGCGTGCCTTGGCGGGGCCCCGTATAAAAGTTTGTTTGGGGGCCCTTAGGAATGGTAAAGTAAAAATATCCTTGCATTGTATAGATTCAATCTCTTAGTATTATACGGGGTGTAAACGGACCTTTCACGAAGCCATCAACCAAGCCTTCTGTACATCAAACTAAGTAACTTTACGCAAGAATTTTTGCTGGGAAACAATTTTTTTTTTGGGGTCAAAAATCACGTTTTGCGGTAGGACTCAATCTAATGCACTCAGAACATTGTCTTGGTGGATGGATTGAATAGCACGGGGGTCGTGAATGTGTTTAAAGTAAAAATCTTACTTTAAAAACATGTATTTAAAAAAAAACTTGTGAAAAAGTTGGAACTTTGACCCCCAATATCTCCGTAACTAGAAGGTTCCCAGGTATGGTTTAGAGCAAAAAAATTATCGCATTGACGGGGAGAACAAGTGACTTTCGGCTTCGTTAAGGGTCTTTTTACACCCTTTATAATTGCATAGCACATGTGTGAGTACTATGTACTGTAAAGCTAATATTTACATTTAGTTATCATTCATTGCCCTGGGGGTAAAGAGAATGTCATGCTCACTCAAATGTCTCGCTGATGATGGCGCGTGTGTCGGATCATTTAGTTCCCTTCAAAATGGTTGAGTTGAATGGTGCTGATCCATGCGTTATGTTCGTGAACGGGCGCTGTCAGTTGGGACTGGTCATCTCTAAGCTGCCACGGTTTATTTTAATCATCATATTGGGACTTCTAATCTAACCGGATGCAGCTGAATACCAGTATTTTACATGGAGCGACTGCCCTCCACAACCCAGTTAGTACTAGGTAATACGATATGCCTTGGTAAGACTGGTTGTCAGACTTTACGGGCTACTTACGACCTAACGACTGTCAAAGATTTACAAATGACAGCCGGGACCAACGGCTTAACGTGCTTTCTGAGGCACGGTGCAAACTCGGTACGTAATGGGTGGTCACCCATCCACAGACCAACCTAGGCAAGCACGGCTTAACCTAAAAATCGACCCCAGCGGCTGTTATTATTTAGCCACGAGATGTTCTGGAGACAAAATATAGATAAAAATGGCACCTGAATAAAAAAAAATGGACAAGAACTCAGAGCATCTTTAGCATCAGATTATTTGAGTAGGCAGGACTCACACGATTTGTTTTTGTTTTTGCAGTTTTTTTTATTTATTTTCTAGTTTTGCACAAGACTTGAGCCTCTCAGCCGTGCTTGGCTATCACGTAGTCGCTATAAAGATAGCAATTTGAATGTGTGAAAAGAGTGACAAACGTAGAACGGTCAAGGGAAACCACGTCTAAATACCTGCTGGCATTTCGATCCTGCCACTTATTTGTATATATCTTATTACTTAAAGTGTTGTTTTGATTTATGACTTGGAATTCCTAAGCTTTTTAGCAAGGACCTTATTATTATGTTATTATGAGTTTCTTCCAAGAAACTGTCTGATTGGTCGAGTAGGATGTAGCTTGCTTCGATAACCAGTACAAAGGACAACATTGTGTATTACAAATTGCGAAATGAAAACTTACAGTCTGTCCTACCAGCTCCGATAAACAAGAAAAGTAATCTATGTATGAGCGAGCATCAGTTATTGTGTTACTTTTAGCTGGTAAATGATGTCTAAAACATACCGAAACAGGCCCAGTGATTAATCAACTCAGTGCCTACTCAAATACGGGGTGTAAACAGACCCTTCACCAAGCCGTGAACCAAGCATTCTGTACATCAAACTAAGTAACTTTACGCAAAAAATTTTGCTGGGAAACGACTTTTTTTTTTGGGGTCTAAAAATCACGTTTGACGGTAGAACTCAATATAAGGCACTCAGAACATTTTGCTGATGGATGGATTGAATAGTACGAGGGTCGTGGAGGTGTTTAAAGTAAAAATGTTACATTAAAAACATGTACTTAAAAAAAACTTGTGAAAAAGTTGGAACTTTGACCCCGAATATCTCCGTAACTAGAAGGTTCCCAGGTATGGTCTAGAACAAAAAAAATATCGCATTGATGGGGAGAGCAAATGCCTTTCGGCTTCGTTAAGGGTCTTTTTACACCCTTTATGGTACCTACCCCTATCACTTGTTCCTGACATCTTTTCACACCCTTTAGATCACCAGGTTGAATTTTTTTACAAGAATCTCTAGAGCAAGTCTGTTTTGACCATTTTAGGCTTCCAAAGGCAAATGGAAAAAAAAGCGGAACCCAATTTTGACATGTCAGTCTGTTCGTCAGAATAGTTTGATACCTTAAAGGCCTGCGCAGACGAGGGACTATTTGTCTGCGAACAATTTGCAACAACCAATGGACGTCAACCAATAGATTGAAAAACAACACAACAACCAATGAAGAGGAACGGTCATTTCTATCCGGCGGACAAAAGTCCGTCGTCTGCGCAGGCCCGAAATATGGTGGAATGTGTCCGACTTACTAATAAGAGAAACGCAGTTCTCAATAGGATGAAATTGTCGGTAATGGTTGTTGGAGTTTGCCATAGTATTTTAGCTAAGCCTACCTCAGAAGCAGCAAAAATATTACATACTTTTTATTAGATAAGTAATTAGATTTAGTTCATTCTGTTTTGTGTAATTTTAATAAGCTAAATTAGTTTAGGAAGTAAGTTGATATATGTAAAAGTACGATGGGATTGACATCGTCGCATTTGTGTACAAAAATCCCTTAAATAAAAAAGAATAAAAAAATAAAATAAAATAAAAAACCTTAAATATCTTGCCTTTAAGTATCCCTTGGAAGTTTAGACCCTTCTCTTAATATGATCCACTAGCACTTCGCCCTCGACACACAACATGCTGACCAGGAAACGTGTGTGGTGCCCCTTAGGCTACGTAGGTACGCACTGACAAGTGCCTCGCCTAGCGAGTTGCCTTGCGAGACGTGAAATGAAACGAACGTTCTAGAATTTTCACTGCGCGCTTGGCGCTTATATTCGTCGCCTCCCAGTATGGGCACCGTGTATCCTAGCAAGTAACAAGATGTAAAGTGACTAAGCTTCAGGCGCTAAGCATGCTACAGGAAATTATCTTTTCCCGATAGCCGTTGACACGCTAAGAAGATTAACATTGGAATGGTTTGTTACCCATTCTAAGGATTATTCTTCGTAGCGTGTCCGCGTGTTTGTGTGTATGAAGACACACAGAATCCATGCCTAGCAGTGGCGTTAACAACCACTTGACCAACGAAGCAGTTTCTACTGATCATTGTATCGCACACCAAAGGACAAGCTGTGGACAAACTCAAATGGTCAGATTGGTACTCGCGAATGTAATAAAAACTAAACTAACTCAAGACACAACGCAAAACGAGACAAAGCATACATTTGGACAAAGGCGGACGACACCTAGTTTTAAGATTATCGTCAGACCTACGGCGTGCCTAAACCAGTCCACTGCTAAAATGTAGTCTCCAATTGGAACTCTGGCTCACAAATTCTTTTATTTCAAGTCAAAACTTGGAAGTCATCGTCCTTTAAAATATCCTTTTGGTTGTGGTACCCAAAGACCTTGCCTGTGGTAAGATGTATCTTTATGTCACAAAAAGTAACTATGCTTATAGTGACGACTTATCACAGCTTAGCACGTGTTTCCTCCGTAGATAAAATAAAATATCTAATTTATTGAGGAAACAGATGACAGATTAGGTTCTAATCGTAAGGAAATTATGTTTCCCCGTGGATCTTGAGTATATTAAATAGAATCTATAATATAATGTATTCATGACTGCATAATTGAATCTCGATATAAGTGCTAAAATAGAAACAAGGAAGAAAGGAAATGTTTTGATTTGAAACATGCGTTCATCGACTGTTGAGGTTTTCTAAACTATAGTCATCTTGTCTTAGAATAGATTGTTGCTTTTTTTGAAAGGTTATGTTGTGACTTCATGACCACTACCTATAGGGTGACTGGTAATTAGTGGCCGGTACTTAAACACGTCAAACAAGTCATTATACTCATGATAACAAACAACTACTGCAGTAGGTGAATTCAGGGGGTTTGACGGAGAATGTGCATTGTGCACTTCGCAAAATGTGCACTTCTCAAAATAGCACTTCTCAAAATGAGCACTTATCAAGAAGAGCACTTCTTAAAATAAGCACTTATCAAGATGAGCACTTCTCAAAATAAGCACTAGGTACTCAAAGTGAGCATGTGTTGAGACTATCAAATAGTTGATCCGAATCTATAAGGAATAGAGAAAATACTCAAAGGCGTCTCGAGCCCGATTTTGATGAAAACTAAAACTGCATCATTAGATTTTTGCGAAACCAATATTCCTACCCGGGATTCGATCCCATTGATTTCGAAAAAAAGACACTGTATTATTACACCATTCGACAGCGTCGCTAATAAGGATCTAATTCTGGGAAATAGTGTGCAAACTTTGTCATTGCAGCCGAGGCGGAATTAATAACGTTTTAAGGATCCAAGAACTGAAGTGAAAAATGTCCACGTGTAAAAAACTACATTTTTCAATACACTTCCAAAGAAATTAAATACTTAATAAAACGAAAAGTATTTTTGTCATTATGAAACATGATTTAATTTACTTTTTCCCGCGATTTATCTTGGTTGAAGGATTGCAAAGGTAGCCGCAAAACATCCTAATATTAAAAATATAAAATTCAAATGTTAGAACACAAATTGATATTAATTTATTGACAAAAAGAAATAATCATGTTTATTCATTCTATTCTGTTTATGATACAATTTAAATATTCATAAAATATTTGGGCCTTAAAGACATGCGCCCTTTTGCTGTTTATCGTAATTATCTGTGGACATAAAACACTAGTAGAAATTAAAAAAAACACACGAGTGTGAAATACACTGCATTCTGTACCTAATAGTAGTCGATAAGAGCCAGTTTTCGAGGAAGTATATGGAAAAATATATTGGTCTTTAGAAAAAAACGAGCTGTAAGTTGCGAATGACGACTATGTTGTGATTGCCCGTTTCTATATTAAAGGCGCTTTTCCACTTAGTAGATATGTTGTTGCTGACTAAACAAACACATAAACGGACATCTATTTTCGTTTGATAGTCTATTGTTTTCTATGTTACTATATATGAGTGCTACTGTTATGGAAAAGGTATAAGAGTAACGACATTATTTTTAGTTAGATTGCCTAGTTATAATTTTATGAACATTACCATTCATTAATTTAATTTCAATTGTAAAATGATTGCAGAAATTATTTGTTTTTGATTTCTTTACTTATAACACTAATGTTTCATTATTTGTCCAGCAGAGTTTAAACTCGAAGTACGAAATGTTATTTTAGTACTTATTTACGCCCGCGATTATGCCGCGCGCTTGGTTTAGAAAATTGTCTTATGTGTTATGTACGAAAAGCGTCCTATGTACTAATCCAAGTCAAGGTCTAACTATATGCGAATATAATCGAAATCCAGTCGCTTCTATTAGGTACTAGATCCTGCCTGCATGGTATTCAGAAATTATTCCATAGGAACTTTCTGCCGGGATAAAAATGTCCTATGTCGTAACCCAGGTCATGGTTTACAGTGTGCCAAATATAATCAAAATCCGTTCAGCCGTTAAGCCGTCAAAAGGTAACCGAATCGAATTTATAATTTTTATTATAACTTCGAATTTTATAGTATAGATAATGTTAGAAGGAATGTAGTACCTGTCAGTACAATTAATGGAATAAGTAAGGTAGGAAATGGGTGTTTTTACAAACGAGTGCCCAAAAAATTTCGCATGCCGAAAATAAATATAATGATTGATTGATTATGATAAATGAGATAAAACATTATTCTGTTCATAAATACATCATAATATTTTAACTATTTAGTATTTATGTATTTCTGTCTAGACGTGTAATTATTATACTCATATCCAAAACTTTAACAAATGCAAATTGGCATTAAAATTATTTAAAAAGAAAGGAATACCAAACCTGAATTTGCTACACTTCATTTTGTAAAAATAATGTATTCATACAAGGAAAAACACTGCAAAATTATATGAAGAAACAAAACAAAATAGTTTGTTGATGAAATCACCATCGAGCTATAATATCGTCTTTTTGCTTAGGTACCTACCTACATTGCTGAAAGAAGGCTAATAAAGACTTTTGGGCCTGTAAATCTAAAGGGTGTAAAAAGATCACTAACGCAGCCGAAAGGCACTTGTTTTCCCCGTCGTTGTGATATTATTTTTGTCCTGGACCTGGGAACGTTCTAGTTACGGAGATATTGGAAGTAAAAGTTCTAACAAGTTTTTTTTTTTTTTTTTATAGCTTAACTTTAAAACAATCAATCAAAATATATTTTATTTCACATAGGCCTACATGGGCACTTATAAAAACGTCGAGAAAAAGGTGAAGATTTTGGGTTGGTCGTTTCCTATGGAGAAGAACCGGCAAGAAACTCCATGGTTACTTTTCTAAAATGTGTGGTTTTACAATATTATCATGTTACAGCATTAGTACTTAAGTGTGTGAGGACAGCGTAGGCCCGACAGTAAGTCGTTGCTTAATACACAAAAAACGTAAAACATGATAATAAATTAACAAAAGTTAACAAGCATCTAGGAATCTACAAGGCCTACCTACAATGTTCACACATTCACAAATAATCGGTAAAAAACAATCTATACAAAGGTAAGAAAATATTACAGAAAGGCTAACTTAAACATGTGACACAAATATCGTCATCAGTGCTGAACAAAAGGTGTTTAAATGATTTGAAAACTATTGTAAAAATCTGATTAAAAGGAAAGAAAAAATGAGATTGAGAATAGTTAGAGACGTCCACATATTTGTGCCGTTTATGAGCTACCAGGGAAGTCGCATGCGCAGAAGAAACTAAAGCCAAACCTCTTTATCTTCAACACAGTCCTTGATTTAAAATATGCTATATTTGTAATATGCTTTTTTAATTAGGACACGTTTGATGTAGTTTTTGAACTTTACATCGGTCAGTTCTATAACTGACTTTGGCAACTTGTTATAAAAGCGTATACCTACTCTGTTTATACGAAAAGACTGGCTAGTTTAGGTTAATCGGAATTTGGGTATTACAATTTCGTGATTAACTCGCTTATAATTTGAAGTCGCTTATAATTTTGAAAAGTCCTCGGTTTTTGCGGATATTTAAAATACCTCAATGTACCTCCATGACCCGTTTACTAGTCAATGTATCTACTAGCACAATGTTTTGAGCGAGTTACATTGAGTTTTACCTAGTCGTAACGTGTTTTGAGTAACGTGGTTTTTTTTCCCCAAATAGAAAAGTCGTTTCCCAGCAAAAAAAATTGCGCATGGTTACTTAGTTTGATTTACAGAATGCTTGGTTGACGGCTTCGTGAAGGGTCCGTTTACACCTTGTATATTCCCATAAACTTTGTTTGTTTTTGCAAAGGCTTCCCCTAAGTTATTCCAAGTATTCATGAGCCACTTCGAACCAGCTCTTGCGGTGCACTTCAAGGTCATATTACCTTCTTTTCCTGGGCCGGACTAGGCGGCGCCGTCCATCCTCAGGCACACATTGTGTGCAGACAGTGGCCCATCGGTCGCTATGCTTGCTTCCTTTTGATGCCATTAGCTAGACGAAACGTACGAAAACGGTACCTACTGTAAGATTGAAAAACTACAAACTGCATGGAAAATTGGAGATTACCGTTGTGATTTAAAAAAAAAAAAATCCCGAAACTCAATCGGCATGAAGCGTCGGTAAAACTATCCTTAAGTATTGAAACAGCCGAAAAATGCATTATTTTAGTATTACTACATCGTCTCATATGAGGAGCTTCTCGCATAAAATAAGGGGTACAATGTATCTTGCTTTGCACATGCTTTTACCCCTTACGTATGTAATTTTAAGATTTAAGAACGTTGCGATAATGCGTGGGGTAACTGCAACAAATATTCTTAATTCAAGGTTAAATACAAGTATTTTTGGGTGGAGAAATGTTCCATAAAAGGTGCCCCAGCAGCTTCTTTTTGCTGTCATAGAGTTCAGTGGCCGTCCCAAAAATTGATAGCGTTGTCATAACAGTTGTATCAATCGATACTATAAGGCAGCCATATGGTCAAATAAAAAAAATGCAAAAATTATTCTAGCTTAAATAATGTGAAAGATTTTACAGACGATTTAACTTTTTGATTTTTAAATCTTTTTTATACGATTTGTCATTTTGAATAACCAACTTTTGATCCTAATTGGTTATTCGAAATGAAAAATCATATGAGAAACCTGATGTTTTCGCAAACACCTATTCAATGTTACGCCATTTAACATAGTTCATCGACTAACATATTTTTCTTTTTCACAATATGGTGTCTGGTTGTCTTTAGTGACACTGAGCGTCACGAAGGAACAAACACACACACAGGCTGATAAACACATTACCTTTGCGTCGCGAAGTCGGGTAAAAACCAACCAAGTGCGTGGCCAACCTTGAAACAGTGAAGAGCTCCGTAGACGGGATGAATTATTTTTACATCTAAAAAAAACTGAACAAGAATCCCATATTATCTATCACTAGTCCCCAAGTAAACATAATAATATGGATAGTCGCACAGGATGAAATTGTAAGTGTTCCGTTATTGCCATTTGACTACGGAACCTTTAAAATGGAATAATAAAGCAGTTCAAGCAGTTTAAATAACATAACATAAACATAATATCACGCCTGTAATCTCCAAAGGGTTAGGCAGAGGTGTACATGACAGTACAACCACAGTTCGCCAGTTATGTTTTAGTCATGTTCCACACATTCGCACGAAGCGCTTTGCTACATCTTTTACTATGCGCACAGGCCAGGAATGGAATTCCCTGCCTGCGTCAGTGTTCCCGGGTTCATATGACCCCAATCTATTTAAGCCTGAGTTAATAGGCTTCTTTTGGGTTGGTTAGTTCCATCGTCGACCTCTCTGTCCTCAGGACAAGATTGAGGTCAAGAGTAAGGCCCCTTTAATATTAAAAAAACTAAAAACCCAAAATGCAGTACAAAACTCAAAATTAAAAAAAGTCACATTTAAAATTCAAAAAAGTTGGAAGTAGGTGGGACCCAATCCATTTTTATAATTTTATTTTTTTGAACTTTAATTTCAAGATTTGGATGTTTTTCGGTTTTGAAATTAATCTGTTAAGATTTTTCCCCCTAATTTCAAATTCTAATAATATTGTTGATGTAGATTTGTTCTTCACGTTTTTCTTTTTGTTCTGCAGTCGGGTTTTTAGTTTTTTTAAATTACTTTTTTGTTATTTCTATCTTTTTAGTTTAGTAATATGAAAAGATTTCGAGGACGATTTAACTTTCTGTTTATTAAATACGCTTTTTTACACGATTTGTCATTTCTAATTTAATTTTAAACATAAAAGTTATATATTTGTAATCACCCTTCATTTTGATACCCAACTCGATTTAGAACAACCGGGTTGGAAGAAAAAATATGTTGAACCCCACAACATGGCGCCCAAAACCGCCATGTTTTTAAAATTTTAATGATCAGTGACGCTCGCGCTAACAAGACAAATCTAACAACGTATCATTTGAACAAAGAAACTGACATACATACATACATTCATACACACATACATACATACAGGTCAAACATATAACCCTCCTTTTAGGCTTCGCCGCAGTCGGGTATTAAAAAGACGAAACTACATAATGTTACCCATATTACCAAACAGCACCCCTATACAATTGCAAAATACAGTTTCCAAGGAAACTCCTAATCCTTTGCTTATTTATATTTGAAAGCTGTGACTGCTCGACATTGTAAAAGCACTAAGGAAAGTTTAGGTAAGTCATCTTTTGAACACCCACCTCGGCAATTTTATTTCAAGCCCGTGTTATAGGGGGCGAGCTTATCGCCATCAACTGAACACAACTCCCAGGCTCCAGGTTGTTACTAAGAGATTCATCATCATCTGCCTAGCCTTTGCCCAACTATACTGGGGTCGGGATCCAGTATACCGGATGCAGCTGAATACCAGAATTTTACATGGAGTGAATGCCTATCTGACCTCCACAACCCAGTTAGTACTGGGTAATACGATACGCCTTGGTAAGACTGGTTGTCAGACTTTTCGGGCCATTGACTACCTAACGATTGTCAAAGATCTACAAATGACACCCGGGACCAACGGCTTAACGTGCTTTTCGAGGCACGGAGGAAACTCGGTATTTAATGGGTGGTCACCCATCCTCAGATCAACCTAGGCAAGCACGGCTTTACCTAAAGATCGACCTGAGCGGCTGTTATTATTAAGCCACGAGCTACTAAGAAATTATTGGTGGGAAAACCCAATAACATTTCGCCCTACCTAGAAATCGAGCTCAGGACCTCATGCTCGTTAGTAGCAGATTCGATCAGTAGACCAACGAGGCATTACCTAGTCATTATTTCCAACGCGTAGTCTAAAACGTGTAAAACCGATTTTAGTTTTATTTCCATAACTGGTGATAGACCTTGACATTACATCCAAATACTAGTTTTATATACGGATGAAGGAAAAATGCTCGTTGAGGTAAAGCATAAAAATGATAGACTTGTAAATAGCTCTTTAAAAAGCACTAAACGAATAAACGTGATGTGTTTGTACTTCAAATGTTTTATCGTCAATCTGTTCTTGCTCTTGTTTTGCGACAATGAATTTTTAATTTGGCATATAAAAAATAAATGCATTTATTTAAGTATTTTGATAAAATGCAGAGACAGATCTCAAATTGTTCCTGTTCCATTGCTTAATTCAGTGTTGCTAAAATAATTATAATCCTGTACGTGGAGTTGCGGACACCAGCCCGATCTTACTAATATTATAAAGAGGAAAGATTTGTATTTTTGTATGTGTGTATGCTTGTAATGAATAAACTCAAAAACTACTGTGCCGATTTCAAAAAAAATATCACCATTAGAAAGCTAGATTATCCCTGAGTAACATAGGCTATATTTTATCCCAAAATGTTTAAAAAATAAATGTGCACCCGTGCAAAGCCGGGACGGGCCGCTAGTATAATACATTTTTGAGTCCTCAATTCCGTATTGCTCATAAATGTGTCTGACATAACACGATGATCTTAGACACCCGTCGCGGTTCGACACCAAAAAGGGTAGAAATTATACCAATACCACGTTGAACATAAAGGTTAATGGCCTCAGAACCAGTCCTGACGTACCAGGCGCTGCTGCCCGTTAGCCTGGGATATATTTGCTGGTCTAGTGGTTATCACCTCAAGTTTAGTAGACGTAGATATTAGTAATGCGTGGACGAAACTATGACACCTATTATTTAGTATTTGCAATTTTATTGATGGTTAAAGATTGAGGTCGGAATAACATAACGTCATAACATCATGTCGGTAATATCCGAGGGGTTAGGCAGAGTTGTCCCTATAGCAGGTACAATCACATTTTGTTAGTTATTTTTAAGTCTCTTTTAATATGGGGAGAGCCTATTGCCATCAAGCTGGAACAAAAACATACTCCAGGGGGATACTGAGAAATTCCTGAGAGAAATACCGACCAGGGAATTCACCCCAAAAAAGTTGAGATTGGAATGTTTAATCAAAAATTGTTTCAAGGCCAAGTTGGTTGGAAAGATGAGTCTTCCTCTGAACGGCACGTTTCAATACACCTATTAAATAACTAGTGTAATGTCCACCTAATCAGGTCCCTGATTATAGCACATTACCTTAACTATATCCGTTGTTCGGTAAGGTCACTGGTAGCATCGAAAAGATTCATCATACTTCTGCTATGATGGATGATGATGATGCTAGTGCCAACAATCATATCCCAGAACGTGTAACACTGAAGGACACAAGGAGTTCAACTGAATCATACAACCCGTGTACCGAAGTGTTGGCTCAGTGGTAACGTCCCTGACTTTTGAGTGGTAGGTACTGCGGTCCAACTCAGCCAGGCACATAATTTGTGTAATTTATTTCATCACCACTGCTCTCAAAACGTTGAAGGAAAACATCGTGAGGAAACCGGCCTGTCTAGCAACCCTCACTGGACACGCATAGACCACAGAGCGTAGTGAGGACTCTAGCCAGGTGGACCGACGCCCTGGTTAGAGAGCCAGACAATTGAAGGATGCGGGTAGATGAGATCTTCTCTCAGTATTGGGTAAATTCCGGATAAAGAAGAGATTGACAACCATAACCAAGTAGGATCAAATTGTGCATATGTGTTTACACACTAAAATAATGATCTCTTGCGTAGGTGGTTTATCCAGCAGACCCCAAAATTCGTGTACGTTTGGGAAAAGGTTAGGCAGATGATGAACGTACATGGCTACTAGGCTAGTCTCCGTTAAGATTGTCAGGAGGACATTGGTAGACCGAAAGCGGTCTCTTCATTCTTATCTCGGCATGAAATTCCTAAAGCCCTTTTGTTCCAATGACATAAAAATTCACAAGAGTAATTTCTCGAAGCTGTAATGTTGCACTGCTACGTAACATTTCAATAATGATGATAATGTGTTGTATTACAATTTATATTCATTTCAATTTATATCAATTGGTCCTATGCTTACCCTTTACATAAAACAATGACGTGTTTGAATTGGCAATATTATATTCAAAATTAGCACCGTGAATAGACTTACTTCCTGAAAACATTATTATGGTGTAATAAAAGCACTCATACACTGTCATACAATCACATACTCGAGTATTCTTCTACTCTACCTTAAATAAATACCTACTGTAACTATACGTTTGCCTATCTGGTTTAAAAAATCTGATCCGTATTACAAATATCGCAATATATTGCAATCTTTGGCACCACTTTTGTTAGATTTCCTAATATGTATCTTAGTGGGGACCTGGTGTCCTAAAATACAGGCCTCGGCTTTGTTTAGGCGCCAGTATCCACAAATTGGGCGGGCCCAAACAAGGGATCATTTACTGTTTCTAAAGCCCCAATAAGTTATCCTTAGCGCAAGGTTTTTAACTTTTTTTCGCAATATTCTACATAATTAATTTTTTTTAAAGAGTTAGTACAGCCGCCAAATTTAATTTAACATATAACATACCTATAGTTTTTTTTAGTCACAAAGTTTATGAAATAATAAACTTATAACTCAACTTTAAGCTTAAATGTTGGACAGTGCCATTTCCCGATTCAAAATAAATATAAAAAATAAAATATCCGTGGGTCCAAGGATGAGTTATTGGGCTGAAGAGACAGTAAATGACCCCAAACAGTTTGGTGCATCGTTAGCCACATTGAACGGGTCGAGGTCGAGAGGACCCTGTATTTTCTCCGCTCTTCTCCTCTGTGGAGACAACCACAAGTTTTGCGCAAAATCATGCAATACGAGTATATTAACACCCATTCTTAATGTAGCCGTGGAAAACCGAGCGCTGCTGCAAGCCACCCTACACTACTTTTTGGTGAATCGGTGTCCGCAAAATTTCTCATCTACACTGAAAAGCTAACCAGGAAAATTGTAACTCCCTCCCTCGTTGGCTCTGAAGTGCCGTGCCTGAACGACGTGGACGACGTCTGGAAAGCGGCTTTCTGGATAGTGACCGTGGGATAAGCCGCTCCACTAGTTGGTAAGGAGTAATCTTATTAATACGTCTACTAGTACTGCTGAGCGTGCCCATCTACGGATAAGTGGCAGTTGGGCCTCAGGCTTCAGGCGCTACCGTCACCCAACAAAGGCACTATGCTGGGTGACACAACCTTCCGTCTCGCGAGTTGTCTGCATTTAGGCGCTTCTTGTGGAGCTCCACATCATATGGAAGCAGTCGACTGCCTCGGACAGCATGGCTTTTGCTGCAGTAAGAGTGCAGGTCGGATAGCGCGGCACGCTAGCACTGTAGACATCCATCCGTAGTACTCTTACCACCGCCAGTGTATCAGCTGTTTTAGAACCCAAAGTCTTGGCACGCGAGGATGGGAAGAGACAGACGGTATGACCATAATGCCTTGGATGGTTAGGCTAGATGGGTAGGCCTTTGGTGCGGGATGCAACTTACGCCGACACCCCCATTCCATCTTCATAGCACAGGGTGCTGTGTGGGGACGTCTACTGCATGTGCTGAAAACAACAGCACAAATGAAGAGGGGGGTAACTCCGAGGGTTGTTAAAAGCTTCCCTAAATAAAGCTGCCGTCTTTCATATAGGTTTTTAAAACACAAGTCTACTGGCTGGATGCAACAGGCATAGGTGGTAGACTGTTATTCTATATAGTGGTCCTTGGAACTTAGATAAACACTTTTATTTTGTAAAAAAATCCGCCAGGTGGATGGGAACGCGCCACAGCAACACTTATCAGCAAACGACTTTAGTAAAAAAATGTACGTAAGAAAACGTGCCTATTAGATCACATGCACAATCAGACCCTGAGGAAACGTGATCTTATTAAAAGAGAACATCCTTGCGAGGTGCACCTGATGACTCACTTAGATGAAGCGTGTCATGGAATCTTACAGATTGTCTCCAGACTTTAAAAATACACACGCTTGTAATCCCTGCAGGGAGGCTGAGGTGTACTTAATAGTACACCCACATTTCGCCAGTGGTGTTTAAGTCCCTTGAAATAGGGGGCGGACCTATTGCCATCAACAAAGTAACAATATGCTCATTACAATAAATGCCAAGGGGCGGTAATAGGGACCTATTATGAACTATTCATCGTTACCATCATCAAGAAAACAATTATCTTATTAGGAACAGTGACCAGGTCGTTTTTATAATAACAAGCCTTTAACATATGACAGCTATTTCCGTGCAGCTTTTACGTATTAATGTACGGCTTCCTACGTCAGTGGCTGATTAGAGAATTACATCCATTGTTATTTGTGTATGTAGGAGCTTAATTGGAGTAGGTACTAATGGAGCGATGTATGTAATTTGCAACATGTGAGACGGATTAAGAGGGTTTTGTCAAACGATTTGAAGCGTCATGCGATGCTAAATGTGAACGTGTCTGAACTGATTACATGTTTACATTTGCTTTTGATTGTTTGAGGGGCTTTTGGGTGAATAGACAGCTGCACTGGTCGATTTTCAAGGTTTATAAACGCCCGATCCGAGGATGGGTGACCAACTGTACATCCGTTTCGTATCGAGACTCCTCCGAGCCTCGGAAAGCATTTTAAGCAGTTTGTTCCGTTCATCATTCGTGGATTTTTCACAGTCATTACGTGAAGTCAGAAAGCCGTAAGTCTGGGCAAGGGGTATCGTGTTATCCAGAAATAATTTCAATCATCATCATTATAATTTTTCTGATTCCCTTGTTTTTATTTTCGTTAACTACTTGAACTATATTATATGGTGTTTCGCAGATAGAAATTTCATAGAATTTCGTTTCGCAGCAAATGTAATATTTAGTCCTTATTATTTCGAATATTAAATGATAAAATTTCACACAAACACAATTCAGTGAATTTTATAATCACATTTTTTTATTTAACAAACTTATCCAACAAAAGAATTGTTTTTTAACAAATATTATTTGTTTAGTGTAGTTTTCCATGTTATTTTATTTCAACTTAAATGTAAAAATAGACGTTATGCTATCCATAATTTTATAAATAAATATGGGTACATATTTTAGATCCCCAAGATATAAACTAAAGTCTAGTTTGGGTTTCACCGTTCAAATTGCTATGTATGTTTAATGTACATGATTATTAATAAATAATTAGAAATTTGAATTTGAATTTGAACGTCGACAATTAAAATACCTACGAGTAAAATGTCATTGTTCATAACATCGAAAATTTTAATATCGATTGTTTCGAAATTTCGAAAATTGCAATGTTTAAGATCCGTTAATAGCAAACTTAACCCTTAAAAATCTGTTTTTACTCGCACCCTTCTGTCCCCTCCCCTAGCCCAAAAGCAGACGCGACTGCATCAAAATCTAACGTGTGCCTGGTTTAGAAGTCCAAATAAGCGGTCATACATACTAAGATGATTATTTTATCATTATTTAACCTTATAAGTAATCCTTTTAGGAGAGCTGTTCATGTCCTGAAGATAATTTCTATTTGCTGAAATGATGATATGACTTTCATTTAATTCATTATAACGAAACTTAGGGACTTTTAATTTTAAAAGTGGCTTTGAATGACCGAGCTTAGGGACAAGCTACTCTTCCCAGCTTTTTTCAGCTTTTCTTTCTTCTTCTCTTGCTTCTCTTCTTCGCATGGGAGGACTAGCCCGCAAAATTTCTAGTATTAGCTTACCGGCTTTCATATCCTTGGTCCACGACACTGTGAAATTAATCAGGAATTATTTCATCATCAAAATCAATCAGTTTGGAAGCCAGGATAATCAGGAATATCCTGGCTTCTTCTTGATTAATTTTGATGCGCCGTGCTTCTCCGAGGCTATCGATGCTTGGAAACTCGCTTCCCAAATACTGAAGAACTTGATTATCCATATTCGTAGAGACGGTGGGGCGAGACTCTGCAGAGTAGTTCAGAACAATCTATTGAACACGTATGCTACTACTGCTGAGCGTGAGCGCCTGGCTGGCTGTGGGTGAGTGGGACTCGGGTCGGCTTCACGCACTGCCGTCGTCGAGCATAGGCATATAGTTCGACGACACGGCCTTCCGCCTCGCTGCTTCTTTACGCCTTGGTGCCGGATGCTGTTCTCCTCATCGCTGTCATTGTGGTGAAGCTGTCAACAGCCTCGATCACCACAGCCTGACACGCATTCGAAGCGCGTTACGCGTACAAGTTCGGCGGGTTTTCCAGGTGAAGGGTGGAACTCCATCAACTCCTGTAGTATACAGACATCGTGGCTCTCAGGAAATGATATCACGTGAGCCATTGTTTTACGACCCAGATAATTAGGAACTATTTAGGGACTAACCACACGAAAAAGAAGAAAAAACGACCCAGATCAGGAAAAACTGAGCTTAATCTCAGGCAGAGGACATTTACAAAGTACCTATTTTCCGTTGCTTGTAAATGTTGAATTGGAATTATTTTTCCTGCTTTTAATGTTCGAATTATGTATTGGATTTATTGGTTATGAATACAATATTAATGTTATCGTTTGTTGTTTTATGTTGTATTATTTGATGATATTAATTATTTAATGAACCAAATTGCATTGTTATTTATTGATTTTTTTTTAACAATTTATTTTTATGTACTTAATTGGAGAAACATTTTGTATGACTAACGGCGGGAGTCGGGACATAGATAGTTTCTGATAAATTATACTACCTACTGTTTACTTATGTTCACAAAATAAATGAATTTGAATTAATTACGAAGATAAGGAGGGTGAGGGTAGCGAAGTAAAAATCCCTTCCTACTATTGTTCATTCAATTTACTCAATTCAATCAATCAACTCCTTGCTTGGAGTGTCCAAAATGTCCACCTGCACTGTAAGGACTCAAGGGCTGGCCCCAAGAGATTTGATAAGAGATACTATCGATATGAAAGAAGAAGAAGGAGTACCTAGTTGATTTATGTCTCAGTTACCTATGTCTATTGCACAAAGTTTTGCAATAATATTTATTACGTACATGCACCCATTCATGGAATTATTTCATATCCAGAACTTGGATAAATCTGAGTCATTGGTTTAAAAATATTTAGCAAAGGTATTCAGAATCAATATTACCGGCAGAGTATATTTTAGTATGTAATGTATATAACGCTAATCTCCGAAAACACCCAACCGATTTTAAAGATATTTTGTGAATGTGTGAGCTTGGGTCCAGCTTGATAGATATGATAGTTTTGGACCCGATAGGTCGTGCGCACAGGGTGGGGGGTTGCTATTTATTTTTTCGAAATATCATCATCTGGTCGTTGGTCTAGTTGGTGCAAGCACCATTGCTGACAATGAGGACCTGAGTTCGATTCCCAGGTCGGGCAAAGAGTTATTGGGTTTTTCCATCAGGAATTTCTCAGTGGCAACCACGGAGTCTGGATTTGTGCCCAGTTGATGGCAATAGGTTCGCCCCCCATTACCCGGGACTTAAACATAACTGGCGAAATGACCCTCTGAATGAGTTAGGTGTACTATTAGGTACACCTCTGCCTAACCCTTCGGGGATTACAGGCGTGATGTTTTGTTATCATAATCTGCCTAACCTTTTTCTAATTATGTTGGGGTCGGCTTATCTCCACAACCCAGTTAGTAGTAGGTAATAAATACCCCTTGGTAAGACTGCAGGTTGTCAGACTTTCGGGACTCAGACTACCTGCAACGACTGCCAAAGATCTACAAATGACAGCCGAGACGAACAGCTTAACGTTCTTAAGGCACGGATGACACTTGGTATGTAGCGGGTGGTCACTCATCCACGGACCAACCTAGACAAGCGCGGTTTAACCTAAAGATCGACCCAAACGGCTGTTATTATTTAGCCACAAATATCTTTATAATGTACTAATACTTAGTTTTGGGAAATTATGCGAGTGACCATATTTTTGCACTGGCAAAGGATTTTGTCAAGGGGTGCCAATTTTATCATGTTTACCTTATTAAGTATGTGTGTTTACTTTAATAATGGTGATGGCCAGAAGTCATTAGTGATGATGAATTCAACTTCCTTGGACAGATTGATCGTTGGAACACTGAAATCAAATCAAGGTATTAGTGTCACTTATGTAGCATTGAAGTCATATTATAAATTGCTGAAATTATAGTCTAGGGTTGAAATTAACGAATGTAATTTCAGGCGACACGTGTAAACCTTGAATTGAAACATTATTATAGCCTAATGCGTATTGGCTTGATTGTGTACAGGTGCCATGTGAGGAAAATTATAGGATGAGGATGAGATTATGATGAGTATGATTAATGAAATTTTCAGGAGCGTGTGTGCAGGCTGCGCGGCGCGGAGGCGCGGGCGCACGCAGGCGGGGTGCGCGCGCTACCATAAAGTGGCCCCCGCACCTCGCGGCCTTCAGTTCAAGCTGAGACCCGCGAACGCCAACACGCTTTCGCGACGCCCACTCTCGCACCGCACCGCCGAGGAACAACACGCGATAGTGTTCACTTGTGAACGAGTTGCGCGCCCTTTCTCTCACGCAGTGTGATCGTGCTTCGGTACGTGGATGCAAAACCGGACTACTCTCTTAGCACGAGCCAGCTACCAGGAATCCGCAGCGGTTTGGACCTCTGAAATTTTTCAATAGGTAAGTTATTTTTTATTTGTTTTTATTATCAGGCACAGCGACTGTCTGCTCTTGCGAGTTTCCGTCCGAAGTGGATAATGTTGTTTCGATCTTACTTTCCAAAATACCCGCACCTCCTTGAAAGGAGTGCGGCCGCGCGGCGGCGCCCCGTGCGCAGGCGCCTTCACCACTTGACGCGATCTGCGAAACCTACTCGCTGATTATGCGTTGGCGTTCTGCGGAGACTCGGCTGAACAAGTTGGATTACCGACCACAGTTCACGTTGTCCTGTTAAGGTTAACAGCTTCGACGGTATTTGTAAATATTCAGTGTCCGCCGTCTCATTTTAAACTATTCACGGCGCGACGATTACTGTATATGCCTTTTCTAGATTTAAGTATTTTTGTTTGAATATCTTGCGTCGATGTCACAGTGAAATGTGTTGCGATTCGACGCGTATGTTTGTTTCTTTTGTTCGCGCATAACCCACTCGCGAGTGGTGTACTAAACCTATGTTCACAGCGCGATACCTGACTGAGTCGTTACATTGTGAATTAATAGTAAAAAAATATATAAAGATTTGTCTTTCAGGCTGTAAGTAATACAATTAATAGTTAAACTTAGGTTTTCACATACACCAACGTCTGTGGTCCCACTCTTGTATTAGCAAGTACGTGGATATCTTTCGTTATTGATTTCGTACACGATTAATTAAGATATAATTAATATAATGTAAGAATTTATAAAAAGTACAATATCAGTGTAAATATTCATATAATTACATTCAACTCTTGTAATTTCTAATGATATATATATATACTTTATATATATATATCATTAGAAACTTATATTTGTTATATTTGGAACTTCGTATTGTCCAAATTTCATAAACATGAATTAATAAACGAGAAGAATATAACGTAATGAGATAATTCATTACTTTATATTCTTAGGTGCGTAGACACTATTTACATATTTAATATTGAACGCGTCAAATTATTTTGCCTAGGGAAAGCTAAGAACAAATACTAAAAATAAAAATTAATTAAAGAAATAGCTTTAAACTTTTGATTTAAGCGTGTATAATTTACGTACTAGTTGCGAAAATGCAACATAATATCCAAATAAATAATAGTCTTACATAGTTATAAATCAATTTACGATAATTAAGTGTTGCAGATGAATATAAGCTACCTATTAACCTACATCGTTTTCGAACATAATATATTCGATATTTACTTAATAAACTAGATAATATCGTTTTGCCTTATATGGAAAGTAATGGTAACAGACATTGATAAAAAAATAAAAGGAACAAAAAAAAAATCATTATCTGACACCTGTCCAAAACTTCCAGAATGTTGAACTAGATGTCGCTACAAGCGAGCTTTTCAGGACCTATCCATAAACAATAAAAATATCCCCACAGTTGAACCATTTCTCCCCACTTATTTTTAATAACCACAATACAATGACAGTAAAAAATAAAGTTGCGACTTAATAACAGATTGACTTAATACCTCACGGGGAAAATGATATTTTTACCTCGTTATTGTTAAGACACATAGCTTATTAACTTGCTAATATGATATATAAATCTCTTGTACTAAAACGGTTAACCTACAATTAAATAAATTGTCATTTCATTTAGCATTACCAAATTAGTAAAGATATCAAGTGCATGGTCCAAATACTGTTTAAATACATTAAAAAAATATCTTCGGTGTGTACATTTGACAGTGGGCACTGCTTACAAATTAATAATTAATTATAGCCATCAACTTATCCAACTGAATTTAACATTTACAAATGGACCAAGAAAACGTTTTTAGAAAAAAATAACCGACGGGTCGCTTCTAATTCGACGAAATAATATAAAAGCTTACATGTACGTACTCGTAGGTTCAACTTGAAATTGACCAACCTTATTTTTTGTCTAATGTTAAGTAGAAAATATATTTAGATTCACAACTAACTGAAATTACTTAAGAGCGTTTACGACTTACGGCATTTCATACAAACTTTCAAGTGTAATGAAACTTCGTAGGCATAAGCAGGACACATAAGTCTAAAAAGTAATCAGAGACCATTTTCAAAATGACTTAAAAAAAAAGATAATTGAAAATTTCTGTTTAAAAAGTCTGAAATCGGTCTAATTTAGCCGCAGCACTATTTTTCGATAATTTTCTCCAAAAACTTTTTAGACCCATGTATCCTGCTTATACGTATGAAGTTTCATTAAAATCGATTCAGTCATTTCGAAAAAAAAGGACTTAAATGTTTGTATGAAATGCCATAAGTAGTAAACGCTCTTAAAAGTCAATATAGGTAGATTTTGTTTAGTCAAAGGATGCGTATGTTTTATCATTTCGCATAGTATGGTGTAACAATCCCTGTTTGTATGTCCTTTGTGTAACATAGTGAATGAGTACAGGCCTATGGCTATTATACAGCGGGTGTCGTAAGTGGGGTGACGAAGCCTGAGGACATGTTTACGTTCTGTCTGCGATTTCGAAACAGCCGAGAATCAACGTGTGTAATGTATTTCCGAAGGCTTTTCTCCATCTTATCACGCGTTCTTAAAATAAGGTAATTAAATTATTTTCATGCAAGGCTGCATGGTGGCCCAGAATTTTTATCATAACGATGTCGTAAACAGGAAAGTTATTTTTAAGTTTGTAATTAGCGGTAATCTAACATGAAAATTGGATCCCATTTTTGCCGGTCTCCACTAAGCGAACGTATCATATCCATAGAGGTATAACGCCCAGAGGCTAGAATGCAAAAAAAAAAAATACGTTAATCTAGCATTATATTTTTTATCCAAGTAAGTTGGATCCCATTTTTGCCAGTCTCCACTAACGTATCATATCCATAGAGATATAACCTCCAGAGACCAGAATGCAAAAAAAAAAAAAACGTTAAACTAGCATTATATTTTTTATCCAAGTAAGTACGTAAGTGACAACTATTTTTAACGATGACATTAATCTATCGTAAGATATCCTCGTATACAAGACATTAAAGTTACTTAAGCGATTAATATCGAGCCAATTAAACGTTTTATATAAACATCATAACGACGCGGCGGCGGTTTTAATGCGGACGAAAAACGTTTAAAAATAATGTGTCGTTACTTATTTCAAATTAACTGGATATAACTAGTTTTGTCTAGCCGCGCGCTGGTCACTGCTGTCGTGAAGAAACACGGAGGTGGTCGCAATGTTACGTAATCTCTTAGAGTTTAAGTTGTATTTAAATAACACTGAACTTAATTTTGTATTCGGACGATGAAAGCGGCTAGGTCGATTTGGTTTTAGTTCTAGAAGTTTACTTTTCGGCGTCTACGATTAGTCGTTGACGCTGATTCGAAATTCGTATTTTTGAAACGGTCTCTCAAATATACGAACTAATAGTACACCCACATGTCGCCAGTTAGGTTAAAGTCCCTTGTAATAGAGGGCGGGCCTATTGCCATCAACCGGGCACAAATCCTTACTCCATGGTTGTACTGAGAAATTCCTGTGGAAAAAAACACTGCCCGACCCGGGAATTGAACTCAGGCTACATACTCAGTAGTAGGCTTGCGATCACTAGACCAACGAAGCAATACTTTAGTAGATAATACCCTATTTGAAAACACCTTCTAGTTAAAATATTCTAAAATAATCACGAATAAATAACAATCAAAAGAACGGAGAAATAATTGGTAAACAAAAAACAAAATGTGCATCAGTTGCATTGCAATTCTATTCTAAATCTGCTAAACCTATTTCATAACATACACTTTATTACAAGCGGGATAGGGTCTAATTTATAGAAGTATAATAGGAAAACGAGTCCCGTTCTAAAGTTTACATAATGCCGTAATGACTGCCTTGCGTGTTGTCTTTACTTATGTGAGAATTTTACAAAGCACTCAATTCAAGAATATCGAATCGTTTTGCTCGATTTACGAGTACTAACAGAACAGCGTGATAAGGCTAAATACCTTAAATACTGTATTGCATGACTGTTTTTAGTCATGGACCTTCGGATAAAATGAGCTTGTATCTCACGGACAAGACTCCGACATAACCCTCCGCTGTCCCCAGGACGGAGGAGGATATGCATCAGAATTTCTATGAAAAAAAGGACTTCAAAAGTTTCAGAAGTGCGAAAATCAATCAATGAAAGGCACACCGGTTATAAATAAACATTAAGAAGATAATAACAGTAAGTAGGCGCGAGTTTACCTCATTAAGAGGAAGCCACATGAGGTGTTTTGTGAAGGCGCCGCGTTTTATCGGAGCCCTGGGTCAGCAATACGTGACAGCGCGTAGCTAGGTCACCACTACTAATGGGAGACAGATATTTACCTACTTAGAGTACATAGTTACCTTTCGCACAGATTAAAAATATACTGGATAATGCGTCAATGACGTGGAATAATGAAGTAATGCTTGTCAATAAAAAAGCTAGCATCGATTTGAATTTGGAACATTTATTTTAGTTCTGTGTCTTCCCGCCTTCGCAACTAAGATGGCGGAGCTGTAACATTTTTTTCTCGTTTTATTATTAAACAGTTTGCACTTGAATACTGTTTAAATAACTTATTAATTCGCCATAGTGTTATTTAGCCTCGATTTGATTTCACGGTGCATATTTCATGTTCCACAGTTCATGACGAACTCTATAAAGTTAAACAAACCATTTTCACCTTTATGTGTGCTACTAACACACATACAAAGAAATAAAATTGATTATTTTTTACTTGTAATATTTACTTCTACGGGTTTTTCCTTAAATTCTTAAGAGTGATGGTAATCTTTAGGAAGGTACAGTTGGTTTATGAAAACAAAATGGTTGATATTCATCTCTGACAGTTTCATATTTTAAATTTTGTTGTTATCTCTCTGTTTTTTGCATAAAGTAAATATAGGAAGTGTTTGATTGATTAACAACACGGGTATTAATAAGTAGGTACCTAAGTTAATCAAATAAATTATTTTGATGGTCCTGTGATATTAAGTTTTCAACAGCGTGAATAATGTTTGTATTAAGGTAAAAGTGGGCTATACCGGTTTGTCACAATAGTTCTCTAAAGCGCTGCACCGTAACGTTAATATTGTAAATTTAATATAATTTATTTACTTTATTTACACAATCTATTGACAGGTTCTTTTCAACACTAGATTTGGCAATTTTTACATGTCTTTACTGATACTGGTAAAAAATATTTATAGAATAATCTGCGTAAACGTGTTTTATTACGAACCTAATTAAATTGACAAAGCGACGCCATTAAAAGAAATGAAAACATCACGTTTTAGTGATTTGGTGGAACGATTGGTGACGGTACTAGCGGTACTAGCGATTATACCTATCCTGACAACTAGCGTTCTTGTACAATTTTGTTATTTGAGAAGACAAAAACATAACAAAGTATTTATGTAGACGTTTCTCGTTCATGTATCGATGCGATATCATCTTGCTTGATGTGAACCAGATTGATCTCACCAAACCATAACAGAGGCGTTTGTCTTCGTGTCAGAACCAAACATGATAGCTTCAATTTACTTTCAATACATTTCAATATAGAGTAAAATGGTTTTTATGCTCGGACACGGTACACATTCGACGGATGACTATTCAGAACTAGAGGTTACTGACAGGAGACAATGCTACCGGAGATAGCGTTGTACGTCTGCGGAGGCATTCTTTTTCGTTCAGCAAAAGTCAATTATTTCCAGGTTATTTTGAATTTAAGAACACGCCTATTGCTGATTGGAACCGGTCTTGGATGTGGATGCCGAGATATAAGTGCGGGAACTGGTTACCTGAGAGCGTCGGCCGTATGTCGATTTGGCAATGTAGGCAAATGCACTCGGACAGTCAGTCAAGGCTTCAGTTATTGAAAATAAACAAGCAATGCATTAACTGACCCATTTAACCGTAACTAAGTGAGCGTTTACTTTTTTTCTCACCGTGAAAAATAAAAATAAATTAAACATGTTGTAGAAAACGTGCTTTCTTGTGACGCGATTAACGTTATATATTTTCTTAGAATGAGAGATGATTACTGTAGAGATTTATAATAATAATGTGGTGGCATTATCGTAAAGGTCATATATTTTACACAAGAAAATAAAACGATATTTTCCGGCGATTGCGTCAGTTACCGGTTTCGAACCGAATAAAAGAAAACCGACAGGCGGAGCGCATTTTTGGTTTTAAATATAATCAAAATTTATGTTAATGCGGGAACGTGTGGTTGAATTTTGAGAATATTGATGAGTACAAGAACAAGGATCTCGTTCAAGTTTGTCATGAGGTGTGCTTTTTTCCTCACATCAGAGACCCGCGAAGAACCGTTAGTGTATCTTACGACAGTATCCTGTTAGCAAACATCGTGATCAGCCTTTCTAGGTTAACTTACGTTAGAGACGAAAAACTTGTCGGCTAAACTTCTGCTAGTGCGGCCCAATTTATCCACGTAGGTATCTTGCAATTTATCATTCACGCAAATGAGTATAAGCTAGCGCTAGATTGGTACAGCTACATCCTGGGGGGTTACCATGACCTCTTGACGATGGCGCTAGACGACTGTATAGCTGTCTCTTTCCCACGCTGGAATACTCCCGCTTTAAGACGTCATGGTAGGCCACCTAAAGTTTAACCTTTCATATTCCTTTTGTACCGCTTCTCATATCTCGTTTACGATATTTGCAGGCTGTACACGTACTGGAACTTTACAGGCATTTTTTTCTTTGGCTTAAAAAGGACCCGTCACTTCAAATATTCTACATTGTAATACGTATGTGCAATATCAAGTCCTCTTTTTATTGCAACCTTCGAGACTCATCTTCACACCTGCATTTCTTGGACCTCCCGCGGGGGCTCATGGCTACCTCAACTGGGTCAAGGTATAATATTTAGCACATACTCATAAATAGCGAAATGTCCGTACATAGTTGCCGTCGTGCCGTCTGACTGTACTGTGTAAACAATCTTGAGCCTTTTAGTCACCCGTATAAGTTTACAAGAAGATGCAGCGTCCCCGATACGTGTAAACTTGTCAAACACGTATGAACCGCTCGCTTTCTCATTAGCATATAAACGGTGACAAATAATATCGAACTAAATTCTTAATACGGAACCCTTTCAAATGTTTTACGCTCCTAATACTAATTATGCGATAAGAGCTTAGTGCGGAGACAGTTATGTTAATGAATAGCGCGAGATAGGAACAGGTTCAAATCCAACGGTTGCCATTAAGATGGGAGCCCTTATCTTAGGATCATTAGTCAAATTAATATTTGTGGACAGATGGGCTGTGTTTACATCGTTAAAATATGTCTACGATTTTCGTAATGGCTTTAGTAGGTGACTTTATACAGGGTGTAACAACCTTCTTAATATTAAACTATGAAAAAGTTTCGACGCACTTTATCTTCTTCATTTGTTGTTTACGTGAAAAAAGAAAAAATACGTGTCCAATATTTTTTGGAAATCTGACGGACTTAAAGTTTTTGGTCAACTACCCTATTTACAATGACGTGCGAAATATGTATTCATTATTAAACAAAGGTCGAAAATTGATCTATTTTCATTACAAGCAGCATATTAAAATTTAAAAAGTCCCGAGGGCTCAAGGGGCAATTGCTTTCAAAGCGTTTTGTATTACTGCAACAATTTAACAACAGCTACAACAGCATTGACATACAGCTTCTCGGTAACTTGCAAATCAAATACATTTTTTTTAATTTGAATATTAACACTATTTACAAACGACAAATCTTTAATAGTAATAAAAATATGTACAAGTATCAAAAGGATTACCTACAGGGCGTCTAAAAATTTGTCCACATCGCTGTCAACAGGAAAAGTGCCCAGAAGGCTGGTAGCATTGCCACGTTGGATGGCAATGCTGATCCTTTGGCCAAAAACCGCTTGGCGATTTCCCGAAATACTAAATACATTTTCTAGGCCGTTCACTTATCCTAAATGTCGATAGTACATAAAATCTTATATACTTACGTTTCAAATAGACAGCCACAACAATATTGGGCCGTTTTAGCGTTTCTGAGGTCCAAGCACTAAAGTCGTTTGCTGCGATAAGCAGTGTTATAGCCACAAGTCTCATTTATTGCTGTACATTTCTGGTATCAGACTTTCCTGGATCATTGACCTTTAAATTACTCTACAGACCTTTTGTCTATACATAGGATCGGAGGTACGTAAATACCTCATAGCGATACGACTAATGGTTACTTTAAAAGTAGCCTGGAAGGATCAGGGTTTTCGAAGTACGGTTTATGGCATAGAAAACTCTTTATTACACCAAGTGTAAAAAAGTAGATATTACACTTCAGGTGACACAATGGACGATCTTAGAACTAAAAACGATCTTTTCAAGAGGATGAGGGACAATACTGCAATATTCACATCTGCTACTACGTAGCTCGTAGTTTCAATAGGTATGTTCATTATAAAAGTAAATATATACTTCTATAAGTACTATAAAGAGTAAAATTTGTTTGTAAGTTTGTATGTAGGTAATCGTTGAAACTAATGTTCCAATTCAAATTTTGTTTTCACTGATTGAAAGATTCATTATTCGTGGGTGTTATAGGCAATAAAATTATTTTTATATCATGCTTATAAGCCGACTTATCACAGCTTTTGCGGACGAAGTCGCTGGCGAAGTGCTAGTTTGTTAATTAAAAAGCAATTTTCTCTTAGTGATAGATTTCGCAAGTTTTTGAAAACTACATTATAATATATGAAATTCGTTCCACTGTACATTTATTTACGCAGCGGATTTGTTCAGTTGGGCCAAAGAGGTTAACCGACTCCAAACAATTTTTTTCGACTGCATACATTAAGCTACTAATTATTATTTTGTTCACTACCTGAGGCGTTTTGAAGGGTTATTAATTTTTGAAAAAGGAACGATCTTTATCATTTTCTGCACAGAAAAAAAACCAATTAATTGTTGTTCTAAGGATTTTTGCACTTTAATGAAAGATTGCCTCGTGTGCTACAAAAAACTGCTAAACCAATTAAATCCTGTTTTATGAAACAATAGAAATAATTAACATAATCACATGGACATAAATTGTTGGTGGTAAAGAATTCGTAGGTTAAAAAATGGAAACAACTCCATCACATATTTTACTTTGAATTTATAAGATAAGTACGTTAATCGTTTTTTGAATATTTTCCTCTTTTATTGTTCATTCTTATGAAACAATTACTGGGTGCAATATTAATAGCGGTATTTTAACCTAAGGATGACTAATACTAATTGCTCGATATCTTAAATTTTTCCTCATAAAAAGTTTCCTATAAATCTCGGTAAGGATAAACATGTTTTTGAGCTGAATTGATTAATCATTCGTAATTCCTACATTTAAAATGGCCACTCCATCGAAAATCCTTGCGATTTTTGTGAATTAAAACAAATTGCTAAGTAGTAGGTATCTAAGTTAGAACGATGACTGAATCCGAATCTGCCTAATTCAAAAAAAGGTCTAAATGGTTGTTATTCGTAGAAACAGGTCCTACATTTAAAATTACTCATTTGTCACATAACTTGTTATAGGTACAGCTCTCTACAGCTCGAATGGTCACGGAAAAATCATGAATAAAAGACCATCTACCTACTTTTTATTGAAATGGCTACACGTCTACTTTTATTACATGCATGAATGGCCCAGTAAATACTTGCCATGTGACACATTTTGCGATAATCTTAATAGAGTCGGCCATTTTCCTTGTTTTGTTTACTTCACGTGACACAACGAATCAAGATTTATCGAACAAAAATCCGATTATAAATCTGTTTTTATTATTAATGATCGTACGAAATTTTAGAAGGCATTGTCAGAAAATCCTCGGTTTCAAATAAAAAGACGTAAAAAATAAAACATCAAACCAGGTACCTAATCGTTTTTAAATTTAACTAGATAGATCTTTTAATTTTTCGAGATGGCTTTGCCAATGAGTCCAAAGACTAATATTTACTAGTTGATCATGTGAGTTGGAAATGCAACGTGAAGTCATAATGCATTATTTATCACGGGATGTTGATGAAATAAGCTGAAAACTTCAACAAAATACACTCATCAACAACACTCCTAGCTGTTCGAGCACGTCTTCAAGATCCCAACATCATTGTAACATCAGCATGGCTAGCTTTATGTTCATGAAAAAGTAATTTCAGTGTACAGGCGTCACTGATCGACGTATGTTTCTTTCAATAACACAGTTAACGCGTAATTATATTGTCCGTTTGCTGAAATCTTCACGCTACCTCAATTTCTGTCAACAGCTAGCTCTCCGCATACTTATTCAAGTGTTACTTGGCAAATTTTAAGGACATCCAGACAGAAAATTATCTCTATTGACAAGGTTCAGAGAGAAGGAGCTCGTGGCTTAATAATAACAGCTGCTCGGGTCTATCTTTAGGTTAAGCCGTGCTTGCCTAGGTTGGTCTGTGGATGGGTGACCACCTATTACATACTGAGTTTCCTCCGTGCCTCGGAAAGCACGTTAAGCCGTTGGTCCCGGGTGTCATTTGTAAATCTTTGATAGTCTTTACGTAGTCAGTGGCCAACCAGTCTTACCAAGAGGTATCGTATTACCCAGTACTAACTGGGTTGTGGAGGTCAGATAGGCAGTCGCTCCATGTAAAATACTGCTGTTCAGCTGCACCCGGTTAGACTGGAAGCCGACCCCAATATAGTTGGGAAAAGGCTAGGCAGATGATGACAAGGTTCAGAGATTTTATGATGCTGAAGTAAATCGTTTCGAAGTGTGTTTGTAGGTATGTAAAAGCGTTAATTTTATATCCTTACTAGCTGTTCCCCGCGACCTTCGTCCGCGTCAAGTTATTAAAAATACAATTTTCCCCGTTTTTGCAACATTTTTCATTGCTGCTACGCTCCTATTGGTCGTAGCGTGATGATATATAGCCTATAGACTTCCTCGATAAATGGACTACCCAACATTGAAAGAATTATTCAAATCGGACCAGTAGTTCCAGAGATTAGCGCGTTCAAACAAACAAACAAACAAACAAACAAACAAACAAACACTTCAGCTTTATAATATTATATAGTATAGATATAGATTTATTGTGTAGTTTTCCCTGCGTTCTGATTACATGTTTGTTACCTCGATTTAAAGTAATGCATACTAGGAATAAAGTTACTGATAACTACATATAACTTGATACTAAATCGCTTCATAAACGTAGGTACTTGTAATCCAATTCGCTGATTAACGATAAGCTGAGCAGTTAACGATGCATTCCCAAGCTTATTGTCATAAATAGTTGCCCATTCCTAGTTTATTAATACCACAAGGACGCCGCAAGTTTACATTGTCAAGATCTCGGCTAGGTCGGTATAAAGTCATTAATAAGAGCCGTTTAGAATGACTGGAACTAAAGGAACAGGTCAAATTGGTATTTTTCCTTACTAATATTATATTATAAATGCGAAAGTAAGTTTGTTTGTCACCTTTTCACACTTAAACCACTGAAAGGATCATACACGTTGTCAGGTGTACAAAAATGGACATAAGGTACCTTTAATCTCCGAAAAAAAGTACTGTTCCCGAGGAAAACAACAAAAACGTTCTTATGATAATAGATGGCGCCACGTGTCTTTCAAATTATGATTGAATTATATTATTATAAAAACTTTAGTGAGTTTTTTTTCAATATTATCGCGAGCAAGCCGCGGGCAAAAGCTAGTAACAGATAAAATGCGGACACCGGACACTGCCAGACACTTTAGGAAGTATTTGTACCTATCTCTCATCGACGGGTAACCACAATGTTTATGCACGATTGTTCTCCACGAACACAAAGATACACGGAGCACAGAACATGTAGTGGATACCTAACATCCTAATCTTTATATACTTGTGATGGGACCCCTTCTCAAATATGTTGTGGTTGAACGTTAATATTTTACATGGATCGACTACCGGTCTCTCCAACCGATCAAAAATGTCAAGCTAAAATGGTTCATGACCACATGCCCTTAAGGGTGGCCTTAATACAATATCTATACTAATATATTAAGGTGAAGAGTTTGTTTGTTTGGTTGAACGCGGTAAACTCGGGCACTGCTGGTTCGAATTGGATAAATCTTTTAGTGTTGGATTGCCCATTTATCGAGGAAGGCTATAGGCTATATAACATCACGCTACGACCAATAGGAGCGGAGCAGCAATGAAATATGGTGCAAAAAAGGGGAAAATTGTTTTTTTAATAATTTTACGCGGACGAATGTCGCGGGGAACAGCTAGTCTGTTATATACTAAGAAGGATGCGTATCTACCATGCTACAAACTGCTTCTGTCTGGTTCCTTAATTGGCCGCTTATCTACTCGCAGCTATTAATTGTGGTTTTTTACAATCATTCCGTTCCACTTCCTAGGATGATTCAATGAGGAAGTATTATTAGGAACGTCGTATCCAACTGTTTATTGAAAATATTTTGCTTTATTGTGTTTTTTATTAAGAAAATTATCTTTGGTTTTGATAAAGGAACTTTTGCAGTAACTACGGTGTTTTTGTGGTAAGTACTGAATTAAAAAGGATATAAAAATTTGGTCTGATCTCACGTCCCTCTTTGATCGTTATACCATCATTCAATCAAATACCTTTATGAATAAATAGCTTTTGCCCGCGGCTTCGCTCGCGTTTATTTAGAATTTGACAATCAATTCGGGTTGTACTCTGCTTGAAATAATATAATTCAGTCATGATTCGAAAGCCACGTGGCGCCTTCTATTTTTCATAAGAACATTATTGTTGTTTTCCTCGGACACAGTACCTTTTTTTCGGGATGAAATGTAACCTATGTACGGTTCCGTACACCAGACAACGTATTTGCAAAATTTCAGGACGATCGGTTCAGTGGTTTAGGAGTGAAAAGGTAACAAACAAACTTACTTTCGCATTTATAATATTAGTATGGATTTACCTATCGGGCAAATCCTCACAATGCCTACCTTCGATAATAACAGGTAAAACGTTAAACAACAACAACTTATAAAATTAAAATCTTGCTCAGCGGATTGTCCCAAACTGCTCTATTGTTTCCAGCATGACTTGTTAGCTTATCCTTTGGGCTACCTATAACTATAATAAGTATCTTTATACCTATGTGGCATTCTGGTCACAGTTCTATAATCAGCCTCTGTTTCACGGCGACCTCCTTATGAGAGTAAATAGGCTTTAATCCACCATGGTGGCCCCAGTACATGGTGGTGGATAATGCTGGCCACAATAATATTATGTGCTGCTAATAAATCCAATGCAGTGATTGTTCTAAAACTCATCAAGGCATGATTGTCGTCGGCGCCGAGGCAAACGAGATTACGGATCGTAAATTGATATGCAATTCATACGTACTATTACAATATCTAAGTTTCTACGGTCTAAAATTAGATTCATCAGATGGACGTCATTTTAATTAACATTTTGTACGCTAATGATCTTACCCATTAAGACAGTCTGCACTCCTGTACAACATTGTATTAAATCTTTCGAGACTAAAGTAGATGCGTCGATTTATTAACATTCCATAAGATAACGTATAATTATAATGCCGGCTGGTTCTTGATTATTTTTTGTTGGTGTCAAAAGTTAATTGCCTGCATCTAAATTCCTGCAATAATAATAGGTATAAAGTTTGCGCAGGCACATCGCAGTATACAACGTTTTCGCTATAATTATCGACCATAAAATATCGAGTATTAAAATATAGAGATATCCGTATACGTGTAGAAATGTTTTTTACCAATAATGTTTCTCGGAAATGGCTGTGCAAACTGAACACAAGTCCACAAAGAACGGACGGTCATTTTTAAAAGAATTGACTGCAAACGTTCTAAGAATTGCTTAATGTCCATACTAGTTAAAGAACTTTTGCTTGATTTTCAAGGCACCATTTAATATACGTATTTATAATAGTCGTATGTAGTAACTCGAAGTCTCCACAAATAAATATTTTGTAATACGTTTTCATAATCACTACCTCTGTTACCCCTTATCTGAAACGACTTAGCTATTCATGTACCGCTAGAATTTCAATATGTTTTCTCATACGTATAACACCTGTAAATAAACCTTTGCGGCTCGATAACTCGTTATTTCTTCAAACCATGGGAAACATGTAAGTAATTTCTTGAAATGAGACAAAGATAATAATCATAAATTGTTTACATACACAAAATACAGTGGCTAATATAATTAATATTAAATAATGGAAATAATATGCACTTATTTTTGCTAATTAAAAGTTTTCCGCGAGATATTTGTTTTGTTATGTGAATTTGAGATTTATTCTTGAGACTCAAGGATAGTTAGTCTTGAGACTCATCACACCATATTAGATTAAATGTACGATTTTGCCTGTATCCTTAGAATCTTCCAGATAAGGCCAACGTGTGCTGCTTAGATAATTAAAATTATAATTCAGAGTTTCCTGCTGAGCAAATATAGTTGGACTGTATTATTACATGGACGTTTGATAGATTTTATAGTTGCATGCACCATTTGTAAATTGAAAGTAATGATGAGTAACGGCGCTGCTATTTATTTTGAACAAATTATATGCGAACCTAATAATAGATACCGCTTGATTATGATGAAGTTTGTAATTTAATCCTTTTGAGCTTTTGACTGTACCTAATATGAGTTTAAGAGTCCCGTTAAATCTGCATCAGCCATCTGATATAGCAGTCTTTACGCGGTGATCCGTCAAAAATGTCAAACTGTATAAAAGTAATACTAGCACTGTTTTGATGTCAGAAAGATAGTAAGATTGATTTGTTAGTTCAAACAGCAAATGAGGAAACGAAACAACTAAATTCTTGATCTGAGTGCAGCCTCCATCATACATCAAAACAGAATTTTATCAGTATTTTCTTAGCAATTCAATTTCAATTTGACATTTACCTGCATTCATATGTTGGTTCCGCTCAAAGTGTTAAGATCTCTTATCGAAACGTACAAATGAATAAATGAATGACGCATTCTAATATTTGCTCGTAGAATCGACACACTTAGGAGACGTCTAACATGAAAAGATTATTATTTTTTTATACTCAGACGTCCAATGCAAAGATATTTTAAATGTACAAAGCAAATACAAGGAAGGGGGTGACCGTTAGGCACAGATAAACTGACATCGTTTTGAACGACTCTTGCGCAGATCGGCTATAGATACATATCCCTGTTGGAGTACTCGTACATAGTAGGTGAGGCTCTAAAGTGTTGTGCACACGAGGTCATTGTGTGATTTAATTGATGAGTGACAGTTGTATTGACGGTTAACAAATTGTTCTTTAAGGTGGGTTTAGGCCGTTTAAATATAGAACAGGAAGAAGAGCGATATTCTCAACATTTTGGTTTGGGTGGAGCAACGAACGGACGAGAATGCAGATCCCATTTACGCAAATATTATTTGGTGGAGTGGGGACAGAAGGTACTCGCTTGTTTGGCCAAAGCTAAACCGACCTTCATATCCAGTTGCTATGATGCGGTGACTTTAACATAGTCAGCGTAACAAGCGAAATAGCTGCGATTTTACTTGGTCTAGTGGAGCATTAGGAGCTTGGTCCAGGGTTCGATTTCGGTGTCGGGCAAATAGTTATTGGCTTTTTCCTTGAGAAATTTCCCAGTAGCAACCACGGACTTTGGATTACTGCCCGGCAATAGGGCCCTTTACATACCTGGCGAAATATGGGTGAACCTACTATTAGGTACACCTCTGCCTAACCCTTCGGGGATTACAGGCATTAGGTTATATTATAATTAGACATCGGACTGTACGTATTTGCTTATTTGCATATGCAAATGCATAAAACGCTTTTTTTAAAACGTTAGTGAATCTTTTAGTGATTTTCCATCGATAGTTCTTATTCCAGCAAATAGTACATAAGTTCCTACCAAGTTCGCAAAACTAGGTAGGTACACAATAAGAGTATCCGGCTCAAATATTAACTTGCATACAGTATGCACAACTGTAGCACGTGCACAAATACCACGAGTACGTCAGGTAACACGTACGGTACCAAATTTCCCTTCATCCGACCGGCCTTGGCGATTATTACCTGAATAAATAATTAAATATTTGAAGAAAAGACAGACGTTTCATGTAGTAACAGTTTTATTTTCTGTCTTATGAATAGTGACGTAAAAAGACCCAAGACTTGAGTTCATTGCGTGATACTAAAGTTAAAAATGTGGTTTAAAAAATATGGATTATGATGAGGTGCATTCTAATATTATGCATTAAAGAAAGAAGTTACTGTTATCTGTCTGTAAATGTTTCGTGGCTAAAACGATTTCGATGTTTGGCACAGGTGGAGTATGATCGGTTGGGTCTTAGGATACTTTTTGTCCCAAAAATACGTTTCAATGGGAAAATTTTCGTACACCGCGTGGGAGGAGCCGCTGGCAAAAGTTTTTGTAGACATTATATTTGAAACTTAATATAACACCTACATTTCGCCAGTTAGGAGGCTAGCCTATTGCCATCAACCGGGCACAAATCCAGATTCACCCAGAATTCGTGGCTGCTACTGAGAAATTCCTGATGGAAAATCCCAATAACACTTTGCCCGACCTGGGAATCAAACCCAGGACCTCATGTTCAGCAGTCGCGCTTGTGACACTAGACCAACGAGGCAGTCGAGGCAACGAGGAATATGTTCGAAACAACTCAAAAACTTACCTATCACGTAATTATAAAATCAGAAGGCACTAATCTATTCATTTATTTAAATAAACAGAATCGATTTCAAATCGAGAAAGCCACTTCAATGTGTAACTATTTACTTTACTTGTTAAAGTATTCGAATCGGACCAAAAGTGAGAACTTTGAACCAAACAAAGGGTTCCACTTATTTTTTGTTTTGAGCGTTGCACGTGTGAACTGTGCCTAAGGGGAAAACACTTGTATGAAATAAGATTCTAGCTTATAGGCTAGTCAAATACAAAAGCATTTACATATCTATTAGACTACACAACAGTGTTATCTGATCAGTCAGTCACCCACAGGTACCTTGTCGCATTCAAAACGACAATTCCGCTGCGGAATCGACTCTTAAGAATTCATAATACTAGTTTTCACTTCGAGTAAATTTCGTGCACGTCTCATTGAGTGAGAGGCACACGGTAAGAACTCTCAGTTTTGCCAGCACTGTACGGAACCCTAAAAATAACTGTCTTACTGTTGCTCTTGCTTACCTTGTCTGAGTTTAGACCATGACAGGTTTGCAGGTGACCGTGTCACAACAATGAATTTTTGACCCAATATTGTAGCGAGTTTGAGTCATTTTTTAAATAGCACCTTTTTTCGTATGTGTTATGTTTTTTTCGAAGATAATATTTGTTGCTTAGTTGTGCAGACCAGTTTGATAACAATTATGTTTTTTATGGTTTAAGTAGCCCCTTACTAAATATACCAATATCTAAATTGGGTTTCCATCATTTAAAGTTTATCTGCTACGTTACGATTAACGAGTCAATTATTATTTCTTGGGTATGATTAATACTACTATTGATATTAGTGTAAGGCAGTTATATTATGATCTTTTTCTTTTGTTTAGTTCAGGTCTAAGATGTCTTTTTCTATTTATTGTTACATTTTATTTCTTTAATTTACGATGGTATAGCTTTATTGTACTTAATTTTAAATAAATAAATAGCGGAAATTAAAGAAATTATTTTTATTCTTAAGATTAACTAAATTTAGTGTTACATATGACAATAGTGTCTATTTACTCAATCAACATCGACAGTAAAGTTCAGAACTTTTAGCAGATTATTTCAAATCGATGCGATAACTGATAGCAAATATAATCGTTATTTAGCGCGACCCTCCTAATCATTGGTGTTACACACTGACACAGTGAGAAACTGTGACAATACCTTATGTGCTTTACTTATTTAGCAAATACAATGTCGCCCATGCGCATGTGACCGCCCGTAATTTTCTGAATATTCATGAAGAATTGTCGAAAATAAACTTCAAAAGGGGGGGTCTATCTATAACATTTTTCATGTTATTCAATTTTGAATTTTTTAAGTAGAGTTTGTAGATTAGCTTTCTATTTTTTGACACATCTCCGAATTTTATGGGTCGATTTGAATTCTGTTTATTATTTCTAAAAGCTTATGAGTTATTTTAACAGGTTAATTAACATTTTTACTAAAAATTATCGACTACGAAAAAAAAAACGGAATCGAAGTCATTTTTTCGGTAAAAAAAATTGTATTTATTTAAAAAAAACTAGTGTAAGTCCACAAATTATCCCGATAGGACGACTTTTTTAATCATTAGTTGTAATCTACTACATAACAGCTACAAATTCTCAGAACATTGTTGATACCTATCTCTAAAGAAAAAACAAGGGCGGGTATAACAAATCATCGCAATCTCCATGTGTGGGCCACTGAAAATCCACATGTCATTAGGGAAACAACTTTCCAGATTCAATTTTCCATAAATATATGGGCTGGAATGATTGACGATGAACTTATTGCCCCTTTTGTGTTACCAAACAGACTAGATCAACACGCGTTTTTAGATTTTAAAGTCAATACGTTGCCGTTGCTTTTGGAGGAAGTACCGCTGGAAACAAGAAGGCGGATGTATCTGCAATTAGATGGAGCTCCAGCACACTTCGCACGACTAGTTCGTGATTATTTAAATCAAAATTATCCGCGGTGGACTGGCAGAAGAGGTGCCATTGCTTGGCCGCCGCGATCTGCCGACCTTACACCCTTAGATTTTTATCTTTGGGGCTACATGAAACAAAAAGTGTATGCCGTGCCCATCGAAAGCCGCGAGCAATTAACGGCTAGGATTTTTGCTGCTGCTGTGGAAATAAAAGAAAACCGTGAAGAATTACGTCGTACAATCAAAAGTGTTGCCATGAGAGCTTTGGTTTGTTTACAGGAGGGTGGGGGCCATTTCGAAAATCTAATTAATTAAAATTCTTGTATTTTTTATTTTTTTAGTAAAAATCTAGCTATTGCTTGTTTGTTTTTAATTCCATTATCATCCTCATTATTAATTTAATCTTTTAGTACTCACTGCTAAGAGCAACATTCAATTGACTTTCACATTTTCCTAAATTCTTTCTTTTCCTAAATTTGACTCATCAGAGTTTTAGAGTTTTACCTTGGATTTAGTTACAGTTAGGTATCAACAATGTTCTATGAATTTGTAGCTGTTATGTAGTAGCTTACAACTAATGATTAAAAAAGTCGTCCTATCGGGATAATTTATGGAATTACACAAGTTTTTTTAAAATAAATATAAAAAAAATTACCGAAGAAATGACTTCGATTCCGTTTTTTTTTTCGTAGTCGATAATTTTTAGTAAAAATGTTAATTAACCTGTTAAAATAACTCATAAGCTTTTAGAAATAATAAACAGAATTCAAATCGACCCATAAACTTCGGAGATGTGTCAAAAAATAGAAAGCTAATCTACAAACTCTACTTAAAAAATTCAAAATTGAATAACATGAAAAATGTTATAGATAGACCCCCCCTTTTGAAGTTTATTTTCGACAATTCTTCATGAATATTCAGAAAATTACGGGCGGTCACATGCGCATGGGCGACATTGTATAATACACATTCGGGCGATGTATTTGACTTTGGGGTCAAAAATCCTTTGGTGCTAGAGTATACCGTTCAGACTTCATAAGTGGTTGTGGTACCACAATCTTTATCATAGCGATGAAAATAACAATTTTAACTCATATAAAGGGTGTAAATAGACCCTTAACGAAGCCGAAAGGCACTTGTTCTCCCCGCTATTGCGCTCATTTTTATGTTCTAGACCATACCTGGGAACCAAGTTACGGAGTTATTGCGGGTCAAAGTTCCAACTTTTTCACAAGATTTTTTAAATTCTAATTTTTAAGGTTATAACTTTACTTTAAATACATCCATAAACCACTATACAATGCATGCACAATGTTTTGAATGCGTTTCATTGCGTTTTACCGTAAAAGTTTATTTTTCACCCCAAAAAAAAAATCGTTTCACAGCAAAAATTTTTGTGTAAGGTTACTTAGTTTGATGTACAGAATGCTTGGTTGACGGCTTCGTGAAGGGTCCGTTTACACCTTGTATATACATATATGGAGAGTTTTCGTGAGGTCATTGCTTATTTCAACGTATTAGGAGAGGGCTACGAAACGCTACGACACCTATTTTCGTAAATTCTTGTGTATTGCCTGGATGTTTTAGTTTGTGTTCTATGTTTAGCAATTAACATTTAAAAGTTTTACTTTCATTCGCTAAATATTTTACATCCTTAGAACCTTACTTGAAACAACAAAATCAAAATTTTAAAAGTGCTACGAAAATTGCTACGCGGCTACGAAAGATTCCCGTATTCTTTTTAAGCTAAACATGTCCCGTAGTGATCAGATGCAATCTGTTGAACTTGCTTAAATCATAATAGTAGGTAACTTTCAGAATGGCCGATAATAATGCACTTAAAAAACAAAACAAGCATTTACTTCACCAAATTGCTTTTTTCTCCTCCCTCCAAGAAATTAAAAATACATTTTACGTCGCAGCCTTTGTTTGAACAAATGCATTTTTTTGCAAAGGTGTCATGAACGGACCGTCACATGCATTTTCTCCGAACGCGTCCATTACATTTAAAAAACGAACGTTTGTAACTGAAAACATAATACCTACTATTTACTTAAACGCTTCGTCACTTTGTCGACCAATTGTTATTTTGCCAGAGAATAATGTTGCTTAAATATTTGCTGTTATTTGTCATTTTCCTTTTGTCAGGTGGTGGAAAATAAAGTTGACATAAGACGTGACGATTATGGTTTACAAATATAATGGGTGTATGAATGGAGGCTATGGCACGTGTCGTTATCACCTCAAGACTTGAACTATTTAACAATAAATTCGATGTAAACTTAGAGTCTTCGCGCATGTAAACACCGATTCGAATCAACCAATATTGTAGGTTTGCATGGTCACGAACTAACTTGTTGACTTCGGTTTTCTAAGTAAACAGTACATCTTATCTCCCAAGTGCGAAACTATTGGCGTAGGTTAGTTATAAAGAGTATATACCGACATAAATTAGAAGTTAAGTAGGTTTTTCAAAGATAACACTGAGGATGGCACAACGAGCCAGTTGACACAAACGGACATGCGGGTTGAATACACGAACGTGATATGAAATCATGGTCTGATGATTTTGCAATTTACATACAGGTACTTATCACACACGTTAGGGTAACTAAGAACAACGAAATGGTTCGTTTAATTGTACAATAATGTTTATTACGCTATTGTGTTTTGTGTTCGATACTGCAGCTGCTTCGAACGTTACATCGATACTGCGTTTCTGTTTTAAAATAATATTAGCACCCGTATGGATGCGATCGTTACAGTGGCGCTAGATAGACTATATTCAATTCGACGACTATTTTTGAAACCGGTTCCGATGTGTAAACTAATTAGTGAATTCGTCGAAGTGCTCGGAGAACTTGTATGAGTGCCGCTGAGCACACTAGCCAGTTCGCCACATCGCTTGACCCACTTGTACAATTATTTTTTAACCACTGTGTTGTTTTAAAACGATAAAACTAATGATAAGCGAGGTTTATTGTTGCCTTTTTATCAAGCTCAATCAATTTGTTTTAAAATCCGCGACTGTAGACGGCGCGGGCGCGGCTCCTAGAAGCTTGTGTATTTCCCATGACATTCATTCAACGATGATGACGTATTTTTTTATTGTCAAGAAATTGCTGCAGTTTTATTGCCGACGTCATAATAATCCCTTATAAAGTTAAGAAACGTAAGGCAAAGATCACTGCAATTATCACTTGACACATCCGTAGCGAAATTATAAAAATACCGCTTCGGATTTGGCTCTCCCAACCTCCAACATTCGTTTTGTCGGATGGAAACTGCAGCGAACGTTATACACACACATTACGTGTTAGTACTTACCTAACGTTGAAAATGTTTACGAAAACTGTACATTGCGCTGTTCATTGATAACAACAATTACAGAGCAAGTTATAATCCACACGATTAGTTTCCGGTCGGAGTTTAAGGCACTATCATTGTCAATTACGTGGCGATACATAATCTGCGACATTTAAATGGAGGCCTTGACTCATTTACAGTTATTTTAGATAAAAGCGAGGTATAACAGAAGGGAGATTACAAGTTTTAGAGGTCGCATAATGTATTCTAAATTGGCCGGTGGTGAGGTGTAACGTCCGGTGGTTTTGTGAACACGGCCCGATACTGGCACACAAACAATCATAAGGATTATATTCAAACAGGCAATATTAAATTTCCTTGAAGCGTTTTTATCACTACACTGCATCTGAAGATATGCAACGATAAAATGCTTTAGCATAATGGCGGGACCACGCAAAGCGGTCAAGTGTACAGCCAACTAACATCATCGCGTTCTCATATCTTGTATCACATTGAATTAAGTATTTTTCTAGTGTTATTAAGATGTATAAATGCATTCAGTCGCTGGGCTGGCGCAGACAAGCGTACATATAACGACAGCCGCGATTATAAGAATATGCAGTAAAACCTTGAGGAACTTTTTCTAGAAACGAGTTCCAACGTAAATTACTGGTATTGTGCATGTAGGTACCTACTTTATCGGACTTTTTTTTACAATAACATCACTCACGAAACAATAGGCGTGAATCTCATTCAGACAAGTTACGCTTAGTTAGCTCTTAGTACGATTTTACCATAAATCTGTTACGGACATTTGATTCAGCCGATTTTCGTGATACCTACGTCGAGTCATGACATCCTGGTGCTCCCACGGATCCAAAACAAATTAAGTTCGCTCTTGTATTTACATAAATATTCCATTACATAGTTTGGTCTGGCACGCTTAGTATGCATCTGCACAGGTGGCTATTACTTCGCAATTACGCAGAAGAAGGCTTCAAATGTATGAAACATTAACAGGAAGAGGGCATGTCAGCGGAGTGTCATTTTTTAATTGATGTACTTATTTAAATTGAAAATGAAAACGTGAAGGGTTTACTTGATTGTTGAACATGAATTGTTATGATGTGCATAAATAAATACAGAACTGGATATCAGAAAAGCTAAGGACTAAGGATTTATTTTTACGATTGTTGTGTCGGACTTAAGGGCAACACTTTTTCCTCAAAATATGTCACGAATATATATTTTTATGGAGTGAGCATAAATCGAGGTAACTTTTTGAAAAGATTCGGGGCGCGGCCGTAAGTTGCGTGTAGATTTGTTTTTTTTTTCTGTTGACAAAATTTAAATGCAGTAACTGGAGTCATTGTACCAACGTTCAGTCAATGACACTTGGTGATTGGCTGCCCATTGTAATTTGTGATTCAGCTTAAAGTTATTGAGAAAGTGAGTAAACTGCACTTTTCCTTGTTGAATAGCTTGAAGCCTTTGGCAGACTTTCATATACCGGCTAATTGCAGATCCAATATCTGTGTAAATTCCTTCATGTTTGTAGCACTCCTCTTTGGGCTACTCATCATCTGCCTAGCCTTTTCCCAACTATTTTAGGGTCGGCTTCCAGTCTAACGGGATGCAGCTGAATACTAGTATTTTACATGGAGCGACTGCCTATCTGGTCTCCACAACCCAGTTAGTACTGGGTAATACGATACCTCTCTTTGGACTCCCTCTCCTCCCCCTTCTTTGGGCTACTATCTTTCTTAATTAATTCGTAGAACTGTAGTTTCTATAGCATATCCTCATCATCTTCCCTTGTCCCATGTTCCATGTTGGAGTCGGCGCAACACGTTTTTTTTCTTCCGTTCTCCTCTGTCAACCGTCGCGCTATCATTTACCGCTTTTTCTTTCATACCATCCATCACCTGCTGTAACATGAGTTTCCATAGCTTATCATAATGATATTATTCTTTTTATAATTTACAAGTGTGAGGCCCGAAAGTCTGTCAACCTGTGTGGGTATCGTGTTACCCAGAAACCGGATTGTGGAAGTCAGTTAGGATATCGCTCCATATAAAATACTGGTATTCAGCTGTATCTGTTTTGACTGGAAGCTGATCTCTAAGATAATAGGGAAACGATGATGAAGTTTTTTTCAGGTAATGCCTTAGATTTTTTCAAAAGGCTTTTTTAGCTGTTTACACCGCAGTGTAACATTACAAAGTAGGAAATAACAATATTAAGGAAGCACAGTAACAAATAAACGTTATTATTCTGATATAAACCGTTCGCACGTTAGTAAATAACTTCTTGTAGCCATTCGTTTTTTATTATGTCCGTCTAATAACTGTTTATAGCCGCTGTTTGATGTCTTTTTCATGGGAAACCCAGCCGACCATAATTAATGCAAAAGATATTATTAATTTATTGTTCTTGACGATGATTTTTACCTTAACCTACCTCAATATATATAAAAACTCTATATTAGAACTGATGATTTTTGATGATTATAGAAATACATACAGGGTGTAAACAGACCCTTCACGAAGCCGTCAACCAAGCATTCTGTACATCAAACTAAGTAACTTTACGCAAAAATTATTGCTGGGAAACGACTTTTTTTTTTTGGGTGAAAAATCACGTTTTACGGTTAAACTCAATGTAACGCACTCAAAACATTGTGCTGGTGGATGGATTGAATAGTACGGGGGTCGTGAAGGCGTTTAAAGTAAAAATCTTACATTAAAACATGTATTTAAAAAAAAACTTGTGAAAAAGTTGGAACTTTGACCCCCAATATCTCCGAAACTAGAAGGTTCCCAGATATGGTCTAGAACAAAAAAATGATCGCAATGACGGGGAGAACAAGTACCTTTCGGCTTCGTTAAGGGTCTTTTTACACCCTTTATAATTGCACGTTCTTGTCACCTGGAAATGAATAAACAATAACAAAATAATGATAGAAATTAATTTCTATATGAATAGGCAGTCGCGCCATGTAAAATACTGCATTATCCGGTTAGACTGGAAGACGACCCCAACATAGTTGGGAAAAGGCTAGACAGATTATGATGTATTTTAGCAGTAAGTGCAGTAACTAAACCATAACCATCCGCACGCAAAATACGCGCTTTGACGTGGAGTTGCGGAAACCAGCCCGTTATACAATACAATACAACTAAACCATAGTATTTTGAGGCAAGTTTGTGAACGGCATGAAATTAACTAGATACAAAGGTTTTGCCAAGTCAAGCCTAACCTTAAACTCAAGACACAAATAAATAATGTTTTAATAAATGTAAATACTTGTTGTGTGTGCGATTTAAACATTCGATGAACAAATATGAATATTGACATGCGTGTACATGGATGTATGGACCATGTATGTCTTGAAAAATCGTGTGTCTTTTGTTTTTATAAGGCCGCACCGGACTATAGTCTGACAACTCCGAACTCAACACGTGCGACTTTTCAATATATTTTTTTTTATTGATATATTTTTCAAAATAAATCTAGAAAATATTATATCTTAGTTACTTACATTAAGATAAGGCATGACAAAGAAATGACATGTCCTGTTTAATTTGTGTTTCATTTACCATTTACGAGATAATGTAGACGTAGATTCTGAATCGCACTTTTTAAATAAGCAGAAGTAATTTTAAAAGTAACACAAAATAAAATGCGTTGAAAAATAAAATTTAAACTAGGAAGTACAGACACAGCTTTACATACCTACCTAATAAACTGTTTAAACGAATATTTATAACCCGTCTCAGGCAGTATTAAGAATAGATCGCCAATTTCACGTGTTGAAATGTAAATAATATTTATTAAGACTTAAGTAGGTATGTAGCACATTATTAATTTCATATAACGATAACGCTAAAAAAGTTAGATAAAGATCATTAATAATATAATTACGTAATGTATAGCGGTCGAGTCAGTAACCATTTTGAATTGGCAAACAGTACCTACAAGAAATGTTATCGGACGCCGGCGCCGCTTAAAATTATTAGACTCACTGGCAAACGCATGTAAACTACAGATGCATTCACTATAATTATATTCACATAAATCTATGTACATATGCTTCAGTTATTAAGAATTTCTGTCCCGTCCGTCGTTCATGCAAGAGTCGAGTCACACGACATAAAGTAGTCGGTTTACAACGAAAAAGCCTTGCGACAAGGTTGTTTCGGCGCGATGCCGCGTGTTTGGAATCCGTAATAGCCTTGCAGAATATATACAACACAGACTACGTGCCTCTCTGTCTCTTCCAAGCGCCGGTGTGAGACAGAAAGAATTTTCTAAAATCCATTTATTGATTCATATACGCTTTAAAAGAAGACGTTTGAGGAAGCTTGAGAGCAGCTATTATACGTTATAACGATTTAAAATTAAACGAGCGTGTATTTTTGTTGGCTCAAAAAATAATTGATGTGCCAAAAATACGGGTTCTGCCTAAAGCTATAAGCAATAAGGAGTGAGGTAATATATGGGCAATTTGATTGCAGGCTTCCCGAAATGAATTCCTTCGCGTGCACCTTCATTTTCCTCGTTCAGACCCGATGGGAACCAAAAATAGCGTACCGGTTTGTTCAGCTTAATTGAAGTAAGACGCTTAAGGCGTTTTAATTTGTCGGATTTTTTTCGCAAATACGTAATAACAGTTGTTTTTATCTACTGTTTGCTGTCGATCCGCGTCGTTTGCGCTCGATACGGTAACGCTGATTTGAGATCATGTACGTACATATGTATATAGGTAAGATCTTTTTGTATTTACAAATTGTTTTAATATTCCATTACTAGCTTATGTAGCTTGATTAAATTAAGTTAAATATGACAACTTTTGTTGTTATAGTCTTCAAGTTACCTACTTCAATCTAATGCACAAATGTTAATTTTATCTTAGAAAGAAATCAATATTCTTATCTCATCTTTCAACCTCATGGCTGACACAAGATGCCTAAATGGTCGATTAGTCATTGCATAAACTTTAAGCAATTAACATGTCAGGACGATGTTCTACCGTAGAACAAAAAATACTTCCTTTCTTGCACTTGTACCAGAAATATTTCGATGAGTTGCAATTTCATTTCCTGAAATATAAAATTAAATCATAATTATTTTTAAGTGACTGCTTGATTTATTAGATGACTGCCTCGTTGATCTAGTGGCCGCAAGCGCGACTGCTGAGCATGAGGTCCTTGGTTCGATTCCCGGGTTTCCGAGATATGAGCTATCAAAGTTAAAGTCCATTCACTGATGGCATTTTCAGCACAACTTTAGCTTCAGCTTATATCTCGGAAACGTGACACTTTAGAACATTTTGTCTCATACAAAACATGTTTGTATTGATGCCAGCTATCGATTAATATAGGTTTTAAGCTTAGCCGCAAATCTGAAAAATATAAAATGGCGGAAGTTAGGCCGGCCGTTAAATTCAAACGCCTAAGTATAAAGAGATACTTCAACAAGACACGATGCTAAAATCTCATCACAAATGTAAGCACACTTGACTTACACTTATAAACCTTTAGCTATACTATCAGGGTTCAAAGAAAATTCAACGGATCTCTAGAAAATATTAATAATTTACACACGCACAAAATAAGTAGTACCTACTCGCCTGGAAAAGTGCAGATTTCAACGTGGTCATGTTCATCTAAGTTCGCCAGTGTAGTCTCAGCTTCATGACACGAGTGTCATTAGTGTGTATAATATTTATTATCATCTTAAAGAAACTAAGCGTGATCACGTTAATTCAAATTATACAGGAGTTCTGCGAATATATCACGTTTCCATTTTTATGATGTATTTATTATGTATCTTGATAGTTGTTGGTGCGCCGGCGCCGTCTTGAAAAACAACAAAGTTTTACATGCATCTTTAGAAAACTTGACTTGTTTAGTATCTTGGTGACAGTCGGTATAAATATGTAGGTACTTAAGTAAGAATAATTTTAGCATGAATAGTTGAATTTGAAAAAAGTCGGACAACTTTCTTACTAAGGGGTATCGTATTACCTAGTACTAACTGGGTTGTGGGGGTCAGATAGGCAGTCGCTCCATGTAAAATACTGGTATTCAGCTGCATCCGGTTAGGCTGGAAGCCAACCCTAACATAGTTGGGAAAAGGCTAGGCAGATGATGATGAATTTATTTAAACAGTTGACGTTTTGATTAATATAAAATCTTTTTATGCAATCAATAATCGATCATTTCAGTGATTAAATAAGTTCGAGCCGGTCATGCAACATCGTCCGATCCACTTTGAGCGTCTTTTTTTAAACTCGATATAATTTTGAGGACAATTTTATAGCTTTTAAAAATATCTCTTCATGTATTTTAATGGGTATCTGTATTTCATGCATGTTTCACTGGTCAAGTTAACTGGTAGGAAGGCAACCGGTTTATTTGCCGGCGGCACATTTAGGTTGTTCAAGAAAACGGTTGTATTGAGACGCGTATGCGCAGATTTTCTACACTTAATGACCGTAATCAGAAGATCCAAATAAAAAATACATCCTTTTTCTCGGTTAGTTTAAATGTAAGTTGGTATCTCACTGTGACTAAATTGAATTCTAGACACGAATTCTTCCTCAATCCGTGCAAGGCGGTTGAAAGTCTAGATTTCTGTTTGCAACAACGGGTTTTCCCCGGCAACAATATTTAATTATACCTAGATCTGTAATGGCTTTTAAAAATGCCAAAATAATTATAATTAAATTTGTAAGATTGTATTGTGAACGTATTCGTTTGAAAATTAAAGAAAATGTTTTAGAAGATTGTGTTTGCGGTTTAATTTATTAACAATATATCTTTGGTTTTGCGGTTAGCAATAAAATTATTGTAAATTTAATTTAATTAAACATAAACCTGTTAGGTAGGAGAAGCTCGTGGCTAAATAATAACACCCGCTCGGGTCGATCATTAGGTTAAGCCGTGCTTGCCTAGGTTGGTCTGTAGATAGGTGACCACTCATTACATACCGAGTATCCTCCTTGCCTCGGAAAGCACGTTAAGCCGTAGGTCTCGGCTGTCATTTGTGGATCTTTGACAGTCGTTACAGACAGTCAGTGACCCGAAACTCTCACAACCAGTCTTACCAAGGGGTATCGTATTACCCAGTGCTAACTGGGTTGTGGAGTTCAGACAGGCAGTCGCTCCGTGTAAAATACTGGTATTCAGCTGCATCCGGTTAGACTGGAAGCCGACCCCAATATAGTTGGGAAAAGGCTAGGCAGATGGTGATAAAAACTGTTAGGTGTGCTCCAAAACATACGATAACTACTCACAAATGAGCTCCGTAGATATGTTTGTAAACTAAAAACTCGTTCACAACAATTATCTTCAACACATAGTAAACACAGTAACTGGGACGTTGGTCCCTGGTGTCCAACAGCCGTTAATTTCTAAACAAATCGGTCAAACAAAGAAGACGTGCGATACTTGTAACCACGCAGCTTGTAACTATTTACTCAAAACTGCGATATATATTTTAGGACAAGTTATGTAGGATGGTATGTACGGTTCATTCCGTTTATGTAGTACGGTAATTTTACTTATCTTCGACGTAGGGGATAAAGCTTTAAAGCCGGTTTTTGAATGGCTCTTTGGTTGATTGATTGATTTTTATCCTCTTTTTTACTTAAATGTTGTTTGATCAGTTGTATTAGTCTGTTTTTATTTAAGACTAGCGGCACGTCCCGGCTTTGCACGGGTGGACATTTATTTTTTAAACATTTTGGGATAAAATATAGCCTATGTTACTCAGGGATAATGTAGCTTCCTAATGTTTAAAAAAAAATTGAAATCGGCGCAGTAGTTTTTGGGTTTCTTCATTACAAACATAAACACACACACACACAAAAATACAAGTCTTTCCTCTTTATAATATTAGTATAGATATAAGGCTTTTAATTAGTATCCTAAGCCAAGCCAGTATTAACATCATACGTAAAGCTATTTTCAAATACAATTTGCTTGGTTGGTAATAATTTCATCAGATTCTCCACGATTGTATCAGTTTCCTCCCAATTTGGTTATTCTAGCGACACCCGAAAAGTCTTATCTCGAACTCGATCGACAACAACCTAGTTTCAATACGTATTCGATATACATAATAATGGCAACCTCACAAGTAACCTCAAGATGTGCGACCCTCAAGTAGGAAGATCGATTCGACCCGAAAGAATACCTGTTATGCATACAGATGAGGTTCCGGTAAACAATCAAGCGGAAGTTCGATGTTGTGAACTAAAAATCTACCGAAAGGCCGCAGAATGAGGAATAATCAATTCGTCTGTGATTTACTTGAAAATGAATTTGCATAATTTTATATTGAGGTCGGATTCAGTCGGTTCGAATGACGTGATTACCATTGGGAAAACTTAATAGATTATCCTCTTAATTTATTATTGCTTACTAAAGATGTATTCTAGGCTAGGTCGAACGTAAGAACGTGTCGTTCACACTAAACAGCAGTAGGAGCTATTTATTACCCAACCAGTTTTCAATTACGCATAATTTATGAAAACCATCTTCTTTAAAGATGTAACCTTATGGCCTTATATATCTTGAGTTTCAGATGTAGCAATAGGCAATTTACAAAAGATATACACGACATCTATTCATCTTTTTAATTAGCCATTCATCTTATGACAAGTAGCTTAGGAAATATATCAGGTTTATTCCGTACGTGTGTATCTACGCGACACACATGCTGGCAATATTTTATAGGTGGATAGATTGTGTACAACTTCAAGATACAGCCTTAAACGTGATATTATGTTTAAATAGGCACATGTACAGTGTACGCAGAGAAGTAAACCGGCAGGTTGCGCCGGCGCGCGGCGCACGGCGCCACTTTCAGCCAGACGGCCGGCGCCCGCGCCGCGCGCCTGCTGCAACCGTGATTGCTCTCACTCTCACCGAAGCCAAGAACGGTACCACAAACAAGTTTGCCGCCGTGGATACATAGTTGCGCCTCATCAACACGCAACAAACAAAACTAATCATTACACTAAGGTTTTTGTAACTGGATAACTGAACAATTCTGGGTTAATGAGTTATTAATTGTGCATAAAATAATAATCGTTCTGCTGCACTTCATTAAGTTGCCTTCAAATATTTAAGTGCGAATCGTCCTTCATAGCTTTATATATATTGTAGGCACTCCTGAGTCAATACCAGTTTCCTTTTCCACCTAGTCGAAGTGCTGGCCTTCTGCACAAACTATCGACCCCGTCCTAATGTCTCTGGGCACTACTCCTCTTAGTCAATAGCAAGCAATAATTTTTATTCGCCACCCATAAACGTAGAGCGAAGCCAAATCCGCAATCAATGACTCACCATATAATATGTTCTAAGGATAATTTATATAACAATCATACGTCGAAGCCACCCATGTGAGATCGATAAGCGAATCTTCATTACGCCACTCGATCTGTGAGACAATAGGCAGTAGTGATCGTATGAATGGCTTGTATTCAAATAGCCTGATGGATAATGTCGTGAGGTGTCCGCGAGGTGTGCCAATTTTATCGCGGCGGTCAATATGGAGGTACTGCCGACTTCACTGACGGTCGACCAGTTTTCAAACCGTACTACGTAGGGCATAGGGGTGTAGATTGACAGACAGATCCTGTTTGTAATGCATAATATCAAACAAAAAAAGTAACTTAAGAGCAAAGGTACCCTTTAAAAGATGTTAGGTTATGTTCAAAACATGGAACACATTTAGGTTACTTATCTTTATAAAATATCACAAACATCATTAAGAAAATGATTACGATTCGAGCGAAAGATACTGGGTTTTTACTTGAAAACAATTATTTATAATATTTACTTGTATTTATTTTATTGCACCATGTTTATTATTTTGTAGTTTGCTAAGACTAACTAGAAGAGTCCATCCTTAATAGCATTTTTTACTAAGAGTGAGCTGTCAATGATTAGTGATTGGCATCAAATTATCAATTAGCTTTTCCTATTAGCTCTTTAATGATCTTAAGCCTAATTAGTCGTGAGATTCGTTTCACACAGGCTTTATTAAGTAGTCATCCATCGGCTGAACAGATAACTATGTACACAGTAAATAAGCACTTAGATAGATAGATAGATTGATTGATAAATCATTTATTTAGTGCACACAAAAGACATAGCACAACACACAGAAGCACAATTAAATAATAAAATTTACACGACTATATCTATAATATAAAAATGAATCGCAAAATGTGTTGGTAAGCGCATAACTCAACAACGCCTGGACCAATTTGGCCAATTTTTTTTTTTAAATGTTCGTTGGAGTTCAAGGATGGTTTTCAAGGTAGGGTAGGTAGGGTAGGTAGGATAGGTAGGGTAGGTAGGGTAGGTAGGGTAGGTTGGTAGGGTAGGTAGGGTAGGTAGGGTAGGTAGGGTAGGTAGGGTAGGTAGGGTAGGTAGGGTAGGTAGGGTAGGTAGGGTAGGTAGGGTAGGTAGGGTAGGTAGGGTAGGTAGGGTAGGTAGGTAGGTAGAGAAGGGTAGGTAGGGTAGGTAGGGTAGGTAGGGTAGGTAGGGTAGGTAAGTAGGTAGGTAGGTAGAGAAGGGTAGGTAAGTAGGTAGGTAGGGTAGGTAGGGTAGGTAGGATAGGAAAAAGGTGCATTGCAACGCATGCCGGGAACAGCTAGTAACTATATAAAAACAAGACGCCAATTTACACAAAGAAAAACATATTTACGATTATTTATTTTGTATTTACTTAGATACTTAGAATATGGCTAAAAAGCAGCTGACCGTTTCTCAACAGTATCTAATAAAGAAAGCGTCACTCACTAACAAGACTTGCACATAAATTGTGCAATATTCTCGTTATAAAATAAATCTGTTACGTAAAATAAGTGACATACGACAAACAATCACTGATGCAACCGCATTTTTTCGGATTTTTCCTCCGAACATTTTGGTATTTACTGTGTAAACAATATAAAATAATAAATAAAAAAGATGAATAATACAGCTACCAACAACTACCTATATTGTGGTATTAGGTATAGGTATTAACTGCGGTGTCTTAAGTGACACAGAATAATAATTAACAATTAATACGCTATGTTTCATAAAGAGTGATCAATAACATTTTGTCGCACGCGCCGTTGACAGAAGCTAGTTTGTAATTTAAGTATTTACCTGTACAGTTCAACGTCTGACCACATTCTTTGTGACTAACTAAAAAAATATACTCCCGTTACAACTTATTTAAGGATAATTGCAAAATGACGCATGCGCAGTTTCTGACGGAACGTTGCCGATTACAAGTGTAAAACTTTCGGACTAAATCATTTCCTATGAGATGATTGATAGATGATACGCTCGTGACAAGATTGAAGATACGTCAAGACATTCGTGATCTCGTTTCTCAAACGGCTGTTTTATTTCGATAGTCTATCAGCAAAACGCAGTAAATGTCTATATATTTCGAATTTTATTCTTATGCTTTATTTTATTGCTAATATTCAAAGCGATAAGATCGTTGAGGAAACGTGTATTGCTCACTGAAATACCTATCTCATATTTCGTGTGCTCAGCAACGTGTATCTAAAATGACCACGTGATCAATAATAATAAATGATTAAAGTTTTTTTAATAGCTATGGCCGCCGCGGCACTGTAGACCGTGCGGAACTTGAACTCTTGAAGCGGTTTTCGAAAATTTCAAACCTAATTTTATAATTACATTTCGGCCACTTTCGCTCGATAATAAACAAATCAAAATTCACGTGTTTTGGACTAACAGCCCAAATCTGCACAATTCCGAACAGGTATTGTAAGTATTCGTTTCAAGTCTACGCTGATTCAAATCTGGTTTTGTTAATTGATATGCCGAAGCTCACAGGCGAGGATACCGAGTGATGCTTTGTTCACATCGGAATCTAATTGACTGACATCACTCAGTTTGATTCAACGGATATCAAACGCGGCGAATGCGAACTTTCAAAGAGATTCTTCAACAACGTTATATAGTTTGGAATTATTTTTTATTTAAGATCAATCTTCAACTCTGACTCAAGAAAGTAACTCTTCTGTAAAGATTAGATAAGCCACACTTTCCCTTGATAAAGTTTTCTCATAGCGTAAAACACTAACAATAACATGACACTGTTTTTGCATAAGCATATAAATAAGCATATAGTGGAGCAGGTTTATATTATCAGTTTTTGAATTTTACAGCGTAATAATCGTTCGAGTTACTGCAAATACTGCAATGCGCGAGTATATGAAAATCGTTAATGACCTGTCGCGATAACGGGAAAATTCAATGCACCTTTATATATTGTTTTGCTTCAAGAAACTTGGTGAACAACATATTTCAGTAACCGAAGCAATACTTTATTTTATGGCCTGTTTCTTATTGATAGTGTACAATTTTCGAACTTAGTCTTGAAAATGCAGATTTGAATCCACCTCCACCCGGACCCTCCTCCTCCTACTCCTTTGGTCCTCCCTGACCACTTTCTTACAACATGGCCGACAATGGTCCACGTTTGTCTAGAAGTTGTACAGCAGTGTCACAATATTTCGCTGGTAGTTCCTTCAGGTGTTTGATTTAGTATGCAAGTAATGTTGTTCCCTTGACGTGTCATTATCAGTACCTTGGTATTGGTTGTAAAACCTACGCTTGTTCACTGATGTCATGTGCGTAAAAACACCATAGTAAGAGACGATTTACCTTTTGTTTTGAAATACTTTTTTGGCTTTACTTGAACCGTTGCAAATATCGCAATAGATGTATTAGTATGTTCGCCAGTGGAGCCTGTTTGTGGTACAAATAAATCACATTTACTTAATTTTGTAAACATTTTATTTATGTACGATCGAAATTCTTGCATCATTATATCATGATTATAGCGTCTGCGGTCTTGAAAATGTTTACTAGACTACCTTGATTTTGTTTTTCGAAATAACGACGTTGAAACCATTTACCAAACTTCCACTGGTTTTAGAATCATTCAGTTTATTAGATAAAAACAACTCGATTATAAATAAATAACTTTTGACACTAAAAAAAGGTCTCTAACATTACGAAGCCACAAAAAGTAACAGAAAATGGCACTAATTATTTTAATGACATTAATTAAAATGAACAACACTAAACATCTCTCAGAAATACAACAAAAAATCAACAATCGCTCGTCAGAACTCGAAATAATTTAGCACACACCTCTTCAAAGAGTGAGGAGGTCCTTTGCCGCGAAGGCAAATATATTTTTGCATACGAGTACGTCTGATTTCACATTTTAACTTTCTCCGGCAAACTTTTATTTGCAAACTACCGGAAGTCCGTATCCTAATGTCATAGTTGAGGGGCCGACGTATAAATATTTAGAAAAACCGTGGAAGGCTGTATCTGCGCGGCGACCTTGCGGCTGTTTTAGTAATAAAACAATTTTAACTGTTGGTACGGTCAATAAGATATAGTCATTAGTATTCCGCACCTCATCGCTAAGAGGTTCATCGTTTATGATTCGTTTCAAATTAACATTGACCCTGTAACCTTCTGGCGGTACGTGTGGCTCCACAGGGATAGACCTTAAATTAATGTCAAACAAGTGACTGATGTCCATTGCTCGACATGGTCAGACGATATGAAAAATTCCACATAAATTGCCCAAGACCTCCGACTTCCTTCAGAATAACATTGCATCAATTATTTTCACACGCTATTTTATTGCGCCGTGTTTTTTACGCTTTAAAATCTCAGCAGTCTTATATTAGTGCACCATGCAAAGAATCAAGTATCAAGATTATCTGATCCAGATATAAATAAAATAAAATGGAAATTAGAGAAATACACGTGTGACGGATGGTTATGACTATTTAATGATTCATGGAAATATCTGAAACGCCGTAACATTGTTCAGGAAAAATATAACATCGTTATGTTATCAATGGAAAACAATAAGAAGTTATGTTATTATCCTAAATAATTGTACCTACATTAATCAAGAATGTAATGTTTTGTGATAAATAAAAAAGACGATAAAAACGTATGTTCATTAAATAAAAAGAAGAAAATAAATTAAGTTTTATTCTTTTTGTGGTAATAAAGCACAGAATAATGACTACCGATGATTAATGACAATCAAATCTAAGCTGTAACGTGTAATTCATTGAGTCTTTATACACAGCAGGACAAAAAAAAACAACCCATAATTTTGCGATAAGCATTTGTGGTAAAATACAGGTGACGCATTCTAGCCACATAAATAATGATTTATTTTACCATTCATACATGACATAACTCACACGAATAAATAACATAACCCACATAATATGAGTCATACTTATATATTTAAAATGACATATTAAACTAGATGAATTAAGTTAAACAAAGGTATGCAAAGAACTATAATATTAGTAGCAGTAACCTATCAAGGACAATGCTTGAATTATTCATATGTTACAGACGGATGATTTTATAGCTAGTTTTAGGTAAAACACAAATTACTTTATTTTTCGTAAATTAAATTATTTTGGAAGGCAATAAAATACTCAGACTCATGTAAACAAACGTGAGTGCATGATTATATTTGGGGGCATTTTGTTCACGGTTAATTAACTTGGGATTACTTGTGAGTAATATTAAGTATAAAACCTCGCTTACTCAGGTACGTAACAGATTTAGCTAGGGCCATTAATTATTAAGTTATTCTTGGCAAGGTAATTATAGTCCCATCTAGATGGTATCTACTCCACAGTGTGCCTAGGGTTGCTATGAAGCCACATTTTAATTCAAATGAAAAAGCGAACTCGTGTTTTTATGCAACACAGTGTAGCAAAACGTTTTTAGCACAAAATGTTGCTCTTTCTGGTTTTCAATGTACGTGGATATCGTTGTTAACCCTAAGCAAGCTAAGCTAAGCTGTAAGTTATAGGATCTTGCAGGTTGTGTCGTCGTGCTAAACGAGTTCCAACACCATTTTTTATACTTAGTTGTTCTTTTTTTCTCGTGTCAACGACTCGAGAAGAGATAGCAAAAAATAAAACGATGCTTATTTTTCTTAAATTTTTGGAAATAACCGATTAAATAAAATATCTAGTTGCCACACAAATTTGTACAAAATCCAACGTACTCAAATGATGACTTGTGTTATTATAGTATCGTGTTCCTATATCGGTCTCATATTAATAAACATAATTTAAACGGGTATGAGACTTATTACTTTAAGTTTTATTTAAACGATTTACCTGGAATTATCGTCTTTAAACCGGAAACCCAAAGCCTCTATTGCACAGGTGCGCCACAAGAATTTCTGAATGAGCTACCAACTTAAGGAATGTTACAAACAAGCGTCCATTAGGGTATTATATTACTGCATTTTGTTATATATATGTTATTATTACTACACTTAATAACAAACATTACTCGCAGTTGACATGATACTGCAGAAAAAGTATACCTGCTGTGCCATCTAATTCAATAGTATTAAATAATAAATACAAAAAACACGTGTTATTTTCTTGTCATAGATTCATTTAATTCACTTCAATCATAATTATTAAGAGTATTAATAACCGTGTAGTCCCAAACATCGTCGGATATTCAAAAACAGTAAGTAGTAATTTATTTTTTACCTGTCGCGCCAAAGCATGCATGAAGATGTACCTAGCACACTATTTTGCTGGTATTCAAACTTCTTATATAGGTTCTCAGTACTAATGTTAGGCACCTAAAATATAAATTAAATGACTGAAAGGTCGATGTAGTTACGTATCTTTACATTAACCAGTTTGGAACAAAAAATAAAAAAATAAAAAAATAAATTGAAAAGTTTGAAATAAAAGCAAAAAAAATACTCGAAAAATACGTGGCCGTTGCATTTGTAGGGTTAACTTTGTAACATGACATTTAAGATGTCAGAGGGCCACCCCTCATACTAGGTTGTACAATTATGTATAAAAATTAATTATTTTTATAAGTACACAAACACCGTCCGACTCCTATGGCGAAAGGGTACCTTGGAACGTGGCGTAAGAGTTAGATACCATGTAAATTATTACTTTTAACGACTGATGAAATAAATTCAGGTTAATGTACGCGACATATCCTACATATAATACATTAATCTTTTTCAAATCCGTTAATGAATGTACTTTTTTTAAGTTAGTTATCTTTTACGAGTGCTTTTATAGTGGCTTTAATTACTCTGATTGGTTTTAACATATCTTAATTGGATTAAGCTAAATTGAATCTATGGAATCTTTATAACCCTTGAATGAATGGAAAAATCTCGAGATTTTTTGCCAACCGTATTTTTATTGTTTTAATTATTTTTGGTGTTATCTTTGAAAGAATCTATTAAGTGTGCTGTTTTTCCTCAATAAATGCCGTTGGTTAGGTAAAAACTGTGAATCGTCGTCGATACATACTAATTTGTTTTGGCAAATCACGAGATACTTAAATAATGTCTTAAATTAATAGGAATATTCAGATATAGATACCTGTTAATGTTGTACGAAATGTGTTATCTGATTTGATTAAAAAACTACGCAAAATTAAAACAGTATTAGCAAAAAATCATGTGTTTGATATTTGTTGAAAACAATTGGACATTTATGAACGATTTTCTTCTAAAAGATCGTATATGCCAGGACAAAGGCCTCAAACAGATCATCAGGCTAAGAAAAAAGCCTTGTTACAATATTTTTTTCTACACGCGGATGTAACAAACTAGCTGAGATCAATCAGACAATCTGAAGCGATACAACTTATAACGACGCGACGTCGTAAGACACAAGGATCGCCAAGACACGGACGTACACTGCCTCGCTATGATTGCAGTTTATTAAAAAACACAATGTAGGTACTTGCAACATCCATGTTATTATGTGAGAACCAACTACCTAGACTTATCATAGATACATAGACAATGGAAGAAGTAAATGATTGCAGCGATCTAAAAATAAAACAAAAAGAAATAATAACAGCTTACTTGATTCAGTAGGTACACGAATCGCTGATGGAAGCTGGTAGTTTTAGATAGTGTAGATGACCCAATGATTACTAATTAAGGTGTAATGATAAACCTTACTGCTGCTGATTTTACACGTGACTCGAATACCCGCACATGTGAGTGATTTTTTTATATTTTTGATTATTACTTTATAATTCTTATTGATCTAATTTTAATTTATTTTCTACACAATGTATTTTGTTAAGAAATAAATGACTTATGACTTTTTACAATGTTCTAAAGCAAAAAAGTAACTTTTTGCATCGTGTAAGCTCTCGTCAGTCGTTTCGCAAGGGAAACCGAACAAGCAGATAAATACGTAAGATTATTTCATGAAGACCACAGCAACCGGTTGCGAGTGTTGTCTTGCTTCGTTACTAGTACGGCTATTTGTGGTATATTAATTACCCCTCATTAGGCCCTCCCTAACTTTTACCAACTTTCGCAAGTCTAAAAACAGTTTGTTTTAGTCGTTCTGTGCTAAAGTGTTTACAAAATACCAGTTGGAGGTGAGTAAACTTGCTTGATACGGTGTATGTATGGTTTTCAAGGGCTTGTTATATAAACTCGAAAGACTGTTCAAAAATTATTTCAATGGGATGGAGATTTTAGCTGGTGGAGTTATATTTGCTTTACTCTTGTCAATTTCTAGAGTTCACGGCTTAATATCAAAAAGGTAAATTACCTAATATTTAAATGATTGTTTACCTAGCTATTGGCAACTTGTTTGCAGTAAATAAAGTAGGTGCAAAAGTTTCTGAAATCTTACTGTTTTTGCGTGATACCCTTCAGTCGATAAGTTAGTGCAAAAACTAGACCGAAAATTTGCCTTTTTTGTTTGTTGTTGACGTTAAAGTGTCGACCTGAAGTGCGGTCGTTTAAACAATAAGTCAGTGTCCACCTTCGCATGTACAACACCAATAACAATTGTTCTATAGACGTATACAATGGAACCGGTGGATTTGTTTACACAGCTTAGTATTTGGCACAAATAAAGTAATGAGCGTTTTTGCGCACATCACAAAAGGACTTGTCTGGACAAACATAATGCGACCCAGTTTTGCCGTAAGTACTGGTGTTGTAAATTAAAATACTTTTTTTATTGAATATCCTGTGTATATTGTCGAATGTCTTACATTTTTAAAAATTGAATTTTAACTGCTTCTGAGGCCTGAAGATGGCGAAGATAGAATGATGATGATGAACGTATTTAGTGACTTTTTTAAACCTGCATCCAGTTATACTGGAAGCCGACCCCAACATAGTTGAGAAAAAAGCTAGGCAGAGGATGATATTGGTTTAGTAATTCTTGGTGCAAGTGGGTCTACAAGCCAACTTTGATCAGGTCTACTTCGACATATTTATTTTCTGACTTAATGAATCCACCCCAAGCGCAGCGCAGTATCGTAATCTGAAACAAAATACGTGTGCGAAAACATACAGCTTTCATCACGTTCTACCTCCGTGTGGTAGGCAGTGCACGAGGTTGACAAGACATTGCACAACATTCGTGACCATTGCTGACTTAACTTGCAAATTAATTATGGTAGTAAAGACTAAAAGATCATCATATCTAGCTCCTGTGATTACTGTTCCTCGTATTACCCAGTTTCTGGGATGTTGAGGTCAGATCTTGGAGGGAGTCGGACCTTGTAAAATACTGCAGCTTCATTCGTTAAAAATGCTGGGCTGATGAACTCTAGCTGCTTTGATGCTGGTCAACAAACGAAGATTAACGCCCATTGCTGCTTGTGTATTGTTGGGAGTCTTCTTCGTCGAGAAATGAAGTTAGTCACCAGGAACTAGATGTTAAACTAAAAGGTTCTGGCCACGAACTACACGCTCAAGCAAAACGCGTGTCGTCACAGCGACTGTCGAGAAAACAAATGAAATAAATGGGGAAGGGAACTGTGAAAACATCGTTATTGGTTGAAAATCTGTGATGAAAATGTCAATTTGTATTTTAAAATAGCCTAATCTCATTGGTCAGGTTAGGACCTAGCTATGGACACCCCATCTACAGTGAGCTTTAACTGACCTTCACCATTACCACGACTCTCAGGGACGCGACATGAGATGCGGCATTATTCACGCGAAGGAAACGAACAAGTGACACGTGTATGTCGCTTGACGCTAGACGTATCGCCTGAGGATGAGAACGGGTCGTTATGCTACCGAGCGCCGTGATTTACAGGCATCAGAAAATAATGAATGACGAATAGCGACACTACTAAATTGTACCCCCATTAGGTTGTTATAATGTAATTTACCTCAACACGTTTCGTGTACAACAAAAACTTTCAAAGTTAAGGGACTTACACATTCGCAGCATTATTCGAGTTACACTTGCGTATGCGCAGGTGAATAGCCGTAAAGCAATAGAAACTGCAAGTTTATTGGATTTATTGCTACTTTCATTTTCCATTGGCTACGTACTACTATGTTTATATTAAAGTTAATTGTGGCCACGATTTAGCAAGATGTCGTTTAACAAACGGGAGTTTACTCAAAACGCTGGTTAAAGAAGTCGCTAAACATAACTTAACTTTGAAAAGGCTGAAAATAAAATAACCCCAATGCAATTTACACTTAAAAGACGATTCTACCGAAACCCACCTTATTTATTTATTTATTAAAACTTTATGCACATAGCATAGCATACGCATAGTATAACCTATAATATTCCCACTGCTGGGACTCAGGCCTCCTCTCTATGAGAGGGAAAGCGTTATAATCCACCATGGGCAAAATACATTTTATACATTATACACATAATTTTAAAAAAAACACGGTACAGAGGCGGACTTAATGCTTTGGGCATTTTCTACCAGTCTAACTTAGGGTGATGCCTAGATTAAACATAGGTGCAAAGTTGAAGAAATCCACCACCAGCTTATGTACACAGTCTTTAGGAGAGCTGCAAGTGTTTACCGCATAGGTGATTAGCAATAATTCATCAACGACATAACCTTTTGAGCGAGGCATCGAGTAACTCGGTGTAAAAATAGTAAAAACCACTGAAAGAACAAAAACATTATGACACTATGTTTGATTGTCGTTAAATTAAGAATGAATAAAATAACACTGTTACGTAACATCCGGATAGCGTACTTTCAGGACAGAAATCTTAACATAATCAAAAACGTAAAACCTTTCAAGGTAATATTTATTTATTTGTTTATTTATTTGAGGGTGTGCCTTTAGAACCAACATTTTACCAATCTACGCAACACGACTAATACTATGGATATGTATATAGCTTGACGAGTAGCCGTGTGTCTTTCCTTCCATATTTCTTCAAATATATTCCTCTATTTTTCTTCGAAATCACACAGTTACAGATAATACGGATCTAGCATAATTCCGTGCATTTTATCATTTATACATATATATTAGCTGGGATTCCTAGTTTACCCAAAGACCTCGTTCTATAACCTTTGTACTTCGCAATACAAAGAACCTTTACCATCAATTAGCTTAAGAGGAAAGATAGGATTTGAGATAAAACCCATTTGTTTAGCGGAGCATGCCTGTGCACTGTTCACTGCGCAGATCGTCGTGAAAGATCGCATCGTTTCGCGAGCTCAGAGCCTCACGCCAATCTACCATCGCTTATTAAACAAATTATGTTGGACAACTTAACCTCCAACTTAAATGATGTCATGCAAGTCACTGACGTATGAAAAATAAATTGAAATCATTATTACATGCGACATAATGAAGTTTCAAATCGCAACGCGTTTAATTCAGCTTGATAATCATGTAATTTTCACCAACGCTTACTGGGTTTTTTGTGAAAGGTTCTTGAATACTTCATACAGGCTAAACCCCTGGCGGTGCGCCAGTGATTCTATAAATAAATCGACCAGTAACACGGGTAACAAGTTACATTGTCGCCGTTTAGATTGCAATCTACTGAGCTTTGCACTGCTTAGAATTTTGCTCACCTCAGAAGCTTACTTGCAAGTATTAACGTCCTCTGCATTAGCATTTAGCTGGTGCCTCCTCGAGCGTGCAGGGAAACCCCACATACCTAATTGTCTTATAAATCAAAACGCCGTAACATTACCATTCTCACTTCAGAGTTTCCCACCATGTATAAGACGCGTGGCGGAAGCCAGTCTCAATTAATAAATTATAACTACTAATTATTTCCTCGCTGATCTAGGAATAGGAATCTTCTAGGTAAACGAGCTTCATCTTAAATTGCATCTCGTGCCATCCGGTAGAACTTTAGTCATTGCTAGCTTATCTTGATTTTAATTAATGAAACAAGGAATAAATAGACTTGTTGTATGCGGCTGTATGTTAGTTGACTGAGCAAAAGACGTTTGACTTTGCTAGTGACGTGCCAGAGCGTAAATGAAGCTTGGAGTTGCGTATCAGTCCAGACGGAACTGCGTGGTGTGGTGGTAGGCGATGGAATCAGACGTAGATCCTTACATTGTAACTTTGTACATAGACGAGAGCAAGTTTCCGCGGTCGCCGCCTGCATACCGCGACGTCGCTAACCAGTGACACCTGCCGCACTACTGATCGGTATTTTTAATTAGCTTTGACGTTTATTTATAGTTTTATGCCGAGTAATTACGTAAATTGGAACAAGATCATTTTAGTAATCAGAAAGACGTAGACCTTATTATATGTTGCCGAAGTGCCACTAAACATTCCAAACCCCTACCAAAACCTGCAACAAAGTGTTACAAAAAGGACAATATCGATCAAAACACTCGAGTGTTTTTTTGTTGTCTGATGCACATTAAATTAACATATTTAAATGCAGGTAAGTATATAAATTACCTACATTGAAAAAAATGCGATCAAACACGTCTCAGGTACCAAGGTCTTTATTGCGAAGCTCTAAAGAATCTAAAAAACCGGATCGTTGTTATCAATGGATTCCACGATTGATTCAAGATTTTAATAACGTGGCGCTTTCAGAAAATAGGTATGTAAGTAACGTGGTATCAAAGAATTCACGGTTATTAAATCTAAGTAAGTATATGTCTAGTTTTTAAACAATAACAATCAAACTAGCTAGCGGAACGGCGGTCCGTAAGTACCCTTAGTGTGAACGAATATTTTAGCATAAGACTAGGATTTATAATAACTAGACCTAGATATTAAAACTTTTTTGAGAAAACTCAAGTGGATCTAAAATAAAAAGCTGCAAGTGTAAACGCGTTGATGTTCTTAGACGCGAATTACACAGAAACGGCGTAAGGTGCGGCGCAGGCGTGGAATTTATAAGGATACGAAAGAACGGCGTGCCTGCGCCGCGCCGCTTGAGTGTAATTCACGTCACGTTGCCTACGTACATTTTGTATGAAAACGTTTTGAAGCGGCATCATGCCTGCACCGCGCCCTTACCCTACGCCTTTTCTGTATAATTCGCGCCTTAGGAAATAAGCAGACAATTTTAAATTCTGGCTTCAGAACACAGTCTACGTTTTCTGCGGTTACCACCAAGTTATTAGATACAATTTTCTTTATTGCTTTACACCGACTGCCTGTTACTTAATAACGACTACGAATAAAACTAACCAGCAGACCAGATTTCAAAGAATTTTCCTGGAAATTGTTGAACTTAAAATATTCGTAACTGATATTTATCCTCATCGATGACATCGCGAAGTGGTACAAAACTCGTAATCGTCGCGAGACCAGTAAGAAAATATTTAATAAGCACGTTTAGTAAATATTATGCTATATGTACTAACGACTATTTAACGTGGTACAAAAATAAGATCTGTTTGTAGTGAGCAAACAGCTTTTTGTTCTTGCTTGTGGAGTAAAAAATATCTCTAATGAGTCCCTCGAGGTTTAAAGATTCACATGAAGTGCCGAAGAGAATTCTTGGTTCTTGTAGAAAGAGTGTATTGTCGTATTCCACATATGCGGTGAGCTCTCTTCATCACAAATGCGCAAGAGCACCTAGCGACATAAGTAAACGTATACCAGTTATGTTACGTTAAACGGAACGTAATCGGCAACAACGTCACAACGTGTAGATACTGAGAATGGCATTTATCAACGACCCTTAATATACATATTAGAATGGCATGAGAAAAAAATCACTTCCTCGATACATTTTTTTCCGAAGAAACGAGTTGCGTTTATCGAATAAAAACCCGATCACTGCGTCACGCGACTGATTTTCTTATTCAAAAGCGTGTCCAATGATTCAATAATAATGTATATACTTTTTGGCTGTGCGTTGTATATGTGTATTAGTAGGTATACGTGTATAAAAGTATATTAAACCGTTTCCGGTTATTAAAAAATCATTTTGCAAGTATTTATGTTTGTAAGTAAAAGGTAAACTGCAATTTTAACAAACATCGATTTGCCTGCAGTTGTGAAATATAGGTAATATTCACTGCAGCATATCAACCACAACGGAAACCGCAGAACAACGCTTGAAGCTAGTTTTGACGGCAACCCCGAAACTGTTGTTTATTTGACATTTAAGAGCAATCAATTTGATTGAATCAACCAATTTAAGAATCAATCCTTTCTTTTACGACCATTTTATTGAATAGGGAACAAGACAGTAGATCATTCTCTTATTGACGCCATTTTTGACAACTTTTGCAAACTAACTTCAAGCAAAAAATGCGTTGAGCGGACAATACTTGGCAATGTCAAACAAAATGTTGTGCTAAAAAGTGGTAGATCCAAGTGATGGAGGTCGGGAGTCTTTCAATAATTGCTGGCGTTGGTTTCCCCCTGCGAATGATGGCTATGCGATCGAGTTTGAACATAGCCTAACCGGTGCGGTCTGGTTATAGTCGCTGAGGACTGGCCTGCCACTCGCCCGGACCCCGCCACAGGCCCGCGGGGACTCATCGTCGCTCGTCGCCATAACCACAAACACGTAGTACGTATACTTCAACATTTTAACAAATAGAAAATACTCACCATTATTATTTTTCATCTTTCGTGCTCTTGTAGCAATGTCTGTTTTACGCGCTTAATTATTTAAGAATCGGTGTCTTTGTGCTCGTTTAAAAATAAAACATAAATTACTCAGACTGCAAATAGTTTGCTATTCCAACACTCTTCAGGCGTCATGCATTATACAATTATATGGAATCGTCCCCGCGTTGTCGATGTCGTGGCAAATTGTTGAAGAGGCTATTGACTTTGCTATTGAATTCAGTGACTTTACTTCACACAACTCGTGAATATTTAAGGTAAAACATAAATATGCTTTAAAATTGTGTAATAAAAACGCGTCAAATCAAATAAATAAGTAAATAGCGACTCTCCTTCCTGTTCTTCAAATCAATTATGTACTCAAATTAATCAGTGTTGACATGAACTTCAATCGATGTACATTGACTATCCGTCAGACCCATGTCAATATCAGTTATCATCGGTCACCCGATTCTTTGTTGACGGATTGTATCAACATCCCGCTTGCACATAAGTACATAGCTACTCGTATTGTCTGAGCGGCTGGTGACAGCGACCTTGCGATTTTTCAGTTTCACGGTTCATTAAAGTCGACAGAACGGTGTCTGGACGACAAATATTAGACGTACGTGCCCGTGCAATAAGATTTTCTAATTCACAGGGTCCGTCGACACAAAACGACTGTTAATTGTTGTGCTCACGTTGCGTTTTATACGCCAGTCTCGGTTTACGGCCATTTGTCATGTAAGTGATGCTTTGGACGGCTGACAGAGCGAAATCTCCGTTGTCAATGGGGATGTGAAAACCATTTTCTTGACGTGTCTCTGAATTTAGTGTTTTGACTTTGAGCTGTTTAAATATGACGTTTATTCTGAGGCTATCAATGCTGGCTAGCGAGCCAGCAAGTTATTTCTGTGTGAGACGTGCTGTTGTATAATGATTGCAGGGAAAGTTAGTTCAGGGTCAAATCGAGCCTGCATAACCGATGTGTTTGTACACAGTTATCTAGACTATAGTTTCTACCTACGTTATTATTCGCTTCAAACATTTTTGAATTCACAAAAATTACCTTCGTTTGGACAGGCTGCTTGATTTGTTGAGTGGAGCCGTAAACTGTATTTTAGAGTCAAATTAAACTTAATTCAAGTAAACTGAATATCATTGTTAGAATCTGTGTGTGACGCTACAAGCCTCCAGAAACCCTTAAAGTGATCGAAAAATGGTCCCTTTTTGGAAGTGATTATAGAAATCCAAAGACGTTTTAAGATATAAACGCTAAGTTATGCATGCCATTTTTAAATCTGCATGTCAAACCGAGTTCCATACCAAGGATACTGTACAGTTTTCTCCTAGACACTTTCATGCATATCTGTACAGTTTGACTGTACAGGCAAAACTGCATATACATAACCTATCGTCTGTAGCGGGCTTTACAAACAGCCTGAAAGTATGTTGGCGTAGATAAATAAATACACCAAGAATGACAAAACAGTGCACATAGGAGTAGTTCATCAATGTTTTCCAGTACAACCTATGTAATCTACAATTGACAAAGTATTTTTACGAAATATGTATATTTCATCTATAAACCTGTGGCGCGCAGCTGTTTTACTTTACTTTCAAAATGTTTAGATAGTGATTCATATAATAATACAGACTTGGCTTGTTTGCGAAGCCTCTATTGTAGGGTTTCAGGGAAAACAAAGAACAAAACGGTGAAACACCTCGTATGTCTATGTCGTATTTTACCTTTAGATATATAAAGAAGTAATTTTCTTTTTCTTTTTCTCAAATTAATCTTGCACGATCTCGGAATCAAAACAGGAAAACGATACAAAACGAAATTAACAAAACTTTAAGTATTTTTATGCATTTATATCCAACAAACATTCGGGGAAAAAATGCATAACTCTAGTTTCATAATAAGAACTTCAAATACAAGAATTCCATATCTACTGACCTTTCAACTTCATATTTTTTAAATAAATGCTTGTTCCTAGTAAACATTAAGAACTGTTTATTAGTGATATCAGGATATTGGCAAACTAATTTGAAATATTAGAATTAGGTGGGTATACGTAATTACTTTTTCTGGTCAGACCTTTTTTCCAATTTATTTGGTGTTCCAACATCAGAATGTAGCTATGTGATACTATTACCAGCTAGTAGCTATCTGATAATACCATTTGGTTTTAGTTAATTTACATTTTAATTAAATTGTTTTTTATTTTTTTTAATATGAATTTTATTTGATATACATATTTATAATTGCTTGTTGTAAATTTGTGTTTGGCAATGGGTGATAATTACCTGAAAATAAATAAATTAATTTATCATTTATTTATTTATTTATACTACTAATGTCAAGAGGTAAAGTTTGTAATTTTAGGACACCCAGAGAATTGTCACTTTGTGGTCAGTTTACGAATTATAACGTAATCATATGCCTAGCCTTTTCCCAATTATGTTAGGGTCGGCTTCCAGTCTTATCGGACGCAGCTGAATACCAGTATTTTACATGGGGCGACTGCCTATCTGACTTCCAAAACCCAGCTAGTACTGGGTAATACGATACCCCTTGGTAAGACTGGTTGTCAGACTTTTTGCGCCAATGACTACCTGTAACGACTGTCAAAGATCTACAAATGACTGCCGGGACTAACAGCTAAACGTGCTTTCCGAGGCACGGAAGAAACTCGGTATGCAATGGGTGGTCACCCATCCACAGACTAACTTAGGCTTAACCTAAGGATCGACCCGAGCGGCTGTTTGAACAACTTGTAACGAATTGTATCGTAATTCAGATTGTTATACTATTATATTCCCAAACTTCCCCAACTCCCAAAATTCTTCCATTTTCTTATTTCAAAATTCATTCACTGATAAAAAACTATAAACTATTACTGTATGTCATATTATATGTTTATTTGAAACGGACGTAGTCGCAGTTAGAAGCTAGTATTTTATAAACTTACAGGCTACTTACTAGGTATTGGTAACGAGTATCTTTTATGTCTACTACTAAAACAACCTTTTATATCTGTTTTTTCTTTGTACGACGTCATAAAAGTTGACTAGGACATCTAGGAAGAGTTAACTAGTTATCCTCGACAAAAATGTCATGCAAAAAACTATATGTATATTTATATGTCAACACATAGGTAGACCGGTTTTTCGTTATTTCTATTTACTTGCTCAGACATTATTTGTGTGTTGGCGCACTATGTGCAGTCTCGGGCAAAAACCGAGCCGAGCCGAGGTACAAGCGTAGAAAAGTGTTGAAATGATTTACAAACCACAATGTATGAAAATTCAAAGATGCTGGTCAAGTGGAGTTGTTTTATGTTCGTAAGTTTATTAGGCTGATTTGAAACCGTATGGATTTTTAGAAAAAAGTAAATATAAAAATAAATAAAAATGAACTGGAAAAGTTCCCTCCGAACTGGAAGGAGGACGCGCGGGTTCGTGAGAAGTGGAAGGAGTGGAGGGAAGCCTTCACCCAGGAGTGGGACAGAGCAGGCAAGAAAAAAAAATGTTTCCTATTTCTCTGGGTTCATATAACTGATTATCATCATCAAGTCATCGGTCAGAATTACTTCTCATTTTCCAGCACTCGTGCGCCCTAATGGCTGTCTGTAATTAACAGTAAAGCATTTATTTTTGAGTATTCCATACAAAGCTTTATTAATAGTTCTGTTCATCAGAAACCAGGAAAAAATCATAAAATATAATTAGACGTTTTTTGTACGAATCTAGTAAACGTTGGTGTTATATATGAGTTAGAGTTATATGTGTTAGATATTCACAAAGGTACATGTAGTTTTTTCTGACTAGCCAACTATTAATAGGAATACGTATTTCTATATAATTACGTGTTTGCATCACGTTTTATGTCTATTTCTAGAAATGTGGAACTAAATATTTTTTCTTGGATATGGTAGTGATGTAACTATGGTGAGGTAGGTAAATTTTAACGCAAACTGCCCATAAAATATTTCGGGAAAATTGGTATCTGAAATAAAATGATGTAACGCACCTGTGATCATAATTCATTTTGACCCTATGGAGATTGTTGGACACAATGTCACACACGTTGATTCCCAAAGAATTATGTAAGTAGGTCCTGGGGTCTAAAATGACCGTGTCAGCAGAATCATAACAGGATAATAATAAGAATCACTTTGAAATTGTTAAAATAGTCACAGACGCCATTAATATTATGAATTGTCACTTTGTGACCATTAAACGAATTGTAACGTAATTAAAATTATTATCGTATTATATTCTGCTAAAGGGCCATTTTAGACCCCTGTAACTAAATCAGAAAGTTTGATAAAATATATCAAAGTTGATCGATTTCATCAACCGTGATCAAAAGTGATCAACCATCAATGGGACGCAGACTTCGTCTAATCTAAGTCAATGAAAATCTTTACTTACACCAGCTTAGGAATGGATATATTTCTTATGAGAAAGACTCGAGTCCCAATCTTATTGACCTTCATTAACTATTGTAGATAAATAAATAGATACCTATATGTCTACGTCATTATGGATTCTTCATTTAAATGCAGAAATATGATTTATAAATTAATAGTTATGGCCGGGGACTTAAAATATACAGACCTAAAGGTCAATGTAACTTGCTCATTAAAAATATAAACATGGATAAGAATGGAAAAAAAATATATAGATAACTAACTCAGATTTTCTCATCTATCTCCTGAGGGTATGATCAATACTGTAATAAATAATTATATTATATATATATACAAATAGTATAATCATAAACTACTAATCTTGGCATAGTTGGTCATTTAAACGAGCAGCCTATGCAGATCCAATCAATGTGAATATACTTAACTTTACTGATATACTGTAAGGGTTGAACTACATCTATTAGCACAGAATCGCATTTTTCCATGTTCCTATCCTTTTCTGTCGCTCCGAATTGTCATGTGCTAGAGCGAGAAACAGAGCGTGCTGCCGAGCGCATCGTCGATGCTGCCTCGTGCTATAGCACTCCCGCTCTATTCTGTGTTCTCGGTTCTTAACAACAGAAAGGGATAGGAGCATGGAATGATGCGATTCCGTGCTAATAGATGTGGTTCAACCCTTAGACATTCTTCAGAAGTCCTAAAATGTTATCACCCTGGAATTTTATGTGGGTATAAATTAAATTCACCGAAAATTTGCGAGAAATCGGCAGAAAACAACTTTTTTTTATTATAAAAACATAAAGTAACTGTTCAACGTCAGAGCGTCTTCAATTTAGTTCTAACAGATTTTTATTGACAATAATAATATTTCATGTTTCAATGAGACGGTAATTCAGGATCGCAATAAAGTAATTCAAAATACATTTTATTCCATGACGACTTTGAACTTGGGTAAACGACTTAAGGCAAAGATATTGATTTTAAATTAACCTTGTGGATATGCTACAATAAAAACAATTGCCCACTCCTAGGCTGAGATTATCCTTATCATTTTTCCATTAAATAAAAAAGTATTTATACAACAAAATCATAGCATTTTACGTATAAAAGATGACTTCACCGATTCGCTAACTTAATGTTGAGATTAAAATTTCACATACCAACCCAAAAAAGCAAGATGTACCATTGTTTTTGCTCACAAATTCTACAACACAAGGGAGGGCTTCATTGATTGAACTGCCAACCTCCTCGCGTTATAATGACAGCTAACAATCACGACTGGCCAGTTCTTGGAACAAAAACAATATGAAAAAAAAACTAAATAAAAACATATTCATTTTATCTTAGGTTTGTAACATAGAGAAGCATGTGAAGACAATTAATTTAATTGTACGCCACGTTTTTGCGACGACTCAACTTTAATATAAAATGATTTGTATTGAGTGAAGAGAACATCCAAGTTTAGGAGTTATCCTTAGTTGTGCCAAAATTCACATAAAATCTTCTATTTTCGAAATTGGCTGAATGATTTCGTGGGCCAAAAAGTCTGACAACCAGTCTTACCAAGGGGTATCGTATTACCCAGTACTAACTGGGTTGTGGAGCTCCGATAGGCAGTCGCTTCATGTAAAATACTGGTATTCAGCTGCATCCGGTTAGACTGGAAAACGACCCCAACTTAGTTGGAAAAAGGCTAGGTAGATGATGACGATTTAGAGTCAATAATGCCTCTTAATTTTATTGCAATTGATTTCAAAGGATGAATTTTGATAGTACCTAAGTAATTAACAATGTTGTTTCCCCACATTCCTAATACCCTCCCCAATTAACGACTTAGAAAACGTAATCTAAGCTAAAACATGGAGTTTATATATAGTCGTTGCGTGTCTTGATTACACGGAGAGTCGAGAGAGTCTCTGAGACAATTACTGCAATTAAAGAAAAAAAACAATAGTCAGTGGAGCAGGGTCATCCAGTCCCACAAATTACTCTTCAGGGCTTGTTTATTGTTCTTGAACCTTTTTGAACAAGACGTTGGTTGACGTGTTAGCGGTCAATTCGATTTGCTGGTTCCGCTAATTGTAAGTTCACTGCTAAGGACTTAGGACTTCAGATAGTCTCATAGTTCGTGAGTTGTAACGAAGCTCCTGCGCTATTGACGTGTTAGCGGTCAATTCGATTTGCTGGTTCCGCTAATTGTAAGTTCACTGCTAAGGACTTAGGACTTCAGATAGTCTCATAGTTCGTGAGTTGTAACGAAGCTCCTGCGCTATTGACGTGTTAGCGGTCAATTCGATTTGCTGGTTCCGCTAATTGTAAGTTCACTGCTAAGGACTTAGGACTTCAGATAGTCTCATAGTTCGTGAGTTGTAACGAAACTCCTGCGCTATTGACGTGTTAGCGGTCAATTCGATTTGCTGGTTCCGCTAATTGTAAGTTCACTGCTAAGGACTTAGGACTTCAGATAGTCTCATAGTTCGTGAGTTGTAACGAAACTCCTGCGCTATTGACGTGTTAGCGGTCAATTCGATTTGCTGGTTCCGCTAATTGTAAGTTCACTGCTAAGGACTTAGGACTTCAGATAGTCTCATAGTTCGTGCGTTGTAACGAAACTCCTGCGCTATTGACGTGTTAGCCGTCAATTCGATTTGCTGGTTCCGCTAATTGTAATTTCACTGCTAAGGACTTAGGACTACAGATAGTCTCATAATTCGTTAGTTGTAACGAAACTCCTGCGCTTGTATCCTAAAGATTACGTAGCATAGGAAGAAAAACTGGCTACTGTCTTTGTAAAGTGCTGTTTCCTTAGTCATAAAGCTCATTGGAGGAAGTATTAAATCACGATACAATTTACATAAAGTGATGAGTTAAAGAAAACATATTTCTTCTCCATTCTTGTTTACATTGTAAATCGAGCATACAATTGCTAGTCGCTATGTTTTACAATTATTGATGGCCTGTTATTACGACCACAATCGCCGCGGTCATCAATACGGAAATATATGTTTTTATACCTAAAGAGGAAACTTATTTGATTTGCTAATCATGTAAAGGGAACATTGATGTATGTATGTAATGTATATAGAGGCAGGTTGAAAATAATAAAGTGATAGTTACTTTAGACACAATGTTATGGTATTTTGTCCGAAATTAACCACAAACTCGCTTTACATAGGATAATAAACCAACATCTGAGGAGGCTCTCGCTTAGCAGCTGGATCAAAGGGCTTGATTCAGAAAGCTCTACTTCTGTTAGGAGGTTCCTCTCTCAAGAGCCCTGACCACCGGTAGCTCGGACCCTGGTCCCGATGCCGGTGGGCTACTATTTGCTATATTTTTAAATATTATTTTGTATAGGAATATTTAAAAAAATTAAATTATATAAAGAATATAAAGGGTGTAAAAAGACCCTTAACGAAAACGAAAACCACATATTCTGCCCATCATTGGGATCAGTTTTTTGTTCTGGACCATACCTGGGAACCTTCTAGTTACGGAGATATTGGGGGTCAAAGTTCCAATTTTTTCACAAGTTTTTTTTTAAATACTACTTTTTAAGGTTCTAACTTTACTCCAATTACCTCCATGGTCCGTTTACTATTCAAAGCATCCATCAGCAATAAGTTTTGAGCGCATTGTATTGAGTTTTACCGTAAAATGTGATTTTTGACCCCAAAAAAAAATTTCGTTTCCCAGCAAAAATTTTTGCGTAAAGTTACTTAGTTTGATGTACAGAATGCTTGGTTGACGGCTTGGTGAAGGGTCTGTTTACACCCCGTATAAAGAGAGATAAAATAATATTAATAATAATGAAATATATAAATTTTTAATAATATTAATATTGATAATATTTAAAGAGAGATATGTAAAGAAAATAAATAAAGGATAGAATAATATTATATTTAGAAATATCGATGACAACAGTTAGGTACATTTTCTGTAACTCATCAAATTCAAATATACTGCTACACATAGCATAATAGTCAAAAGTCGTTGTCTATCGGTCCCTCACATCATTTTCTTGTATTAAATTGAAGTTCAATAAAAGTGTACCGTAGCCAATAGCCGCAGTCATTGGGTTTAAAAACCGCAAAACAAATCATGACCACATGACAATACAATGGCTCGCGGTTTTCATTTTACCATAAATATGAAGACCACCCCACTGATTATGTCAGAAATGGTGGGCTCATATATACCAATATTATAAACCTAAAGAGTTTATCTGTTTAAATGCGCTAATCTATTATATACATATAGTATTCTTTCAAATAGACCAGTTACAGCCACCTTTGCATTGTTAAATAAATGAAGCTACAGTCCTAGTCACAAGGCATAATAACTGAGAATGGACTGTAGTTGCCAATTCCGAAGCTTAGAAAAAAGAAAAAGAAACTCCATGCTATTTTATTTTTTATTTTTCTCTCGATCGTAATGAAGTCTTCTTAATATTTTGGAGCTTTCTCTCTGTTTTCTTCAGTGAGAAGGAATTATTCATCACTTTTGAAAATGTCTATTGTTTCTTTGCTACATAAAAGTGACGAGCGGCTTCTGTTCTCTGAATTCATAGCTCTTCGAAATAATGAATATTGGTGGTTACGTCATTTTTATTTGGAACTGGTGATTGACCCCCGGGTTACCAAGCTCGTAAGCTTTTAACATCAACAATAATTTTCGGTTTTCAAAGACCAATTGCCTTAAATATTTCTTTCGGCTTTGCTTTAGTTGTTTTTTTCTTGTTCGATGGTAAAACCGAGCTGACATCATTGTGTGATCCACTTTATGTAGGTACCTATACTATCTACTGCTTTATTTTTATAATGGAGACCAACAACGAGGTTTTTGTGATCTGCGGTTAATGTAACCATCGTCATTCTCTTGCCCTTATCCCAATTTATTTGGGGTCGGCGTAGTGTCTTCTTCTTCCATACTTCTCTATTACTCGACTGCTGCGATTATTGTAAGGGCCAGATATTTTAAGAATTTCGCTATTCAAACTTTTCATGTTAATTATTTATTTAATCACCCTACTTAATCATTAGCCTTTGTTATAAACCAATTAATAGAACAATAATCATTCACACAGGACCAGGGTAGGGGCAAAAAGAGATAAGTGTATCAGATACCCGGTATACCCAAGTAGGTGCTGATACAATAGAGGCTGTGGTGAAACCATGATTATCGAAAACCCATTCATTGTACATGGGCTTTATGTGGCGTCAGGCCATTGTTACGTGAAGTGATTATGTTGGTACTACAATTTCATAATTGCTGAATATTTCCATTTTTGAATAACACTCGCGCGTCAACTGTTTTTTTGGATTATGATTTGAATACTCTATGAATTTGTACCGTATGTTAGAAATATGTTTGTTGAACGAAATATTTGGCATGTTTTTATGTATTGCATGTACCAAAATAAACTGTTGCCATTTGTTACTTAATTTCAACTCAATGATAATTTCATAAAAAAAGCTGATAGAATATCGAAGCGTTTTCTAATTAGTACGTACACAGTAATTTATTAAATATATTCCTAGATAGTAAATATGACTATAACAATTTTACTACAATAGTAACGTCAGATACACTAGATGTATCGTAATATTTCATAATTGCCACTACATCTCACTAAGACTGCAATGTTGCAAGACGAATGTATTAATTTACATAAAAAACACATTTATGGCGATGTAATAAGATTTAAACGATCTAGTAACAGATGTACAACATCTATTGCGAAATAACGAATAAGATTTCTGGTTAGTAAGTATGCGCAAGCGCCACCCTGTAGATCGAAAACGTTGTTCAGGTTTTTTAGTTTAATTTACAATTTTAAGATAACTGAATTCGGGAAATCATCACTAAACTCAACTTACCTAATAGTCCGATATCACGAACGTCCAATAACCATGAAATTATCAGTTATTGACCTTTTTTATAAGTGAGGTTTTCCGAACCCAGATTGACCTTATTATAATACCAAATGATATCATAATAATGTCGGCAAAATTATAATATCACGTCTGACATTCATATTAGAGAAACACATGCGAATCAATTGATCGACATTGAGTGCCATAGACGTGTTTTGGATACTGATTTCAACGCAAAACCTTCACATTCAAACTTCCACCTTATATCCTTCAACTTAAAGTCAAATGTTCAATAATTACAGGTTTCTATAAATATTTATGGGAATTGTGTATCTAGATACGTCAGCGTGACGTAAAAACTGTTATACAGCCAATAACGTGTGATTTGCATTCTGACAACGAAGACGAAAGCAATAGTTTTGCTCATGTTATTTGAAAAATAAAAGGTCATAGCGATAGGTCGTAGGTCCTTCTTCCTTGCTGTGTTGTCAAGCGAATTTAGGTATTATTGACCAGTTACTTAAACTTGCATTCTGACTACATTAAAGGTCAGCTGCTAAGCTCCTGCTTGTTTTGTAGACCCTCGTAACTCATCAACATCAGCCTAGCCTTTTCGCAACAACGTTGGGATCGACTTCCAGTCGAACCGGATGCAGCTCAATATCAGTATTATACATGCAGTGACTGCCTATCGTGTATCCACTACCCAGTTACTGGTTAATACGATACCACTCGGTTAGACTGGTAGATGCACAAAACTGCAGAGTAGAAATCAGAAACAAAGCAATTTCTTGACGGTTTTTACCAAAAGAAACATAATTAACTATTTTTTAAATCATTTATTGAGGTTAGCTTGTCGTGCTACGATAGTCGTCAAAGAACAGTTTTATCGATAAAATTCTTCTATTATTCTTTTGCAAAGATTCGATGACATTTCGATAATAAAGCGATTACGACCGTGAAACCCGAAATTCACGTTTCGCAAAGCTATCTGATTTCATAATGAGCTCTCTGAGGTGTCGTACGAGGTAAACTCTAACTAATATTGTTTTAACAAAAATAAATAAAATAATTTGACATTTTCAAAAGACACAATAAAAAGTCAATAATCATAAGTTTAATTAAAACATAACAAATAATATAGGTATTTGTTTTTTTGGAATTTAGGTGTGTTTTAGTTACGAGCTAGAATATCAAATATCTACGAAATCATTAAAATTATTGTATAGAATCAATAAAAAACTGAAATCATGCCTATGACGTTTGTTGCAAACGGGTTTATTTAAAAGAGTTGACACTTTATTGCAAATTAAAGAAAGGTCATGAAACTATGTCAGATACTCAGAACTAACCAATTTCGAAAGCGATAACTCATATTATCAGGTTTATAATATAAGGCTTGCAATGTTATGTCGCAGAGCCGTTGTTCCTCGTCACGTGACTTGAGTGATTTTTCAGTTTTTTGTTGTAATGAAGCTGTGACTTAATGAAAATTAGTCAATTAAATTCATAACAGTCTTTTTTTAGTCTAACCGTCTAACGAATAAAATTGCATATTTATTTTTGTAATTGCTACCTAATCGCCAAATAAACCAGAGATTAATAAACAAATAAAAACTATTAATTTTTAAATGTTATTTTACAAAGTAAAGTCATCAAGTCGATGTCTAGCTTCAACACTTCGGGGATTTTTGCGAATACCTACGTAAAAACCACAAATGTCTTAAAGAAAACAGCCTTTTTTACACAAGAGCGTGTCTGGCTGTACTAATAGCACTCCGTGATTGTTAGACAAACACTATTCGCACAGAAATTACAAGTTTTTTTAGAAAACAATACCAATTTCAATAGTTCATGATTGAATGAGAAACCGGTGCCCTGTAGCGGTTTGACGACCGGGCTGCCTTTGTGTCACAGATTAATTACAATCTCTTAATGAATGAATAGCAGTGAGTGTTCTTAAGCTTAATTAAAGGGCCCATGACGCACACCAGTTCGGACCGCCGATAACAGGGACTAATTCGTCCGCACCGGGCGAGATTAATCACCCTATCTTTGTCTGCAACATGCCTAATGAAAAACCCCACGAGTTTCCTTAACATAACATAACTCCTGTACTCCCGAAGGGTTAGGCAATGCCTAATAGTGCACCTAATTTAGCCAGCTCTGTTGCCATTCCTGATGGGAAAACCTAAAAACATTTTGCCCGACCTGGCAGTCGAAGCCAGGACCTCATGCTCACTGTTGTGCTTGCGACCACTGGTTTCCTTAACATAGTAAAGTAAACATATTATTGAATGGGTAAGGCTTTCGTAAACTAAATCGGTCGTCGGCTTGCGGCGGTCACTTTCACTAACACTGTCGGCGTAACAAACAGTTTTTCTGTGTCGCTTTTCTTAGCAAATCTTCTTGTGTTCGTGAGTTTTGCGCACATATTAATACCTTGTTGAATTTAGACGTGTGTACCGGTCCGATTCATTATTAACGACCAAAATGGTTAAGCTCCTAAGTGTCCGGAACCCGGTCCCTTTGAAAAAAATAATGTAATTATCAGAAAACTTTTGAAATAGGCCTACTATTAGATGCTGGTCTAAATATTCAGCGCAAGAAAGTGCCGAGCTTAAAATAGAATACGCACAGACACAAACGCACACTTACAAAATCCGCTATGTACAGTTTATCCAACCAGTATAAAACCTACGGCTATTTATGTCCCGTCAATGTGGGCAATGACGTGATCCATTCATAAGTTTTAAGGAAAAACAAATAAACACATGTTTTCTCATTTACTCGACTGTTTAAGCGATTTTGATTGACATACGATGACAGAATAATAACTTGATTTATTATATGTTATGTATTTACTCTACCCACCAACATGTTATGCAAAGGTACTTGAAGATCTTAAATGTGCGTTTTAACAAGCTAACCCCTGCTTCCCACGGAGCCACTTATCGCGAAAACTAGCCTATCTTTCAAGCTGGACTCAAACATATAGATTCACAAAATATCATTAAAATTGGATGGGTACTTTCGGAGATTAACGGGTACGATTAACGTGACACGTGACTGATATATTAAGAGTAGCTTATGCCCGCGGTTTCACCCGCGCCGAGTTCGATAACTCACGGGATCGTACTACCTGGATAAAAAGTATCACATATGTTAATACGACGGTCGGCGGCGCCGAGGCCGGGCCAGAAAGAGGTGGCGAGACGATCTGGACTCGTACGGCGAGGGCTGGTTTGAGGAAGCACGGGAAAAGAGCACATGGAAGGAATTGGGGGAGGCCTTTACCCAGCAGTGGGACAGTAAAGGCTACTTAAAAAAAATGTTAATCCAGGTTATAAAGTATCTGTGGGCCAAATTTAAATCAAATCCGTTCAACCGTTTTTACATGAAAGAGGAACTAACATCCATACATCCTAACAAACTTGATTCCATTTTTAATATTAGTAGGATTTACTCTATCCAGCAATGTCGTATAGCACGACTATTGCATAGGTACTTGAACATCTTAAATGTATGTTTTAATAACCGTCATACAATTGTGGTAAGTAATTAGCACAGAAATTAACTGCATTATATTAGCATTTAAGTGTTTTCCCACATAAGTGCGATATTATTTAAATTCTTTTAACAGCTTCCTCGGTAATTTTAATTGTATGTTTAAGTCATAAAGTACAGGAAAATCTAGAAGAAAATAATAGTTACTTTGAGGAACAAAATGACAAAATGTTCTTCTTGAATTCATTCTATAAACTTATACACATTTGTGTGGATATTATAAAGTTATGTACAGTCTGTCAACTGCAAATTGTCGTCTTAAAACATTCCTATGAAATTGTAGTGGTTTCAAATCACGAACTGAACAAGCGTAGGCACCACTAATTTAGTATCTACCTACCTTACTTAAGAACAATTCAGTTTATTTGGAAATAAGTAGCCCAAAGACAGTTCTAGCCTTGAATCAAAAATATACGGAACCATTTATATGTAGAATAAAAAAAACATATTTGAAAAACAGTTACTCTCTTATTTTTGTAATAAATTCTATCAAAACCCTAAAACTCTTAATTAGCAAACTGATGGCTACTAACAAGATAATTTTCCTCATCACTGGATAAGTTCAATGCAGCTTAATGCCAACATGTAACTGTTTTGGCGAGTTCTACGAAGCAAGAACTTGTCTTGTCCAGATTGTGGGTAATAGAATGTACCTGTCTTTAGAAGGAGTATAGACAAAGTGATCATCATCAGCGAAAATGATAGCGAAGTCAAAAAGTATTTACATTGACATAAGGACCAGTCGTTACAGTCAGTGACCCGACAATCTGACAACTAGTAACTAGTCTTACCAAGGGGTATTGCATTACCTAGAACTAACTTTGTTGTGGAGGTCATATAGGCAGTCGCTCCATGTAAAATACTGGTATTCAGCTGCATCCGGTAAGACTGGAAGCCGAACCCAACATGGTAAGGAAAAGACTGGGCAGAGAATGATAAAGGACCAAACAACTGACCTTTGCCAATCTCGTTGGAAGTCGTTTAAGAAAAAACTCTTTGATAACGATGACCAGTGGTCTAGGTCGTCAGAAATCGATCGAAAACCATGAACCTCAATTGAAGTGAAGTGAAGCAAATCAACTCATTGATTCAAACATATCGGTATTGATCGTGTTTACTAACATTGCCAAACCACTTAATATGCAAACTGCATTGAACTATAGATAGAGCTCCAAGGTCTAGTTGAATCACCGAATTATTAGTTTTATATGCAACGCCGATTTGTTGGAAAGTTGACAAAGTCGGGGACCGACCTTTACTTGTTTGCAACTAGCATTCAATTCGTTGGCAATCTTTCAGAGGGTAGGGTCTTACAGACGCCAGCGCATCAACCTACCCGAAACTGTAACATTTTTTCAATCAGCCTTGAACCTAATGCTTTGGCGATAAAGTTGAAAACCTATTAAAGAAATTTGACAGATTGTAGTAGCTGACGTCTATACTTAAGTTTTACTATTTGGAACAACTTCTTAATGCTATCAGTGCCTAACCTGTTTATAACCGTGTTCCGGGTGGATCTGAATACCCGTATTATGTGGGGTCTTTCTTTATCGTGTGGTTAGTTCGTAACCTGGTGTCAGAGTTTTTAGGCCGCCCATGGGCCTCTGACTTGGCTTTACATGCCGTCAAGAAATATCTCTCAGGCATGCTGGTTTCCTCACGATGTTTTCCTTCACCGAAAAGCAAGTGATAATTATACTATACGCACATGAATCCTAAAAATCAGAGGTGCGGTGTGGGGTGCGACAGCCTATCTGACTTACACGAACCAGGTAGGTACTGGGTAGCACGATACTCCTTGGTAAGATTGCTTGGCAGACTCTCAAGCTTCTGACTACGCGACAGAACCATAACACTACGCCTGTATGGGTTAGACAGAGGTGTACCTAATAGAACACCCACATTTCGCCAGTTATGTTTTAATTCCCATGTGTGGGCGAGTCTATTGGCACCAACTGGACACGAATCCAGACTTCGAGGCTGCTACTGAGAAATTCCTGATGGAAAAACCCAATATCACATTTCCCGACCCGGGGAACCCAGGGCCTCATGCACAGCAGTCGCACTAGAAACCATTCGACCAACGAGGCAGTCATAATCACTGTCACATATTTACTAATCAATACAGGGACCAACGGTTTCAAGGACGCAAAGGGGGGGGGGGGGGTCATGGATGATGAAATACTAAATGTAAAGATATAATGTATTCTTAACCGACGACGTCTAAAATACCGAAGTTATGTATTTGGCCCTTTTCTTCTAGTAAAAGTCCTAGGTAAGTATCATTACCGAGGTAATTATTATTCCTGCTACCAGTAATATAATCGTCTTGAAATTATCGCGTGGCTTTCGTGATTAAACTAAATTATTACTATCAGTTTATACCAATCATTTTAATAGCGTGTCATAAATAAACGATTTTTAGCTAAAACGACTTGTAAATAATAATAAATACTACCTACTTTTGATATCTTTACTTCATTCATATCTATTAGTATGAATTGAAATTGAGATACCTCCTCATCTTCCTGCCCTTGTCCTATATTACTGTTTACTGGAGATCGGCACAATACGTAGTTTTCTTCCATTCTCCCCTGTGAGACGTCACATTATCATTTATTTATTTTTCCTTCAAATCTTTTGCCTCGCACAATCCATTCGTCGTTTCTTTGGCATTCCTATCCCTCCCCATTCATCAACATTTATCCATCACTCTTTTAGTCTTGTGCTTTCGTTTTATCCCTCCTCATCACATGTACCTCCTGTTTAAAATTAATGAATTAGCAAACGACGCACAAATTTTGCAGAAGAGTAAAATGGATTTATGAAACATAATTATGCATCGAAGGTGACCAATAATAAAGTTAAAAAAATATATATATATACAACAATTTATAAAAAACTCAGTCCGATCCGAAAGGGGCGTTTAGGTATACTACCAATAATAATTTATTAGTATTTTGGTATATTTTTTTTACTTGTTCTCTAAAAAGGATTACATAAAAAGAATCTAATCTCGATACCTAATAATACCCTCATGGATCGGACAGATTTTTTTTTAAACAATCTTCTTAAAAAGTCTTTTATATTTTATAAAAGTAAAAAAAAGTAAAATATAAAAGTTTGCAAGTAGGTTCGCCATTTTTATTTAACACGGCATGTAAAATAATCACCTTTATATCCAAAACTCTAGAAGTAACCACTCAGTGCTTAACTACTAGAATTTGAATGATATAATCATCATGCTACAGCCATGCTGTTGCAAAATGTTTAGCGACGCAAAATAAGGCAGCACATTAGTTAGGTAGTCGGGAAAACACGGCGACATGGTATGGTGTGCTTGCGAAATTGCTCAGCGGTGTTTACCGAAAGTTATGTTAGCTCGATTCTTGGTGGCGCATTGCCATCGGTATTACCCATTGGGGGCAGCGATGCGACCTTTTACGAACAATACCATGTTTCTAATTTTAAAGATTTATGTGCTTTTTTGACAAAATATTTTAATAGGCTGAAGAATATTTTGTAGTGACGATTGATGATAGGATAGGATAGGATAGATAGCTAAATAATAACAGCCGCTCGGGTCGATCTTTAGGTGTCTTGCTTGCTTGCCTAGGTTGGTCTGTGGATGGGTGACCACCCACATTACATACCGAGTTTCCTTCGTGCCTCGGAAAGCACGTAAAGCAGTTGGTCCCGGGGGTCATTTGTAGATCTTTGACAGTCGTTACAGGTAGCCAGTGGCCCAAAAAGTCTTACTAAGGGTTATCGTATTACCCAGTACTAACTGGGTTGTGGAGTCGCTCCATGTAAAATACTGGTATTAAGCTACATCTGCAGCTGCATAGTTGGGAAAAGGCTAGGCAGATGATGATTGATGATAGGATATACTTGGTTGGGACACTATAGAATCTTAGGTAAATAGCTAACCAAATAAAAACTGGAAAAAACAATAATTCGCTAAGGAATATTACCAAAATCAATGAGAAAAATCAAAACTAAAAGGATAAGGCATTTATAAAACCGCGTGGGACCCACAACATTTGCATAAGTAATTACCAAAGATATTAAGGAAAATAATATATTTGAGGTAAATCTGAGGTCACATTTGTTTTGATACGGGTTCTAGGAAGGTATTAACGTCACATGTTGAAAAATAATAAAAAGTTAACGACAGCGAAAAATCAAAATGGATATTATCCATAAATTGCTTATTTTTTACCTGTCCATTTGAATTCATATAACTAATTAGAAAAAGCACAAAACAAAGTACATAAACAGAGTTTTATTATTTAGCATTATTAATTGGATAACAAAGCTAACCCGAAACAAAAACCAACTTTTTTTGGTTCGGCTTCCAGTCTAACCGGATGCAGCTGAATACCAGTAATTTACATGGAGCGACTGCATATCTGACCTCCATAACCCAGTCAATACTGGGTAATACGATACCCCTTCGTTATTAAATACTAAACATGTTCGGCTTTAATTCGGCACGTACCGATCGGCAAACTTTATTTGCATCCCATTGCTTAATCAAATCCTCTCGGCTCGGCACAACTCGGGCCAAGCAAAGCGACTAGGTATTTCCCGCACGCATAATCTCAGTATGCCGACCCTAACATGCTATAAAAAAAATCAATACATGGCAGGATATTACCTGTTTGTACTCGCATTCTTCGAAAGGGAGTGGTTGTATATAAGATAACAGGAAAAGACACTATAAAATTACATAAAGATTACTTATAATAAAGCAACGATCTCATACAATTTGTATGAGGAAATGTTAGAGTGTGAGACCTGCACTGGCTTTCCGAACACATTTTTTTATAATGAATGTGACTTGTTGCTATTCGTATTATTGTTATTCTCCCAATTTATTTTGGTGTATGTACTTCTCTATTAAGGTGCTTCCCACCGCAGTTCCATTTGTAGAACAACTTTTCCAAGTTTTACTAAGCAACATCCGATAACAAAAAGTTATTTATTGTTAGTATATGTTACCGTGTTAGTATACGTTAAGTTATGTTGCCTAACTTTTGAAAACAGTCAACATGTGGTAACAATTGAAAACATTGTAGAAAATGTAACCTCAACACAAAGATAAGAGTTATGATTTAATTCACAAAGTACATCCCTCTTTTGAGCCACATTCAAGCTCAAAATTTTGTCTATTTACGAAATTACCGACAAAAATAGAGTTTGTAAAAACGATTTTTCAAAAAACATTGATTGTCTTTTATTTGTTGTTTCTCGTCGTTAGAACTTTTATATCAAACGTATATAATGTTATTTATTCATGAAGTAACAATATATTACAATATCATATGAAATAGTTTACGAGTTTAGTTTACATATAAATTCATACAATAAATCAATATTACCTATGCGATGCTGATTCAATTTAGAACACTTAGAATCCGTGACACTTACATCACGATTGGGCCAATACCATCAATCGCGAAGATTAATTATTATTCTAAATTCTTAAATGATTTCGCTGACCCAGTACAGAATTTAAAACTTCTCATCCCAACTTAGGTTCCTATCTTCGCTAAAAACACCTTAGAACTAAAAATACCTGACCACAGACAAAAGATCAGTGATAACGATGGTAGAAACTAGAAAGGACCATTTATTTGACATAAGGCGATTATCACACTGCACCGCTCCATCGCATAGCGCAGACGCCTAGGACAACGCACTGACAACGCGTCGGCGTACGAGATTGCGTCCCGTGCGCAGATTCTGCCAAACTGCGCGGGGGCGCTGGGCGTGCCGCAGGGTTTTTAGGCAAAAAAGAAGTTTCCACGATGGATCTCGACGTGGATAGATTTATATTATTATCATATATTTATTTGGCGCGGGGCCGCCGTAGATTGCCCCCCAGCGCGGGGAAGCAGATGAAACCGCTAGGTGACGCAGATCTGCGCCTCCGTCGCCGCGCACGTGATCTGTCGCCCCGCTGCAAATTTGAAGATTGTACGCAAGTAAATCTGAATTTGTATAGAAACACGCAACACAATGACAGCGCGTCGGCGTACCATGTTAAAATCTGCGGAGAATCACCTTAGCTAGCGAAAAGCTTGTCAATTTCGTTGAAACTCCTTGCAGAATTACGAAATGTTTTGCAAGCGACTTTATTATTTTTATGTTCTAGTATAAGTACACATTATATTTATGATCAGCCATATGTAGATAGAAAATAATCCACTTTCACTTTCTTTAATTTTTGCCTTAACAAAAAACAAGCGTTTAGTTATCTTAGCAATACCTATGTATTCGACAAGTCCACGTTTGCGTACATTTTGTTTTAAAACATCGCGTCGTTTTCTCTGTCGACCACTTTTATTACATTGTATTCATGACCAGCAATAAAGTAGATCTAAAGTAATCTATTCTCTTAAATATTATCTTTTCAATTCTATGGACAGCGTCTACAAACTCAACGTTTCTTCTGATATTTATAAATTTTATAGCAGATGGCGTCTTGTTGTTTCTACCTATCTCCTTGGGACAAAGATGTTATATCTCTTAACAAGACAGTGTAGATTCTAATCTATCCAAATATTTATCTGAATCTAATGGCTAGAGACAAACGTCTTCAAATAAAAAGGATAACCTCGTCACCTCGCTAATATCGCTAAGAGGTCATACTACACGAAAGTCATGGACGAAAAACTTAAAATATGACAGAAGCGAATCTACTTGCGGTGGAATGGCCGCTCCTTAGACAAACTGACATGTAGGTAAAGGCAATAACACATGGCTTCACAAAATTGATTCAATTTGATTGAAAGGCGAAGAAATGCGCGGCAATGAACGATTCACTTTACGAATTAGGCTGATTCTTCCAACTTGTATCGTGTATTCGTGTGTGACTGGCTTAACGTTGGCAAACGAAGAAACGGGCCTATTATACAATCCAAAACATTGAAGGGTAATAATGTGTGTCTCACACAGAATAAGTAAACGGTTATTTGCTTGAATGAGTTTCCTAGAACGGGCTGACGTGGCTCGATTGCAACGAATGTTTTTCTCAGTAGCACCCTTCGACTTGTGTGCCAATTTAAAAACTGGCGGAGAGCGGATAAATCTAGGAGTATAGGAGTTGATTGCGACTGTGGCTGGTTCTTCCAATAAAAATGATTTGTTTTCTTGCCAATGGTTAATAAAAATATTGCTGAACTGTACCGTAGGAGCTAAGGTATTATTAAAAAAAGTCGTTTACAGAGTTCTTATTAATTTTACACTTGTAAAATCAGCTTTTGGATAATTATAGAGTTATATGTACTACTAAACAAATGTTGGCCTTTAGAACAATTAGGTACGCGTCCACGGGGCCGAACCTAACTTACAAAAAATGCTAGTCTTAATTGGTTACTAATTTGTCATACTTATTGGGTTATTATAAATCAACATTTGTTATATAAATTTTAAGCTGCTAATCTACCTACTATATAAGTAAGACTAATCAGATATTTGTATGCATGTAATGAATAAAAATAGAAGCCGGTACTTAGGTACCTGCTAATTTCAACGTGCATTTTCAGCAAAGTTGTAAATGTAACAATTTTTATAACTAAAGTTTTTATCATTCCCCTTCTATTGCCATCGTTCAAATAAGCCATTAGCTTTAACAAAAATCGAGTAGGTATATACTCACAACTTTTTGCCCAAAATGAGTGCTCCATTGTTACAATTTAGCAAAATATAGGTTACATAATAGTGGACAACACCTATCATTATTTTTTTGCGGCAACACTCGGAACGATACCCAAACAAGTACTTTGTGGTTCTGCACACTATGACAGCAGCCTTAATTTTTATTGAAGGTTCTTGAGCATTCTTTCGCGAATGTAATAAAGAGTGGCTTTGCCGCCCAAGTGTTCAGTTTGTGCTCAGGGATCAACGACACGATCTTGAAACCGACTTTGTCCCGATCAACCGTACTGCATCGGTTCTATCCGGTGGCAACCGGCCCGAGCCGCCCGGACTAATTGCCACGACGAAGTATTAACGATAACATAGCGTGATGTGGCTGATAAACTTATTTTAGATTCCGTTTGCAACGATTACTTACAGCCCCGCCCGTTACATCTGCCCCCCGCAGAATACTAAGGAACTCTTGAAATTGCCAACCGCATACGCATCTTGAATCTTTAGTTATTGCACTTGATTTAGATCATTGCTGTTTAAATGGCGGCGACGCGTGTCCGTCTGTAGCTTTCTTATTTATTTAATTATGGCTGCGGCTATTTTAATTAGAGAAATCTATATTACACGATTATTGTGCAGTTTTTATTATTAATTTATAGATACAGGCTTGGTATTGTTCAGTATGATATTCTTACAATTATGTTAGGTTCTTGAATATGTATGCAAGTAAATAAATAAAAGAGTTTTACTGAAATTCATTTTAAAACTATTTTAAACATGCAGTCACACTTCAAGAATTTATCACAACAAGGATTTTTTTCTTGTTTTGTCTTTTAAGGAAAAAATATTTATTAAATATATTTTGAACGACTATAAGATAATTTACATGTTGTCGTATTTGTTCAATTGGAAACAAAAGCATTCTATTGTGGTTTCACCTTATTCTAGATTTATCTTCGTTCCTGTAATAGAAAACAACATTTTCTGTGGCATACTACTACTTCAAAACCCGACTACTGAAAAATCACACTCTAATAAAACTTCTCTTATTGTTGAAGTCGGTTAAAATGTACCCATAATAACGAATCGATTGACCCCTTATTCCTCAAAATCGGATGAAAGATCAGGCGTTACTTAGGAACATACGTAAACAAAAACATACATACATAGACTGCTAAAATCATAACCCTTCCTTTTGGCTTCGCCGTAATCGGGTAATAAGTAAATAGCTAAAACGAAATCATACCGATTAGTTTATGTGCGATACGAATTGGAGTTTAATTAAAGTAATTCAAGTTTAAAGCATATCATTGTTATTTTTATAGTATGCAACATCAAAAAATGTTGTAAAATGATGATTTTGTTACTAGTTAATGGCATCTGTAACGTGAAATGTCATGAGATATTATCATTTTATAAAAATGAATTAGAAATTGAAAAAATATATCTTACATTCCCAATTTTAAAGCCAATCTATATTTTCTGTATCTTTTTGATCCTACATTTTCTAAACATAAATAACGTCTAACATTACCTATGCTCACATGAAAACGGACGCAATAATCGAGCGTCCTGGGAGAAATAAACGTCTATACGAGCGAAGCCTCGAGCGAGAAATAGTCGTAAATAACAGTAAAGATTTGCAATCTAAATGTAGAGCCGATCGCATTCAATAAATAATATATAAACTAGAACAGGAATGCCCACGCCTTGCCCTAGGTATATACCGCGGAAATATAACATGCTCCTATAAAAACCGTTTGTTACTATATACTTACATTCCTTTTAATGTTAATAGACTCTTTGTTTCACCTCCTCGTTGGTCTAGTTGTCGCAGGCGCAACTGCTGAGCGTAAGGTTCCGGATTCGATCCAAGTGTTGATTGATTTCACATTAAGATCTAGTCTGACTTAAATTTAAAATAATCAGGTACATTACTATTCTTGTAAGCTTCTTGAATATGCATTAAAATGATTAGTTGTCAACATTTCGGTCTACTAGTTGCGACTAAGAAAAGCTCGTGGCTAAATAATAATAGCCGCTCAGATCGATCTTTAAGTGAAGCCGCGCTTACCTAGGTTGATCCATGGATGAGTGATCACCCATTACGTACCAAGTTTCCTCCGTGCCTCAGAAAGCACCTTAAACCGTTGGTCCCGGCTGTCATTTGTTGATTTTTGACAGTCGTTACATGTAGTCAGTGGCACGAAAGTCTGACAACCAGTCCAAGGGTCTTACTGGGTTGTGCAGTTCAGATATGCAGTCGCTCCATATAAAATACAGGTATTTAGCTGCATCCCGTTAGACTGGAAGCCAACCCCAATATAGTTGGGAAATGGCTGGGCAGACGATGATTTCAGGACCAGTTAGTATTTAAAAATATAGGGGCTATATCTCATCGTGAAGTTTGTTTAGGTAAATTGTTTAGGAGCTATCAGAATACCGGTTTGACCATTTTTTTTATCTGAGAAATGTGAGATGTTCCCAAAATTATGTTATATCTCTGTATAATTTATAGAGACGGTGAGGACCATATAAGGATAAATGAAAAAATAAAACCAAAGATAAATAAAATAGGTAATCTAGATTAGACAAGATTTAGAATAGACGTTAAAATGTATATTTTAGAGTCCATTGATCCTTCGTTTTGTGACAAAATATTGCACAAACTTTACTTGGTTCATCTCTTCCAATTTAGCCGAAAATTGCATTGTTTTAAAGGCAACTTTGAAACGTGAAATGAAATCTAGAAATACCGAACAAAGAAAAATATCTACTTCTTACCTAACATGACCTATACAAATAAAGAAAATCAAAAAACAAAAAGTAAATTGACAACAAAAAAGAATCTCCATGATTGGTCAGTTAACGTTAACGTTTTTATACAAAACCTCTTAAAATCGTGAAAAATAATGGAGAATACTGTCGCGTGATACAAGCAATTGTGGACTCGTAACGTTTTCCCTTATTAAACCTCGCTGTGGATCTCGTGTACACGATAAGCCTGGCCTACATCGACGCTATGACTTCTATAACTGTATAAGTTTCATTATTAAAAGCAATTACATCTAGAAAAATCTATGAAAAAACATCTCCATCAAAATAACACTTCTAACATTTTTATAAAGTGCAAATTACAACACTCATTCACTTCAAAATGAGTGTTTGTCCTTCCGACTTAATACCTGTAATAAACCCGACGAATAGCTAAGTAGGTACAGTGAATCTTTTGAGAACAACCGTACATGTTCACACGGAAACTCTCAGTGCCCAGACACGGTGAGCTAACGTGTAAAGACATAACTAGTGTCTTTAGAACAGTGTTGCCACAGTGCTATAGTTGGAAAACGAACACCTGATGCTAATAGACAGGCATTAGAGGTATTGCCAAAGCTTTAAGGCTGTACGATGCGCCGGCAGGGGTTCAGGGTACACCAGGTGAATCGTGCATAACTGACGAGTTTGAAATGTCACACAACATAACATAACATCATGCTTGTAATCCCCATACGGCTAAGCAGAGTTGTGCCTGTTATTTCTGAGCCCCACGTAGTAGAGGGTGAGTCTATTGCCAACAGCCAGGAACCAATCCAGGGGCCATTCCTGCTTCTGAGAAATTTTTGATGGATAGTCCCGATAACACTTTCCCTTACCTGGGAACCCCGGGACCTCATGCTCAGCAGTCCCGCCTCCGATCACAAGCCCAATGAGGCACTCAAATGTCACGTGTGTTACACCACGATTGTTTTTTTCCAAGCCGAAGGCACTGGTGTTACGTACACAATTGCTGTGGCCGCGCTGGCCGGCCGGCAGTGCCCATTGTGTAGCGACCTTGGCCACCAATTAATGCAGCATCGCGTACCTAATGCACGATAATAAGCCTCTATTTCCGGGACATTTAATGGTATTTTTTCTAGGTATATAATTTTCTCATCCTTTAGAATAGACTAGAAACGGAGACATCTGCCGTGTTTTTTTAAGGAGCCATGTCCAACAAGAGTTCATTAAAATAATGAATTTTAAGCTTTAGGAATGTTTGAGTAATATTTGTCAACGCGTTGAAAAGAAATTACAAAAAAGGTGCGTGCACTGAAGTACGATTTTGTGAATATGATAGGACTAACTTTGAAAATAATTCCTTGGATTTTTTCCTGAAATTTATCAACCGTCTCGTAATGATCCGTCAAGGGTCATAAATTTGAAAATACCTCCTTTTTTACACAACAGAACATAATATTGCTGGTGCGTGAACTATGTCTAGCTAAACACGTGAACTGCAATCTGAAATCGAATTGATTTCTATAATTAATTAAAACAAACACTAGTAGAGGAAAGAATATTCTTTGATATAATTGTTAGAATCAGGTTAGTGACAGGACAATCACGACTGCGTCAATTACAGCTGGATAAAAATTAAATAGCAGAAGGATGCAACGTGATAATCTAAGTGCTTCCGGTTAAACTATACCTGATTAACTTCGTAATAGACCTTGCCATTGTAAATTTCGTGATACGTGCTAAGGACGTTTGGATTTGATAGAGTTACGTTAGTTAGTTTACAGTGCAAAATCAATGTCATGACCACCTTTATCTTCAAGGTTAGCTGCAGTAGAATTCGAGTAAATCTAAGTAGAAATAGTAAAAGCAACTTGAAATAAAATTATTGTATTGTTGTGATCCTTTTCGTTTTCGTTTGCAAACGATGTTGCGGTCACGGTTGCGCTTGATTAAGTTTCACTCGTGGAACAATCTCGTTGTAATTTTTCCGAAACACCATGAAATGCAAATTTAAACGCCGACCTCATTCAACAATGTCGTCTCTATTGTGCAGTTGTGCTACACAACGGAAAAACAAAAACTTAATCACTTTCAATTTAATAATTATGCAAATGTACTCCTTGATGAGGTATTGGAGGTCGCAGGCAATAGACAAATGTCTCTCCATGAAGGCTGGATGGTATGACGCTTCTTAATCATTATATTAGCCACAGATAATATTACCATCAGGTATTAATGTAATTAATTATAAACGACAATGAACGCGGTCAAGAATCTGAGGATAATCGATTGGAACCGACGAAATTCAAATCAACGTGATTACTTTGACTTGAACTTGGTCGGATATCGATAAACGCCGTAACAATCGATTTAGATGCGATGCAGTTTAAATTTAAAAAATCTTAATAGAGAATATAAAACAGACTGCGAATATTCAGCTGATACTAAATCGCTTGTTTGCGACAATAATGACATAACTCGAAAAATAAGAAATACAGGACAGCGCTTTTTTTTTTAAATATTTTTATTGTGTTGCCAATATTTTTTTAATAGAAACCTTTTATCAAAAGATGAAAGGTTTATTTTAACTTTCGTTAATTTTTTATTCAACTACAAACAACAACAAAAAATTCTATTTTTTCGAGTTATGACGTCCTTGTCGCAAACGAGCGAAATGTTTATCTTTCGAAATAAGTTGCATGAAGTAAATACCTAATTTAAAATCTGTTATTTCAAAATATAACTGGAGTATAATCAAATGTTAAAACCAACATCCTCTGACAGCCAACAAAGTCAACAGTTGACTGTCAAGGCCGTCGCCAAAGGGACAGGCGCAAGACCATCGTGCTAAAATCACGCGCTCAACAATGTTTGACAATAGCACTTCATAAGCTGTATTATGTGAACATGACAGGGAGTAATTTAGCGTTTAGCCTTCATAGAAGTCATTACTGAACGATGACGGGGTGGAAGCAACGGAAGTGAACATTGACGAACATTGGAATGATACTGATTTGTAGTCGTGGGAACCGTGGAGCCCCGTCATACTGTTTTTGCGAGTAATTCGGGAAATTAGCCCCTATTGTTGATACGTTTATTTATAGAATAAGCATTGTTTTGACAAGTTCAGTGATCCACTGTGGGAAATACAAAATAGTGTAACCACTGAAACTTATACAGCCTGATTGTCTTGTAAACCTCAGCCATTTTAGGTGTTTACATTCCAATTTGGTTTCTTTTATCAGTACCTATCATTGCTGCTAATGACTTTATATTAAATGCTTAATACCCGCTTTGTATTTTGCTCAGAGTAGGTATAGAAAATTAAGGATAAACGAAAATCTCAAACTGAAAAATGTCTAGTCGATCTAGTTTTACATATGCAAAGACTTCTAAGAAGTGGTAATGCAGAATTACTTGGAACAATAAATAATACAAGGAAAACCACACTATCGTCAAGTATTCCAGAACAAATAGTTTCAGTTAAAACAGCATTTAACTTGGCCTTACAAAGATACGATTATTAGTTATTGTTTGGTCGGAATAATCTTGGTACGTGCTTTCAGACATCCTGGAAAATATAATAACACAGTTCGGTCTAGACACAGGACATTTTTATCTCACGTCTCAGTGCTGACAGCATGGCTGCGGTATGCAGTGTCGACGGTACTTCGCATTATCATTTTAGGAGGCTATTTCTTACGCTTAGAACACACCGTTGCGGTTTAAACTTCTTAAACATAAACAAATCATTCTAGATTCAAGTTTTTTTTTCTTCGTTTTTCCTTTTTTTTAATGCTTTGTCAGTTTCAAGTCGATCGACGAGCTTAGTTTTAGAGGCACCTCCCAAAGCGCCATTCTAAATTCAAATGACAGCCAATCAGAGCTACTTCAGTCTTTTCTGAGATCTGTCACATTTGGTTTTCCCAGTTAGTAATATTTTAGATGGCTGCAATAAACACAAGCTATTGAGCACCTCCCATAACATTTCGGTTCAAACAGGACACTTCAGTCGATTCTACTTAAAACGATTATCGTGACGGCCGGCCACGCTCCGTGCATACATTAAAACTATTTATGTAATTGTTTAGTTAATATGGACTCTATCTTCAGATATGACTATTTATTCTTCTTCACACACACTAGAACTGTAACGGAATTATTTACCATCAACACAAACAGCATTTTGATTAGGTTTTTTTTCTAAAGAATATTTCTTAGAAGACGTAATCTAGGTAGTTGTTTTGAAATAAATTCTGCAGGACAGAGATAAATTGTCATTAAAAGAGGAAACTAAGCTTTTAATAATACACAGGTTTTTCCACACGTGGATTTTACTAATTACGTTGCTTTTGGCGGAGGAATACAGACTGGAATTTTACTAAGTTTTCATCAAAACGCTTTGACAGCAGAGCCTATTTTTCAATGATTATAAGGGTATTTTATAAGAAAGTACACAAGCCAAAATGTTTAATTAACATTCCTATCTTCAATCTACCTGCCAAACAAGTAGGTACCAATGCGTCAGATTACTCATAACTCGATATGAAAGTGGACAGTTCAGTTTTTGGCGTTTCTAGATATTTAACGATCACTAACCGATACTTAAATTCCTTTATCAAAATATCACGTGGACAAATCCGGACCAATGTCAGGTACCATATTCAAAAAAATCACGTGTGGATCACATGTGATGACGTCATTCTCAGTACGTACTGGTACGCTAACATCCATACTAACACTAACTTCCCATTGCAGATTTCTGCGATGGGAAGATAATTATAGAACAATGGACAGACACACTCATTAGAACTATAATCCGGTTATTATACGCCCAATCACACCGGCAGAAAAACTATTAGAAATAAATTGTGCGATTGTGTACCACCCCTTATTCATAAAGAGATAATAAAAACTTCCATAAATGTAACGGTCTGTGATTATTAAAAATTGCTTCAAAGTTTTGATTAAAGGAAAATTACTGGTAGAACGTTTATTTATTATAAAGTCTTTATGGACTTGAATGTTTGCCATTGTTTAGTCTGATATTCTGTAATTTGGTGACGACAAAATTTCTCGAAAGGATTTGTGGCTGGGGGGTTCAAAAGCCCTACGTTGTTTTTCACTTGTTCCGTTAAATCCAAGTAAATGGCTAAGTTATGCAATAATGTGTGGGTGTTAGCCCGTGTAAGTATTCTGTTAGCCGTTACCTATGCAGTGTTTACAGTATACCACAACCACCTGACAATGAGTACAGGCAACAATAACTCGTGTTGCAAATCTAACAACAAACCGACATCGTACGCAGTCATTAAATTGCACAATGGGGCATTCGATAGCTATTCGATTTGGGTGTCTACAGCATGATCTGAATACATGTGCACTCATTTCGACATGGACGGTGACGGGCCGCGATACGATAGTCTCGTTTTAATGATACTTAAACATGCAAAAATAAGACGGTTGTTGACATTGCACGGCGGTTGATTTAAATCGGCAACCATTATGATATTGATAACATAATTTGTGGTTCGATAAAATCTTCCATCATGTTAAATACTTCGACTCATTATCCTAAAGATACATTTCGCTCACAAAATTTTACTTATCAAAAACTAAAGAATATTAAGATGGTCTTTTTATAAATTATATAATTCTTTTAATACTATTGTAACACTAGAAACGGGATATTTACAATGTTTTCTGTTTATTTTGAGTTCCTGATATTTCGATGTTTTTAATATTAATGATAATGTTAGTGACTATGTAAGTTTTAAAACATATTTAATATTCTAATAGAAGGACGCCCACTGACTCACTGATGCGCTTATATTCATGAAATATGGAAATGTAGTCAAAAACAAGACATGATATTTAAAAAGTGTCGTAACTTGAGTGTCAGACAATTAACAGCGTGAATTGTCGTCATCAATTCATTAAGTAGACATAAGTAAATATGTTGATTTCAAAGCGATTCTGAAGATACGATATAGTTTAATGACTTTAGGTCGCTATTTATTATTATAGACTTTTACGCAGATATAAATTTTCGTAGACTACTCCATTGAGTCATAGTTGCCGTCCCTGATATCGCACACATAAACACCTCCGTAACTGCATACTAAAATATGGCATTCAAATAACTATAAAAGTAGTTTAAGTATTTACCCATATAAGACAACTGGCCGATAAGATACACTCAATGCTAACGACACAGCAAAGGATAGATAATAACTTTAAGTAAATGTTTTGTTCAGGTTCGGTAACGCCACGTCGTCGCGCCTTCCATGATTCTAATCTAAATGCTGCATGATATCTGCCCTGTGCATGGAAGTATATAGAACGTTGCTATAGACAAGAATATTTGTAAACTCCATACTTTGTTTTCATAATTCATGCAGTTGCGTCCTGGTGTCGGTGACCGATAGGGACTGTGCTGGGAATTGTATTGACGAACGACTGCTACGAGAACTTTCTTTACGTTTTGAATCAACTGACAATTGTACAAGGGGGTACCGAGAAAAAGAGCTGTTTGATTATCCACGTCCGCAGTGACACCTCAAAAGGCCCCTGAATCACTTCCAAAACAAGTAACGACATCTATTGACAGGTGCTGATGGCATGACTTGCTTTCTGAGGTTAAAACTAAGAGCATCAATAACCCGTAATTTTGTTGTGGCCGACGTCAATTCAACAAAAAGAGTCGCTATTTTGAAACTGTAGTTTTTCAGATGGGAGGCGCACTCGGTGTAAACATGGTGATTATGTCATGACGAAACATTTGTGAAACCCAGCAAACAATAGGACGATATGTACTCAGCCAAAGTTGCCCATTGTAATGCTGTATGCGGATCAAATCGTAATGTAAAAACTTTACCAAACGGCGTAGTAGACACGCTTTGTACAGTACTGATTAGGCGAGATTAATAAGTGTGCTATTTGGGAGTGAACACTTGCTGAAAGAAGCAATTTAAACCACACTTGTCAGAGTCGGTAGACAGCTACTTAATAGATCAGACCCAATTTTTCCTGTATGATTTCATTGTTTCATGTCCGCTCAAAAACTGCCGCTTATTCGTAGGTGATTGCAGACTGCCTTTTACAAATTCTTTACCTCAAGCTCATGCTAATATGTATGACGCTCAAAATTCAATAATACCAATCACATTAGGTTTTTAAAAACATACAACATTGTTTCTTTTTAATCCCGACTGCGGTCATCATACCAATAATCTTGCTTAACACTACGTATAAAATTATATTTATCAACGCCAATAAGATTGAGAGTCGATAGTGTTTTATTTTTTCGAAAAATGCTTTTAAAAAAAATTGTTATGTTTTTTCCAGGGTACATTAGATATTTGAACTAACTGAATTTCATTTGTTTTGTCCCCAGGGCAACGGGAGAAACACGGAATGACGGCTACGCACGGCGGCGGACGTGAAGATGATCGTCCGGACAAAGACTCCGTGTACACGATCAAGACGGGATTCAAAAACGACGGCTATGACCGCGACTCGAACGATGACATCGTCAAACCCCCACCGCTACCCACTGAAGACGACAACTACATGTCTGGAAAAGTTACATTAAACGTGAACGAGAAATGGAGAATACTAAAGAACATTGCCGCGGTCAGCGGGGCGTTCATGATCCAATTCACCGCCTTCCAGGGAACTGCTAACTTGCAGTCCTCGATTAACGCCGCGGACGGCCTCGGAACAGTTTCTCTGAGCTCAATCTACGCGGCGCTCGTCGTCTCCTGTATATTTGTACCCACATTCCTAATTAAGAGGCTAACGGTTAAATGGACCCTCTGTATATCGATGATGTGCTACGCACCGTACATCGGGGCGCAGTTTTACCCGGCGTTCTACACTCTCGTACCAGCGGGAGTGGTGGTCGGGTTAGGAGCAGCTCCTATGTGGACCTCTAAGGCCACGTATCTAACGCAAGCGGGCAGCGTCTACGCGAAGCTGACCGACCAAGCCGTTGACGGTATCATAGTACGGTTCTTCGGCTTCTTCTTCCTTGCTTGGCAGACGGCTGAGCTTTGGGGAAATTTGATCTCAAGTTTAGGTAAGTTCAACGAATTTGGATGCCTTTAATACTAACTTTTTGATCTGCAAAATTGTACTAATCCTCACCTCGTCCCAAATACTTTAAACAAAAGTCCTGAGTCGGGCTCAGATCTATATGCTTACGAATGCAGCAACGTCCTTTCTTCGACAGTGTTTTCTTCGGGAGTCCACAACGCGACAGTGACGGCAGAAAACTCCACCAAAACGATACTGACTTGCGGCGCGAACTTCTGCATGATCGGCGGCGGTCACCATGACAACCTGAACCTGAACCGGCCTCCCGACACCGAGATATATGAGATCAGTGCCATATATCTCGCCTGTGTTGTTGTCGCCGTGCTTATGGTGGCTCTGCTTGTTGACCCACTGTCAAGGTAACTATTTTATTTAGTCCATCTACATTTTCACAGCTATTGTCACATGTCCACTTTGTGCTTGAATTTTTTCGACCTATGTTAGATATTTGTGTCACTTGAGATCACTCGAAGACAAGTATTCCAAAACTCTCAACAACCACCCCAAAAAGCTACTGAATGCATCAGCAGACTCATTGTTAACATTATACAAAGAATTTGTACTGATGTCTTAGGAATGTGTTATGGCTACGTGTTTCAATTTGAAATAGGCCTGGTGGCATTAGGGGATGGTATGTCATGTACACAATAATATATCCAATCTCATCAAAACTCTCATCTCTCGAATGCTTATTCAGTCAATGAAGGCCCACTTGATAACTGGTTGTTATACAGCAAATATAGAGTAAAGACAATTACGCCAATCATTCATTTTATCTTCTTCCTATTCTAGACTTGTTTCATTGTTGCAACATAACGGTGCTAGACATACCTAGAACCCATGACTAATATACAAACACCTAAAAAAATGTGTTGTGATCCGACCAGAACATATTATACTCTTATATTACTGTCACACCCCGCTTCCTAAATCCAATTTGTACACAAAGTGACTTCGAGTTTTTGCCGTACATATACCATTTGTTACTTAGATTGATATTTTGGCAGCTCGACGTTAGACGCGCCTGTTTTTTTGTATAAGTGCCACGAGTCCACAATGCTCATGTCATTGCCTTTATGTAACGTACTTGTTTGTTGCTTACTTAAAATTCTGAACAACTTCCCACAATTTACTCAAGTATTTTCGAATACATCTCATGTTATTAATTGCAAATGTTTTATGTTGGTTTTTTGTTTGATTGATAATGGTACGGTTTACTGATTTTCATTGCCTCTTGTTAAGTAATTAGTGGTTAGCGTTCTATTCTTCAATATTTAAAAAAAAATGTTTTCTTTAGTATAAACAGTGAATAATTTTCAGTAGCGAAGGGTTAATTTTTTTAAGAGGTAAGCCGGAGTACATTTCTTTAATGTTATTTTATTATTTGTCTATGGAATACTCATTGTGCCCGTTTTCAAAGGGAAGCCGGTAGGAATCGTGTTGTATGGGACCTTCGCCACTGATACTTTTGCTTTCCTCATGTAAACCTTGTCAAATAATTGAAAATGGCGAAAGTCATCATCAATTTTATTTGTCTTTGTAAATTTTAACGCTGTCATTTACTTGCCCAGGTATGGTGAGAAGCAAAGACAGTCAGACCCCTCAAAAGAGCTGACTGGAATCCAGCTTTTGTCAGCAACCGCTTACCAGTTAAAGAAACCCAACCAACAGTTACTGATCCCTATTACACTATGGATTGGTATGGAGCAAGCGTTTATCGGAGCAGATTTCACCCAGGTACGTTAATAAGCCTTCTTTTGTTTTTTTTTAATCTGTAAGAAGCCAGTAAAAGCCAATAGCTGAGAAAAGGTCAGGTTGATCAAATAAACCAGTTACAGGGGCTTTTGAATTTTCCGGACACAGTTGGTTAATAAAAAGATAGCTAGTTGCCATTCCAAATCGTAGGTCTCTATAAAGAAGAACGGGCAACAAATTCCATGGACACTGTTACTGCATGGACACTCTAAACTCCATGGACACTGTTATTCCATGGACACTGTTACTCCATGGGCACTCTAAACTCCATAGACACTCTATTATTAAAATCAAATACTGTTGGCATTATGACACGGGTTTCATGATTCGAGTTCGTGTAATCTCAGGTAAATAGCCTTAGCTAGTAATTTCCATTGCACCACGTTAGCGTGTTAGATGATTTGTATGATGATGATTGAATTATTTGAATGGCAGTCCTCTTAAATTAGTATTTGCGAAAACGAATTTGCAATTTCGAATTTCACCGCTTCACGGGAAAACTACTTATTTTCAATGGTAGGGACCCATTTTTTATTTGTGGTAGTGATTACTAAAACCAGAACATTTGTAGATCTTTGTCAGTCGTTACAGGAAGTCTAAAAGTCTGAAAACCAGTCTTTACAAGGGGTATCGTATAACCCAGTACTAACTGGATTGTGGAGGTCAGATAGGCTGTGGTTCCATGTAAAATACTGGTATTCAGCTGCTTCCAGTTAGAGTGGAAGCTGAACCCAATACAGATGGGAAAAGACTAGGCAGATGGTGATGATTACGAGAACCAGAATGATATTTTTCTACGACAAGAGATCTTGAAGTTCAACTTTATCAATGTCATCTTTTGTTCTAAGTGTTAAATATCTTGATAGCATAACGGAATGCCGACGGAAGTCAATCATAAAAATAAATGGCAAAGTTTATAGTACCTGCAAGTATACGGGGTGTAAACAGACCCTTCACCAAGCCGTCAACCAAGCATTCTGTACATCAAACTAAGTAACTTTACGCAAAAATTTTTGCTGGGAAACGAAATTTTTTTTTGGGGTCAAAAATCACATTTTGCGGTAAAACTCAATATAATGCGCTCAAATCTTATTGCTGATGGATGCTTTGAATAGTAAACGGACCATGGAAGTAATTGGAGTAAAGTTGGAACCTTAAAAAGTAGTATTTAAAAAAAAAACTTGTGAAAAAATTGGAACTTTGACCCCCAATATCTCCGTAACTAGAAGGTTCCCAGGTATGGTCTAGAACAAAAAAATGATCACAATGACGAGGAGAACAAGTGCCTTTCGGCTTCGTTAAGGGTCTTTTTACACCCTTTATAGTAGTCTACAATAGTTTTATTTTAATTGCAATCAAGTAACTATTTCGAAATAATAATATATCTCTAGTAAACAGTTATTTCTAGAGGCAGTAATATTGTTCCTATTGTTATAAAAGCAGCCTGCATTTAATTTTAAGTTTAAGGTACTTCCGTTTATGGCCACCCATCAAATAACTAGCCTTGTCGGGATGCTTCACTTAGAAATACGTCTCATAGTGACCAAAAACGGGTGTCTTAACGAATGTTTGATCATTTTTTGCTAACAAAATGACCTCCAATGTTAGTTACGAGAACCGTTATACATAGGATGTTAGGTAAATAGACTCTATTCACTTGAAACGGAACGGCTACAAAAGTTTTTTTATACGACGTTGCACGCAAAGAAGTAGTGTATTGCTATCTATAATTACTTTTAGAATAATATTGTTTTTTTTTTTTAATTTTATTACTTTAAATCATAATATTGGAGCATAGAACACAAAAAGAAAATGAATAAGACCATTAATGTTATCCCAGCACTTCAATTTAATTAAGATTGTAGCCATTTTATTTTCTTAAAACATTATAACTACTAAACGATTTGTTAGAAACTTCAGACATTCGTTAGTATAACTTAACATGTTTACAAAAAGCCTATGAAAAATGTAAAAACAACACTAAGCATCTTTAGCTTAAATGATCTGTAACTAGAACCAACTCCTGCGTCGCGTAAGCACTTTTGTCCCCGAAATAAGACAAATATGAAGCATTTAAGAGATAAGGGATAAATTAAATGTAAACAAGACGAAGTTTATGGTGTTTGATGGAGAAGAAGATGTACACACCAAGTGTTATGTGAAAATAAATGATAAGAATGATTGAATGATTGATTGATGATTGAGTGTGGAGCAAGTGAATGAGTTTGTATATTTGGGTACTGGGTAGACTGTTCACACGAGATGGAAATATTTTTCTGCCCGACAGCAACAGTCGTCGCGTCGGGCAGTTAGCCCACCAGACGCGATTAACTTATTACCTCTACAATCTTAACAATTTGTCTGTAACCAAATATTCTTCTCCAGGCTTACGTATCCTGCGCGCTTGGTATCCGGTCCATCGGTTACGTGATGATCTGCTTCGGTGTGGTCAACGCGATATGCTCCTTAGTCTTCGGATCAGCCATGAAGTACATAGGAAGATTCCCAATCCTCGTGATGGGAGCTGCTCTTCACTTAGGACTGATCGTCTGGCTTCTCATTTGGAAGCCGGACCCTGAGTCTCCGACGACATTCTTCGTCATCTCCGGTCTTTGGGGCGTTGGTGATGCTGTATGGCAGACGCAAATTAACGGTGAGTTTATAAATTGATTTACTAGTTTTATTATTGTACTGAGTAGTTTTTTTTTACTAATATAGAATAGATTTAACAATTTGTTAGTAGCGTGGCTGCCGCTTCCAGCGTTTTTCCAACAGCTAAGATATTTTTTCGTGGACTGTCTACCAATAAGTTGTGCTAAAAGGAAAACCTATCCTGTAATCACATACACACAAGGATGGTCGTGAAGAGACCTAAGCTGAACAGCTTAGGTCTCTTAAGAAGTGGTTTTTATTTCTGTCCTCCGGCCTTTGCTATGCTCTCTTTATTATTGTCTTACGAGTGTAGACGGCAAGACTATTAAAGTGCAATGAAGCCACTTAGCACACTCCTTGTCTTTTTTACGACACAATTATATCTTATGTAATTATCACCTTAGAAACTAGTTTTAATGGGTTTCGAGAAATTATATTAAAATGTACCTAACGATGTAGTGCAAACTGCAACTATAAAGTTTTCTATAATTTTGCTCAGTTGAGAATGGAGTTAATAATTTTATTCTTCGTAACGCAAATTCTTTAATGTAGCATACCTATCAGAGAATATAAACTAATATTTCTTGGTCTCTAAGACGGTGTATCCGCGTACTAATCGTAGGTCAAGCTAACTAGACTCTTGTATAATAAACCACGAACATAGGTCCTAAGTGTATTCATTAAACAAACATAAAAGGTCATAAGATCAAGTATAATATTACAGAACGCGACAATCATGAATCTCAAATACATATTCATTTGTTTGCTGTTAACTTTTATAATGATACTCTTAAGGCTACTTCAGACGGTCGGCAGAAACGTCCGCGTCGGTAAGTGCGCAACGTTCGACTGAACTGTTCTTCTGAATTTCCATTTTGACAAAGACATTACAAGTGAATTATAGTACTTACCAGTATGCATTCTTGGCTGATCAGCAAGTCTGTTGTTAAGGTTTACATTACCTATTGTGATAGGTTATACGTAACATACTTAAAATGAGATGTAACTTGACAAAAAAAAAAACTTCTTCTTCTTCGTATCGATGATTCCCATAGTTTTTAAATTTGAATCGTCCAGAACTCAGCCACATCTACGGCGTTGGTAGTGGCTTCGGAAAGGTCCCTTAAAGCAGGTGGCAAAGCATGTCAGGAGGTGGGCCATGCTTTGGGATGAGACTCCACAGTCGCACTCAGCTTTATCGGAATACCTCCACCGGACCAATCTGTACCTACAGCTGCCCATCTGGCTTCGAAGTCGGTTTAGAGTCTTCCAGGTGGGCCATGGCAGTTGTTGACCCGCTGGGAGCCTTTCTGCTTCAGGCTCAGCATAGCGTGCCGCAGGGAATGTCTGAGGAACCACAACTTTTTCCGAGCTTTACCAACCATATTATTGTCGATTAGTGGATTAGTCGACCAAAAGAAGCTGTTCCGACTCTTTAGCCTGCCCCGCGGCGTCTCCGCATTCTAAAGAGGATGACGCTTGTCTGCCTCTTGTTTATATTTTTTAGAAGAGCACATAACCTCTCTTTGAACCTTAGGGGGAGCCACTACTGCGAGCGTGTACAAAACAGCTAGTGGTATTGGTTTTAGGCAGCCAGTGATAATTCTGCATGTTTCATTGTGCTATATCTACCTCTCGGCCATGAGCGGATCGATGCCAACGCCAGATATTTGACTAGCCTCGTATCCATCCTCTATGTATTGGATGAGACGAAGGACTTTAATTTATTAAGAACACTGCCGTCAATGGTTGGCCAATTTCTAGTCAAACCCTGTTAGGGGAGCATTTATGACACTTACACTTACAATCATGCGCTGACACACATTTCTTCGTCATAAAAATAATACATAGAAAAATGTTTGCAAACGAACGCTGACCTGACAGGGATAGAATTCGTCTGACAACACCCTAAGTTAGATACAGACGAGTAAGTTTTATGCTATGCTAGCTAACATTATGTATCTGATATGAATATGTATTACCATACTGTGGATACAATTTATTGCTTTAAGAATTCGTTTTTTACACGCCATTGTGAGAACGAGAGAAGTACAAAGATCGCTTGATTCTTATCATTATGCGCGAATTATAAACACTCGTGCTTGATCGTGGAATCGGAATAGTGTTTTACCTAACTCTGTGTTTAATTAGAACTGCTAACTGGCAACCGCTTAGGAAAAAAAAAAGCCGCTGTCTATTGTGGATCTTTGACAGTCGTTTCAGGTAGTCTGAGGACCGAAAGTCCGACAACCAGTCTTACCAAGAGGTATCGTATTACCCAGTAGCTGGGTTATGAAGGTGATATAGCCAGTCGCTCCATATAAAATACTGTTATTCATCTATACCGGGTTAGGCTGGAAGCTGACCCCAATAAATTGGGAAAAGGCTAGGCAGATTCCGATGTTTACTAGTTAGAATAAGTTTGAGGTAAGATGATGATTAGGGATATCAGATAAATCTATTGTGATGCCGAATCGTACTTTTCGCTTATAGGGTTTTTATTATTGATGGTAATAAAGGAAGCATATGAATAGCGTAAATACCAGCATGTAAAGATTTGAAGTACGTATGAGTTTATGTATGTATGAGTAAGATGAATCATAATTTTGCAAAATCGATAAAGTAATAAGTAAAAATTGAAAGCAAAACTTTAACGGTTAACACAATATAAGAGAATGAAGCAATTTCTAATTTATGTTTGTTGATTTTAATTATGATACTGTGAAAGTTATAGATAAGAAAGATAGAAAATCAATTTAAAACAAAATTAACTATCGTTTCGTGACAGTAACACAGTAATTAAGAAATTTAAATGTTGGTTAATTTTGAAAACATCTCGTCTTTGGAATAATGTTTAAGTACCATAACATCACGCTTGTAAGCCCCAAAACGTTAGGCAGGAGCAGTGCACCCATATTTCAACAGTTATATAATAGGGGGGCAGCCCATTGCCATGAGATTAAACAGTCCACAAATCTTGAATTTCTCAGTATCAACCACGGGATCTGGTACCGTGGTTGATACTGAGAAATTCAAGATGGCTAAACCCAATTACACTAGGCCCGACCTGGGAATCGGACCATTGATACTTAAATCTATGGTTAAAATAGTTTATTTTCGTTTTACAACGCCTTGGCCTCCCATAGACATAAACCAGCCTGCCTTCATATTACATTTGAATCTAGAATCGCACGTGTGAGCTTGCCTCGGGTGGAAAGCAATTCCTTTATCTGTGCCCACTATGGCCACGGCTCGCGATTGTTATTGGGCTATTAACTGCGGCTTAAGAATAGAAACGAATATTTATTTCGTATAATGTCTGGTACTGTCTGGTACTCTCACTATTTTATATGAAGTTTCAAATGAATTTCTTGATTTCTAAAGACATGTTACATTTATTGAAAATAGTTAAATAATAGAAAGTCCCGCTTATTGAGGAGCTCGTGGCTTAATAATAACAGCCGCTCGGGTCGATCTTTAGGTTAAGCCGTGCTTGCCTAAGTTGGTCTGTGGATGGGTGACCACCTATTTCATACCGAGTTTCCTCCGTGCCTCGGAAAGCACGTTAAGCCGTTGGTCCCGGCTGTCATTTGTAGATCTTTGATAGTCGTTAGGTAGTCAGTAGCCCAAAAAGTCTGACAACCAGTCTTACCAAGGGATATCGTATTACCCAGTACTAACTGGGTTGTGGAGGTCCCATAGGCAGTCGCTCCATGTAAATAAAATACTGGTATTCAGCTGCATCCGGTTAGACTGGAAGCCGACCCCAACATAGTTGGGAAAAGGCTAGGCAGATGATGAGAAAGTCCCGCTTATTATATTGTTTGCTAAGTGCAATAACTCGTTGAAATCTTTTGTTCCCGGACTCCAACCTAGCTAAACATAAAGTACCGTCTCGTCAAGTTTCTTGCTGAGTTATTTTATGACAATTACTACTCATTTAATAAATACACCATTGTACCCACAACGATAAACATTCATTTAAAAAAAATGTATAAATTCATCTGCCTATAATGTGTAATTAACTAAGCGAGCGTATCTAAACCGGTCCTACCATTTATATCAGTGAACCAGACTTGGAGGCTTTTATCCTGAATGCCATAAACGTTTAGGACTTGTGTTTAAAAATAGAATTTTATCGCGGTCATAAAACGGCCAATCAAAATCCAATGGCACAGGATCGCGAGGTCCGTGTTTTCCTCATGGGCCTGCGACATTCAGCGTAAGGATAATCCTCTAATACATACCTATATCATTTTCTCTTTTAAACACAACAATCTTTTGTTTTATTTATTCGTTCAAAATCTGTATAACAATAACATGTAAAAAGTCAGATTTTTACTATGAAATCTTCTTATAAAGGGTGTAAATAGACCCTTAACGTAGCCGAAAGGTACCTACCTGTTCTCCCCGCTATTGCGATATTTTTTTTGTTCTAGACCATACCTCCGTAATAACTCCGTAACTAAAAGGTGGGAAGTCAAAGTTCCAACTTTTTCACAAGTTTTTTTAAATGTAATTTTTAAATGCTATAACTTTACTTTAAATACCTCCATGACTCGTTTACTATTCAATGCATCCATAAGCACAATGTTTTGAATGCGTTTCATTGAATTTTACCGTAAAAGGTTATTTTTCATCCCCAAAAAAAAGTCGTTTCCCAGCAATATTTTTTGTGTAGGGTTACTTAGTTTGATGTACAGAATGCTTGGTTAACGGCTTCGTGAAGGGTCTGTTTACACCCTGTATATATAAAAATCTCGTGTCACGGTGTTTGTGGTCGCACTTCTCCGAAACGGCTCGACCGATTTTTATGATTTTTTTTAATGTATATTTGGTAGATATGAGGATAGTTCGTAAAGTATATTTCACACCGCTAGGTGATTAGGGCGCGAGCGGAGCCGCGGGCAAAAGCTAGTAACGTATAAAAAAGTGAGTTTGCAGAAAGAAAGACATTCTCACATTTTGCACCTATGGAAAATCGCTATTGTCCATAATCAGCCTACAGAGTGAACCACATGCCTCTTCTCTATGTACTCTGAACTACTGTAATGTAATCCACCACAATAGGCCAGCGAGTTGGTACTACAAAAACTTCGATGGCATGCGACATCTCACATGCAATCGAATTTGTAGTTTTAGGACATGCCGGTTACCTCAGGATGTTTTCCTCCACCGTTTTGAGAGCAGCGGTGATGAAATCAATTACACAAATGAACGCGCCTGCCTTGCAAAACCTACGAATCGCAAATCGGGGCCGTCACCACTGGGCAACCACAGCACAGCTCAAAGATTCACGAAGTGTCACGGAAATATGAAGTGCCAATGTGCTATGTCATTTTATAAAAACGATTTGATCGCTTCACTGGTCTAGATAGAACACGTGAATGAAACACGTTTTATGTTTCATTATTATAGTTATTACTTCCATGCATTCCGCTATTCAGCTAATAATGTAATTACTTTTTACCTGCATCATTTGCATGAGTCAATTTATTAGTCGTGCACTAAAGTTACTAATTATGCGTTTACTTATTTGGTTGAGTAGTAATTCGTGACAGACGGAAGGACTCATTACTTCTTCGAGTTTTTGTTGAGCTAAAAACTTTAGTGTTGAACGGTCCACAGTTTTCTTAGCTTAAAAACTCATTAAGTATAGATTAACAATACTTCAGTTCAGAATATGGCCCACTTGCTGGAGTGTCCAAAGTGTCCCTACACCTGCACTACAAAGAACTAAAAAATGCTACTGATGCCGCCACGATTAAATTGCCCACTAGGCCCAAATGATTTGCTCAAACTTAGGTACGAAATACTTGATTTACAACATACGAAGTAAAAAAAAGAAGAAGAATAAACCAAATAAGAATGAGCATAACCAGAGTGTTGTTCCTACTGCTGGTACACTGCCCCACTGTGGGAGGGCAATTATCAGGCAGCTGGGCCCAGTACTGGTTTGTGGTTATCAGATTTTTCCGAAATTTTCTTTCTAGGACATGCTAAAGACAGACAAATCTACACTAATATTACAAAGAGGAAAGATTTGTATTTTTGTGTGTATGTTTGTAATGAATAAACTCAAAAACTACAACGCCGATTTCAAAAAATTTTCACCATTAGAAAGCTACCTTATCCCTGAGTAACATAGGCTATATTTATTGCTAGAAAAAAATAGGGGGGGGGGAATTAGGGGAAAATAAATATCCACCCGTGCGAAGCCGGGACGGGCCGCTAGTATTATATAAAATAACAATCCTTAACATCAATTTCCTTCCATTCCAGGCTTGTACGGAGTTCTCTTCAGGCGTAACAAAGAGGCTGCATTCTCCAACTACCGCCTATGGGAGTCAGCTGGCTTCGTGATCGCGTACGCCTACTCCACCCACCTGTGCGCCAGGATGAAGCTGTACGTCATGATGGTCATGCTCCTCATTGGAGTCGGCGGCTACATCGTCGTGGAAATTCTGCACAAGAGAAAGGTCAGTATCTTTATTACCCCTTGCATTAAAGTTTGACTTTCAAGAGTGCCTTTTAAATGGCCTGTCAGTGATTCCGAGCTGAAATGATGATGAATTAGCCAGAGTATATTCGGGGACCGAGCCAGGTATATTCGGGGACCGTGGTCCTATTCCAAGAGAGGACAAAAAGAGAAAACGAGGAGAAAACTAAGAAGTATTTTAACAAGACCTTAATTTATTTAATTTTCACAGTTATTTCATGACAATTTTGCTGTTGTATCTAGTTTGTGTGCTAATCTTCTTATCATATTGTGCTGGGCCCAAATCACATTAACATATGAATAGTCTATTGTCGGTAAAATGTTTATATGACGTAAAATAAAAGAACTAATTTGAATAATATTTTCGGCCGTAAATAAAGACCTTGTCTTAGGAATTCGTGCGTATCTTCACATATTTTTGTTGATTTTGACGTACTTTTCTTAAGATACGTATATCTATAGCCATTTTTGCTGTGCTCTGTCGAGGGAATCTCTTCAACTGAAAGTCACGTTTTCCAAAATGTATACCACCGCACAATGGTACCAAGTTGTATCACCCCAGAACACAGCATGAAATGACGTCTATTTCTTGTCTTCCATAGGCTCGTCGTCTGAAAGCTATCGCCGAGGACCCAGCCATCGCCGCCGAGGCAGCCAAGCAGCCTCCGGAAGAGGACGACGAGAAGGACGAAATCGATGACGAAATCATCATCACGCACCTGTAAGCCATAGCCGACATCAGCCGGGCACAGCCCTACCCTCGGCCCCACTGCTCCAAACCGATGTCCAAATTCCAAACAAGGCCTCACTGACAACCCTAGGCTACCCCACACGCACATACAAAATTTTGCCATACTCTTAGGTATGTACAAAATCACAATGACATCCATATTATAATCTCGAATGTAATTAGTGCTATTTATGTATCCAATAGTTAAGTTATTATAAGACGAAAGAGGAGCGAAAAATCTAAAAGACTTTACAAGTACAAACATGAGGTGAACCGGAAAACAGTTATTTGCTACTATTGTTGCCACTAACAACTGTAACACGTGGCGAGGCCCATATTTTAACTATTAAAATAAATATGAATCTCATTCAGCGTAGCACTGAAGGTACAAATCCGTTTGTGGAAGGACAAAATAATCTCTTAATGTTTATGTTCGTACCTAGGTATACTTGCTAAAAAATATTTATTTCTCACAGGGATATGACGTGCACGTCATGTCACGTATTTCACGTTTTTAAGTACACAATATGGGCCTTTTATGTGTCATAAGAGAAAGAAACTTCAATCATCATCTTTTGAATAAAATGTTACGCAGATAGGAATCTGTGTGGAAAATCTTTAGAATCGATCAATTCGAAAAATAAAACATCAAAGTGAAAGTGAACTCCAATGTACAATCAGTTACAAATCTAGAAATACAAATTGTGTTTTTGTTATAAGTATTTCAATCAATGATGTCGTGATTCAGCATGCAAAAGTATTCCAGCGTCTTTCAGTTAATTTTTTCATGTTTGCAACTGATTGTACGCACCACAATCTATTTTGTCCTTGTTGCACGTTACTCGACGGTTGTCTGACGACGGAGTCATTATTGGTTCCAATGGAGTAGGTAATAATGAAACCATCTGCGTTTATTTTTCTTTCTTTAGTAACTAAAGGCATTGTTTTACTATTTGACTCCGGAGTCCTTAGCTCTTTTTTTTGTTCTATATTTGGTTTTTAACAACGCTCATCGTCCACTTTGGTAGAAAGTGGATGCAGCTGTGTGGACGAGTGACGATGCTAGAGCTTGCTTCAATCATTGTTGACAGCAGCAAAATACAAATAATAGAATATACGACACATTACATTTTAATGTAGCCATGAGCTATCCAATGTTAAGGGAGTGCTAGCATTGTAATTTCTTATTTACTGGTTTATTCTTGCGTGCGGGGTTACGATACTTGTCTTTGTACGTTGCCCACCGCGTCAAATATCCTGTTTTTTACCTAACATAGTACACGGTAGTGAACAATTTATTGGTAATTTGTACAAGAAACTTCAATCATACAAAATGTCAATATATATCATTTTGTAAATAATGAAATAACATGTAAAATGCTGCTCAATTGTTTGGAGAAAATAATTAATTCGAGTATTTATTACGCTGAGATGTCTCTATTGTCGCTATATTCACTATGTCAAGTTAGTCTCAATATTTTCGTTTTTCTAGTAGTAGCTTTATAAAAACTGTTGAGTGATCTATCAAGGATTATATTTAAATGTTTAAATTAAATTTTTGTGTTCGACTTTAAACGTTAAAGTAAACAGTATTAAAACTTATAATAAATATAGCGCTTTTAGGACAGACATCTTACTTATATATTTTATCTGTTGACTTAGATTAAAATGATTATGAAATAATTAATTCAGTGCGGATTACATCAATATACAATTGTTAATATTATTGTTATTGTGTACACAATAAGACAGCTACGTGTCGTGTATAGGCAATTTGTTTCTTTGGAATTTATTATAACTAAAACACCTTTTACGATAGATTTAGAGAGCGGTTGAAAAATCTGATCGTGAGGTAACTAGATCAAATGAATTAATATTATTTTTAATTATAGTAATATTATACATACGTAGATAAATTAAGCTTTGTGTATACCTATCACATTGACGTTTAAAATTGTATTCGCACAGTGTGTCGGTTGAGGAAATTTTACTTTTTTTCACAATGTTCACAATTTTAAACGCGATGATAACTTTAAGTATTATATATAGGTATATTATATCAGCATGGCTGCCTACAAGTGCGTGCATGCTTCAATATTTATGTTAGATCCTAAAAAGTATTTATAATACCTACATATAATATGAGATGCTATTAGGACCCCAACAGACTGAACAAACATGGCAACTAAACAACTACGAGCTAAGGTTGTACACACGGCGTCACATAAATCTGTACATTTCCAGTATAACTTGGCCTCGCTTTGTATAGATTTCCTGTACAATGAGAGATTCGCATAAACTGGTTTTGTAAAGCTTGATTGGCCGTCGTGTGTACTATCATTAGATGTATTTCAAAGTAAGAGATCTGTTTCTCATACATACTTTGCGATATCTTTTAGCGTTCAAATGTTTCTTTGGGCTAATCGAGTGAAGTGAGCAGCGGAACTCTGCAGCATGTCGTCTGTCGAGGTACTAATTCATAGTGTTCTATTTATTATCAGAATTACATCGGCATTAGGAAGATCCATATGATGGTACAAGTTGTAAGTTTACCCTGTGTTTACCCCCGTCACCGCGTAGGCAAGGTTTATGCAATAGGTAGGGTAACAACCACGTGATAAATTAACAGTAAAATGTAATTATATAAATAATATTATGTAAGCGTATATTAATGTAAATTAAATTTTAATTAGTATTAGTTGTGTAAGGCTATTATAATAAATAAATTTATTGATAAAATATTATAAATCTATTTTTGAGATAACACATTTTTTTTTGTTTGAATAAGATATTATGTTACCTACTTTATTAATGATGTCATATGAGTTTGTGATGAAATAAACATAAAATTGTTTGGTCAATCTGATTTATTTACTAAATATCCGGGATTTCACCTAAAAACAGTTTTTGTAAACTACGTTTCATGTAGTTCAAAACAGACGTTTGACATAATTAACTTTACGCATACCTAGCTCAATGTAGGTAATGTAGGTATAATTTATGAAGAATAAAGGTCATGCTTCGTTATCCTACAATTATTATATTAAACGAGTCTAAAATGGATTGATTTGCTGCAGGAAAAAGGGCCGGTAGGCACAGCTGATTATTTACCTGTAAGACCGAAGATAGCTCTGAAAACCCTGTATCTGAACTACATAATACCAATTATCTCCGTTTCTAGAAGCATCACTAAATTTTACCTAGCGCCTACATTTTAGTAAACGCAATCTAACTTGAACTGAAATTATAGGCGTTTCAAACTTAACTGATTAGAGTAAATAAAATAAAACTGAAGAGATTTTTTTGTTTGAACGTGCTAATCTCTTGCACTCAAAACTTTTAAAAATGATTTTGATCTCACGATAGCCCAATACTTAAGGAAGGCTAGAACATCACGCTACGACCCTTAGGAGCCGAGCGGCGGAAGAAACCACGGGGCACAGCTAGTTAGAGATAAAATGTAATATTCCTAATTTCGTTCTAAGCCGCTAAGCTAAAATGGGACTGGGCTGGCCATGTCTGCCGCATGCCCGACGAGCTGTGGGCCAAAATAACCACGATGTGGAACTCTGACACAGCCAGAAGGCGACGCGGTAGACCTCGCAAGAGATGGCGGGACAAGCTGAACAAAACTAACGACCAGTGGTCCACAATGGCTCTGAATCGAAGAATTTGGAAGTCATGGAGAGAGGCGTTTGCCCAGCAGTGGGATGACATAGGCTAACAGTATCAGTATCGTTCTCCATAAAATCATTAAATGAAAAGGTCAGACATAATAACACCAGATCTGAGATGAAAGAACATAAGATATTCCTTCACAGACTTAGAATGGGTCACACTAAATCAGCTGCCTTCGTGTATGCCGACCACAAATTCAACTGTAGAAAGGTAAAAGAAGAATTGACAGACATTTACGGAGACGCGGCGCGTCGGGCGGCGCGTTGCGCGGGGAGTCGCGCGGTGCGGTGCGCGTTTTTTCCGTTTACGGAGAGACGGCGCGTGCAGCGGCCCGCGTTATCACACGCCCAAACACAAACATATGGCAATGTACGATGTTGTTTACGGAGACGCGGGGCGTGTACCCGCAGCGAGGCGGCGGTGTCATCTGCCATATGTTCGTATTTGCGCGTTTGCGCGTTCGACGCCGCGTGCACCGCCGCGTTCACCGCCGCGTTCGCCGCGGCGGGCAACGCTGCACTTCAAGCAAACGCGTGTAAAAACGCTTCTCAGTAAACGCTCTCATACATCGCCATATGTTTGAATTGAAAGAGGGCCGCGCCGCACAACGCGCCGCCCGACGCGCCGCTTCTCCGTAAATGACCACTTTGTCGGTACCATAGAGAATATAACCGCATTATTATATAGTCTTTGGTCGGTACTAACATCCATTTTGCCGCCATTTTATGTTCTCAATACAATTTCCACAGAAAACTTTTCCAATGTGGCAAAGTCCTGGGCTCCTTTTAATGTCAATGTTCAAGCGCCGAGCGAAGTCTGAATCATGATGCCGTCTTCATCTACATTTTCTAACGTCATCACATGTTTTTGGTAATAATTGTTTCAGTTTTCTTTTTAATCATTACTGGTTTACTGGCACTCTACTTTATAACATCAGAAAGAGTTTAAAAAAAAATCATGGTTACTGACACAATTCATAGACAAGTAACAGTATTAGAATTAGAGCAAAGAAGGTTATCGAAATGCCAAAAGCATACAATTACCGATTAATCAATATCAAGCATTATCTGATTGATGCGTTACAAACAAAACAAACTAAGGGATTTACCTGCGAATGTGAATTTATTCGATAAAAAAATATCTAAATTACTTATTTATTAACTCCGAGATAAGGTTATTAATCCTGTAATCCTTACTTATATCGTTTTATAGGTGGAGAAAACTAAATGTAAACAATTTTATCGATTTTATGATGCTTTAATTTGCCATGTAACGATGACTTGCAACATTTCAATGAAATCTCAAGGTCGTTTTTCTTGCAGCAGAGTACCGACAAGAACTCAGTAGGACCAGGACTATTCTCGAAGTTCAGACAGTTTCGGGATAGGTTCCGAGTTCAGACCATGTGACATGGTTCATCTGCATGCTAATAAGCTGCGTACGTTTATATTTCGTCCGTCCTTAATATAGCTCGACTGCGATTCATAGCACTATGGCTCACCTATGGTAAAATCACTATTAACCCATGTCTTTTCATGCACTGAAGATTAAACCCAATCAAAACATAACATAGGATAAGGATAAGAATTGTCCCACAAATACAAATTCGAACTTGTGTGATTATAAGAGAAAGTGAACAACAAGGAGTGGCTGGTACCATCTGGTGGAGCGTAGTCGAATGACGTGCGATTAGAGATGAAGTCAAGCAGTGGGCGTTTATGGGAGGCTTAGATGATCACATAAGATGTCGGCAGTCTCGATAGTCCAGTAGTCACAAGCGCTACTGCAAAGCATGAGGTCTTAGGATCGATTCCAAGAATACAAGCGTATGCTATGTCTCAGATGATATTTATAAAAAAAATACTCGATTAGCCTATTTAAGTCCTCAGGTTTACTAGTAAATTTTAGAATTTACCGGTTTGAGTTGGTAAATTGTAAGGATTTTATAAAGAAATCACATTTTTCGGGCTTTTAACAATTTAGTGTTTGGGACATGCTAAGTTTTACCAATGACGGTTGGTAAATGTTGTTTTATTTAATAAAACAATGAGTATTTTTTTTAGTAACTGGTGGCCGATAGTGACAATGTAATACTAAATTGAGCCACCACGTGGGCCATGATTATGGGGATCATGACCAACCAGGTGTGAGTCGAGATGGTCGCAGTAACTAAGCTAGGGCACCCCGACTAAGGCCCGGACTCCATCAAAGCGGAGACGAGCGGAGCGGAGAGGAGACGTGGGACACCGACCAATCACATTAATTTATATCTACATCGTGTCTCTCGTCTCTCCAGTGATTGGTTGAATCTTGCACATCTCCTCTCCGCTCCGCTCGTCTCCGCTTTGGTGGGATCCGGGCCTAAATGTGTGACCAACCACGCGCGAGCCGAGCGACCGAAGCGAGCAGAAAAAAAAACAGTGCCGCGGTACTGCTCGCTACACGGCCGGCAGGCGCTACATCCAAGTTTGATGCGTATACTTACGATTTGTAGTCGCTCACAGTCATTCGCCACAACATTTACCGTGTCTCTGTGGTAAATAAGATTTACCGAGTATAAGGTGGTCAAAGTTTGAAATGACCCATGATCACAGAATAGTACGGACTTTTACCATTAATGTCGGCAAATCAGAATTTACCGCAGTTCGGGCTGTTACACTAATTATAATATGTGTAAATATGTGTATCTTGTAATATGTAGTTCCCAAGGGATAATTTGTTTTAGCATTTAGTTTACTACCTATCTACCTACTTAAAGGAGGTGTGGCCTGTGGACTTAGATGACGTTTTTGCTCTGACGTCGGTGTGTAGTTGCTATCTTTGTTAAACAAACAATTTAATAATCAAAGCAGATAACAAAATACTACTTACAAATACGTTCTTTGTTAAAATGCCCGTCATCCATCACTATGCCAACAATCTCTGCACAAGAGTTGGGGTATTGCATAACCCAGTACTACCTGGGTTGAGGAGGTCAGATAGGCAGTCGGTTCATGTAAAATACTCTTATTCAGCTGGACCCGGTTAGACTGGAAGCTGACTCCGTAGTAGTAGTACTTCGAAAAAGGCTCGGCAGATGATAATGACTTAGATATTACTATATATCCTCATGATACTAAATATATCATGCTCGATCTCCTCCTGTGATCCTTTGAGTGTGCGTGATAGGATCCGGCAGTTGGTGATGTTGGCTAGAGTACAAGAGCTACCTCATGCTGCGACGATCCCATTCCCTCTTCGCTGCAGCATCATGTAATCTCTAATTTCAAAAAAAATGGTTAATAACGTGGATATGTACCAAATATTTTACGCTCACTTTTCTGACTCACATTTTATAGTCATAACATAATCCATCAAACTCTAAAAATATATTATAGCTCTACTCCGATGCCATACGGTCGATACGTTCCATAGTTAGTATCTATGTAGAAGTCTACAAAGATACTGATATATTTCCTTATTAAAAGCCTTGTAGCCTTTTAAGTTGCGTGTTTAAGTAATAAGCATTACTTAGTTCGCAGTTTTGTTCTCTGTCTGAGAAGGTAAACACAAACTCCTCTTTAAAGTCGGCTAAAAAAGAAATCATGTAAATAATCATCACAGCAGGTGCTGACGCAATACAACATTATTATTTCACAGAAGTATATAATCCGTAATATTTGTACAGTATTATGTGTTTTGCAGATTAAATATTTGGACCCCAAATTATTGTTGCGTCATTCATACATTTTCACTATGAACAAGCAACAAGTCATTTGGTATGTTTTAAGCAGTCCGAGTCAGATTCTTGACGGTGGTACTCAGCAGAAAACCCTTCCCCTTTTATGGGTTTTTGAACCTCATTACAATTTGAAACATAAATGACTTGTAAGAATCACTTAGACCATAATGATGCATGGCTCTTTTTGTCGCGTGACCACACTCGATACTAACACCACAATCATGTCATCACTGCAATTACCACAGACATTTTTATTTTTTTATTAATATAGGTTCACCAACATCTTGTGCGTACAATAATTATAAGTACATAGGTTTTAGCCTTGGACTCACACAGTCGCCAATTATAGGTTAACCAGCATTCACAAAAGTAAGTGATAACATAAGAAGAAAAAAAAAACAGGAATTTAACGAGTGGCTCTAGATAACAAATTTAACAGTAACCTCCTTACATTTAAGGATTTACATGTTTATCAACAGCGCCCTCTTGGCATCAAATCCAACAACCCAGTGTTTTCGCACTAGCGTTCACCACCAATCTTCAGTTAGTTCCAATTTATTTGGTGTCGCAGCATGCATTCTTTTACTCGACATCTCAGCAATCATCTTCTTTCTAGCCACATCATCCTTTTTGTCGTCGTTTCTTTAGATTCCCCCTACTCCAATGACACGAGGAAAATGTCGTGAGAAAAGTTCCGAGTGTGAAGTTGGATGACTATTTTTGCAATTGTGTTTTTTAACTTAATACATTTTACTGCTAATACTGTTAGCCTGTGTCATCCCACTGCTGGGCAAGGGCCTCTCTCCACGATTTCCAAATCTTTCGATCTAGGTACATTCAAGTGAAGATGGAGAACGCCTGTCCAGCATAGCTACTCACAAACGCTTCGATTCGATTTCGATTCGGAAAGTCTTATGTTTATCTCAATCGCTTTCGTAATGCCAAAAAAAAATAGTCATGCGACTTGTCGAATCGAAATCGAATCGAAGCGTTTGTGAATAGCTCTGCTTCATTTTCATTTTCTTTTAGTGTCTCAAAACCCCAAGATTTTGATACTTTGCTGTCGGTAAATACAGATTCGGGCAGGCAGTCCCACTACACTCTCTGTTCTCACCGATGCGGTGGCCGGTTATTCTACATTTTGGAATAAGTTATGAATATGTAAATCATTCTCAAACTCAAATTTCCTAGTCGTGTTCTGTGTGTTGCGATGAGGTGAGAATTAAAAAATCATGGACGAATAGATAAGATGATGATGGTTGTTGGGTCCCTAAAAGAGAGGGTAAAAGGACGACTGACCAGGGACAAAATAAAAATATTGTCTGCAATTCTTTTCCATTACTCCCTTCGCAGGTCAGGTCTGGTCGTTTTTTGGAATAAATGATTGATATGTTAACAGTAGGTTTTACACGTAGAATAAACGCTGTATTTTGAGTTTTACTGTACTTCTTTTTTGCGGATGATTCATGGACTACATATTATTTATCTACGTACATTTGAAGGTATTTTAAAATGTAGGTCGTGGACGATAACACTATTTGTTATAATTTTTTAATCAGTGTTAGCCATATATTAGTAGGTACTTCCTATAATCTTAATATCTGCAATATTATATCTAATCTATGTAACTAACTTATAGTAATACATACTTATTTATACTTAGGTAGGTATATCGAATATCGAAATATATGAATTTTCCGTAATTTATAACAGTATTGTTAGAGATTAACGGATTGTCTTCCGGATACTGAGACCGTATATTCGGCCATCCCGTAAACAGGATAGCCGGATATCAAACTAAGCATGTCCTAACCTGAGCGACCCCACGGAGGATGGACCTCGATCAATCTGATGGATTCGTACATCGTCGTTCCAGATAAGGTGAGCGAATCATATATACACTGGTGGACAAAAAAATTAGGCCATCCCTATTTTTATGTTTATACAAGTCGATGGCAATAGGGTACACCTCTGCCTAACCCTTCGATGATTAAGTATAGACAGGATGTTGTATAAAATCTCTCTCTTATAAATCTCTCCACTTTTGGCGGTTTTGTGTCATGGCTATCCAGTTTCTTCCGGCCAGTTTAATGAGATCGCCTGTCCACCTAGTTGGTGGTCTTCCCACGTTTATTCGCCCGTGGTCTCCACTCCAGCACTGTCTTCCCCCATCTTCCAAAATATTTAATTCTTCTTTTCTTTCTTATAATTCATATAATATCATTTATTACCCTTACTTTAATAGTACTTATTATACCTACCTAATTAATGACGTATGACTAAATAAATCGCAACAGCGAATACTTACCTTCCCAGCATTATCCTGCAGGTACTTATCAATAATAATATCGATGAGAACCGGTCAAAACCGGAAACACAAACAACAAAATAATATCATGAATATCGAATAAGTCCATCTTCCTAATAGATATCATACAACAATATGATGATTTCATTACTCCTCGATAAAATAAATTAAAGACATACAAAAATGAGTAAAAACATGTTTATCAAAGTTTCGAGTCGGTGCTATTAACCGTTGAGGAGTTCTCTCGTGAAGAAATCCTGGCTGTAAGATCAGGTAATGCCTATTTATTAAAGTCACCAAAATCTAAGGTAAATAAATATGTGCAAAATTTATGGTAAATCAGTTGTGGAGAATGGGTTTAAAATTCAGTTGCAAGATTTAACCCATAACAAGCTGGCTTGTAAAAACAAATTAACTGTCACAATGCCCTTTTGCGTCAATACCTGACGATTTAGCTAGCAGTATCCTGTAACTTATCAATAAATATCGACGAAAACCGGTCAAAACCGGTAATTAAATCATTATGTCAACAAGATAACAAGAACTTTCCAAAATGATATCAAAACTAGGTAAGAAGTTCACGTACACGTGTAAAAAAACAAGGTATTTAAGTATGTGACACCTATACTTTTTATTGTGGGGAAATCCTCCATGTGAACGGAGAACTATGTCGGACTCCTACCGACTCAAACCCCACAGAGGTTCCTACTACAACCATGAGTCGGCGGCCCGGGAGATAAAAGTACATTTATTGGAAGAAAAGAATTTTGGAAGGCGCCATCAACAAGTGAGTCCGATCCTACGACCGCACGTTCTCCAATGACGACGCGCAAAGAAGCTGCGCGCCACAGCTTCGGGCCTGATCGTGGAGCGATGGCTGAGATGGCTCAGCCTCAAGTTCGCTGCCCGCAGGCCCATCCCCATGCCGGCTAGAGATCTTTGATGCCCAGCTGTTCAAACAACCTGTTCAACCTCTCTGTTTTCTCTCTCTCCCTCCCCACTGCCTCATTTACATGCAGATGCAAGCTCCCCACAAAAAGAGACGAAAGCGTCACACGATTTCTCGCTTCCAACAATGTACTAAATCACGATCGAAAACGAGAGGTCAGCTGGGACCAAGCTAAAAAAAACTAGTTTCTTTCTACAATCTAGAAGAATAATAACCCAGTATATAAACCTACTAGTTACTGCAAAAAAATCAAGCTGTACCTGCTGTTCTGTAAAGCCAGAGCGCTTATGAATTATGTAATTGCTCTCTTGTTTTCGAAATCGTTGAAGGTCTCCGAGATGCGCTTTATTAAAATCGATGATTTTTTAGTTAGTCGATGGCAACAAAAAACTTAAATATTTAAAGCTGCTTTGACCGCAAGACGGTAAACCGTACCATTCCCAACCACAGTCGATATGAAGGGCAAAGGTTGGCTATAGTATATAACATACTATATACTATAAGTTACCTTCCTTGTATCTCATTTACTTCGAATGATTGATGGACAATTATAATACATAAGTGGTTTATGTATATTTTCCACACGTATGTATTATTTTATTTATTTATTTGGTACACTAACAGCTGTGCATACTAAACATTCAAGGAAAACAATATAAATAATATAGAAGATAAGCATTCACCAGAGACAGCAACATAACATAAAAATCAATTTATTTTAATATGAACACAACAATTTGAATACAATATAATTATTTCTTAAAACTAAACTCAAACTCAAAGTGTTTATTGCATCATGTGTACATTTAGTTGTTACATATATGTCAGTAAGTTCCAACATGAAACCCGGTTAGGGCACGGCAACATAATATTGAACAAAACAAGCACCCAACTAAGTTACTAAAAACTAAATGAAATGCCATAAAGTTATATTTTTATACTAGCTGACTGAAGCGTTGCAATGCACTTTTCCCTACCTCCTACTACCCAACTACCTACCTACTTAATACCTACCACCTACCTACCTACCACCTACCTACCACCACCTACCTACCAGCTACCTACCACCTACCTACTTACCACCTACCTACCACCTACCTACCACCTACCTACCACCTACCTACCACCTACCTACCACCTACCTACCACCTATCTACCACCTACCTATCTAACACCTACCTACCTACCACCTACCGACCACCTACCGACCACCTACCGACCACCTACCGACCACCTACCGACCACCTACCGACCACCTACCGACCACCTACCTACCACCTACCTACCACCTACCTACCACCTACCTACCACCTACCTACCACCTACCAACCACCTACCTACCACCTACCTACCACCTACCTACCACCTACCTACCACCTACCTACCACCTACCTATTTATTCACTATTCACTATTCTATTTTATGTACATACAGGGTGTAAACGGACCCTTCACTAAGCCGTCAACCAAGCCTTCTGTACATCAAACTAAGTAACTTTACGCAAAAAATTTTGCTAGGAAACATTTTTTTTTTTTGGGGTCAAAAATCACGTTTTACGGTAGAACTCAATCTAACGCACTCAGAACATTGTGCTGATGGATCGATTGAATAGCACGGGGGTCGTCGAGGTGTTTAAAGTAAAAATCTTACTTAAAAAACATGTATTTAAAAAAAAACTTGTGAAAAAGTTGGAACTTTGACCCCCAATATCTCCGTAACTAGAAGGTTCCCAGGTATAGTCTAGAACAAAAAAATGATCGCATTGACGGGGAGAACAAGTACCTTTCGGCTTCGTTAAGGGTCTTTTTACACCCTTTATACAACGTGTAACAGAATAAACGCAATTCCTGAAAGTAGTTGGTTCAGAATCGGCTTCTGAATCGATTTCCGTCATAAAAAATAGGTGTTAAATTTTGACGGAAAAATCTTTTAAATAACTTAAATTAGAAACACAGTATCATGACAAATTTATACAATCCTTAATTCAAGGAAATTGAAACCTTAATTCAGTGCAATAAAGGCTACTAAAACGCACGACATTATTTGTAGTTCGCTCATAGCTCGTAATACACACACGTAAATAATATCAATGCATTTTACATTAAAAGTAGTGTGCATCAAATAAACAGGTAATTTAAAGGAATTCCAACTTTATCTCCAATGAGTAAGGCTTATTTGAATGCACGACCAAACTTAGTTGGTCATCAGAGTAGCCCTATACAATAACAAACATTTTTTACAAAATAAAATTATTTAATTTGAAGAAATTTAAAACTTATTGCACAGACATAAAGCATTTGTCGTTGGCAGGTTGGTTGTCAGGCTTGTGTCTTTGACGTTTATGCAAAACGTCAAAGACACAAGCCGCCAAATGACATAAGTACCTAACCTCAAAAGCACAAGATCTAGTGTAGTTGTTATTTTATTTACTTCGGTGACATTGTTGTTTCCGAGCGCGATGGCTTTCTGGTATACCAACATACAATACACGGAGATGGTGAGGACCCTGGCTCGCTGTCTTGATAATGTCGGGTTAGACGAGAGTTCAATGACCGTTCTGGCTGCAGTGTGAGCGCCAGGACGAGGCTGACGTCCCTGTCGGTCTTTCACGTGACATGTTTTACCAGCAGGACGGTGCTCCCGCACATTTCACGTGGTCCGTTCGACGGCATCTGGATGCGGAGTATGGCAGTCGCAGGATAGGTTGCGGAGGACCTGTGCCGTGGCCTCCCAGATTGCCTGACTTAACACCATTAGACTTTTATTTGTGGGGTCGCATAAAATCGCTCGTGTACGTTAATCAATCTACAAGTGTCGAGGAAAATTGAACAAGCATTTGTGACGGTGAAAAGTGATACTGAAGTGCTTACAAAATTGAATTACAATTTAAAAAATCGTGCAAATAAGTGCATAAAACAAGGCGGTGGTAATTTTGAAACTTTAATAAAAATGGATCGCAGAAATAGTTCAAATTAATAACCTAGTAAGTGTAAATAGTCCAGATCTGTAAGTACCTACTTCTTCCTATCATTACGATTGTATTCTTATCACTGTACTTAAATATTATGATTAAAATCTTTTAAACACCGATTTTTTTTCACGTAATAAGCAGTAAACACGACTTATCAGGGGGTAGTTGATATCGCGAAAGTTACGCATCTGAGATAAATTTTTTACCCGCGTGTGCCGCACGAAGTCCGGGCGCTTCGCCCTTCGTTAGTTTCATAGTTCGGGTAAAAAGTCGCTGTTTTAAATGCATCCCCGTTACTAAGCCTAAAGTCTTAGATTCGTGTTGATAATTTCACTTGCTATAAAATTATCAATCATTACTCTACGCGGTAAACTCAATGAAGTACCTACCAAAAGTTATTCAAAATATCAGCCTATGACATTTTAGGTACGTAAAATTCATTCATTGAACTAACGCACATCTACTTACTACAGCTATGCTCAGCTGGCGGGCGCTCGAGTGTGCGTGGCGCGTCGGCCGCTAACATTGCATGAGTGTGTTAGGGATGTTGTTACACATACGTTTTGCGTTTAGTAAGGATAACTATATTATAAAAGAAGACTAGGTTTGGTTTAAATTTATTTAATTACGGATGTTGTTTTAGACTTATAATTTAATATTCTAATTGGGGTGTCTGAGGTATTGCGCTTAATCTGTTACACGTTGTATACAGGGTGTTTGGCGCATGGACCGACACAATTTTTCCAGGGATTTGGGAGGTCATTAGCTAGGTTCTACCCATACACCCTTTGTCCCAAATGTCACGGTTGGTTACATATTCCGTGGCCCGCACGGTCCCCAGACCTGACGCCTTTGAATTTTTACGTCTGGGGACGTGCAAAAGAATTGGTTTACCAGACAGAAGTGCCCACTAGGGAAGTTCTGATTGAACGAATAATCCAAACTATGAAAGAAGAAATGCGACTACGTACAACGACAGTTGAAATAAGAAACAGATGTCGTGCATGCATACGAAATGGAGGAGGTCAATTTGAACAAGATTTATAACTTTTTTTTTTAACTAGCCTATTCTGTCCCACTGCTGGGCAAAGGCCTCCCCCATTACTTTCTACCTCTCCCGGTGTTTTGCCTCCTTTTTTATAACTTTAGTTTAATAAAAACAAAATAACCTTAAAAAGTCTTTTCTTAACCCTGACTCTCCTGACTAGTATTTTGACTACATAATGAATAACTTCTATGACATGTAGCATACCGTTAGAAAGGGTATCAACTAAAGAACTTTTTAAAATAAAGCTAAGTTCAAAATGGCTTTTAGTTTTTTTTATAATTAATTTAGAATTTGTAAAATTTCATTCATTAAATAAAAAAATTAACTTTGGAAGCTTGTAAGGAATTTTCTTGAAACCAGTTGTGTAAAACAAAGATGTTTTTAGATTTAAAAGACTTTGGAGAATGCAACAAAATTTGTTTTGTGCCACTACACCCAGTTACCAGTTATTTTGAATTAAAGGAAATATTTTGGGCATTTTTTTCATTAAAAAAAAAAACATATGTAACCAACCGTGACATTTGGGACAAAGGGTGTATGGATAGAACCTAGCTAATGACCTCCCAAATCCCTGGAAAAATTGTGTCGGTCCATGCGCCAAACACCCTGTATAAAGAGTGAAAAAAGACCCTTAACGAAGCCGAAAGGCATTTGCTCTCCCCGTCAATGCGATAATTTTTTTGTTCTAGACCATACCTGGGAACCTTCTAGTTACGGAGATATTGGGGGTCAAAGTTCCGACTTTTTCACAAGTTTTTTTTTTAAATACATGTTTTTAAAGTAAGATTTTTACTTTAATCACCTCCACGACCCCCCTACTATTCAATCCATCTATCAGCACAATGTTCTGAGTGATATACATTGAGTCCTACCGTAACACGTGATTTTTCACCCCAAAAAAAAAGTCGTTTCCCAGCAAATTTTTTTGCGTAAAGTTACTTAGTTTGATGTACAGAATGATTGGTTGACGGCTTCGTGAAGGGTCCGTTTACACCCCGTATAGATGAAGTATAATATTGTTATTTGTTAACTAGTTGCGCGATTGTAAGGGAATTGAACTGATGGAAATTATTTATTAATAGGTAAATTAATGCTTTCCCGTAACTCCAAGACTAATCTTCTAAATTTGTTGCAAAAATCACCGAATAAATCTATTTCTGATGATTTGCCTTAGCTATTGTAGTTTCTACATATTTGAAGCAAGGGAGCGTTGAGACCGAGGTTGGATTTGCGGAAAGAAATTTGAAACGATCTGGTGGTTCCCACCACCTGGAGGGTTTTGAAGGAACTGAATATGGGACACGTTCGACTAAATCGCTGCATCTTACGTTGTAGGGAAATAACATCGCGCGAACGGCGACGGTCTCGCATAGTCTTTATATTGAAAAAGTCTTGGCTCGTAAGGAGAGCGACGGCTTAATTTCTTAGACCAAAAGGCAAGCTGTTTTGTGAATGCTATTGCTATAATGTATTCTCATTCTCTGAACTCTCTGAGAGTGAACAGCGTATAATGGATTCCAATCCAAGCAACACTATTGAAGGTATTCTAACCGCCTACACACTGGAGTGTTGAACAAAATTATTTTGGTCTTTCGAAGCCTCGAGTGTTGCGTTTATTTGTAATGACTTCTTGACACCGTCACTGATGAATGGCTTATTTTAAAACTTAGTTCAGCGTAGGTCGACCTGAACCCCTAGGTCTTTGACGTGCATATGACAATGTAGTGTTGCTTTAATAGATCAATAAATCAATTGGAGTTAAACGACATGTATTAAGAGGGCAGCCAGAGAAGCCCGCGAAATTAAAAATGTCTTACGTTTTTTAGAATTTTCAGGTCAGTGTCATGCTGTATGTTGAACAAAATACGATTCGCGACCGTAACACGTATGTATGTATTTACAGAATTATAATAATTAAGCGAGAAGAGAGTAATTTGGCGAGAAGAGGCATACCATCGTGAGAAGTGGAAGGAATGGGGGGAGGAGGCCTTTGCTCAGGAGTGGGACAATATGGGCTAACTAAAAAAAAAAAACAATTAAAATCATCAATGCAATTATCTAAGTTCATTTCACCCTATTCAACGTTGTGCAATAGTCATGAATGTTTGGAATGTACGGATTGACCTTCAAGGTTAAGCAACGCTTGCCGGTATCGGTCCGTGGATGGGTCCATAACATACTAGATTTCTCAGTGGCTCGGTAAGAACGTTAAGCCATTAGCCCCGGTTTTCATTCGTAGATGATTGACGGTACTTAGAAGCCGGAGTCTGACAACAAGACTTACCAAGGGGTATCGTATTACTTGGTAACTGGGTTGGCAGTGTGGAGGTCAGGTAGACAGTCACTCCATGTTAAATACTGGTATTCACCTGCATCTAGTTAGACTGGAAGCCGACCCCAACATGGTTGGGACGACGATGAATGCTCGGTTTACGATCGTATCTAAGAATGTATTGAAGTACCTACCTCGTTAAAAAAACAGTTAGGAAAAGGTGTAGGTATCTATCTATAAAGTAAGTTGATCAATCCGTTTTTCAACAGAGACGCCGACAGTGATAAGAATCAATTTTTTTAATCAATTTTCCCAATCAATTATAATAAAAAGATGGCATTAATAACAGGAAGCTTATTTTGATGACTGTTTTTTCATGTCACAATACTAAAGTACATAGGTTCTATTGCAAAGACAAAGATATAAAAAATCCTTTCGTTTTTTTTTCGGTTTTGATAGTTTAGCTGAGAAACGTCAGGCCGCTTGCGCACACATCCGACAAATTGTCAAACAAATCCACGCAGCTATTATATTATGGTACCTAAACCAAAAGTTGCATACTTACATGCAAACATTTTTTCGAATTGAAAAAAATCGTACTGAAACTGCTTTCACTCCAAATTATCAGAGAAAATTATCAGAATATAATTGAATACACTAGGTACAAGTTTTTATCTTCCTGATACCACATAGCGTATCAAAACAGACAATAATACGGTGGATATTAATCAGTTTTTTTGCAATATTTTATAAGTAGGTGATGATGATAACGAACTTCTTTTCAACCTGTTCCAGTTTTCATTTTTCCGGAACTGTTTTTTCCGATTGTTTGTGAATGTGTGAACATTGTAGGCTTTGTAGATTCCCAGATGCTTGTTAACTTTTTATCTTGTTTCACGTTTTTTTGTGTAGTAAGCAACGACTTATTGTCGGGTGTAACTTGATAATATTGTAATACCAAATGGTATGAAAAGAGCAACCATGGAGGTCCTTGCCGGTTCTTCTCCATAGGAAACGACCAACCCGAACCGTGCACCTTTTTGTCGACGTTTTATAAGTGCCCATGTAGGCCTATGTGAAATAAAATATTTTGATTTTTATTCTGAACCCCAGTAACCCCGTAATGAAACTCAGACTTCCACCGTCCACTGTTGGGCATAGACCTCAAGGTTGTTACGGCACGCCAGCCGGTTCTTGGCCATCCGAATCCAGTGCCAGCTGTCTTTTACATCTAGCTTAGGAGCATTCCTCGATGAATAAATTGCTGATTTCTGGTCTCCATTCCAGGACTTGTCAGACCTTTGACCACTTGTGCTTTAAGACTGAGACTGGCAATAATGAACGTGACTGATAAACTAATTTACATCGCCAAGGTTATACCAATAAAATTGTTAGAATTCATCCATAAAACTCAGCCTGATTAGGTTTTGCGTAGTCCGTACTTTGGCTTACATTGATTCCGGTGTTTACCTTGCTCTTGTATTTTGATAGAACAGTTACGACAGTGACTGGTCTACTGCTTACACCCGTACGGATAAACAAGTCAAAGTGATTAATTATTTGAGTAAAAGTCATTATATCAGAAACGATTTTTATTATGTAGTTTAGTAATAATTGCTTGTAGTTAGAACTGTCAAAAGTGAAAATTCTTAGCTTTGCATTATTTGACGGTTCTTAATTCATTTATTTTACATTACATAAAATGTTTGCATAAGTAATAACTTAAACATAAATAATGACTTGAACTTGACTGTAGATACGGGTCTAAGTCCAAAAACAAGTTAAGCAACGCCTATTCTAACTGAAAGTTTGTTTTTCGATAAATTCCATCAATTTTATTGGTATCTTCGATGTATAGAGGGTGGAAGGGACACCGACGCGAAAACGGTTACCACGTCTTCAGTACATCATTCTTAGAAATTTTTCATCGGTTATTAAAAAAAAAACTGCTGGCACCTACAAAAGTGCAATACCTTTACCTGTGTGGGGGTGTAACACGTGGGGGCGGGGCTCAGAATGATGTACTGAATACTTGGTAACCGTTTTCGCGTCGGTGTCCTTTCCACTCCGTATAGCATATTATGCCAAAGAGTTGGTGAAAGTAAGCGGAATAAAGATTTTCTTTATTTTTTGGGAAATGAACTTAATACTTATTTATCGCTTATCATTTATTAGGTACACAGAATTAACGCACCTAAGTACCAACACTAACAAAATAATGATATTATCTGTTACTACGCTGCACCTACACTAAAATATATTACTATCAATAGATTAATGTGATAAGGTACCTGTATTGTTTATTAGTATACTTCATTTTAATGGTAAATAATGTGATACCGCGATAAAAGCTATAAAAACAACACTAATTTACAGTTCAATTCCGTGACATCACATGATCTAGGGGCAAGCCATCGTCATTACTATTAGCCTATCATTCGAGTGCAGGATATCATATTCAAATGCTTCTCCAATGGAACGACATTGCACGAGAGCTTCCATGCAGAAAGAGACCCTGAATGAGATTATCCGGCGTAGAACTGAAGATGCCGAGGTAGCTTTCAGAGTAAGCAAGGTGACGTGCCAGTGTGTGTCGGGTGAAGTCCTGGAGTAAAAAACGCCTATCGGCAATCATAGCGTGTGACGCCCTCCAGCTAGAGATGTACCGGCGACCTAAGGGAAGTGGCCGGGTTAGACTGGATCTGGGAGGTGAAGGGCAAGGTGTTTTGGGGCAGTTGAGAGAGGCCTATGTCTGTAGACCTGTATCTGAGTTGATCACTACAACTACATATATCCTCAGCTATTCTTATCTAATTAATAAGCTAACAGCAGTCACCCTACAGCGATAAGAGTAATCCGGGGAAGTCACATTTCACTCGCGGATCAGCGATTTGGTGTATATCTCATTCTGTCTTTTAGAGGTATCATTTGCTGGACCGAGAAGCTCGGTTGCAAGCATCCGCAAGCCCCTTTAAAGTGAGAGGACCAGCCGTAGCTCTCACTCTTGTGACTTACAATAAATTCTAAATGACAGAAAGAAAGAAAGATGCAAAAATTAAATTAAAAATTCTGGTCTGTTCGTGTAAATGTGATTTCAGCACCCTTATTTTTTACGTTTATATATTATTTATATACCACGCATATTTTTAAGCAGCTATGTAAATAGGTAAGCAATTGATGGGCTTGTGTTTGCACACTATCATCACGTCATTCATGTCATATAATTCTCGTAACGTAGGAAACTAAGGAGATTCTCACACGACACCGTTCGTCCGTTCGGTCGGGCATAGCGGATGGTATGGGTAGTGCTGGCAGACCGCCGCGCCGCATGGAGAGGCGGTGAGTGCCGTTCTAGCTACGGGCGCTATGGATAATTAACTAAAGATGATTTATGGTCGTATTACTTTTGAGCCAAATATCGGACATCAAGTTTAAAAAAAAACTGGTTTCGCAAAGGTCCTTCTTAGTCCTATATACCGGTCTCTTTCTAGAACCAATTCAGCGATATTCTGCCCCAGGCGGGTTTCTACGGAAGAATCTTGGTTCTTCAAAAACGTCAGGTGTGAAATACTCGCGACCTGTGTAGATTTAGGTATGATGAGATGTATGAACGTAGAAAAAGTAGAAAGCAGAGAATGTAAGGAACGTAGCAGGTGGACTTCTGCATCTTCTGCCTACCTCCAATGGAAAAAGACGTGAGTTTATGCACAGATATGAAATTATGTTCATTAAATGACGCATCGTTTACTTATTAGCTTGAACCGCTGCGTTGAATCATGCGTAATCTAGGTTGTCATAGTACCCATAGGTAAATCCTGGTTGATATTATAGACGTGAGGGTTTATAACCGAAATATGCCAAAGCGGCAATAACGTGGCAGGAATTGGCTTCTTCCATGTGCGTGTTGTGTCCTCCGGGGTGGTTGTAGTGTGGTAAACATTCACTCCCCGCGTGTCTTATCCCAAAAGACCGGCCACCTTTTGAAACTTTCCTAGCAAAAACCAAAAAATATGTGCCCGCGGGTAATAATTGTCCCTTCACACAGTTTACTGTAGTAACAATAAAGTAATTACTAGAATTTATAATCATTTACCTAACAATAATAATACAACTAATTACAATTTACTCAACAACTCAACACCCGTATGCAGTTTATAACATTATCCTCTATGGCGGTGGCCACAACTGTAAACATTATTGCATTTCAGTTTTTTGTTCGAAGTTGACTGAAACAGAATTCAGTTTTATGACGAATAAAGTTCAAGTTAAAAACAAAATTATGTGACTTGCAAAAAGTACTTGTTAGTGGTGTAACGGGAATAAAATGATTTGACTTTGACTTGACTGAATTGTCGCAGTTCTGAACGGCTCGGCTATTAATCACTCATTCCGTCCGGCCACCGTCATTGACTAATTAAAACCCTTAATACACATGCTGCTTATCCCATTCAAGAACTGCATTTTTATTACTACATGTGCACAGTTAATCCGTCTATTTAACCAATTTTTATAATTTATATTTTGCTCACAGAATGAGCAAGCTGAAGTGGCGATGGGCTGAACTAGTCGCAGAACCAATGACCGCAAATGGAGATTCATGTGTGTCTCTTCCAGCAGTGGACTGCTGTAAGCTGATGACTATGTTTAAGGGTACTTGTTGGTTTAGACAAACAAAACATATATTATTTTTTCTCTTAAAAATATGCTCGCTTTCGGTAAAGACCATCAGAGCAAACCATACCAGTACGAATCACTTCCAAAAAGTTTCGTTTTTCTACGACGGCCTTCAACAGGGTTGACATAAGTTTTTCGGTAGCTTATCAATAAATACATTCTTCTTCAATCCATGTACGATGTTGATTTTTCCATTCTCGTTTTCACTGATAGAATGTCAATTTGTGCCCTATAAATAGTTTAAGGCGCGAATTACACAGAAATGGCGGAAGGTGAAGGCGCGGCGCAGGCGCAGCGGAGGCGCAGTACAGGCGAAGCGCAGGCGTGGAATTTATAACGAAACGAAAAAATGGCCTGCGCCGCCCCGCTTGAATGTAAACGTACATTTTGTATGAAAACGTTTTGAAGCGGTATCATGCCTGCGCTGTGTGTACACCGCGCCTTCACCTTACGCATTTTCTGTTTAATTCGCGCCTTATGCGGAAGTTGGTTTAGACAAACGCTCAACGAAGGAGGTTCATCCAAATCCACTGTTAGCTAGTAGTATAGTTTTTAGTTATTTTATACTACATAGCCCGTATAGCGAGAATCTCGCGAAAGTTGAGAAAGATAAACAAACCAAAATATTAAGTATGCGTACGTGATTGTTGACGTATTGCGGAATGTGAATTCGACTGGATTGTCGTAATGGCTAAGAGCTTGAACCAACATCTCGTGAAGCTCTCGTATGGTGGTAATAAGAGCGAATTTCACTTGATCTAAAAAACGTTAATATGCTGTGTGTCAATATTCCAGAACAAAATTATGACAACAATTATCGTGAACGCAGATTATGTGTGCTGATCGCGTTCAGTGTTATTTTTCTGTGTACTATTGATGCTAGTGGCTAGATAGTAGACTAAAGGCCGGATACAAGAAAATCTCGATAATTATTGAGAGAAGATTTTAAAATAAAAAAGGAGGACATTTAAAATATGTTCTCTTAATACGAAAAGTATCCGGCCCCTTTCCCCGGTGGATTCCCTGATTAAATGTTAGTAATGTTTAAGATAATTTTAAGATTTCCTGGGTACAGATAACAAGTGTCTAAAAAAAATATAACTCCAATCATTAAAATTCTCAGAAAAATAAACAAAAACAAAACTCAATGGCGAAAAAAACACTGGCTTGCTTCAATCAAATGTTTGATAGATTATAATTTGTACAAAAAAAAAAAAACATTGTGTTCATAATACAAACTTGATTGGTGTTGGCACAAGCTATTCAACTCGACAACCTACATGATTATATCCTTACTACTCACTAGAGTAGTTACTATGGCGGAGTAGAGGTCATAGCAAACAAATTGATTGTGGATGAGCACCACGCTGATTTATTTTTTTACTTTTAAGTTTTTATGTAATTATTGTTCTGTGCGAGTCCTTTTATACTTTTCGATCTTTCAGTGATGATGATGATGATGATAAAAACTAGCAGCGATAGCCTAGTAGTGTGACCGTCGGGCTGCCAAGTCATATGTCTCAAGTTCGAATCCAAGACACGCATCTCTGATTTTTCGGATTCATGTGCGTCCGATTATGAGGAAACCGGCGTGCCTGAGAGATATTTCTCGATGACATGTAAAGCCAAGTCAGAGGGCCATGGATGGCCATGGTGGCATACATATTCTGACACCAGGTCTGACCACATGATGAAGAAGAGAAGTGATGATAACTGCCGTGCCATAATCCAAAAGTAATTCTTATTAGATCTCTCAGTAATAGTAGTAACAGCCTCTTTGCATAAGAACTTGTCCGGGGAAGTACCCCTACAATACCAGCAATAACTACTATGTAGACAAGGTCTAGACTAGAAGTACTTTGTCTATAAGGCAAAGATTACTCATAATATTCGGTGGTGACTGCCGCGCACGTGCGATGCCCCTTTGTTTCACCAATGAGCAGAGGCAATGGTGGTCATCTATCAGATGGGCCGTCTGCTTGCTTCCTATTGATCTCTATATCGTGGAGTGATTGAAGCACACGTTAAAGTAACGGGACATTGTAGTGACACTTTACTAGGTGTTGGTACTTATGTTCGTTTTCAGCAGTTGGACGTCCTTATCCCGATAACAGGAAATACATAGCATTTCAAATAAATATTTGTTCCTCAAAGTCTGATAATTAAAAATCATTTTCAAGGCTGTGCTATTATAACCACTGTACCGATCTCGCAAAACTTGTTGTACCTATGTTTATTTTTTATCGCCAGACAGGTTGATAATAATTAGTGATAAAACATCCATCAGACCGAACTATAAAATAGAATATTTTATCTAAATGTTTACAGCAACATCACCAAAACATTTGTTAAAAAATTGAAAACGACACATAGTGATTGTTTGTTTTCCTTGTGTACTTAATTACAATGAGATATAAAATAAAATATTAGTGATTACTGATTACAAACTCAGAGTCGCTGCTAAAGAGAGTGCAGATAAGCGAACGGGTTGGATTGCAATATTTTATCAATGGCCGCCACATTCAGAGTCGCGAAGTTAGTCGCGTTGCAGACAACGCAGAGAGTCGACGTCCGAGCAGTTAATCATCAGATTACGTCACGCCTTTGTGGCCGGGATTTCCACGTCCGTCACACACGGCGGTAAACAGACGAGCTAGTCAGTGACAATGTGGAACGAGGGGGACCCGCGGCGCGAGCTGAAGGAGCACGAGGTGGCTATGGGCCGGGGCTCCGAGGTGGTGGTGCTGGACGAGCGGGTGATAGAGGCAGCGGCGCGCGCGCAGCCCGGCCTCACAAACATCAACGTCACCAAGTCCTCCCGCCTGCACATCGGGCCCAAGTTCGTGTCGGTTACCCAGAACGTCGACAACACAGAGGTGGTCAAAGGTGAGTTCTAATCACTCGTACGTAAACAATGCGATCTCGTCCGCGGTCCGCGGTCTGTTTGCCGAGCCGCTATGTTCACTTCCACACATTGCGATATTTACACATATCGGAGCTTGCGCACATTCATTTTATTTATATTGGCACCACCTTGTTATGATAACCACAAAATGCGTTCGCCTCTATATTAATGTTCCTTGTACTTGTATGCACATTTTATGCTTTATTCTGTGGAAGCTACGCCCGCCGTCATGTTTAGCGAAATATTTTGTTCGTATTTTCCTGCTTGTAAGAGTTCGGCTGTACACTTAATGATATTTGTTGATAGAATTAAGATGATGAGAACACTTTTGATTATTATTAATAAACTTGATTCGGGTTCTTGGTTTTGTACTGACGTGTTTGGTATTTCGTAGTATTCATATTTCTTGAGGCAATATTAAAAACAAGTTATTTGGACTTGTGGCCGAGCTAGATAAGAGCATCATTGGTCATAAATTCATAACTCACATGTAGTTTGTATGTAATTTTATATGTAAAGAGCTAATTAGGTAGGTACCTTTGTATTTACCTATGACGACACATTAGTTTCAGAATAAATTAATTGCCTCAACATCATCTATAACCTTGACAATAACATCTGATACTACCTAGAGACACATGCGCAAGCTATTGCTAGAAGTTATGTTTACCTACATCATTAAGTACCTACACTTTGATTATTAAATTAATATGTGTGTTTCTTAGTATTTATGGTAGATGCGTTTTATCCTAAAGCACAGACAACGTAAACATTACAGATACCTTATAAGATGAAGAGTTTATTAAACTATTCCAAATACTTATGTATCTATAGGGGTGCAAATAGATCGACGATACGCTAACACTTCAAAACCAAGTGCACAAACCACGCGCATCTTGCGTGCTCACTCAATATACTCTCTAGTTCTCTTGTAGACGCACCTTTAAATTTATTGAAAATAAACAAAGACAAAATCAAAGATGGCTGCCGTCTCGCGTCACACAGGGAAAAACAAAAGCCAGATGTATAACAATGCACCAATGCTCGTCTTGACTCTTTTAGGCGGAATAACGATTAGGTACCTGTTTACTTTTATGGGACCTCGCTGAAATAGGTGCTAGGTCTAAGAAAAATATTGTAAATGCGCTTGTTGAATGTGTGAAAATGTGAAAAATAGTGCCGTTTTCTATAGTATTTTCCTTTTGAATAAAGGTCTGTGGTGCTTATTTATCTATAATTTATTTATTTAATACTCTTCTCTATAATTATGTGCCTATAAAACAATTAGAATGCCTTATTTTCGTATATTTAAGGCTTATTTTCCTTTTTATCAAAATATACATATATGTAGCACGGACCTTAAGCGTTGAAATCCATATTCAACATTAATTCAAATCATGAATCTACGTCACACAATTCTGCAAAAATCAAACGACTACATCCGGCACTAGACTACTAGACACTACTGAGCAAAACCTGCTGAAGGTTTCTTTTATGGAATATTTCCATTCGCTTTTCATTGTCATTCAGTTTTCATTCGTTCCGCCATCTTGAATTTCGTCATGAAACCATGTGCATCACGCAAATTCTATGATAGAGCGATATGACCTTCATTCAGCCATTTTTTTTTAAAGTTAATCAACTTGCTTACTGATGATTTATCAAATTCATGACAAATGCTTTGTTTGTCATTTCAGCCAGCCTATCTCAGCAGTTAACATGAGATTTTTGTTTTTTTTTTATTTCGTTAAAAAAACTTAAAGTACCTAACTTACTTAAGTACTTGTTTTGCAGTCACATTCTATTTCTACATAAAGTATCATAATAATTCGTGACAAAATCCGCTAATTAAATTCAACTTAAAACTGCATGCTTTATGCTACCCGCTGTCTTTGTAACTACATAATTGTTATTTAACTATATACGTTATACGGTATCTTGACACTTATTGGTACTCTTTGTATTAGTATGTAGAATGTCTTATGTGTTCAAAAAGACACATGCATTTTTTCAACGTTATTTTATTTTGATTGTTCCGTTAATATATAAGTCAAAAGAACGAGGTATATCTACTCGTACATACTCGTACGTAGTTTCTTGTTTTGCGCCCCCCCCCCCCCCCTTCATATTTAGAAAAAACATAAAACCATAGATCCCGTAGCAACGGAACCTAACCGGACGGCCACCAATAACAAACATAAACATAACATCACACCTGTAGGGTCCGGAAGGTTTAGGCTGAGGTGTACTATAGTATATTCACATTTTGCCAGAGCTATGTTCGACTGCCATGTAATAGGGGCGAGCGTATTGCCATCAACCGGGCAATTTCTAATGGAAAACACACAATAACACTTTCCCCGTTCGGGAATCGACCCCAGGATCTAAAGCTCAGCAGTACCGCTAGTGGTCACTAGAATAACTAAGCAAAAAATATACAACAATATCCATGTATTTTGGATGTATCTCGGTTTCATAATTTCGTAAACAATTGCACAACTGATCATTTAACTTGCACAAAATCTACCTGAAACCGATAAAGCGAAACATGAGAGCCGTACATACGCTAATACCAGCAAATTCTGTTCTTCTATAGAATGCTATCCCGGAAAACTTCATCCGAAACTAACCCCAATAAATGCCATCTCTGAAAACATCATCCCGTAATTCGTTAATATGAAGATGTAATTTCGAGATTATTTTAATCATATCATAGCTGAAACATATCAATTAAGTAGGAGTCTAATGTACCTGATTATTGCACAGGAATGACCCCTAAGATATAATCTATCAAAATAGAGCCAGGATGCAGGGATCAAATTGAACCCCAAATTCCTAGCATCCTAGCATCATACAAGAAGGGAATGTGATTCGACTTCTTGTAATAGATATTATTTTCTTGTAGGGTATTCAGAATTCAATGGTACGTTTTAATTCCGCAATGATTTACAAACATGATAAGCTTTATTTAATTTGTTTGTGCCTCCACCACGTGAGTGAGGTTCGAAGTGAAGTTTGTTGAAGCAAGTTTAGCGCTGTGGGGTTACTTTGGCGCGTGTCCATAGACTCCATAGTCGGAACTAAAGCCGCCATCTTGTTTTTTTATTCAATTGACGCAGACACAATTTGCCATTAGCGCCCTCCTCACTGTGCCTTAGAACTATGACTGTGTTTGAAAGAGGGGCGCCGGCCATTTTGGAAAAATGCTGAATTACTGACCGACCTGCGGAATGTGTAGAAGTAGATAACAAAATATGCGCGATTTATTGACTTGAGGAGATATGCTTTCTAATCCTATGTAAATTAAAACAACTCCATTCTATGTTGGTGTCACTAACGAAATTGTGAGTCATTTCCTTAGCTCTCTAGTTTTGTAGTGTATTAATATCTATATATTTATACTTGCACCTATCTTGTATGATATGATAGTATTGTATAATAGGACACTTTCAAAAAGTAATAATTATCTAGAATTAGCGGTACTTACACTTAATTACGTACCTGAGCTAAAGCGCCATGTTTGACCAATGTATCAGGAGATAGCACTGTCTGACAAACGTTACTTGGCTTTCGTCAGAATAGCTCCCGAATTTGCCCGTGGTTTGATTCGAAACTCAAACTTATGTACTTAGAATCTTTTACATTTTCATTTTATAATTAAGTCTCTCAAGTCTTTCTGAAATCCGTTCCCAAACAAACTAAGTAAGTACTTAACTTTTTCATAATCTAGTAAGATGATTAAGCCAGAGCAAATATGTCTAACTAAATCTGCTTATAACAAAAAATCCCGTTTAGTAGATGTTCACAGAGACGATTCATTACTAGTATTGGCAAGCCTTTTCCTTGTATCATACCATGGCGTATCGATCGACCAATCTCTAAGCTGTCATGCCAGTGGCCTTGATAATCTTGATCCTCGAAATTATATTAAGTATTATTAGTTTTATTTCCTCAACACGTTTAATGGCCGGCTGCCACCCGTTACAAATATTTTTAAGCCGACACCATCATCACTTGCTGAGCCTTTTCCTAAGTATGTTGGGGTTGGCTCCCAGCAGTTTCAGTCTAACCGGGTGCAGTTAAATACCAGTATCTTACTTGAACCGACTTTTTAAGCCTTAACATCAACCCTTTATTTAAATACGTTGAGTAAATTACGAAGTTTACATAATTTTAGTCATAGCTAACTTTATTCTGTAGTTTTTGCGCACCCCCACGGGAAAAAGGGGTGAGTTTATGTATGTACGCGACTTTTTTATAACTTTATTTAAAGTGAGGGGACAACTTTTAACCAAGTTTTCTTTAGCCGTAAGATATCTCGCTGTCTTAAAACTCATATCGTGATGCAAAGATTATTCAGTCGTCAAAACTCAACTGGTAGGTACTAGATTTAAGGCTATCTCAAAAGGAGTGAGCCGAGTTCAATGCTCAATAAAATAAATGCTTGAGTGCTCTACAGACCAAAATTAGTACCTATTGAATCTAGAGTGTATCATGGTTCTGATGGTTCTTATGGCGCGAGGAGGGAACTGCCGTCGCCATCTTGTTTTTTCAATACAATTTCCACCGATAATTTCACAAAGTTGCCAAAAGGACCATGACACATGTTATAAAGAAGCCAAAAAATGCAAGTTAGGCTTTAAATAAGAATGTAATTTACATTTTCTGCAGAATATAATGTCAGATTAGGTATTTACATTTAGCTGATAGGTAAAAACTTCTGAGAAATTCATTTATTTATAAATAGTGCAAATAACAAAACCGCATTTCTTGTTAAAGAAAAATGGTGTGAAACAAATAACAATATTGGTTCCTAAATAACGCAATAATATGAATAAAATATGTAGGTTTATAAGTACCTACCTTACTACATAACTTAACCTAGGTACTTATCTCGAACAATAACTAATCAAATACGGTTAAGTGCAATCGCTTACTAATAATTTAATCAAATTAATTATTAAGTACTAACGTTCATGAAGATCTGCCCTACATTAGTAGCTTACGTAGCTTAGATACTTACAAGAATTAGGTACCTATCTACCTGCTTTCTTCTTCAACTTAACCCGATAGTGACGTAAGAGAGTGTCCAAGGGTCTCTTCCAAATCTTTATTTTGTTGGCGGTTTGTGTCATGGCTATCCAGTTTCTTCTGGCCACGTTAACAAGATTACCTACTTTCATTACCCACCTAATTAACTAAGTCGTCACTCTAGAAAACCTATTTTAGATAAGTAGTTTTTTTTTTAGGAATTTGTCCAGTATCGTGGGTGCGTTTACAAACATTGAAACTCACATACACAAACCGCCAGACCCGGAAAAAAATATTTGTTCCGTTGGGGAATCTAACCCGCGATACGCAGCGTAGCAGCCAGTCGCTCAGCCACTGCGCCAACCGCGCCACTTACTTAGAGAGAATGTATCCATATACCTACATAATTTTATCCTGCAAAATCGATACTAAGTACCTATTCTAGACCTAGAATTGGTAAAGGTTTTAAGAAAAAGTTCTTATAGCATCCTCTCCTCAGGTCTCTACTGTGACAGTTGTAAGCTAAATGTGACATATTTTCTTCTTAGGATTTCGATGACAATCAGAATTGGGCCCAAAATTTGGCAACGAGTTTGGCACTTTCAGTAGCGTTCATATACGAGCATCATATAAACTTTTAATTAAAAAAGGCACCTATTACACCTTGTTATTGCATAAATTTGCATGCATTACTAATAGATTTATTTTTATCACACTTAATTGATTACCTTATCAAATTAGGCGAACAGTATATTGTTATGTTGCCCTACGATTGCTGATAAGCTTGATTGTCCTAGTGTGTTATCTATTCGTTATCACTGGGTCAGTTTTACTTTCTATTTTTTTTCTATATCCGTATATTATCATATTAAACAGTAATTTACCGAAATTATCTACGTTTATGATAACGTGTCGGCAACGTTTCTAATAAAGAGTCGCGTTCAAATTGATTAACTGTCAGTGGCCGTGTCGTCTTCCTGAAAGCATCTGTAAATTTTCCCTCGTAATTTTGATTTTCGAATTATGGTCTTGTGTGGAAACGGTGCGTATCTCTGCTATTTATTTAACTATCAATTAAGTATTTTCTTGATCAACTAAGAGATTATTATTAAGAAGTAATATTAAACATGATAAAGGCAACCTCACTTTAAAGTGGGTCTAAATTTTTGTAGTTATGAAAGAAATACTTAATGACTTTAAATTGATAAAACTTCAACGCACGCCCGAACGAACAGACAGAGATCCATCATCAATGACTGATCCATCATCATTATTTTGATACTTGGACACCTAAATATTTAATATTTATAATAGGTATAGACAGACGAACTAATAAAAGTAAGCTCCAATCTTATACTTAGGCAGTTCCGTCATCGGGGATTATACGGAACAAATCAAATGACCAACCTATGTTTTAGGTATTTATCATCATATCATTTTAAAATTAAATACTCGGTAGACTTAGATATTAAGTACAATCACGAGCACCAATATGTATACACTTTCCTAAATGACGATTGTAACTTGGAGATAAGATCTTTTTCATAAAAATTCAAAAGTTCCAAAATACTATGTTCGTAACAACATGAAGTTTTAATTAGAACAGTAGGAGAAAAAAACTTTTAAAAGTTGTTCAGTGTTTACATATTAGTGCTCGTGACTGTACGTTATATCTTCATGATACTCTCTGAATATCTCCTAAGCTCCTCCTCTGATCCTTCGGGTGTGCGTGATAGGGTATACAGGGTGTAAACAGACCCTTCACGAAGCCGTCAACCAAGCATTCTGTACATCAAACTAAGTAACCTTAGACAAAAAATTTTGCTGGGAAACCATTTTTTTTTTTGGGGTGATAAATCACGTTTTACAGTAAAACTCAAAATAACGCACTCAAAACATTGTGCTGATAGATGGATTGAAAAGTACGGGGGTCGTGGAGGTGTTTAGAGTAAAGTTGCAACATTAAAACCTCGTATTTAAAAAAAAACTTGTGAAAAAGTTGGAACTTTGACCCCCAATATCTCCGTAACTAGAAGGTTCCCAGGTATGGTCTAGAACAAAAAAATGATCGCCATGATGGGGAGAATAAGTGCCTTTCGGCTTCGTTAAGGGTCTTTTTACACCCTTTATAGTTCTTAACAATAGCCTACCCTTTTATAAGTTTAAGCAAACTTTTTTATAGAGTAAACTGTTCATAGTAGATATTGGGCTGTTTTTTAATATTTTTGTATTCACGGTTAGGTATTGTAACGGACATCGTGTATCAAACTTTTACCAAGGATATACTTCCTTCATGGTTTAAAAAACCAGAGAGGTGGAAATTTTATAAAAGGTTATTAAAAAAAAGCTCTTCTCCACAAAAGTGGAAACCACACGGAAAGATTATGAGCAACTGAATTCATGTTCAAAGTTTGTTTTATGATGTTCCTTATAATGTGTAGGTAAGGGTGCAACTATTAGTTACTGAACTCGATCAACGATCGGAACCTGGTTGCCTACCAGTGGCGAAGGTGCCATACAACTCCATTCCTGCCGGCTTTCCTTTGAAAAATGGCACAGTCAGTATTCTTTAGTATAGATAAATAATATAATGAAATTAAAGATATGTACTCCGGCTTACCTCTTGCAAAAATTGACCCTTCGCTACTGCTGCCTACTGAATCATTTATTATGAACGGGCATAATTATGTTGTCGATGTCTCTTTCCAATGTTGCACCATTACCTACTGATTGATTTCTTAATTTTTTGAATACGGTCTTGTGTAGTCGACAATTCGAGCGATGAAGAGCAATTCGAGCAAGGTTCACGGGACGATGTAAGATTGCTGATACAACGGCCTCGGGGGCCCAGGATCGTGATGTCGGTTGCCGAACGCCGTTTCCAACAAATAACCAGACTGTTTCTATTGGGTTTGCATATTTTGTCTTATTTGACTGGCGACATGTGGGTGTAGGTACCATACTGCTATCATAATATCAGCCACGATTTTGAGTTTTTTTTTTTTTCTCGTATGGCAACAGTGAAATTGATGGCGCTAGCGTAGCTAGTTCCAAGCATCGTCATTGGTTATCTGTTAAATCTAATTTTATATTTCAAAATAGTTTGACATCATTAGTTAGATTGGGATTAAGCTACGGTCACGCCTTCTACTACTAGCTTAGTCTTCTCCATTCAATTTCTACATAACCTAAGTATATCAATCGTTTGTCCAATACAATGATTTTCACTCAAGACTCAAGAACGACTCTTTATCAAAACTTGCTTTTCTGGTTACCCTGGTTTTTTATTGTTTCTTTATATACCTACGCATGTTTTCTATCTTTATTTTAGTAGAAATATTGTATTGAATTATCTATTCGGTCTCCGCAATGAGAAACGGCACAGCTATCCTAGCAAATAATAAGTATGACTCTCTGTTTATTGACTTTTCAAGGCTAAACTATTGAATTAAATGGTTCTTCTGACCTGAATTTAAGAAAACTTGTAAACATTAGCATTTGTCAGCTGTTTGAAAGTTCATCAGCGCACTAAAAACATGGTTTCAGTTATATTCTACGGCATGTATTAGAAAGGTTAGGTCATAGTTAAGGTGGAAGCACCAGGGTACGCCACGAAATTCAATTTTTCTGACGTATTTTGCAATTTGCAGTCAGTGTCAGGTTGTATCTTGATGAAAAATGAGTCGCGCGAGTATGTACGTATGTAGTTACAGAATTATTATCATGAATACAACCTTCTAAGCTTATTAAACCCCATTCAATAACTATTTAATGAAAATGTCATTCAAAGGGGTTAAATGAACGTAGAGGGTTGTATTGATGATTTTAATTATTATAGTGCTGTAACTACATACGTGTTACTCGCGCGACTCATTTTTTATCAACATACAACAGACCAACGAACTGAACAACTATCTCCATGAGACCAATATTGTAATCGCAATAAATTTATTAGATGCCCCATATAAAACCTTAAATCAATATTCCGATTAACTCACTGTTTCCCGAAAGAAAGCAATCCTCATCAATAATTATCAGCCTCCTATCCTTTTCCCAACTATATTGGAGTCGGTTTTCAGTCGAACCAGATGCAGATGAATGCTAGTATTTTACATGGAGCGACTGCCTATCTGGCCTTCACTACCCAGTTGGTAGTGGGTAATACGATACCCCTTAGTAAGACTGGTTGTCAGTCTTTCGCGCCACTGACTACCTGTAACGGCTGTTTCGTCGACGTCGTAAGAACAGAAAAAAACTGCCATTTTAAGGAGAAGAAAGTATAAAAGTCTTGACTGTACTTAGATAGTTAACAAGAGTAGTATTTAACTAGTTTATATGTTGACAATACTTAAATGACGCTAACGTAGGTTTATTTACTGCCTACCATTGTGAATAATATTATTTATAGCTTTTACCGCATAAGGGATATCGTCGCTGAAGTTCTAACACCACGTAAGTCAAAAATCGGATCTTTACAGGAGAGTGGCAAAAACTGCATAATTATGCCAAGGTAGTAATACAAAGCCATTTTTTAAATTTGTGTTCACTTCAAATTAGATGAGACGTTGCTTGTTTCTGATTGGCTTAAAAACGCGTCGTCTGATGTTCTAGCAATTGGCATCAAAACGTCAAAACCACCAAAAATTGACTTAGGTGGTGTTAAAACTTCAACGACGATATCGTAAAACAATTAAACATGAAACTACTTCATATCCACTGTACCTAACTACACAGCCAACACGTCTAATACATATTATAGGTAATAAACAAACTTAATTTGCACAAATATAACGGCATATTTAATTAATGCAATGACAAACAGTGCACCCATTAGAAGATAATTGGGGAAACAAGAAGGATTAATAATAAGGTTAAGGAAAAAACAAAAAAACACGCTGAAGAGTGACGTCATTTTATTTCTCGTATTTTTCTCAGAAAATTCTTTCATGGAAATGCGTAAAAAATAACTAGGCCGCCGTCTTGTATATGTATAGGTACGTATGTCGTTCAGGTGCCAAATCAACCAGGATACACTATACTTACAAACCGCAGGCTTCATGGTTGACGGCCCTTTCCTAGTTAGTACCTAGTATTTAGAGGCGAATCCTTGCCTTACCCTTATCGGTCAGTGGCATAAAATACAGGTAAGCGACATAATTTTGCGATCGTTAAAAATAGAACTTCTATGTTTTCTACTCATACTCGTATATTTACCTAACACTACCTATATTCATATACAGGGTGTAAACAGACCCTTCACGAAGCCGTCAACCAAGCATTCTGTACATCAAACTAAGTCACTTTACGCAAAAAATATTGCTGGGAAACGATTTTTTTTTTTTGGGTGAAACATCACGTTTTACGGTAGGACTCGATGTAACGCACTCAAAGCATTGTGCTGATGGATGGATTGAATAGTACGGGAATCGTGAAGGTGTTTAAAGTAAAAATCTTACATTAGAAACATGTATTTTAAAAAAACTTGTGAAAAAGTTGGAACCCTCAATATCTCCGTAACTAGAACAAAAAAAAATTCGCAATGAAGGGTAGAACAAGTACCTTTCAGCTTCGTTAAGGGTCTTTTTACACCCTTTATAAATACCTAGAGCAGCCTATATACTTAGTACAGCAAGCTTATCTGGTCTAGTGCCGGGTGCGGCAGGCGCTGTTGGTGTACAAAAAGTTTCAGAAAACATTGAACTAAATAAACTAGAAAACTAAACTAACTAAAAATAAAGCCATAGGGCCAAAGCTATGTTTGATACAAGCTCATAAAAATGCGACATTTATTATATTCAGTGTAAATAATTACAAATTGGTTCCAGCAAAAAAACATGAAAAATTATAAAATACTTAAAAACACACTAAGCTCTATGTTTTTAATTATGTTTAGTATGTGGGGTCCAAAATCATATTTCTAAGGTTTTTAATCACAGTTAAATCAATGTCGGGCCGAACCGAAAAGTAGGTAGCACGCTAACTCAATTTAAATGTGACTTTTTAGCTCACACAAATCGTACAAACCTTGATAATTAGCTTAAGCTGACATGTCCCGCAATGCTATTTGCCAACTAATCTGTCGGCTGGTATGAGGCCACATTAAAAAACAAATATTGCCAGCTTACTTAACATTAGCCGGTTAGAAAATCTAGCATGAGCACGCCAGATTTTTTGACAAACAATGGAGGATAATTATGTTAATTAAACTCTCGTATTTTTCTGCAAATTTCTACTATAACGGTATTTTTCCACATCATTTCATGTTAAAGATCATCAGTGTGTCGAAAAAATTACTTATGAGGTAGCTAGAAAACTTACAAATGTGGGCCATTTTGTGGGCCTCAGTTTCCTTCGAATATATATATATATATATCTCTCTCTCGTTCTTTCTATGCTTTCCCTCTTTCTTTCTTTCTTTTCTCATCATTTTTCATGTGTAGTAGTGGCCAGGCTCGGCAAAAAGTACATTTGCCGGTCGACCTGTGTCGCACAACATGTGCGTAGCATGGTTTACATACATTTGCTTTATCTACAATTGGTCGAGTCCATTTTTATTTCATTGGTAGGTACTGATCCTACCAACTCCAGAATTTCCAGGCTGTAAAATAAAACAAAATGGTATTCATAACGCATTATCCAGACTGTGTCTATTTGTCATCCGAACGAAAGTTGGCATGGTCCGACAAGTCCCAGAATACATTTCCTAAATTGTTGCCTCGGTTTTATGAGGACCGCGGTACCATTGTATGTCTACTGAAGCTAGAGTGGATCGTCACCCGCGCCGGCATCACTTAATGCCTCCTAAATTCCCTGCAATGTTTCACTGTTTCTTAAACCGCTCAATATTGGTGATGTTTCAGGCCGCATACTGGGCCTCGAGCTGATCTCGCCCCAGAACTCCAAGCGACTCCGCTGTAGCATCGCGGTGTTCGTGTGCTGGGCCTTCGTAGTCGCTTGTGGACTCACATTCTTCATCTTCCACTTTGCCCTGGCAAAAACAGCGAAACGACTAGATCTAGGTAAAAATCTCTTTTCTGCCACTGATCGGCATTCGACCAGAAAATAATCCCAAATCTCCCAATTCCAATTTACCTACCAACTTTCCTTTTATTTATACAATTAGTTTTCTACTAACATATCCTAACTATAATAACGAAACAATTAATGAAATGTATTTCTATCACGATACCCGGCAAAAGTCTCAATAATAATTTTGATTTGGCTAGATTTACACGCGGATTGGTACCTGCGACGCGAAGACTGGCAAGCAATGCCTGATTATGGAATAGAGAATATAGATCTACCAGTACCCTACGTACTCATCGGCCATTCGGCCACGGAACACTGCACTGAAAGATACGCTTGTATAAAGAACGTATTGGGAATACAATCAGACCACCAACGGCGTGGTTGGAATGATATCGGCCCCAATTTCCTCGTCGGCGGCAACGGACTTATATTCGAAGGTAGAGGAGCGAATGTTATAGGTGCGATGGTGAAATCATGGAATCGGAAAGGTATCAGCATCATGTTCCTAGGAGACTACATGACCGCACAACCCATAGAAGCTCAGTTCGACCATGTGAAAATAATCTTGGAAAAGCTGGTAGTTCAAGAGGTACTGAAGGCAGACTATGTAATGTACGGTCACTGCCAGGTACAAGGTGCAGTGAAACCTCCAGGTGTAAACGTGTTGAAACAATTGCACACTTTCGAACACTGGAACTCAACAAAGGTAGAATCATGTATTGGATGGACCTAAGTGACGCTTTTACAGAAAGATTGCTTTGAACTATTTCTTTGAGAAGACTGTGATTATGTAACCGTAGCAGGTTACGGTGTTTAGTGAGACGGACTCATACCTAGATGTATAAAATAGATTTTACAACGTATAATATAAGCATTTAGTAGTTATATGAAACTTACACAGGTAATAATTTGATTGGTGCATTTAGATGAATTGATATGTTAATGATACGGCAATTTTAAATTATAGATGTTGACAATCGTCTAATATTTGTGTATCAACAAAGTGTTTTATTTAGATTCTTTTTTAAATGTGTTTCGATCCAACCGGCGCGGCCGGTCTCCCCAGTCCAGTGCCCATAACTCTTGCTGAAACGCCCATACCGATCTACTCCGACTTCCGGAACCTCGGGTCGCTTGTCCAAGGGTATGGCGAAGTAGAATGGAAGAGAACGTTTTGCCGGACCCCAAGTAGAATGGGACAAGGACAGGAAGATGTTAATGAAGAAGAAGCTCGACGTGAGCGAACTTCTTATCGGTCGTGAAGTCTATTATAATGCATTCAAGTACTGTCATTTACTTGACAATGTGGTTAGTAGGAATATAATTTAGAAAAAACTTATGCACTTATACAAATGTTGCCATAAGTAGGGATATGTACCTATAAAAACAGAAATCAGCATCGTATATAACATCGTTGAAGTTCTAACACCACACGTAAGTAAATTTTTGGCGGTTTTGACACTTTGATTTTTGATGCCGTTTGCTAGAGAATCGGAAGACGCGTTGTTTCAACCAATCAGAAACAAGCAACGTCTCTATCTCTATTTGAAGGGAACACAAATCATAAAATGCTATTACCATTACCTAGGTATAATTATGCAGTTTTTGCACTCTCCTGTAAAGTTACTATTTGTGACTTACGTGGTGTTAGAACTTCAACGACGAAAGCTCCTGAAGGCAGCTTTCAATGAACTCCCGGTGATGAACTTCCGGTGTTCTGACCTCTTAGTTGTTGACATAAGGTGTTACTTGCCTCACGACATTTTGGTAGTCATCCAGGGGCTTTTGGAAATGTGAGTCCATAGACACATTTATTACAGAAAATATTTTGCTTGTAAAACATAATAATTAGTAAAACGTCCTCGAAGCAAATAATCTGCTGTGCTGTTCCTTACTCAAAGCATAAGAGTTCAATTTTATTACCTATTGTTTGTTTGGCTAGCAAATAGGAAAAAATCGGTGAAAAACTTTTTTTAATGTAGGTGCCTAGATCTTAAAATCATCATCATCTTTATCTACTGATTTACCCAGATTTTCCTAAATGAGTAGCTAGTACCTAATTATCTCAAAGACATTAAAAATAAAATACAGTGACATTTTCTACGTTGACAGTCATAGATAGAACCCAAAATTTTGACAGATCTCATTATTTAGTTCTAGAAGTTTCATGAACAGTCTAAACTTTAGTTTTTTCACGGTGAAACAACAGTACATACCTAGGTACGTTTTGGAAAGCGTTTTTACTATATTGTAAGTAAACATAATTGCATTATTGCTATCATTTAATTTTATTGCTATACATTTACATGGCAGGATAATTCTGTCGATTCTGCTATAGGTACCTAAGTAGGTAGATATGTACTAAATACTTTGACGTGGTAGAGTGAAAGCCCTAAAAAGCAGGGATTTAGTGTGTCGAGGGATTTAGATTAATACCCCTGATTAACGATATGCTGACTATTTTTATTACATATCTGACCGTTAGATACCTACATGTAGTTATCCTACTTACTGCGATTTTTCAATTAATTTAGCACCTACTCAGACTCGCCTTATTTTTTACACTTTTCAAGTTGTTTTGTGATAGATAGAACATTTAAGGGTACCTATATACCTACCTAGGTAATGTAGAATTGTAGATAACTAAGGACCTATAGGAATTTTTTATATTTATCTACAAATAATTTCGTAGTAAATATTAAAAAGTGTAAATAGAGCATATTATCTAGCTACTTACTATACTTACTTAGGTTTACTAAATTAACCATAATGCTCAATTTTTAAATGTTAATAACAATAGGTATCTTACAGCCATTCCCGTTAAAACCTAATTATACGATTGTCTGCATTGGTACATAGCACCTATATATGTAACTGTACATACACATACTTACATATTTATTGGCCTTTGTGATAGATACTACAACTGATAACAGAATGTAGCTGTCACAATTATTGCAAGTGACTGATAATTTGGAATGCGTAAAACCATATTATTTTATTGCGCTTAGCAATGATCTCCCAACATTATACAGAGGTACCGTAGATATTAGTAGATTTAGAAACACAGAATACTTAGGGACCTACTTGAAAAAGTCCAAACTCTGAACACGGACCACTCGCAACTACAGCAACTATTGGTTAACGACAGCCATTTTCATAAGTATTGAAAAACTAGACCCGCGGCTAGACCCGCGTGGAGTTCGGTAATTGTCCCACGGGATCGTACTACCGGGATAAAAAGTATCCTATGTGTTAATCCACGTTTATCCAATGTGTTAAACTTTCTGTGTGCCAAATTTCATGCAAATCCGTTCCGGAGTTTTTGCGTGAAAGAGTGACAAACATCCATGTAAAATTCTGGTATGCAGCTGCTTCCGGTAGAATAGAAGCTGACCCTAACATAGTTGGGAAAAGGCTAGGCAGATGACGATGATGAGTAACCAGTGGCGTAGCGTGGGGTTTTGCCGCCCGGGGCCGACTATAATTTTGGCCGCCCCCTCTAATTTCATAATTAGTCAAGAAACGTAGGAAAGAGTCAAAATACAAAGCATTTTTTTAATTATATAAAAATGTTATTCTTTGGGTTTATTTTTCAAAGTAAAATCTTTTTTATACACAATTCCATTCAGTAAAGGAGGTATCTGATGAGATGACGAGTAATAAAGAGTTAGAGAGGTATGGAAGAGGAAGACATAGGTACTGCGCCGATTCCTAATGAATTGGGATAAGAAGGGCAAGAGAACGATGATGATGATGATCATTTGTTCGTATGTATGTAGGTGTGTCATGTTCAATTGCTAATATTTATAGCTAATACCTAGTGTATAAGGTTTGCCGTTCCGGAAATTAACAAAAACAGCAAGCTCAAAAATTTTAGCACATCGGATAAATTACATTTTATTTTTACTATTTCATTATATTTTTATCGACATGCATAAAAGCTTTAGACTTGAGAGTAAGTAGGATGCAAGAGCGAGCGAAGCGAGCTCGAAAATTTTAGCACCCCGCCTCGGATAGGTAGATTTTCTTTTCACGATTGAAACAAATGGAATTTAACATACTTTTTCTACGAATGCATTAAAGATATGGAAAGATGAAGAAAACTTACCTGTAAGAGCGAGCGAAGCGAGCTAGAAAATTTTAGCATCCCAGATAGGTTTGATTTTCTTTTTACCATAAATTCAGATATAAAAAAGGTAGGTGACAGGCTAGAAGAATAAAGTGCATGTATCTAGAAAATACAGGGCGGCAGATCGGAATATACGTGAGGCTTGTATGAAAAGCCGCCCCGGGCCAGCGGCGTATCCACTTCTTGGTTGTCCTTGTTTTTGCAACATAGTCCCGATGACTTTAGTAATTACCTGATCTGATAACTATGACCTGACGCTGCCGCCTAGCTCTTGCTCTCTGCCGCCCCCTGAAACGCGCCGCCCGGGGCCATGGCCCCCCCAGCCCCCCCCACGCTACGCCACTGTGAGTAACAAACATCCATCCATTCTCACAAACTTTCGCATTTATCATATTAGTAGGATGGCTGTCACTGACCATCAATAATTGGTGCCCTGGTTGCACCCGTAGCATGACCACGACTAAATACATTTTGTAAAAAGAAATGGTAAAAGAATATTGACGCAATTTGAAGATAGCGATTATTAAAACTGGTCCCTCAATCCTCACCTCCACTGACATATGTGCATGTATAGCTGCTAGACGAGAGGACTATCAGAAAGTCTAGTGTAGCTAAGTTTTAGTAAAAAGTTTCTACTAAGTAATAATATGTGTATTTAGTCTTTTACTATAACGTTATGTAGAAAAAGAAAGAATTTATTTATTTGATTTGATAATATTCACTAAAATATATATCTTTGTTATGTGGACTGAGGGACCACAGTTCAATCGTTATATTTTTTTTATCTTTAATGCTGTGTGGTCTGTTATTTAGAAAATATCTTAAAAAATTCTTTACTAACTGTCTATATTCACAAAACCTTCTTTTTTAAGATACTTTCCGAGATCTGGCTGATCGTCTGTGGGAACTGAGGGACCACACTTTATGGGTCGTAGTTTTTAATATATTTGTTTACAAATTCCCAGATTTGTTTTACAATTGTTTTAAGACTACTACTAACTCCTACGATTTCTATTTTGCGACATATCAGTGTGGTCCCTCAGTTCACACGCACATAAATTCATACTCAAAACTTTCCTCTCGATATTTTGCTCATTCCTGCGCATCACAATATGTTCAAGTTAACCGATGGCGCGTAATGTACCTACCTAATAGGCAAACACACAAAAAGCAAGTATGTAGGTAGATATATAATATACGTACCTTTTTCATGATTTTGCATTAGGTTGGTTGGGATTTTGGGTTCCACGGAGCAGAATAAATTTGTGTTTTTTCTTTATTACGTGTAAGTAGGTACCTAATTTTCAATTATGTTCTTCAGAAATACTCAATTCATCATCATCAGCCTTATCTGCAATTGCATCACTTCTTCTTCATTTCACCATGCGGGACTCGCAGATTTTTTCCCGTGATCTGTCGCTATTTCCTCTGCTTGCTAATTTCCTGTGCTTGATACTTAGAACAATTTCGCCTCTGCACGAATAAATTGCTAAAGCTCCGAAAGTTCTTTAACTTTTAGTAGTAAGACAATAAATCTAATTTTCTCATCTTAGTAGGTATAAGTCCCGTCACGTAAAAAGATCGCTGAGCGACAGTGGAGGGGATGTGTTTGCGCACGTTATACAGCCGTGTCCTAATGTACTAAGCTATTGTTTAATAATATATGTACAATTGTAGAATCGTAACAAGTAGGTACCTACTTTACTAGCTACTTACCTAGTAGGTACTTTGGAAAAGGCTGGAATAAAAAAAATTGAGAAAGTCTATTTGATTTGTCAGCGTTCTTTTACGTGACGAGACCTATACTAACCTACAAAGGCAATAACAACAATCTGATGTTTTCATATTCTACCAAATAGTACTGTACCTACGGAATACCTACATACAGGGTGTAAACAGACCCTTCACCAAGCCGTCAACCAAGCATTCTGTGCATCAAAACAAGTAATTTTACGCAAAAATTATTGCTGGGAAACGACTTTTTTTTTTGGGGTAAAAAATCACGTTTTGCGGTAGGACTCAATGTTGCGTACTTAAAACATTGTGCTGATGGATGGGTTGAATAGTAAGGGGGTCGTGGAGGTGCTTAAAGTAAAAATCTTACATTAAAACCATGTATTTAAAAAAAAGTTGTGAAAAAGTTGGAACTTTGACCCCCAATATCTCCGTAACTAGAAGGTTCCCAGGTATGGTCTAGAACAAAAAAGTGATCGCAATGACGGGGAGAACAAGTGCCTTTCGGCTTCGTTAAGGGTCTATTTACACCCTTTATATCAGGTATCAGGCCAATTTAAGTTGTACCTATCCATCATCTATATAGGAAGAATAATTTAAAATTACAAATGTCACAATAAAGATTGCCTACATAGTACAGCTACACCCCACATAGGTAGGTACTTACCTAACACTTTTTGCCTTTCCTAAGATTGCAGAGTACCTACCTAATACAGACACAAAAGGTAAAATCTATTTTTATTGGAATAAAAGCCATTCATTGCTTTGCAATTATAAAAATTATAAGTATTCAAAACCAACATTTCTGTAGCCTTACCTTTCCATTTCAGACTTACCCCTGCCTCGATACCTGTGGGACATAGCGAAAAGTACCACTAGGGCAGAGAGGCTATCGTGTGCTGCCGCAATACTGGTCCTTCTAGTGTGCATCATTTTAATTGTTTACTTCACTGTGATAGCCAAGAAGACTGGAGACTCCGTCGTGGACGTAGGTAAGCAAACTTTCTCATGGATTGCTCCGTGGTCTGGCGTTTCTCAGCAGCTTCGACAGACTACGGTCCTCTTCAAAAGTTCAAACGCAAAGGTCAAACCTCGCGATCCGGATTTAAACTTAGGTACCTACGCATAACAATAAAATAGCCATCATAAGTAGGTACAAATAAACAGAGTACGTACCTAAAAGACTGAAAGGCGACGTTGCGATTCTCGGAAAGCAAAAGTAAATACTTGATAACGCGAGCAAGGACAGCCCAGCCTAGTCTCAAGATAGCTTTACAGATAATGTAAGAGTCAGTTTATTGAACAGCTACGACCCTTGAGGAGAGACCAATGCCAAATTCGGATTCTTCTTCGCTAAAATTATATGGAATAATAGCTGATAAACTTCGCTTCGATAAGTGTGATTACTACCTAATGGTCAATCATAAACGCATCTTCAGAACACTTAATAAACCGCGGTGTCCGCACTGGTATCTCCATGATCCAAGTCTATAATCTGATCCAGCTACTAATACTTAATAGGGAATAGGCGAAAACGCCCCATTTTCATGCATTACCCAAGAGCGAACTTCTGAGACGTTCGTTCATAGGTTTACTAATAACTACCTAATAGCAGGTACAGTCGCCAATCAGATATATCGAAGCGGGCGAGGTACTCAAATATTTCGGAGCAGCATTACTTTTCAATAAATTCGGAACACATAACGAGCTAAAAATATCAGAATGCACAGAACTACAAAGATATCGACGCCGTCAGGATGATCATAAAGATCGGAACATTTATGGAAAATATACCTTAAGTCTGTATTACACAGTTTAAATTCGTTGCTATATTGACTTTGAAGTTGTCAAAAATAGTAAGTATTGAAAAGTCGCTGCTCTTATATTTATGACTTATTGCATATTCTGATGTTATTGGCCATATCTAGTGTAACGAATTTATTGAAAAGTAATGCTGCTCCGAAATATTTGAGTACCTCGCCCGCTACGATATATCTGATGGCGACTGTACTATCTGGTAGTTTCTTATTATCTACTTACTAACAATATGTCGTCGTCCGCAGCTCCCCACGAGTGGTACATTACACGGGAGATGTGGCTAGCTCCACCATTCCTCAACCAAGGATCAGTGATAGAGGAACAGTTCGGACCCCTGAAGCTGGTGATAGTCGCTCACACGGTCAGTGCAGAGTGTAATCTATTTAAGAATTGCGCCGCTGAGCTGAGAAATCTTCAATCTTACTACGCCACAAACCTTAAATACGATCTCCCGTAAGTACCTATTTTTTTAACGCGGCGGAGTAAAATGATACCAAACTTATGGCACAATTACACTTGATCATGAGCCCGTATTCGGGTAGTCGAATAGAATGACTTTACTCGTATTAGGTGCATACCAACTTGACTTTTACACATTGTTGTTTGTCCGAAATCCAGAGGTACCTAAACGAATTCGGGCAAACGACCAAGTGTAATTGCGCCATTACTTTGACTTCTTTTTCGTGTTACTTCATAAAATAAAACAAGGCCCTTGTGTTGTTCATCGAAAGCCCTCGCCCATGCTACAACGACAGCTTCGATAAAGAAATGCCTATGAACTCTAACAATTTGCAAGATGAACTCCTTCGAGATAACAGAATCAGCATCGCTGCTGTATGTCGATTCTGTCGTGCGTTGCAAATGTGTGACTAACGCGGCGCTACCAAAAGTCGCCGTGGGCAAAGGGCCTAAGGGTTGCGCCTCATCTAGCAGCAGATGGTTCTGAGCGACAGGAAAGGATAGGAGCATGGAAAAGTGCGATTTCGTGCTGCTATAACCCTTACTCGCTTGAAGAAATCGTAGATAGGGCTTTCCATTGAGGGGTAAAGAGACCAATAAGTTTTTTCTTGGTTGTCTACGTAACGGTCTTGCGACTATTCTGCTGACACTGCAATAACAAACAATAAAAATAAGATTGTGTGCTACATGTAATATTTTAATGTAAGTAGTAGTAAACTCTCCACCACGTAGTAGTAATTTATGAATTTGTCACTTTCTAGGTACAACTTCTTGATCGGAAACGAAGGAAGGGTCTATGAAGGACGAGGCTGGAACAAGATAGGTGCTCACACGCGAGGATACAATCGTTGTACCCTTGGCATTGCGTTTATAGGTAAGCTAGCTTTCCTTGCTATCAGATAACCCAGTTACTTACAACTTAACTTTGCAGTTCTACATCAAAAGCTCAGTAGGAAAATAGCTACTCAGATATACTTTACACCGTAAAATGCTTTTGCCCAGTAGGTATTTTTATCATGGAGAGATATAATACCTACTAATGAACATAAGTCATTCTTTTATCTTACTTTTTAATACGAGGCTAGTGAATTAGCTGGATGTATGGTATGTACGAGTATACAGGTATCCTGTAAATATCTTACGGCGGAATGTTATAACACACACACACTATCCGTCGAAAGATATAGGTATTCATACACACATTGCACTTAATTGCAGGAGATTACCGCGAGGGGCTGCCATCTTATTCAAAAGTGACAGAATTGCAGCTGTTGAGGGCCAAAATGTTGCTTGAAAAAGGAGTCAAGCTTGGCTATCTGCAAAGAGATTACCACGTCCTCGGAGCGAAAGACGTTCAGAGTTCACTGAGTCCAGGCACCAACCTGTATAGAGCAATACAACAGTGGCCCACCTATAATCATGACAACTATTACAGAGACAAGACTTGCGAAGAAATACATAACATAGCTGTAAATCAAACAACCGCTGCTGTTCAAACGACTACACTGCCGACGACGTTGAAAATTGCAACAAATAACGGGACCATAGATACTTAAAATGTTTGTTAATCAATTCATTCCACGGACAGTGCTTGAAAACTATTTTGTATCGTAACAATCCAGATTATGTAACACTTCGAAAAGGTTAATTGTAATCAGCAGGACCTACCTATTACATGGAAAGTGGTCAGTTTTGTAATAACTTTTTCATACATGTGCAGGTTCCGTAGTAGTTCGGGTCATTATTGCCAACCGTATATGTAGGGACACGGAGGTAGCCGTACCGGTAAAGAGAGCCCAGAATCCGCAAAACCTGTTACTGTGTTGATCAAGTTTGATGTGGGTAGTAGGATTTTTTTCTATTATACACAGGGAATTGCAAATAATAATATGTTACCCACGTAATTGTAGTTACAAACGGCGCTATGTTGGGGTAAAAACTTGAGCTTGAACTTGTAGAACGTATAAGTATTTAGTATTTTACGATCAAGTTAGTATTGTTTTTCCATTGTATAATAAAGATGATTATGAACTTGTTGACTGTTTGAAAATTATTTTGATAAATAGGAATATTGTGAAGGCTCGTGGCTCAAGCAAGAGCCTCGACCTCGACTCGCCAAGAGGCTCTCGTTGAGCGATCTGATTTAAAAGACAATGACCAAAATGTCTGGAGCAATGGTGCCTCTTTATTTGTTCGCGGCCATTAACGAAACTACAGTGTACCAGAAAGGTGTGGTCATATTTTAGGATGTGGTATAGATCATCAGGGAGAGGAGCTCTTGGCTTAATAATAACAGCCGCTAGCGGTCGATCTTTAGGTAAAACCGTGCTTGCCTAGGTTGGTCTATGGATGGATGACCACCCATTACACTACCAAGTTTCCTCCGTGCGTCGGAAAGCACGTTAAGCCGTGGGTTCCGGGTGTCATATTATACTCTACCCGGACTGAGTTTCGAGCTGTGCCGCCATACAAAATTCTGTTTGTTATGCTATTGTCTTCTATATAATATATAAAAGATATTATCTTCTATATAGTTAAGGTACTAGCCGCGAAAAATAAAAAGGCACCCATTTTGAACATACCTTTTGCTCCTCGACACGACAGGTCTGTGTCGCTGCAGTACTGATAACATTGACACTTCTCGGTGCCTCTTAACTTTATAATTTATTTTTAAGTCAAATTTATTGTAGAAATATGTGACCATGTTTATAGACTAATCGAACACAAAAGACACCGCATAACCATGTGTTCAGTGTTATGCTTTAAAAGTATTTTCGATTCTTTAGGTACTGAAATATTTTATGTCCCAATGTTATTTGTATTGTTTTTTTTAAATAAACTAAGTTTTTTGAGTCATAAAACATATAATTTAGTTGTTATAAATCGTTTACTTGTTATTGTAGTAAAGCATGGTCGAAAATCTAATCAAAGTATTAAATTCTATTAAAGTGGGACATTTTCATTTAAAATTAATAACTTCATGCATAACAACATAAACGTGTATTTTAAATTACACATAATTTTGCATAGATTAATTTTTATTGTTGCATAATATCTGCGACACAGAACTGTGACACTGGGTGATTCCGGATAACCTCGGCTCGTCATGTGGGTTTTCCCAAATAAGATAGTGATAGATGTAATTAACTATTTTTACAGTTTTTAATAAAATTTAAAACTAAAAGTGCGTGTTCTGTTTATTTATATAACCGATCATTATTTTCTTAGTAACTTTGGCATTGATAAGTTAATTTCGTAGATATAGATAAAAATTTGGCTGCCAGTGAAAATTTGGATAAACCGAACGTTTGATGGATGTGTGTGCCGGTGTAAATATCTACTTAACATTGCAAGGCGGCATTTAGACGTCACTATGTTACCTCCTTTCAATATTTGAGTGGTACATAAACAGTACATTGTCTGAAAATCGTAAGTATTATAATCGTTAGTTTATGATCTGGCCAAATTACATACTGAGTTTACTCCATGCCTCGGAAAGCAAGTCAACCCATTGGTCCCGGCTGTCAATTGTGGATCTTTGACAGTAGTTAGGTAGTCAGTGGCCCGAAAGTCTGACAACCAGTCTTACCAAGGGGTATCGTTTTACTTAGTTCTAACTGGGTTGTAGAGGTCAGATAGGCAGTCGCTCGATGTAAATACTGGTATTCAACTGCATCCGGTTAGATTGGAAGCCGAGTCACTCAATCGAAATGCACACGAACCCAACATAGTTGGGACAAAGCTAGGCAGATGATGAGTTTATGATCTGGCCCATCATGGATCTCATCTGCTATTATAATAAGAGATGATAAATATATGTAATTATTCTACCTATACACTGACCATAGAGCCCTTTGTTAAGGTGGACTGAGTTATTCAAATGGGCCGGGAGGAACGGAGGAAAAAGTAGTTGTGAAAGTTCCTCACCACCAGTTACTTGTCTATTCCATCGTTTTTTACCATCGAACATTATTTTCCCAAATATAAAACTTAAATTGATGCATCAAGACATGTGTTGCTAATAAGGATCGAAATCTGCAATTCTCTCACCCTGGTATCTATAGTCAAGCTAAAGTAGTAACTTGAGTTTAAGTAATTAATTATGCAACCATTTTTATGCAATAGAAAAGAATTTCAACGAAGTCAGAACTGTCAAAGAAAGCAAAGCTAAGAATTCTAACTTTTGACAGTTCTTACTTTAAACAATTACTTAACCACAGAATAAAAATAGAATGTTAATTTATTACCTTTACTCGAGTAATCACTTTGACTTTTTTATAGATGCGGGTGTCAGACACCACGCTGGACAATAATTATAGTAATAAAGGTCCTCATTGCCGGTTTCTGGATTGAGTAATTCAAGTTTAGGACTTGCCAAACCCTACTTAAAGTCTAAATTTTCAATTTCGAATGCTACATTAAATTGAAGGACCCACCTCACGTAGAGTTTGACTAATTCCCTATTCAAATACTCAATACAACAACATACAACGCAAAAAGGTGGTGTTACATCGCTTTAATCACAATTTAAAAAAATGTACAGGGCTGTATAAACATTTGGCATAGATAGTTGTCTAAAGAATACATTCGAAGAAAAATAAAAATAAACTCTTATGATTAATCAAAGATTGTAATTTCTGAAATGCTTAAATAATTTCACATTTTGTTTGGTTTTTTTAATCATCTCCCAGAGGTTCTTTTAGGCACTGATTATATTTTTACTGGTTCGCCAAATTCGTAGCTACACTGAAACTTTCGATTACAAAGGAGAAATACGAAGGTTCCCTTATCAGATCTCATGCATCGTGCATTTATTTCCATTTTCAGCAGTTTAGCTTAAAAATACATCTGCTCGTGACAGGCGCCCGGGCGTAACTGTTTAAGACTAGTTTATAATAATACCTATACCCGAAATGATCCGGGTCTTAAGTTCGCATACACTACAACATCAAGTATTTCGATTATTTATTACATCATTTTCACTATGACTATTATATTGGTTACATGGGCATACATATTATATTTGATACAGCATAATAAAGACTGTAGTTTTTTAAGCGTAAAGCATATAACGTTTGTTCAAAATTCCTATTTTTTCTTTGGGATAACATATTTAGAAAAGCATAAGCACTTAAGAGTACTCATAAATAGTTCCGAGAGCGACAATTTGACACCGTCGAACCGCGCGGCCGGCATTACCGGAGCCCTACTCACTATTTACATTTTAACAGAGAATCCATCACGTAAATATATAACTATATACCGATTAACTTACCGATGACACCGTATAAATAGTACACACAGTTGCAAGATACTCGAGTAATTATTGCTTTGAGAAAAGATGCTGGTTCTAGATAATTACTTCACTATACCTTATTCATTAAATACAACTACGATCTTAGTGGATCCCACGCCAGAACTTAGTGATGTCAAATTGTCATTGACATTATTATGTCGATCATATCCGTTATTACAAAGATTATACTAAACACCCAAGATTACAATAGAACAAGATCCCAGGGGCCGCCAAACCTTACGTATTTTCTCATTAACTAAATATGTGCATCGTGAAGTGTTAGTATGTACTGTGAACGTATGCATACCTTCTAACTTGTACCGAAGGCCAAATTTTTCAATATCAGGTGCTGAAGTTGTGTAAAAATAATAGTTACTTTTCTTTAAGCCCGAGTGCTGATTTTTTTTGTTGTATCATAATTATTCTTCTTCTTAGCGTGTCGATGGCAATCTAAATTGTGTCGGCTCAAAACTAGCTACTAGTTTGGCGCTTTCGGCAGCGTCCATCAGATCCTGTAGTGAACAAACAACAGGACACGCAGGAGACGATATTAAATGCCCCATCGTTTGTGGAACAGCACCACATTTACACTCCAGGGCGGAGTCACTGATGAATCTCCACCAGAGCAGGTTTTCCTTGCTGCGGCCAACCTGGGTCCGGAGTCTATTTAAAGATTTGCAGGTCAGCCATGGCAACTCATGTCTAGATGGGAGATTTTCAGCAGGTGGAACGAATGGGTTAGGTAAGGATGCACTACCTCGCCACAGCTTTAGTCTTTCCGTGGACCGCTCGCCAGTGAGTGGGGTGACACACTGCAGAAAGCTGTTTCAGCTTTTCAGCCTTTGCAACACGAAGCTGTTTCGGCTTTTCAGCCTTTGCAACACGGGGTATTTGGATGTAAAGGGTGTCGTGTGTCTGAAAGCATTTCGGCTCTTTCGCTAGAGCTTGCCACTGTTGTTAATTAATTATTAACACTGCCAGATGCCTCCCGTGGACGGAAATTTCTCCCTGACACTTTACAAGTAGTTTTACTACAGACTGAGCCTTAATATTTATATTTGATACTCAGGAAGTCATTTCAGTATTTATTGTGACACAACTTTAGCACCTGATATAGAAAAATTGGCCGTCGGTACAATTCAGCATGTATGCAAACGTTCACGGTACATACTAACACTAATGATGCCACACATTTAGTTTATTAAAAAAAATGGTTTGGCGGCCCAGGGATCTTGGACTACAAGACAGTACATTCGTATAAATATTGCGAACATTATGACGTAAATTTAAACAAGGTGTAAAACACTGCTCTCGTTTGCCTTAAAGCTGCAGTTCAGGTTGTGTTTCATCTTACAATTTATTCTTAGACTAACATGAATATCCACATTTCGTTCATTGATTACATAAGATTTTTTTAAACCATATTACCTATTACTTCATGAAGGATAACGTTTAAAGGATAAAGGAAATAATAATGGTTAAACCCTATGTATTCATATAGGTTGATATAAGGTTGGCTAGACGAAACAGCTCCCGGAGAAGTGACATGGTTGGCCACACGAAACAGCTCCCGGAGCAGTGACAGGGTTGGCAACACGAAACAGCTCCCGGAGCAGTGACAGGATTGGCAACACGAAACAGCTCCCGGAGAATTGACATAGTTGGCCACAAGATACAGCTCCCGGAGAAGTTAAATGGTAGGCCACACGAAACAGATCCCGGAGCAGTGATATGGTTTGCCACACGAAATAGCTCCCGGAGCAGTGACAGGGTTGGCAATACGAAACAGCTCCCAGAGCAGCGACAGGATTGGCAACACGAAACAGCTCCCGGGAATGACATAGTTGGCCACATGATACAGCTCCCGGAGAAGTTAAATGGTTGGCCACACGAAACAGCTCCCGGAGAAGTCACATGGTTGGCCACACAAAACAGCTCCCGGAGCAGTGACATACTTCAGGTGCATCAAGTCCATTCGGATATTTTAAACTTTTCCAGAATATTGTTATCGTATTTAGATACCAGGATGATAGTAGGTACTCAAAAATTTGATGTCTTGCTTCACCGGTTCTGTACCGATGAAGCAAGACATCTAATTTGTGTGTTGCAGTGTTATATCGATGTATATAATAATAACGTAGTCAATATATAATTTTAACAAAATGAAACACAATGATAATAAAAATAAGGATTTTAAACTAATAATAATATTGTTTAGCAGCAGTAGCTTTACACCTCGGAGTGTTATATATCCTGCAGAGAACATCAAACCGTAACATGTATAATGTATATACTAATGTGTACTATGTTCACGAAAGCTGATGTGCACATCGTATAAACACATGTGAACACATTTTTTATTGCTTAATCGAATGTCAGTCCACAAAAGTGATTTGTATTACACAAGAAATGAGAAATGCTGATATTTGGTACGATATAACTATGTCGTTCATAGATTTGACGGTAGATAAATATAGAAGTAAATGGTATACAACCCTACAGTAACACACTTGTTGGAAGATTGATTAAGAGGATAGGTACAAACAATTTAAAGGTAGACAAGGTTTTGGAAAGATTGCTTTTTACAAGCGTTAATTGCACGTAGTATGAAAAAACAAGTAGGCGTGATGGAAGACTAGTGTTTTTCATGAGTGATCCTTCCCTACCGTACAATTATTATAAAATTAAACCCTGGGATGTTGACAGTAACTGTGATATACATTAGAATTTGTTTAATTGACTTTGATGTCGGAACGAGGCGCAGTCACATACTTACGACACAGCCGCCGCGCCGTAGCGGAGTACAAAAAGTCGACCGTATAAGTCGCAAACAACCCTAAGTTATTGCGTTGGGAACTATTTTTATATACACTCGTAAGAAAACTCGCATTCAAACTCACAGCCAAAGTCATCACTTTGAAAGGAAAGCCCAATTATTTTACTTAACTGATTTTTCACTGACCCGTCAACTAATTTAATATCTGGCATTATCAAATCTAAGAACGATACCAATCATCCAAACGTAATGTAACGGAAGAAAATTAGAAAAAACACCTTTTCTAATGGATCATCGAAACGATCATTTACTTTTAGTACCTAAGTGATTGCAGTCCTGCGAGGTCTATCATAGCGATACTCCACCTTTTTGTTTCTTGGGTCGCACATAAGGATTGTTACATTTCAAGGGGTCACAGACGACATGCTCGAATTTTAGAAGGATCGTTTTAATTAATAAGGAGGTCGCATCGCTTTTTCAACTAACTTACCATATTAATTTCGAAATAAAATACCTAGCTTGGCATGTTTTACTGCGAACCCAACGGGCACCATCCGCCCGCGCCGGTAGCAGGTTTAGTATCGCTAGCCAGCATAACCTTGCGGATTACAACATTCTTGTTTTCGTACCATTAAGATTTTGAATGTAATTTTATAATTTATAATCTAACAACTTTTTGGTGAACCTGTTACTTAAACAAAATTAAAGATTCATAATTGATTGAATTAACACAAGATGAAGTCTCAAATATTTCAATTATTTAAGGCATCTTAATGTAATCATCTCTATTTTAATATATCAGTTGATTGTTACAGCTATCACAGGGTCATAAGTCCTTAAGGGAGACATGGTGTTTACCATTATATCTAACAATAATCACGAGGTAAAACTATGTACTATAGTTTTAATGGTTATGTGCGCTATGTCAGACGAGATTGTTCATAGTTTGTTTTCCAAACTATTATCCAACTAAGATGAAAACAGTTTAACGTAGTAAAGTGTGTTTTTAGACAAATTATAATGAAGAAATCATAATAAGTGCATGACACGACTTGCAACACGCGCACGTAACATTAAGTTGCATTAAATTCTTTATGATTTTTTGAACCCTCCGCAACGTCAAAGGATATTTTATATAAAATATAGCACAACTTACGTCACCAGAACGATGGTTGCAAGTTCCGTATGCGCTCGAAATAACGACTGCTATCATATCGCCGACGAAACTAACACTGATAGGGATGGCAGTGGATACGTGTTCAACATAAATGTAAAGAAAATATAAAGCTATATTTATTGAGACAATAACGTGGGACATAAAATGAACGTGGTAATAATTGTAACACAAAAGTAACTAATACGACTAAGAATATAAACGAAGTAAATTAAAGGAACGACAAGGATAAGTTCAAGACATATTCAGTGCGTAGTATCCCGCAATGAATTTAAATTTCGATATAACAATAAAATAAGAAGTATTAAACACTAGTATATTCAATGGCTCGTTACAGCATGAAAGTCTCGTGTGGCTACTTTTTCTGTATGATGTTTTCACTATTACGAAGATACGTAAGCAAGCATTTCATGCTAACTGTCCCACACTGCTTACATGAAAAACTATTACAGTTTTCGAAATAATGTCAGGAAGAAACTTTTCTTGTGTGAAATAAATATGTTCGGTTTTTTTGTGTTGTGTACAGTTTGTTGCTTGTAATATTTAAATCGCTGGATTTATAATTTTTCAAGCATGGCTTGCAAATACAAAGTGAATGGCAGTTTTATATTCCTTTCAAGTGTTTTATATTGTAATGGCAACATAAATAAAATTCGTAGATCGATCCAATGAGATCCCTATCATTAATCACAGTTTTACCCGCGTTTTGTTGAGTAATTCCAAATATAATACTAACTTGAAATTGATTTTTCACAATGAGTATTATCTACAAAATAAGTTCGGCGTAGTTAAATGTTAAGTTGCAAACAAATTCAATATATAATGTTGAAGTTTATAAAATATGAAGATTCCTATTTTCCTCACAATCACTACAAATAATAAAATAATATTTTTAATTTTAATATTCGTTTATTAATTCATTGATTAAGTTTATTTTTCGGTGTCGGAGCGAGTGATTCTTTTCTCACTTGCTGGAGAGCTACCAGTTCTTCATGTTTTTATAGAATTCTAATAAATAAATAGCTAGTAAGTTAAGTTATTGTAGATTTGTAACTTGAAGACATTTAGAAATTATGCATCCCAATAGCGTTCCACGCAACATCACTGTAACCGACACTGAGTACCATTTGTACGAGAAACAGATAATACGAAGAAAAATAGAATAAAAAATAAAGAACGAAGAAGAACAAGAAGAAGAAGAAGACTAGAACGAGAAAGCCTTATGCGTAGACTCTTAAGTAAAATGAGACAAAGGCAGAGACGGAAGGAGTAATAATTGTTATTTAATTAGAAGAGTGTAACGCCATTAGGATGCCGTTTATCTTTATAGAATGTTTTGATGAGCATATAATTCTCCTTATTCCATTAGATTAAGGATGTAGTTAATTTGAAAATGTTATTGCCGCCATATTGGCATATTAATTCATTATTATAATCTATAATATGTAAGCTGTTGTGGACTTACTTATGCTAATACGTTGTTACATTATATATTGAAAATAGAATGCAGACTGAGATATCTTTGATTTCGTAATTTAATGTACAACTAAAATTTTAAATCAAATACAATTCTCATGAAATCAATAATTTGTTACAAATCTATGGCCACAATGAACACCATGAAGGTTTACATCATTTAGCCGATCAAAATAATCTAATACCAATAAGTATTACTGTTATAAATATTTAAGTCAGTCTTTGGTTCCATTCCAGTTCATTGCATAAATGCTTTTCCGATTAACAATGAATATTTTGTTCGTTAATAAAGGTTAGCCATCATCGCAATAGAACAATGTTCGACGACACATATCAAATGAAGCGCGCGCGTGTGACAAGCGGGGATCGCATAATACTAAGAGACTAGCACTGCCCTATGAGGACAACATCTTATCTTTTTATTGCACAACAAATTTTCATTGATCACAGTATGTTTCGCATAAAGAGATCTACTAAACGTAACAACAACCGCAACAACGTGTATCAAATGTCCATCAATTTATTACATTACTTCATCACGCACCTTACTTAAACAGATTACTTAGACACACTAAGCTTCGACGAAAAATCTATTTCCAACTGACATACATCAAATGCAACATTTCAAAATGAACCATTACCTGTTGATATTCATTGACAACAGATTCACACACTGGCCGGGTTGTTTGATTATGAGCATTTTATACACATTATACCTAGTTTCTATAAAATATTTACATTGTTTTCGAATGCCAATCCCAATACAGCGAACAGATTGGAAACAGATGCTTGGCTGTTCGGTGTGATCACGTCGCCTTCATGTGCCATGTGTCGCGACAACGAGACAAATACATATTGAACTTGGCAAACCATGACATTTACATTGGCCAAGGAATGGTGCAAACGGAATTTTGAACAACGTCTCTATGCGAAAAAGAACCTCTTATATAAATAAACCGTAAATAAGCAACGCAAATTGGTTTGATTAATTGATATGTACCTTGCTTATTGATGTTATACAAGTTAACGTGTATTTGATCTGTATTAATGACAGCTGACAATAATTTATTGTTTTCACCTAGAATTAGTAAAAATAACAAAACAATTTCCTAAATGCTGCTAAAGAAAAGAGGATAAGTCAGTCTCTCATGAATACAATGAAATAATTTGAAGTGGAAAATCAAACCATTAAGATGTTTACCTACATGGTTGAGGCCTTAGTGCTGATGTCTTGATCTCTTACTCAGCTAATTGTTCTGAAAACAAACAAATTATACTGTTATTAAAGATGTTGATACTTTGCGGGTTTCATTATTTAATTCATAAATAACATTAAATTAATTTATATTAGTCTTGATGGAGCCGTAAGAGCCGTATTCTGAAGTAGGAACTCTACAAATAAAAATTGTACTTTAGCTCATATTCAATTAGTTCAAGGAGGAACTCGTGGCTAAGTAATAATAGCCGCTCGGATCGATCTTCAGGTTAAGCCGCGCTTGCCTAGGTTGGTCCGTAGATTGACCACGTAGGGTGACCACGCATTACATACCGAATTTCCTGCGTGCCTCGGAAAGCACGTTAAGCCATTGATCCCGGCTGTCGTTTGTAGATCTTTACAGTCATTACAGGTAGTCAGTGCTAAATACTAGTATTTTATATGGAGCGACTGCCTTTCTGACCTCCACAACCCAGTTAGTACTGGGTCATACGATACCCCTTGGTAAGACTGGTTGTCATACTTTACTGTACTTTACTTTACTTTAAACGATTAATGTTACGTTTTTTCATTTAGTATCAAGATAGCTTGTACTCTGGATTAGCGCATAGGCTTCTTTTGATACCCGAAATAGTAGGTAGGTAGTAGGTAGGTAGCCAGTAGGTAGCAGGTAGGTAGCGAGTAGGTAGCAGGTAGGTAGGTAGTAGGTAGCAGGTAGGTAGGTAGGGTATGTGTACGTAGAGTAGTAAAACTCCAAGGAGTAGGTTGAAAAAGCAGCATTGCAAGGCTTGCCAGGTAGAGCTAGTATAATAATAATAGCCAGTCACTGGATGTGTAAGGTGGAGAATTAGATGTTATGGTGCAACTTGGAAGAGGCCTACAAAAAACTCTCTTAATAATTTGGGAAGAAAATGGGTGGATGGGGAACGGAACCAAGATGATACGGCTAGACAAGGGGCGAGTTACGAAATGACGACTAATATAAAAGAAAAAGACATCCTATACTGCCGACTTCAAGTAAGTTGGGATCAGGGCAAGATAATGATAATCTCTAGTAATTTGTGATGATTACCAGCGACGGTGCGACGCGGGCGGAATCCGCGAGTACCGTCAGGTCCGCGAGGCGCGCGGATCACGACCACCCGCGGTCCGTTGGACTCTTCCAGCGAGGCCGTACGGAGCCGCGCCAGTAGGCGCTCCGGGCGCTCGCACCGGGCCTTGGCCCCGGAACCTTTACCACTGCAAATGACAACATATTTCATTAATATAATTCTTGTTACAATTTAATTATTAGGAGGTGTATAACCAATGAACCCGCGCGGTGGATTGCAGCCCACTCCCTCTTACTCAGAGGAGGCTTGTGTACATGGAAAGGTTATGGGAAGAAATACTAGCTCCATGTATAAAGTCAACTGAAGACAAGCCTCTGGAAATTATTCTCACTACTCCTACTTCCAGTGGTTTAGCACCATCACATTTGACAGGACCAGAATTGGATTTGGCAGCTGTTTGGATTTAATATAGATAGACTGTGAAATCATTGTCCGGGAGAACTTTCTTCAAATAAAGAGGCTGATGCGACCCACTTCAATCACAGGCCATATGTTCTGGGGTCTGAAGGGTATGGATCCCGAATTCGCAACGGAATTACCGGAAATACAGGCACATGATAAGTTGTAGTTTTGTCTTGATGTGCATTTGGTTATAATTTCATATGAGCCCTAGGCCTGCGGTGGGTTTTTCATCCAATAAATTAAAAAAGGGCCACTGTTTGGCGTAAGCGTTAGCATAATCAGCCTATAATGTTCCCAGCGGACACTGTCCTCCCTATGAGAGCGAATGGGCTGTAATCCATCATCTGCTTGGCTTAAACCCTGACTATGAAAAATTTATTCTAAAAAAACAAGCACCAACAATAATTAGTTCGGTAAACTTACCCAATTTTAACAACGTTGCAAGCAGAAGACTTGCCATTCCTAGGGTTAGTCAGCATGACGAACTCGACCACGTCGCCGGGCTGAAGCTCCGAGTGGTTGCCGCGCACCTCAGACATGTGGAAAAATAGACGGCGGTTGTCTTCAGCCTCCAGAGACAGAAAACCAAAACCACCTGAAAAACACAAGTAACTTTGATTAAAAAAAATATTGTGATTTATTACTTAACTCTGGGCTAAAATGATGAGAGATTTTAGCAAAGTTTAAGCAGGCTATGTAGGCTATTTGATTAACAATAACTGTGCGGAGTATAACGGCTGTTTCGAAATATTACTGTTCAATGAAATTTCACGTACTTTCAAAGGCTTTTGAAACTACGTGAAATTGTGTCAATAGAAAGAAAAATCTAGTCAGCATTGATTGTATTGTACTCATAAGGAAACAAAACAATTTGTTACGTCACCTAGTTTCCACTAACTGGGGAGCACCACCCGATGTTCTCCGAACAAACGGCATATGTTTATTCTGCTGTCGAATTTGCTTGCCCAGTGTGGCACCGATCCGCTCACGCAAAGCAAGTAGATACTGCTCTAAACGAGACGTGTCGGGTAATATCGGGCTGCCTAAAACCGACTCCTCTCAATAAGCTCTACCCGCTAGCAGGTATCGCACCACCTGCTGTACGAAGAGATGTCGCATGAGCGCTGGAAAAAAGAACGTAGAAACCGATACCCGACATCCGCTCTGCGACCACACAACGACCCCGGGCAGGCAATCCTCAGGCAATCCAAGATAGGCCACCTAAAGTACGAAGTGTCCTCCCGCGACTTCTTGAAGCCCCAAGAACACCTGGCTACCGGCAGTGAACTACAGTGGCCTATTTGGAAAGCTCTGAATTGTAGGCCGCTGCAAACATACATCTGGCAAAATGCGGTATTATTGGTTCCTCCAACAAAGAGTGCAATTGCGGCGCTCCGGATCAAACTATGCCCCACCAGCTGGTGTGTCCCAGGTGTCCGTTTACCTGCACTCTTGACGACCTGAATAGCGCCTCTGCCGCTGCAATAAATGTGGTCACCTACTGGGCCCAAACCGTATAATATGGAAGGAACATCCATAGGACAAGAAGAAGAATACTCAAAAGGAAAAAATCTTCTGGAGAACGTTTCTTTTCTCCGAAAGTGATATTTTTCACGTAAATTTTTGACAAGTAATTCAAGACATCATCAAGCAGAATTTGATCAATTGGAGTGATGTATAGATTCAGGGTTAGTGTGCTGGGCTCTAACAAGGATATCGATAGAAGTAAAAGGATTTGAAATAAGTTTACCTTTAATAGCATCGACTGTGGCACGCCTCTTCTTCCTTATTGGCACAATGTTAGTGGCCCTGCCCTCTACATCTGACTGGAAAGTGACAGGGTCGCCGACCTGTAGTATTTCGCGCTTGCACGCCAGCCCCATTATTCCGAACTCGTATGACGTACCGCCTTCCACTTGAATAAGACCTGCACACAAATGATAACGAAATATTATAAAGTGACAAGCGACTGTACAGCATAAATTTATATATATAGCGGCCCGTCCGGGCTTCGCACGGGCGGACCTTTGTTCCCCCTAATTCCCCCCCCTCCCCCTATTTTTTTCTAGTAATAAATATAGCCTTTGTTACTCAGTGAATAATGTAGCATTCTAATAATGACAAAATTTTTGAAATCAGTTCAGTAGTTTTTGAGTTTATTCATTACAAACATACACACACACACACACAAAAATACAAATCTTTTCTCCTTATAATATTAGTGTAGATTATTTCTCAGAAATAGCCCAGAGTATGGACTTTAGAAAACCTTGGCGAAATCTAGGTGTAAGAGCCTCTGTCCTTACGTGGTAAGTGCACGAGATGTTATTACCATACCTAATTAGATAGCCAATGTTTTTATCATGGTAAAAGCCGTTCTTGTTAAATTAATGTTATCTTTATCTTCCTTGCCTTTACATGCAATAAAAGGCAACGTTTTTCTGTCTATAACTCTGTAGTAACATGCGCACTCAGAACTACTTGCAAACAATGCTTGTTTACAAGGAGTGATCACAGACATCCTGCTAGGATAATCTGGTAACAACCATTGACCATATTCTCGCACAAACTAAGACCTAGTCTGAGTCTAAGTGGACGCTGGCTAAAAATGGCCTAGAGAGGTAGTCCAATTATCCAATTCTGTATTCTGTTCTGTATGGGGGAATGTCATCAGACAAGTGATAGCCAGACGTGATAGCAATTGAAGCCATGGCATGTCCCCACTACCCCTGTCAAGGACGTAAGCTATTTATGGATTACCTACAGCAATCAAGCACTTCAATAAGGAATAACGTACAACATGGCTGCTGAATTGGATGCCTAGTGCAGTAGATACGCTGAAGATTAGGCAGAGATCTACGGCACGCCAACCACTGCCTATGAATACTTTACAAGTAACGATATTTAGAACTTTTTTATTTTGTCTGCTGAGCATGAGGTCCTGGGTTCGATTCCCAGATTGGGCAAAAGGTTATTGGGATTTCCATAAGGAATTTCTCAGTACTAAAACTTGAGTTTGAATTCGTATCCAGTTGATGGGAATAGGCACGCTTCTTATTACAGGAGACTTCATAACTGGTTTTGGTACATACCAGAATAGTGGGCCTGGTCGGGATTGAGAGCCCGCAGGGTCCTGGTGACTGTGCCATTGAGTGTGGGGTCCAGCGGCTTGGCTGTGATCACGGTGCCGCGGGGCAACACCCGCACGTACTCGGCGCTCGCACACCCGCCGCCTGACCCGTTCACGCGCCCCAGCGTATACTCCACCTCGCAGCCCAGTTCCAACCCATCTGGATTGCCTTCCAGATTACTGGAATCAACATGACACCGTGTTTAGATTTGTCCTTCTTTAACGTCTAAAGGTTAGACACACTCCGAAAAAAAAGGTACTGAGTCACCAGTTAAGCATTTTTTTTATTCCTCTGAACAACAAAATATACGCATCGCTATTAACACCGTCCACAAATAAATAAAAGGATAAATGAAATGTTTTTTAATGAGTTGAAATCTTGAACTTACTCTTTTAAGTGAATTTATTCTGAAGCGCAAAGCAAACATCTACCACGAATTTAATAAATGCAGTTTCTTTGAATGCTGCCAGAGAAAACACGGCTTTCTGCATAGATAAGAATCATCGCGTCGCAAAGATGTTTGTATTTATGCATTTGAACTTTGACTTTGAAATGTGACTTACATACTTTGATGTTTGTTTCATAATTCAATGTTTAAATAAAAGGTAGGGCTAAGCCAGCTTTTTCATTTCCTATGGAATGAGGTAGAGAGTCCGTCTTTATTTTTTCTTTAACAAAAAGGAAAACTGGAGCCATAATTATGTGATATCAGACCAAAATTAAGTTGAGTGAGTTGATCGTGTTGAAATTTCTCCATGTTCTCCCTCGCATAGCTTGTTAAATGAGCGAATTTAGTGGCCGTATATCCGCAAAGCCGTATATCCGCAAATTTTTCACATCGCAATACGCAAGTACATTATTCATGATCAAGATAATCTTATACCTTATGCTAATTAAAACTTACAGAAGTAAACAAGCAATATTTGCTGATCTATCTACTAGCTATTATTATTAGAAACTCTTGAAAGCCACATTCTTCTTTTTTTTCTGATTGAATTTGTTTTAGTTTTGTTCAATCTTTTCTAAAGGGCGCTTCTAAGTTTTTAACTTCGAAACCAAATGTGAAACCGTAAAACTTCGTTCGTCATCAGCTAATTATATCACAGTCGCAAATGCCAAAAATAAACCTTCGCAACTAGGGCAGCAACCAAACAAAAAAAGCGAAAAAATAATCTGCGAAATAAACTACGGCTATCTGAAAATGAAGTTATAAAATTGCGTTATCCATTTGCGGATTAAAAATAAATTGATCAGTAAAACGGGATATTTTTCAGGCCATTTATTTTTACTGGTATTGGTTCGCGTATTTATTGACCTTGCAACTAACATGCAGTAGTAATTCTTGATCTTGCAACTAGTGTAGCTCACAATCCATACAATTGGATAACAATTGAATAAACAGGAGCTTCACGTGCAGTAAGATTTCAACAAGACATTTCCTATGTAGCACAGACGAGAGCTCGACCGAAAAGTTATCTATATATAAAAATCAATGTATGTAATATGTTCGTCTCTTCGTACCCAATGGATTCCATTTACAGAACCGATTTTGATGAAATTTTGCACAATTGTTCTACAAACGCCAGGAAAGGTTTATGAAAAAAAAAAACGGAAAAAGACATTCAACACATTGCAGGGCTCAACTAATCATTCTTAAACTACAAAACAGCAAATCAAAAGTAGTCGCACAGCAAGCAGCATAATAAAACACAAACTTCTTAAATCTTTATGACTAAAGTGCTAAAAGTATTGTCCTTTTTGGCAAAATAATAAAATTATGTGCAACTTTATAACTGCAAAATAAATAAGATCCGGAAGCCAACCCCGATGTAGTTGCAAAAAGGCTAGGCAGCTGACGATGATATAAAATAGCATGCTTTTTCTGTTCTATTACAAATCCTCACTCCCTGTCAAAATAGTATTCACTTTACTATTTTCATAATATACACTATTTTAGAATAATCTTGAGAACCTGAAACAAACTAGAACTAGTACTAATTAATCGCTTTTGTGTATTTTTTTTTTCTTAGCCTTCTCTGTCCCACTCCTGGGCAAAGGCCTCCCTCCACTCCTTCCACTTCTCGCGAACCCGCGCGTCCTCCTTCCTTCCTTCCTTTGTATAATAATCTATTACATAGATTATTTTAAGTATGATTCTGAAGATCTTTGAGATACACATTGGCTAGATTCCTAAAGCGATCAATAAGTACTAGTTTAATAATAAATCTCAGAGTAAGCTTACCTAAAATGAAAGAACACTTCTTTATTGTGATCTGAAGTTTCTATAAATCCGAATCCATCCTTGAGAGCGGCGATGAATCCCTGCATGATGGGCCGGTTGCCACCTCCATTGCTGCTGCTGCTGCTACTGTTGTTTCCTCCGTTCATAAGACTATGTTGTACTTGGATTGACTTAGCTACCAACTCTTTTGTCCGTTTCACCTGTTGAAATATTATCAAGTTGATTAAAGCATGTTTGGTGGTGCCGATATATTAATTAGTGTGCAACTAGATCTAAAACTGTAACGTCTACTCTAGTAATGTAACATTTTTAGGAAACTTATCTTTTAGTTAAAACATGGAAATCTCATTATTAAACCAATCTTACCTGGAACACGTCGAAAGTAACCATGTCACCAGTACGGGGCAGCATCTTAGATTCACATTTTTTGGAAGAGTATGGGACAGATTTCTTTGTTTGCTGATTTACTTGCCAACTTATCACACCACTATATTCCTATTAGAAAAAGAAAATGGTTAAAATCATGAAAGTTAAAATAAATTGTCACACAGTCAGAATAATTTTAAAAAATTTAGGACATTCAAAATTATAAAGTTACTATACATGGTCAACTCTAAATTTATATTGAGGTGTACCGTATATAGTTATAGTATAGTTTAGCAATTTCAAGTAATCTTTAAAACTAAACAGTCTGCTCGTTTCCTGTCAGTGCATGAAGCATGATCCACACCCCATTTTCACCTGTTCAGTTCTAAAGTTGTATCTCTCCATGTAAGGTAAACTTTAGCTCTACTTTTACATTAAAATAAAATAAAAAGTACATGTTTACTAGGCCATTCCAACATTTATGTCGCTGCTTTTGTCATTCAATGCGTGTTCAGTTATTTCTCATGAGGAGTAAAATTAGCAAAAGCGTCTATCCCTACAGACCAATAAGGCTCTAATACAACGCGGTCATGGGCATCAAAGAAAAAATAACTCCAGTAAGCCAACCCAAAAAGCTTTAATTTTGGGAATTCTACCTCAAAACGTAGTTTTTCTACACCAAAAAGTATGCCAACATTAGGGAAGATTGTTTAGGAACTTACCAGTTTGCAAAGCCTGCGTAGCTTACGCAAAGGCGTTTGCACCTGCGGCTTCTTGGCCCATTTTCGCAGCTTTGGAACATTCAGACAACGAATAGAACCAAGTATAATTGACAACTAACTACTCGTCCCGTTAATGCGGGAGAAAAAAAAGTAACTGACGTTGTACGATTGTATTTTAAAGCGCTATCAATTTGTTTCTGCTCCCTTTGCGGGATTACAACGCAAGAAACGTTATCAACAAAATGCGCAATTCTAATTTAATGGAATTCCTTCTAGTTGCAACTAATAAGAGGGACGTTTGATAAACGTCCCCCTTATAACAACTATTCAAACTTGTAAAGGCAAACTATAAACGATTATTTAACTGATTATTTATTTACAAATATTATATTTAAAAATAATAAATCGATAAATATTATGCTTATCCATAAAAATAGATAGATATAATAATATACTATACTATAGTCGACTTTTCTGGAGAACTTTTCAAGACCGTAACTGATAATAATTATAGTAATTCTGCAATTCTTGTCAGAATTAATGTTGAATATGGCTTCCTAACAGCGAAAGAATTTACAGAGCCAGTCTCGGCACGCAGGATCCTTCCCATTAACTAAAAATACTCGCGACCTCATTAGTCTAGAATCTATTTAATTCTAAATATCTATTAAGCTGCTAGCAGTCTAGCACCTTCACTATAAAGCAGCAGGCTACGAAACCCATTTAAATAAAGGGTTAAAACGTGATGCTTCTTTATTTCGGACTAAAACAGCATGTTTTCGGATTTCCTTAGATCCGATTAAGCTTTTAACAAAGCATGTGGAAAGTGGGTTAGAGTTAGTTAGTTGACCAAAATTAAATGCAGACTCGTAGTTGTGTATGTTTCTACTGTGAGTGAAGTGGTTCTTTACAATCACTCATACAAATCTAAACTCAATTTTTGTCAAGCCATCAAGCGCAGTATTCTACGGTTTTAAACTAACTCATTAGGTTAGAAACTACTCTGCGCATCAGATAGAATATGACTGCTAAACTAAAGAAATATTCAGCTAGTGATGAAAAAGTATGGGCTAAAAAGCGATGAAATGGCCTCTCGTGGAACGCTTTCTATTGGTAGTGGAGAAATACGGCCAAATTGTGAGTTATGAAAGTTACAGTGAGAGACTTTACCTACATATAAAACAATACATAGGTAAGTAATTAAATATAATACTAATATTTATACTGAGATATTGTTATGATTGTTGTTGCCTACTTACCGACGGCGGAGGCCTTGTTGGGCTAGAAGTGGAAGACGGGGACATCGCAGCCTCCTTGGTGACTACACCACGAGCGCCGTGTTCGATCAAAGTCTCGAACTTAACAGTTCCGGGTAATAGGTGCTTGATACGGATCCCAGACTGACGGTTGTTCATGTTTGAAAAAGAGCTCACTGGGTCCACCGTAAACTCCACCTGGCAAACACATTTTTTTCCTGTATTTATGTTTCTTCTGTTTATTGTGTGTAAATAATCAGGAAATAAATAAATATTGTATGTAATGGTTAGACTCCGGATATAAACCTCAACATGAAAGTATGAATTGCAGGAATCAACAGTTAACATTGTTATTTAAATAAACTAAAAATAGTCAGTTTCGTTTTGTAATCACTTGACAAAATGAAAAATGTGACGATTATGAGCGGTTGCCACCAGCTAGATGTAACATCGGGCGGCGATCAGGGATTTAGTAGCTTTTCGGAAGCTCGATGTTACGATTGACCACTTCACTTCTCAAGCATTCGGATGCCAGTCGATGCGGTTTAGTAAGGAATCGGCGGAGCGACCCGGTGCTCAATTTTTATATGGCAGAAGTACGGCATTTTAACATCGTGACCGAACGCTAAGAGTCGCCAAAATGCCAGACAGAATAAAATTGATGAAGTCCCAAAATCGCCGATCGACGCTTTTAGAAATGGCATGTTTGTTAAAGCCCTAATTGCACTAACCTCATCGCCTACGCTGAGTTCTTGTCCTAGACGAAGCACTTCGGCGAAATGGAAGAACATTGTTTGTTCCCTCTCAACACAGCGGATAAATCCGAATCCGTCCCTCAGAGAGCATACGATTCCTTGCTCCCGTCTGTTTCCACATACATACATCATTTAGATACATTAAATATCTCATTTTACAAAATAGTCTAAAAACTACGACATCATACTATCTCTACACAATATTTTCTTCGCATTCTACAAATTTCAAACAATCTCGAAGTTAAGGATTGTAACACTCGTGCAAACGTCATCTGTAAAAGCTGTAACAGCTACAAAATAATTTGTGTTATTACTTAGAGTTTAGAAATAAAGGCATTGAATAGCGATTTACATCCAACATGCAATCAAAGCCATTGTTAATAAGTACCTGAAGACGCTTCACTAACTCGGTAGAATAAACGGGAAATGGTTCGTACTATACAGATCTGTTCTGAGCGAACTTATGAGAATGTGCTCTAAGATTGGGTAATAATAAAATAGATAGGATCGATTCATAATTACATACTAGTGTTTAGGATGAGAGGACGCTTAATAAATATCAGAACTATCTAACTGACGCTGATTTTGAGAGAAGCGATGTTTTGTTTGTTAATAGTTATGTAAGGGAGCGACATGCAGGGGAGAAATGTTGACAGGTAGCTCGGGATGGAATATTGAACTCGATTAGTAATCTATTAAATACACATATAAAGCAATGGTTAGGTAACAGCAGCCATTATCTTACCGTTCGCCAGAAACATTGAATGACTCGTCCAACAATGAGATGTTCGTGGCCCGTTTCAGCTGGTCCCGACGGTCCGTAGCCACTTGGAATTGAACCCAGTCCCCGTGGCGAAGGGTGAACTCGCCACACTGGTCCTTGTCACCGAAAGGCACCTAGGTGAACAAGACACATTTCTTAGCTAGCCAAAAGCTTCCTACACTCACATAAAGTGAAGTTCTATTGTAAACGGCATCAGCCTCATACAGCGTCTTGCCATGCGCCGCATAAACATTGTTGTGGGAATGGACAGATGGTGACCTCTTTGACACCGGCAGCTTAATTATGAATACTTCGTGAAGTTTACGTAAACCAAATGTCATTGATAGTGTTGAAATCCACCAAATTTGTGGTATGTTCAATATAATTAGTAGCAATAGGCTCGCTCTAACGTGGGACTTAAATAACTAGTGAAATACTAGTGAAATTTGGGTGTACTATAGGCACACCGTCTAAACTTTGAGGGATTACAGACATTATTGTATGTGTTATTATTAAAAGGTTTCGTGGCCTAGCTTTTCCAGAAAACTGTTGTTTTGAATCAGTAAGATGCGGGAGCGCCAGACGTGTAGCAGACGCCAACCTTATTTTTAAATATAGCCACACACTCTCACACCTACGCGGTGAAAGAGCGGGACGTGGGCGTTTAATAAGCCCCAGATTAAAGATATATTATATGAATGCGTGTGGTAGTTTCACAGTCACGCAGGTGTGCACTTTAGGTTTCCCGTTTTAGACGCTCCCATTTTGCTAGCGCACAGGTTTGGTTCGGACCTTTACTCGGTTACTGAGAAAAGCACGGTGCCCAATTAGTGGTTCGAGGCTCGTGGAAACGCATTCGGTTGCCATTGCTGCAAGTCGACTCATTCGGAGGACGACTTTATGTCAACGAACATTTTTGGTTTACGAAGTCGGCTAATGCAGAAAATGTGAACGCCTAAAAACGGTATTAACAGCACATAGGCCGAAAGAGGCTATGAACTGTCCTGTCGGTTTCTACTAGTCGATCGTCAAAAGTAGCCGGCAGTATTATGCGCCCCACGCGACTAAGGGTCACAACACATAGATGTCGAGGATTTTCCGACGGTTTGTCTGTACAATGAGGACAAAGTAAAGGACGCCATACGCAGCCTTTCGCCATCGACCGTGTCGAACGCGCGCCCTTACTATGTGGTATTTTAGCGGAAAGTTTAATGGAACTGCCCATGTAACGCCCAGGCCCGCTGCACGCTGCGAGAAAAGCTCCTCTGAATTTGGCGCCTAAGGCAACAGGGGATTTTGGGAATATTTTAGGGGGTCTTAAAACCATGGCTGCCACTTGGTACTATTACCTTAACTTGTGAAAGTTAAGGTTCCGTGCTTTCTATTAGAAAATGTACAACTTATTCGTAACTTTTTGATGTGTGCATAAAATGTAAAGTCATCCTGTCAATTTTCGCGTGACTTTGACATTATTGTCAATTTTTACGACCAAGAAGAACGTTTGTATCATTAGTAAACAAGTTTTAGAAAAAAGGTTTAAATTAGGCCATTGCCCAGAAATCGGCTATCAGGTATTGCAAGCAAGGTATCAAAACTATTATTATTTTTGACAATTATTTAAATAATGTGTAGATTAAATACAGATACAAATTTAAAGGCTGATAATACATTAAAATCAGCTACGTAGAAATTTACTTAACGCATCTTAATATTTATACTTGCGTTAAGTAAAATTGTTTTCCATCAAAGACCTACGCGTTGTTTCCGAGAAAACGTTTTTTAATATTATCGCTTTTAAAAACTTACGATTTTTAATCAATTTGTAAAATGTTTTAATGTGTGTTGAGTATGTGTGTGTTACTAGCGTAGCCTTAGAGCCAGAGCTTATTTTCTGCGTTTACTGTAAGTTTGATTTAAGTAGAATTCAAGTATCAGAGTTATTTTGATATGACTTAAAACGGGCTCTAATTATGACATAGGTACAAAAAATTTGGCGGCACGGTTGGCGCAGTGGCTGAGCAATTGACTGCTGCGCATCGTGTCGCGGGTTCTTCCCGCACGGAACAAATATTTGTATGCCCTACAGGTAGTTGTTCAGGTATTGTTGGGTTGTTTGTAGGTGAGTTAAAATGTTTGTAAACACTCCCACGATACAGGAGAAATTCCTAGTGTGGGGCGGCGTTTTAAAAGAAAAAAATATATTGATAAATTACCTCAACTTCAGAGTGGTCGGCCGCGCGGTATCGGATGCGCCCCGGCAGCGGATCGTTCTGAGCCACGCGCACCAAAGTCCCGCGCTCCAGAGGCTTCAATACTTGTCCGCGCATGATCTCCGGACTCACATCCTCGAACACCACGGAACCGCTTGGCAACTTCGTAATGTTGCAAGCCACTTCCTTTCCCTACACAATCATTAAAAACATTACAGAAACATTCAGCAAACCTTATTTTATTTTTCACAAAATGCAAGCTTACGTTTCTAGTTTGAATGATGAACTCGACATCATCTCCCAAAACCAACTCTTCTTTAGTTTTAGCTTCCGAATAGTGAAAGAATATCTCTTTCACAACATCTGCGCGCTCGATGAATCCAAAGTTTTCCTTCATCGAACATACCACGCCGTGATATTTGACGGGATGCACGGGATTTTCAAAGCGGACATGGCATGCTCCCAAAGTACCTCTAGAATATTATTATTATTAGATACATCTTAGATTAAGTAAAATAACAAAATTGACAGTCACTCACCGCTGATTAGTTGCTATCTGGAAGCTCACAGCGTCGCCCGTACGCAAGATGACGTTACCCTCAACATCGTCTTTAGTATAAGGTAAAAAGAAACATTCACCACGATTCTCATAAGAAATTCTTCCAGTATTATCCCCAGACCCTTCCCCTTTAACTTCGGTTGTCACAGTCCCAGTTACACGTGCTTCACTCAACACCTTAAATAAATATAAATACAACATTACAAAAAAATCTTTGCATTTTAATACCAAAATTAAAACAAGATAGCGTATATTACCACTTCCGGCGCAATCTTGGTGACAGTCGATGCGATCGGTTTTCCAGTACGACGATCATAGGTCATCTCAAATTCTACAGGGTCTCCTATCTTGAGATGTTCAGTATTGCCACTAAACTGGCTGAAGTGAAAAAACAGGCGGGCCTGCCTCTCACAGCATTGTATGAATCCATAAGAATGAAGAAGTTTCTCAATAATTCCTGTCTCTCTAATAGGTGGGTGATTCATTGAATCATAATTCTGAGATGAAGAATTGTTAGTAGAGCCAGAAGAAGAGTAAACTGAGTCCCCCATTGGGCAGCTGTCTATATTGTAACCAAGAGAGAAGCGGTTTCCACCACCATTTCCAGACTTAGACTGACTGTTGTAACTATCCCTTGGTGAACTCGGGTACTCACCTGCGAACAAAACAAAAAATACAGGGCTAATAATATAAGTAACATTTACAAATTTGGCATTGCATATGTTTTTGAAAATTAAAGTTAAATAAAAACTGAAAATTAAATAGAAATAGAAATTGAAATTTAAATAGAAATTGCAAAACAATCAAATTCCAAAAGCGATGCAGGCAAAACTCTGAAAAAAAAAGGTATGTATCGGAAAAGGCCTACTTGCACCAAAAACCACTAAATGAGCTTATCATTAAACATATTTATGATTCTGTTTCTGATTGATATTTTTAATATTTTGCACTGAACAAATTTTTGTTATTAGTGATGCAAGCAGGCTTAAGAGAAGAGTAATTAATATCTATAGGTGTGCAGGTGTAAATACATACAGATATACACATTTTTTGCAGTAAAACAAAAATCTGCTACTGATAAAAATAACTTAACCTGGCACAACTTCTATAAAACTGAAAGCTTTTGAATAAGTAACCAATGAAGAATGCAAAGCTTTATAAAAACATTTACAATGATGTGAAATAAACAGGTCAAATTGACTTTTGAAAGGATAGCACCACATTTTAGTTTTAAGAGTTCATGCATTGTTAGCCAGTCAGCGAGTGAATGCTGTAAGTACATTTAAGTACTTCAGGAGGCTTATATAAATACTGATAAAAGTTTTTTTTTTCAAGTATTTTTCTTTAGATATTTTTGTAAAACGTGCATACAAAACTGAAAATTTGGTGAGAAATCATTAGCAAGGCCATAAGAACATTGGTGAGTACAAAACTAACATCCAAATCATAATAAATATTCACACTTGCACCTATCACAATTCTCGAGTTACTATAACAATTTAATACAAAGCATAGCAGCGAATAAAAAAGATGAATACCAGCAGTTCCTGTGGCATCAATTGATACAAATGTCTATGTCAACAAAACAAGCAGTGATGTGTATGAACGCACTCACCATTACGGTATGATGATTTAGGTTGCATATTCGAATGCTGGAGATCTAAGATATCTTGTAAGGGTGATGAATGGGAATCTGGCGGCTGGAACATCTTCCACTGAGGATTGTTGGACATAATTGGTCGGCGGTAGGTTCCTTGTATATAAGTAAAAAACCTCAGCACCTAGGGTACTGACTTTATTAATATCACAGAATATTGTGTGGTGTTAAGTTTTCAGTAGAGGTTACAAATTTTTACATCAAATCACATTTTCTTTTAGTCTTTTGTGTTCATAAGAACACTATAGAGTCTATATCGCAAAATTCACAATTTAACACCAAAACCACTAATGTTGCAAAATAAAACTACTTATGATTATGTTATGCTAAATCCTCAGATGTCTTCAATGCTTGCTGAGTCGGAGCTCGTGGTGCATTAGCTTGGATGTAGGTAGATTCGTATAACTCCGTTGCTATCTATACGTGCTATAACTCGATGTTCACAAGCTGCAATAGACACTTTCGTTAGCCTCTTTATTATAAACGTTGACTTACCAAAAAACCAATTCGGAATGTTTACAATAACGCCGAATTACAACAAAGCGTTGCGTCGGTACATCGCTATATTTTAATATTACTATCTAATGTAGGTAGGCATCGGCACTCGGCAGTCCGATTGGCAAAAATTTACAACGCCGTGAGAAAAGACTTTGCTCATCTTACTACTTCTGATACGGCAAATTGTATATCACATACTAACAACGCGATAGTTAACAGTTGAATCAATGATAATCGACTGTATTTGAAAGCAAATAAATACAAAACCATAAAATAATCAAATCTCACCACGACACAGCATAGCACTGACGACATACCGCCATATTGAATGTCAACATTTATCACGATTTTGATCCAGCCCTACTAACTAGATTTTTTGTTAGAAATAAATAATCATATAAATATTGGATAATGCTAACAGAATAAATATATTATAAATTATGATTTTTTGAAATTTTGTGTTTATTTTTTTGACTAAAGGCGAAATTCTATCATATGGATTTGATTTTTCTCTATTTTATGGCCACCGAAAAGTTTGATGGCCGTAGTTACTGCTGTTACAAAATTTGAAAACCAGTGTTATATATGATGCTCTGTGTTGAAAACTGATAAATAGACCTGTTATATTCTTCGAAAAGAGATGTGTTTTATGCTTCCCAATTAGATTCAAGAAACGAAAATCTTAACTTAATCATTATACTAATGAAAAGACAGCAACTTTTATTTAGGCACCATCTGCCTTTATTTTAAACTAAATTAAGAAACACTTTTTTTTCTATTTGATGTTTTTATTAATTACTCTTTTTTTAAATTGCAGTGTTTCTGTAACATTTCTTGTTTTATTTACTAACTCATTATTTTTACTAAACTAAAAATGACTATATTAATCGGCAACATTGGTGTTCAAACGTCATAATTATTTCGCGACATGTTCGCGGCACGCTATTAAAGTACAGAGTACACTATTGGATTGAAGAAATTGATAAAAAGAAACGAATATTATTAAATAATTATATATTGCATAATATTATTAAATAATTATATATTGCCCATTTAAAAATAGGGGTTCAGTTGTCAACAAGGAAAGGAACCCTTATAGTTTCTCCATGTCCGTATGTCTGTCCGCAGCTTAGTTCAAAGACTCTTTGTACTAGAAAGCTGTAATTTGGCATGAATATACAGATTAGTTACGCCGACAAAGTGGTGAAATAAAATCTCGAAAAGTATTTTTTTAGGGTATCTCCTGTACCTACACTTAAAGTGGGGATTTTTTTTCTCGCGTTCCCCTTTGTGTGGTATGTCGTTGGATGGGTCTTTAAAAAATATTGCGAGTTTGTTTAAATAATTTTTCGATTAAGAGACACGTTAAGAGAACGTTATTAAGAGATACGTTTGTGAAATATTAAGCGTTAAAGTGCATCGTTAGACTCAAGAGTCCGCCCGCTGTACCAGCTAAACGGTTGTGTTTGGGTGTGTTAAAAAAATCACGGTGGTAGTTTATAATATAACGAAATGAAAAGGAAAACTATCACAGCTAAGTAGGCTTTACAAGTTTACGAGTAATAGTCGACCAACTTATAAAATGTACTTGGATAACATATTTCCCTAAACATAATGAATGGGAATGAATGGGATGTTCTTCAACTGCAAATGTAAGTTTTTTTTTATTACATTAAAAATCATCATTCGGAGGCAAGTCCACATATTTTGATGGGCACTACGGCACCCAACATTGTGCGTGGCCAGACACGCATTTGACCGGTTTTTTTAAATATAGTTGTATCGTTTTGAGCATTGATAATATTTGGATCGCAGTTGCTGTACTAATATTTACACTCAGTAAATTACCTATTGAAGTCGCATCGACACGGTCCGAGTATGCTCGGACCGAGAGGATTCGTTCGTATACACGGCGGCACATGAAGCTGTACATTTCCAGTATAACTTGGCCTCGCTTTGTATAGATTTCCTACACAATGAGAGTTCCGCATAAACTGGTTTTTTAAAGCTTGATTGGCTGTCGTGAGTACAAGTAAGCTTCAAACGAGTGTACTCGGATAGCTGTTAATATTGTCATAGTTCACTCGGATCATTTTCTAAATTCTAAAATTATTTTTCACAGACAACATTGAAAAATGTCGGATCTTAACTCGTACATCGTCGACAGTGATATAAAAATCAAAAATTCTTATATACGCTGCACAGCCGCGTTCCTGGCGTCTTTATTTTTGTACTCCTTAAAATGGTACTAATGAATAAAAATGGGCTCACAAGATAACTTTAAAATCGACTGACCAGCTTTAAAAAAAGTTATGATAGCATGGTACTTCTAGGTTAGGCCTGAAACTGCGTCAAGCGGGTGCCCGGGCAACCGTCGCGGGTCTACGCGCGTGGACACGCGCGGTGGCTCCGTGGGAACGCGCCGGTTCCCATCGCGGGGACCCGTCGCTGTTCATTCGCCTGGTCCCATATGGTAGGGTGGCATTACACTTCCACAATTACCCTTTATGTATCGACAGACATTGTCCTTGATTTTCTCCGAGCGTGCATGCGACCCGTATCACCTAGCGTTATTGACTGAACAAGCCCGTGCCTGTTACCGCTGGCGGGCACCGCGCTTGCCCCCGCGACGGGTTCCGTCGCACGGAGGCGGGCCCCGTTGCGTGGGTGCGGGGCGCGTCTCCCCGTGATTGACGCCCGCGCGGGTCCCCGCGACGGAGCACTTTTGTATGAACCCGCGCGGGTGCCCGCTTAACGCAGGTTTAGGCCTTAGTCTACGTGACGCAGCTTTGAAAATCTACATAGCCTATACCCTGTAGAGTGTGTGTTCGATCGCTTTCCATGCATTATATTTTAGCAGTTTAATTTCGTACTCGATAGATGGCGATGGCGTTGTTTACTTCACTCCATTTTTGAATCGCGCTGTTAAGATTTTCCGTGAAAGAATGACCATCGCCCGTGCCAGCTGCTTTAAGTTTGGATTTTTAACCAACGTAACAAATGGAGGAGGTTCTCAATTTAACGGGTATATTTACAGAGTGAATTTGTTCAAGTGGGCTTGGATGGGCAAATCTGAAACTATGAGGAAAAGCGAAAAATACTGAAAGGAGTCTCGAGCCCGATTTTGATGAAAACTAAAACATAACTTTTTACAGAGAAGTTCGATGATTCTTTTTTTATTGTGAAAAGTGTATATCTCAAATATGGTCCCATTTAAAATTGAAAAATCGTGTTTGGGCTCATTTCATGCACCTTGATGAGAACTTTAAACGAATTGAAAGTTAAGTCTAAGAAGAGTATGACTGTCATCAACTGTCATCGTATCAGCATCACGCTACAACCAATAGGAGCGGAGCATCAATGAAAAATGTTGCAAAAACAAGGAAAATGTATTCCTTTTGAGAGCTTCCGTTGCTTGCGGTGCGTAAATGGTAGAGGTTACGCAACAATCATGTATGAATCGTTCCTCTTAAAAAGTTATAAAAAAATTCCACGATAGGATATTATGTCTATCTTTTAAGGTTGACTCACACTCTCTCTAACTCCCTCTCCTATGTGACGCAGACGAAGTTGCGCGGGTCAGCTAGTGTGAAATAAATTGATTGCGTTAGTTCACTGAGTGGGTTTTACGCATAAATTGATGAAAATAGAAATATGAATAATTTATTGTCCAGTTGTAAATAAAGTATTCATATTTCTATAAGCAAGTACATAAGTTAACAAATACTGAAACAAAGTCTAAACTAGTTACCACATAACAATTAGTTTATCATTTTGTACCTCCTCCACATTTTTTTTACATTGTTAAATTTTTCTGGCAATATTGTCTTTAATGCCACTCTGCTACAACGGAACCTTTTTGGAGCTTAAATGACATTGTCACGAGGGCGCTGTTCGTAAAGTTATGTGAAATAGACTGTAAAAATTGAATTTTAAAAAGGATGTCGGCGTTAGTTCCGGCAATGGCCACGCGCCAAAAGAACGATGACACCCAATTTTTTTAGAATATTCTGACAAAGACTTGACGTAGCCGGCTGAAAATCATTCGTACATACCAATAAATTAAATTTAAGTGTCTGTTTGTAACTTAAATAACAGCTGTTTACTTAATGCATATGAAAATATGCATTAAGTAAACTCGTAGCAAAAAGACATTTTTTTTTGTCTTTGGACGAAGGTTGCGGGGCAAAGCTAGTATTGCAACTAATAGTTTAACAATAGCAAAAAAGGGCATGTGTGCGTACCAAAGTAGCAGTTTAAATATATCATTGTTGTTAAAAACATATAAAAAAGTAATAGCCAGCACTTAATTTAAATGGGAAATATATACGTCAGACGCGTAAGTGAACTTACATTTTTAGATGGCCATATTTGACTAAATTCTAAACTATAGGTATCAGCATGGGTGTCGCCAGGGGGGGGGGCTGCTCCCCCCTAGAGGCTCCCGATTTTTTTGATGTGAATACGTCTTTAAAATTGCTTCCAAAGTGGGAGGCAAGTAAAAAAAACGAATGAAAACAAAATCGGGAGATAAAGTTTGGTGTTTTTATTAAGTTGTAACTTTTCCCACCTGTTGGCTTAGAATTTGTAATTACGTCATAAATTGTTGCGTACAGTAGAACCACACTCTTACAATTATATTTTTAAGGCAAAAAAATGAGCGTGTGAGTCATCGTACTCCCTCTACAAACTTACACATTTTGTACCCTGGAAAAAAGAGACACACTGAGGCTCCTTTTTCTGCCTCTGGATTGGCAATCCTGTTGGATGTACGCATTTTCTACCGCTCGCTATAGACAGAGGCTGAAATAAATTAGAAGCCCCTTGCCCCGAGGCCTTAATAAGCAATAGATTGCAAAAAGTGGCGCGTGAAGATATTTTGATATCAAATAACATGACTGTATTAATCATGTATTAATTCAAGGCATGATATAAATATTTTTGTGATCGCTCGCTCTTGCGGCCTACTTTCTCTTGAATCTTATCTTTTATTCAAATAACTCTACAAAATTTGTAACCTCTACTTCTATATGCTTCATCTGTAAATAGTGAGTTTAACCCTTAAAAATCAGTTTTTTTTTCTCATATTTCTGCCAAAAGCTTGCGTCGCCTTTGGGTATTAGTGTTAGAGTTTGTATGTCAAAACTTTTGGAAGGTGAAGCTATGAAATCAGTTGGTCCGAAGCTTAATAAACGCAAGACTTTTGTTCTATGACTTTTGCAAGTTCATAACTTTTTTTAAGTCTTACCTAACATGTTTATCAGCCGATGGCGTCAATTTCCATTGAAAGTCCATTTTTTTTTGCTGATTAGGTACTAGAACTCGTAGAATAAAACTGCTTCAGTTTCATGGCACATCAACTACCCGAAACTGTCAAATTAATTAAATTAAATTTAATTAAAATTAAATTTCAATTGAAAAGCCAGTTTTCTAGGAACTGTATTGAATAAATATTTACACATTGAACCGATTGTAGGTAAATAACGTTTTCCCAATACTTTTTGGAATTCAAACATGAACATATAAGGAATATTTACACAAGTAAATGGGAATCGAACGTGAAAAACAAATACCAAACAATACTATGTATAACGGGTAGTTTTTTTCAGAATTCCAATATTCCAAATACGTACTGCTCCCAAAAAGAATTCGACATATGGTACGGAATCTAGCACATCAAGCTACCCGAAACTGTAAAATTTTCCCAATCAACCTTGAACCTAATGCTTTAGTGATAAAGTTGAAAATTTATTAAAGAAGTTTGACAGATTGTAGTACCTTGATGTTCTGGCATCTGTACATACGAGGTGAATAAAAATTATATTATATAAATTAATTTATAAATAAAAAAATGATTGATTGTATTAGGAGGGGAAAACTCTCGGACTTTTATTTTTATACAACGAATAAGAATTAAATTCACCAAGGCTATGTCTAGAGATTGCAACCCGGTATGTTTTTCAACCCGGCCGGGTTGATGTGTTAAGATGAAACCTTCAAAGTATTTTATGACAATTTGGTTTAAGTAAATGGAGGAAAAATACAATGATTCAAGGTTACGGAATAATATTTATTTCAAACCAGCAAATCAACAATAATCAGTCTTAATCAGTCTCAAAATCACGAGTTTTTAATACAGAATTAGTTAGTTTCACTTAAGTATGAACGGAATAGTAACATTAGTGTTATACTTAAGTATTAGTAATTAACTTTAAGCAAGCAGGTCTTTCTCTTTACTCTGTATAGTATTAGTAGGTAATTAAATTGCGGGCGACTTCTTAAATAATCTGACTACTTTCCAAACTTACAGTACAGTAACAGTGTTACTAATTAAGTTTAAGCAAGCATTAGTATTCAGTAATTAAGTTTAGGATAGAAATGATGCGCTACGAGCTGATGAAATGCTTGGATTTAGAGGATTTCGAGAAAAAGTTTGGAAAGTAGTCAGATTATTTAAGAAGTCGCCCGCAATTTAATTACCTACTAATACTATACAGAGTAAAGAGAAAGACCTGCTTGCTTAAAGTTAATTACTAATACTTAAGTAACTATTTCAAAACATAGTATTACAATAAGAAACTAATAACGCAGCCTAATGTACTAAACTTGTCTTAACAACTTCGATAGATAAACTTTGGTAGCTTTAGTAAAAACAAACGCGGGAGGAACGGAGAGCAGCCATTGGCGTGTCAGAACAGTAACATCGCGGTTCGCAGCGCTTGCCATGCCAATTTTCTACAAGTTGGGGCTTCCGTGCCGCAGTTTTCGTACCTACCGGGCCCGGTATGAATGGCCGGGCCCGATGGGTGTCTAAAAGGGCACCGGGCCCGGCCGGGCCGGACCCGGCCGGGCCCGGTTTGCAATCTCTAGCTATGTCATGGTACGTATGTGATAACTAGGTATTAGACTTACACCAAACAGTAGGTCTAGATGTGATGGTAGATCGGGCATCCGGGCAACGGTACGTAAATATATATTTACAATAGGTGTGCCTCTGTTCAACGTTATAACGGCATTAACAGTACCTATACATGGAAAGTCTGGTCATATTTGCCTTGTGGCATTAAGTCCGCCCCTGTACCACTTTTGTACATGAAGTTTAAATAAATAAATATTTAAAGGACTTTTTAATTGGGTCGAGTAGTTCTAACCACTGAATTTTTGTAAGATACAGCTGCTATTTTTTTACCTTTGTGGTAACTATATATTCGGGCCGTTTTGGGTTGAAACTCTGGGCCCGTGGGGTCCGAGTGCTGACAGCGTATTTAAGGAAATTTCAAAACGCCTAGTTGCCGCTTCCCGTGACCCAAGAGCTGGCTTTTACTTTGGCCAGAGGCTAAGTGTTGCCATACAATGTGGCAAGCCGCCAGTCTATTGGGCACATTACCAGCGGACAGCGTTGAGGAGGAGTTTTTTGAGGGCCTTTTATAGTTTGTTGTTAGTTAATTTATTTTAGGTTCTTTAATAGTTTTTGATTAATAATATATATACATAGTTAGTTTAGCCTACTTAATAAATTATATAAAATGTAAAAAAATAAATAAACAATGAATTTTAGTAAATTATTTTTTTTTAAATTAATTTTAGTAAAGTAATTGGTCGCTACGCATTACATAAAACGAATAATAAAAATATCCATTTCTGCCTAATAAACTTAAGTAATAATTTATTTATTTCACAAAAAGTACTTAATCTAGTTTACAAATAAATGATATGAATAGTATTATGTTAGCATCTGGAGCCGAACTAGGAGGAACCCGTATTTCGGCTTTCAGCGCCAACCCCGTCGAGTTACATTAGATAAGGTTTTTCTTAAATGCTTGCATTTTACAATACCATTGAAGAGTATGAACTAAGTATAAAGCTTTGTAATAGTGGTCTGATCCTCTCTTTGCGTGTTATGCTAGGTGAATGAGTGAGTGTAAGAGGGTGTATCTATAGTTGCGTGTGAGTGTTATATGTGGCAGTTCAGGAGTGGACATGTTCATGGCTGAGATACGGTTTTGTGAGTATGTATATATAATAATATAAGTGTATATTTGCTGTCTATCTTGATACAGTTAGAAGCTACTCAGTCTCGTCATAAGTGAGAATTTGTAGGTATTCCAATATTCCTTTCTCTTACAACGATCTGTATTGAGTCGATATAAACGGTGTAAAAGACCCTTCACGAAGCCGAAAGGCAGTTGTTCTCCCCGTCATTGCGATTTTTTTCTTCTAGACCATACCTACCTGAAAACCGTCTAGTTACAGAGATATTGCGAGTAAAAGTTCCAACTTTTTCACGTTTTTTTTTAATTACATATTTTTAATATAAGAGTTTTACTTTAAACACCTCCACGACCCCCGTACTATTCTATTCATCCATCACCACAATGTTTTGAGTGCGTTACATTGAGTCCTACCGTAAAACGTGATTTTTCACCCCCCAAAAAAAAGTCGTTTCCCGGCAATGACCTAATAACCTTTTTTTTTTGACGATGTGGAAATCCTCGATGGATGTCCTCCGCCCAGGGGAGAGCAGAGGGGTCTTTCAGACTCGTACTGACTGAAACCACACCGGTGTTCCCTCGGACACTTGCGTCGGGGGGCAGCGGGATCTAATGCGACTTCCGCTGCCCCGGACTAGCCCGCTTGACCTGCGGGCCTCGTCCCGATGACCTAATAACCTAACCTAACCAAGAAAGGAGCTAAAGCTACGCCAAAAATACACCAATGCTACGAGAACGCTACGCCTAGGCCTACGCGGCGAAGAGAAGCTTTCACCCACAGATGGGCAAAATCTCCTAGATCTGTGTTGTGCCTGTATTAGATAAGGTATAGTGTACAAGTTTAGTGATTATTCCGCTTGACAGTTTAAAGTTTAAAAGTTTATCGACCGTTAAAAGAACACCTTACATACAAATCCCAACAATCCTGTGATTTGTGTCTGCTAATATATAAATATAATCACGTATTATAAATACCTGGTTATGCAGTTGTTTGATCTTGATTCACACACCGTACTAGTGAAAACCGTATCCCAGCAGGCCCGTCTTCCCCGTTTACAAACACTCACACACTTTCACATAGATAGCTTGCATTAAACTGCTCATGCTGGGTGCTGGGCACCGAAAGGGTTACCATACATTGATTTATGAATACGAATATTGATACTCAGTGGGTATTATTTGAACATTTGATGACTTGATGACAAAAATCGCGAGGGTAATTAAAAAATATTAAAAGTATATGCAAAAATTTCAGACAAAAAAGTTTAGATCTTATGAGTTACGGTTATGAACTTATAACACCAAGACAATAACAAAAGTTGTCAATAATGACTAACATTACAAAATCAACCAAAAACAAAAAGTAAATATAAATACAAATGTAAATGTAAATATAAAGAAAAAATGGTGTACATGTGTGTGAAATGTAAGTTAGTGAATGAGTGTGTAGGTGTGTTTGCATGGAATGAGAATGTGTATGTATTTATGATATGGATGTTAATAGCTTTTCAGTGTTAATATAGTTCATTTCGATGAGATATTTATTTAAGTTTTTCTGCAAACAGAGACAGTCGAATCGCGTAAATTGATGGTCTTAGATAACTGGTATATAAATCTAGTGGATCATGGATCATTTTCCTAGTCCGAGTTATTACGGTACCGATATGTTCCCCCAGTTAAGGTTTTGGTCCACTATCAAGGCCAGATATTTTGATTTTCAGACAAAAGCTGGTTCATTCTCACCTGGAGCTTGTAGAATTTTGGAGTTCAATTTGTCATCCTTGTTATTTCTATTAAATGTTTTCAGGGCTTTAATTATATTAACACGAGTTTGAACCGTCTGGTATTTTACAATAATCAGATTTTTCGGTCCTGACATCTGCCTGTAAGCCTATCGAATATTGTGCGGTTTATCTAAGGCATGGTGCATCTGTGATATCGATCATGGATCTTTTCATTTTCAGTGAAGGGCACGTTCTTTATTTCAATTGTAGAGCTGCGCTGTTGTCTTTCTAGCTATTCAACTTTATCCTCAAGTTGCCCAATCTTGGTCTGTACTTCTTTGTTTTCTAGGATAATGTAATCATACCTGTGTTTTAATTCTTTATACATTACTGTCTAATCTTCAAATATTTTCTGTAAGAGCGAGTTCGAATTGTTCTGGTTCTTGATGTCCTTAATAATTTCTTGTAGGTTATGAAATTTCAGATCTTGATCTTTTTACATGTTCGAGAGCATTTCACGATTATCTGAAATTTCTTTAGTATCCGAATGTACTTTTCTTTTTATTGAAGTAATAAATTCGGTGACTTCTTTATTACAAGTAGATAGTTCCGGTTGAGATGAGTGAATAGTTTTTGTCGGCGAGTACATGTTGATTTAATCTGAAAATCTTGCGTATACTATGCTCTAAGTTCCTTATCTGAATCAGTTACTCGGTGCGTGATCAATGTTCAGTAACTAAGATGCCAAGTAGTTTTCGTCTTTATGATTCAGAATTAGAGTTGATAATTCCGTAAATTTAAGAGTTTATTTTATTTAAAATACTTTAGACAAAGTTAGTCCGATACACGTCTGTACACGACGGAACCGAACTAGGTAGGTCTTCAAGTGTTATAAATAATAGGAATACAAATACATGAACTTTTCTTTAAATTATTTCTTTCTTTTTTAATATTCAAACATGTATAACCTTGTTTAATAATTTATTACAAGCTCAGTTTTCGTTTAATCTAAACCTTAGCGGATCATAGTAACTCATCATATAAATAACTTTTACTCCGAGACCTACCCTGAAATTGGGAAGAAATAATCAGTTGTCACATTCATGTTCACACAAATCGTCAAAATGTTGGGAACAGCTGTTTTTTTCTTCGTGGTTTTAGGGTTCGTCTCAAAAAGTTGATCAAGTAAATGATGTGTACATACAATAATGTTTAGGGTTAACAAAAATTATAGCTGTATATTGACTTTCGAGTTTCAATAAAATCTTTCTATCCAAAATTGTATTCTGTAGGTTTAAATTACTGTTTATTAAGTAATATAACAAAATTCCATTGAATGACCGCAAAATAATGATGCTGTTGTCTACGGGTTTATTCGTGCGTTGGAGGCAACGAAATAATCCCATCCTGTACTATTAAATTAGCAATAGTTGTATGTATACAAGTTGTAAACGGACCCTTCACGAAGCCGTCAATCAAGCATTCTGTACATCAGGTAAGTAACCCAACGCAAAAATTATTGCTGTGAAACGACGTTTTTGGGGATAAAAATCACGTTTTAAAGTAAAACTCAACGTAATGCTCTCAAAAAATTTATGGATGCATTTAATAGTAAACGGGCCATGCAGGTATTTAAAGTACAGTTATAACCATATATACTAGTATTTCAAAAAAACTTGTGAAAAGTTGGGACTGCGACCTCCAATATCCCCGTAACCAGAAGGTCCAAAACAAAAAAAATAATAATTATAAAAATCGATTTTTATGAAATTTTATATGCATGTACAGTAGGCCTGAGAATTGGTTACTATCTATTTTTCATCCCTAAGTGACGCAGACGAAGTTGCGCGGATCAGCTAGTATTATACCTGCCTATATACATTTGTAATCACGTTCTCGAAATCGGCTCTAACAATTTCGATGAAAGTTGCAATATGGGTGCTTACGGGTGCGAAAAATCGATCTAGCTAAGTCTCGTATATAGGAAAAATATTTTTCTCTATTTTCACCCGAGCAGAGCTTGGTCGCCCAGGGACTAATTAATATTATTGCAAATAAACAAAAGAACATATTTTGCAATATTCCGATGAATTAAAATTAATAAAGGTAAAATCAATGTGTGTTACACATAGTACGTACACGAAGATGAAAGGTATCAATGGGTATTAATTTATAAAATGTAATTTAAGTTGAAACTATGGAATGTGTAATATTCCACTGTCATAGCAATGATATTTTATACAACAGAATTTCTGTTTGCATGTGCAATTGCAAATATGTAAGCTCATTGATTAAAAAACTCATTAAAAAGATCCTTTGAGATAAAGCTCATGATATTCCATAAAATATTAATTCACCCGTATTTGGAAATCTTTAAATTTCATTGCGTCCATTTTTTTTCTTTCTATTTTTAAGTTATATGAGCCGGCCAGACAATATCTACATAGAGGAAATAAAGGAGTTTGAATTTAATGGCCGGCCTAACTTCCGCGATTTTTTTTTTAAAGTTGCGGTCACCCATAAAACCTATATTAATCGATAGCTGGTTTCAATACAAACAAGTTTTGCATGAGACAAAGTGTTCTAAAGTGTCACGTTTCCGAGATATGAGCTATCAAAGTTGTGCTGAAGATGCCATCAGTAAATAGACTTTAACTTTGAAAAAAAATTAAAATGGCGGAAGTTAGGCCGGGCAGGCTTAATACAAAAATCTTCAAAGCCCTTTCAAGTTGTATCCTCACTGTTTTATCATAACCGTTAAACTATTGTCTCTGAACCATTTCACCATAGCACTTTCAATGGGTAGACAGTGAAAATCCTTTATATACTTATTTATGCGCGTTTTATACTGCGGACATTTTCTACGAGTTAACTGGATCAAAATCAGGGTGATAAAATTAATATGGCTAGAACAATATATGTATGCACTCAAACATGGTTAAAACAATTTGTACTTATATTAGTATTTATGTACATACATATATTGTACATATATATATTGTTTTTCACAATATAATACAAGCTTCTAAGTTTGTATGTGCCTAGAAGGTAAACACCGAAACGACTCATCCGATTTAAAAAAAAATCGTTCAATTTGCAAAGCTATACTAAGCGAACATTAATCAATAATTTGAGAAAATGTAATATTATTATGTAATATTTATATACAAGGTGTAACATAATAAACGCAAGACCTCCCGTGTCTCGGGCCATAAAACAAAAAAATAAGTTACGAATTTCCAAAAGCCATAGAACAAAAGTTGTTCATTTTCATGGTCTGAAAGACCACACGAGAGGTCTTGCGTTTATTATGTTACACCTTGTATACATAAACATCAAACATTTGTGGTTTCACTCTGACAAAGGAAATGTGATTTGATGTAAGTAACATGATTAGTAGTTACAGCTAAGAATATTTGTTATCTAGATTAATAGAGTAGTTCAAAGGCACTAGACGCTGCAGTAATTAAGAAGAGATTCCTAGAAATTTAAACACACACACAATTTATTCTGTGATTTAATGAATCTACCTATAGGACAAATAAAACGGATTAGTATGTTGTAACTTGTATATAAATCATTAAATAAATTCATAAGTAATTCATATGGTACACTTACCAATTTGGATTGAACATAAAATCTCAACAGTTCAATACCACATCATTGAAGATTTTCAGGAAAAGTTGTTCAATCACCAGTGGCTTTGCCAAAATCTAGCTTCGCCTTGGAACATATTTAAGAGCGTATACGACTTACGGCATTGCTTACAAACTTTCAAGTCCTTTTTTTTCGAAATGACTGAACCGATTTCGATGAAACTTTATACGCAAGCAGAATACATAGGTCTAAAAAGATATCAGAGAACATTTTCGAAGAATAGTGTTACAGCTAAATTAGACCGATTTTAAGATCCATAGAAACAGTAATTTCAAATTGCCTTTTTTATAACAGGGCATTTCTAAAATATTCCCCGATTACTTTTTAGACTTATGTATGCTGCTTATGCGTATGAAGTTTCATTAAAATCGGTTCAGTCATTTCGGAAAAAAAGGACTTGAAAGTTTGTATGAAATGCCGTAAGTCGTAAACGCTCTTAACACGGAATGTAATGCGGAATGTATTTTCATAAGTAGGATAGAGGAACAAAAACTGTTCACATTGTTATAAAAGCTTATTAAAATCAATAAACTTTTAGCTGGTATCTGTTCTTTACCGAAGAGCAGCTTATAGTCAGCTTTGAGGTCTCAGCGGGGTTTTCCAAGATCTTAAAATTAATAAGGTCTTCAGTGACCCATAGAAAAGACCTGACCCTCTATAGATGCTAAGTTTTCCATTCTTCCCATAATAATTACTCAAAGCTGGACTTTATTATTAAAGAAATAACAAAACCCTATTCAACATTACTAAGAAGCCTTTTGTTATAGAACTGCAAGAAGTGAACTCGGCAACCATCTTGACTTATAGAAATAGTAAGAATCGAGACTTTGGAAATCAATAATTTTGCCTTTGTTGGTTATTGCAGCGTCCGCCGGTGGGATCTGAAAATCTACAGATACAATTAGCATTTTCTATCACTATATTATAAGTAAATATAGGGTGACTGGTAATTAGTGACCGAATCTTAAACACGTGATTGTACTCATGATAAACATTTTTTTTATACACAGACTTTTATCACAATAAGACAACAGCCGTATGAAATTCACACGCGTGCGCCTGTGACCTATCAGCTGTTAACCGTTTAAAAAAATGTTTCTTTGAGAAAGTTGTTTGTTATCTTTAGTACAATCACGTGTTTAAGTTTCGGTCACTAATTACCAGTCACCCTATATACAGGGTGTAAACGAACTCTTCACGAAGCCGACAACCAAGCATTCTGTACATCAAACTAAGTAACTCTATGTAAAAATTATTGCTGGGAAACGACTTTTTTTTAATGAAAAATTACGTTTTACGGTAAAACTCAATATTACGCACTCAAAACTTTGTGCTGATGGATGCTTTGAATAGTAAACGGGCAATGGAGTTAATTAAAATAAAGTTAAAATATTAAAAAGTCGTTTTTAAAACTTTTTTGGAATTTTGACCTCCAATATCTCCGTAACTAGAAGGTTCCCAGGTATGGTCCAGAACAAAAAAATTATCGCAATGATGGGGAGAACAAGTGCCTTTCGGCTCCGTTAAGAATCTTTTTACACCCTTTATAATCACCAAATTGTTGTTTACAGTTGTATCATCAAAATAGGCGCTTCGCTCCATAGTACGCTCAACAACAGAACTCTATACACACGTTTACATCTCAACGACATTTAAAAAAAAAAAAATTGATAGACTGCTTTTCAGCATTTCATATAGATAAGAGTAAAATATTGTATTTTAGTTAGACTTCCTTTCCATTTTTTTTTGACTGGCCCGTCGTGGATTACAGAAGTTACGTTATGTTATTTCACAATGATTAAAAGAAAACTGGAGTATTGTTCGACTTCTGTTGCTGATATTACTCGATTTTGTCACACTTCGCTACAGTCGCGACCACTAAAAAGTAGACTGTGCAACAGGTTCGAGCGATGTTCAAACTTGATGAAAAAACAGGACGATTAAATGATTGATGTTCAAAAAAATACGGGAAACTAAAAGCAAAATTGAGTAAATGTGAGTTTTGGATCTGTATTTTGACGCGTAACTTTGATTTTGACACGCAGAAAAAAAACTTTAAGTTCGATAAGTGCTACTGTCCAGCCCAAATTAAATGAATTTATAACATGTTTAGTGCGGCTGCGTTAGTTCCAGCTGACGTCTTAATCTTATTAAATTGTAACGGTACCGCTTTTTAGGGTCCCGTACCCGAAGGGTAACCAACGGGACCTTATTACTAAGCCTCCGCTCTCCGTCCTTCCGTCCGTCCGTCTGTCTGTCAGCGGGCTGTATCGCATGATCCGTAATAGGGTTGACACTTGTAATTTTCACAGAATGTTTATTTCTATTGCCTCTATAACAACACATAATAAAAATTAAAAGGGGTTCAACTCTTGACCACCCCCACCACCCCGCTCTCCCCTTAGCCTTGGGGGGGGGGGATTGAAGGGGGCAGCGATGGTACGGAGCCCTTCATACGCGAGTCCGACTCGCACTTGGCCGATTTTTAATATTTTACTACTATCACTTCTGAATTTTTTATTTTGAGTAGCATTTGTTCAAAATAACATTTGTAAGTACAACTATTGTGAAAACATAGTATTGTAGTTTGACCTCCGCGATTATTACGCTGCAAAGTAAGTCTGATTAAAGCATTTAATTACAGTATTGATTATAGTATTAAAGGCAATATGGACTAAAAAAAACAACAGGCTTAAATTCATAAGTAAATTATACTTTCAAACCAATCTCTAAAAGGTAAAATGTTTAAAATTATTAAGGGCACGCCTCTTCCTCTAATTTCACCCCAGCTGAAGAATCCAATGATCGTGGAGTTCATGACAAGCATCGCACCATGACCTAAAATATTGAAAATAAGAATGAGATCGATTCGCGTCCTCCACAGCAAGGTGTCTAAACCCATAAAGCCTTGTGATGCGTACAAAGAGATTACTTCTGTCAGTATACACATAGTCTCTCAGACAACATTTCCTGTTCCGTGAATAAGACTTGAACCGTCCTGTTTGGTCTGGCTATGTTGAATAACTATTAAACTTCGCAATAAAATGCGATTGTTTTATAATTTGAAATACGAAGTCTAAGGTTATTGATCAATTTGTTGATTTATCAAGACAGGTTTTTATGGTTGCATTTTGTCGAAAACTGAAGTTTCGACAACCTCTTCTAAGCCTAGTAAGCTCGGGCACCACGAGCTAAGCTAACTTATTTTAACTTAAATATACAACATCCTAACTATTGAGAAAACCATTTACAGAAATAAATGTCAATTATTTGAATCGTCGGCCCCATCGGATGGCCGATGGAGCCCAAATGTTGACCGCAACCCGGAAGACGTTACGTTGGAAGGTGCCTCCCACTAGGTCGACCGATGACCAGGTGACGATTGCGGGGACCCGCTGGATGCGAGACGCACGGGAATATTGCGACACTTGGGAGAGGCCAATGTCCAGCAGTGGACGTCATTCGGCTGAAATGCTGATGATGATTTGAATCGTAACACGTTTGTCGCTACGCGGGCCTGCGGCGTAGCTCACACTGTAGTACGCAAATATTGGGTACTTACTTTAAAGTTAATAGGGAAATAACTAAATTGATGGATCACAGATATGAAATTTAGCGAGACGCAGTTTAGAGTTTTTAGTGGATAATAAAAAAACAAAGGAAAAATATGAATTATGAAATAATATGATCAGTGCTTGTGCCGACAGCCGCTTTCTTTCCAAGCAGCGCATTTCTTTCTAGCGCATATCACATAGTGGGCGAACTTAACTTAGTAACTTTAACTAATTACAATATTCAATTGAAACGCGGATCTGTTTGCTACGCGCCGGGCTACGGGGAAACGCGTAGCGCGCGCTACGAATTGTCTCCATGACTTCTAAACAATGAGGAAACTTTCTCCGTATATCGTAACCGATAATACTACTACAATGAAGTTATTAATTCTATTATACAATAAATAAAACTTATGTAAGCACATCTATCGAAAATTATCTCTTTCCATGTAAGATTAAGTCATGTAGACTTAATATCTCCCTGACGTACTATAAGTTTAAAAACATTTTTCTCGTAGAACATTATCGAATTTTTCGTATAGAAATAGATTTCCTACTACCCATCAAGGGTAATTCTTTTAAATGATCGGTAGTTTATTATATATAATAGGATCCATGGTTAAAAGATTGTTTTTTAAATAAAGATCTTTGGTAACCACCTGTGTAAAGTTGATTTTTATATTGTGACCTTATTGGTCCTGAGCGTTGTCTTTTATGTTACTGACGTAACCAAGAGGTTGTTCGTTCTAACGAATAGGGCAACTTCCAGTACTTAAACATTCAGTCAAAAAAGTTTCGGGAATGGATGATTTGATTATGATTCCAAATTCAAATTTTGTTTTTTTTTGTTGTTTTATTGGCACAACTGTTTTCCATTTTGGCGCGGAGTTTGAGTTGCATCTGTTATTTAGATTAAATACAGTGCTGTTTTTAGTAAGATCTTATGTGTGTATTGCGAGTTTCATAAAGGACAACTTCGAACAAAGACTTTGTCTTTTTTGCATCGCCAATTGCATTTCGTGTTCGGAGTCCCTGAAAATGTAACAGAAGGCTTACCGTGAATCGACTTTATCAAAAACATGTGCTTATGAGTGGTACAAAGCGTTCAAAAGCGGTCGAGACGTGATGGCAGATTTGCCTCGCTGTGGTAGGCCAGCAACGTCTTCAACTGAAGTTAACATCACAAAAGAGAAGGAAACAGTGTCTGAAAATCCTCATTCAAGTTTGCGAGAGATAGCCGCTGAACTTCCTGTATCTGAAGAGTCCATTCGAAACATTTTAAATTTTAAATAATCACTTGGCTATGAAACATGTGGCCGCTCGGCTAGTCCCAAAAGACCTGAATTTTTCTCCAAAAACTCAATCGCATAAGAGTCGCTGAGGACATGCTAGAACGAGTCAATTCCGACCCAACATTCATGAAACGCATTGTTACTGATGATGAGACGTGTGTTTACGAGTTTGACATGCTAACTAGTCAACAAGCTTCAGAGTGGCACCTTCCAATTACACCGAAAAAACCGCGTCAAAGTCGATCAAAATGCTAAGTCATGTTGACTGTTTTCTCAATCTTTAGCAGTAAAAGAGCGTAATGCCCAGAGTTATTCTGCCTAATTTCGTAAGCACTGAGCATTCCGGGCTGCAGGAAGGAGGTTCTAGCTGTAAAAGACCTTTTAACATGTTCGCAATGTCACGCGGCTCAGTTACCCCGTTAACATTTAAATGGACTGTGAGTTTACTGTTAAGTTTTCTGCCTTTCCAAAAGCTTTTGAAATTTTTATCTGCATGGTGTGATGCGAGAATATCCATCTTAATTCGCAACTGCGACGAGACTCCACCATGTTGTTATAAACAGGTCTAATTGTAGGCTTCCCATATAGTAACCAGGTTTGAAAATTTAGCCTGGCCACTTCGTGAGCACCACGAACATGCTTATTCCAGCCCAACACAATACGCTTTCGTTTTATTATATTATATTTACAATTAATCTAGCCGCCTCTCACATAGTCGTTACAATGTCTTTGTACATTTGGTCTATAACTATTCTTTGTTCTTCATTGTGACATAAATCATCACAACACCCCGACAATTGTAATGGAAAATATACTTTTCTAAAGTGGTCATTGCATATTTTACTGTAAAGTTGTTTTATTGTAATAGTTGTCTGATATTGCCATGTTAATATTTTTATTTTTTCAAATGCCCTTTTGCTCTTCGCATAAAATATTATTTTTAATTAAAAATGTGTTTATATATAAGTAAATTAAAGATTCAATTATACAAGGTCCATCCGATTACTTATGTTAGTACCTAATTAACACTTGAAGAAAGAAGATTTTGTTTGTGCAAATTGCAATCTTTTCATGTAAATAGTTCTTCATCATTTTTATTAATAAATGTCGCTAAAGATAATTTTCATTTAGTAAAACGTGCTTTTTCATATCCTATTGAATTTATAAGTTTAGATTTCATGGTTTTCCTTTCATTGAATTCACCACGTTTGTTAGTGAGATTAGATCCTTATGATTGGCACTATCGATTGATGTCATCAAAGTACAGAATGTTATTTTTTCGAATTTTAATCGGTTAGATTCCCGAGTGCAGCAAGCGGATTTTCGAAAATATTTGAATGCGGATTTGTTTCTTTTAAAAAATAAAGGAATGTTTCCTTTGAGTGAAAGCTAAATACAGTATTGAGAGTACTTTCGCTCCAGGTGAGGTTTAAAAATTCCACCCTATATAATCTTTTCGAATATCTTAGAAACCTTACTGAAATTAAAGCTATTGGTCTGTGGTTCGACAAGTCTTACTTATTTTTTTTTTAATTTAGTGGTTTTATGACAACAGATTTCATTTGATCTGGAAATATACCTGAGCTTATGCATGCATTAATTATGTGGCTCAACGGTTTCGCTATGATGTCCGAAACAAATTTTACTGCCGCGGCAGAAACTTCGTTGGATCCAAAACTTTTTTAATTTTTTAAATGTTTTATTACATGTGAAATATCTTGAGGTGGGGCATGACTAAAGAATTCCTGATATTAGTATTGCCACCTGTCTTGCTCTTCTGTATCTGATCAAAGAAGAAATCGTTAAATGACTCAGCAATTTGCCAAGGGTTTTTCACTAGTTTATTATCTTTATTTATTTGCAAAATATATTATTTTAACTGATTGTTAGCATTAATTATCTGCCATGACACGTTTGAATTATTTTGAGAACAATTAATAAGGTAATTATTCTGACCTTTGTAAGTGAGTTTTTTTTTTTAAATACATTACAAAATTATTCACGGAGACTAAAACAAATATAAATCTCACTCAACAATGAGATTTATAATTTTTAAATGTATTTTATTTATTTATTTACTTTTACTTGTAGGTGTTTTAAAAAAAATATAAATCTCACTCAACAATGAGATTTATAATTTTTAAATGTATTTTATTTATTTATTTACTTTTACTTGTAGGTGTTTTTCTAAAGTTCCACAGTAGGTTTCTTTGTTTTCTGCTAGAAATCCTTATTTCACACGTAATCCATTTTTCTTTTTATCAGGTTTAACATTAATTTATTGTATTGGAAAGCATAAATCATAAAATAAACGAAATAGATCTATAAACTTATCATATACATGTAATAAGTTTATATGATTTTTTGACGTACTTATAGATTTTTTCGGATCTGTCGCTTTAACTTCAAAATTTAAAGTTTTTTGTGTTTGGTACGCGGAGCTACGAGCTACGAGCCTACGGCGTAGCGCGCTCTACGAAATGTCTCAAAGCTTTGAAAACTTTGCAAACCTAAAATTCTCTCACAGTGATGTTAGTAATATTTAATTATATTGCAACTTTTAAACTTCACAGATGAACAAGATACTGCTTGTCACAGTATGTTATTCTATGTGGCGCGAAATTCACTTTGCCAACATTTCCGTCACGCCGTCCACGAAGGTAAAACAAGAACTATTTCGGTGGCAATCGAAGTTTCAATGTCTCAACATGTAGTATATGTATACTTCTGAGCTTCTTATGTCTATTTTAAAATATTAATTAACCTTCATTAGTGAGGCGTGGGAGGAGGTGGAATTATATAAACCGTTGAAAGGATACTGCAATGCCTTATGAATATAGAAAATATTTAAAATAGCAATTTTTTAAACTTTTAACCTAGCCTGTTACTGTCGGCTACCATTGTGATGCTGTTTAAGCATCATAATGTCGGAAAATAATAGAAACTATGTCAACTAAACATGAAAAATACACAGCCTCAAACAGTAACTTTCCTTAACACCTTTTTGTAAATAACAGCAAAATTTAGGTTAGGTTTCTCTTTAATACTGATTAGCATCAAAAAGATTTATTTCTCTGTAAAAATGTGCCAGATCTAGCATAGTATTACAGAGAAATAAATCTGTTTTAGTTAATTACACTTTAATTAAACTAACCCGCAATAGGTCCATTTTGTTCAAAAGTTACACAGAGTTCATATGGTCGTAACTTTTCGATGATAGGATTAGCATAAATCTCACATTTCTCAGAAAGCACCGGCCGAACTGGATTAGCGATGGGTTCCGAAACGTCACCTTGAATGAACAAAAACAGTTGCTCTCACTCAACAGGTGCAGATCTTTTTCAGTGTCAAATAGAGCACCGTTGTGTTTAATATAATTCCAATGAAGTGATAAAAAGAAAACGCAATCCTGTACGAAGTAGTTATTTTACCTAATTATAATAATGAATTAATTATAAAATCTTCATTAAGTTTGGTCCAGTTTTTCCGCATTAACCAGAAATTCAAGCCTCAACTTACATGATGCATTAAAATATCTCAACAGGGCCTAATTAAATAATTACATCGTCAAATACAGACCTTTCTGTGCAAAATTCAGTTCCCAATCAACGATAGCCATTTGTTTTTCGTATTTTTCTAACGTTTCATCATTTACCAAAATATTTTTAGGGGCTGAAACAAATTTAGACGTAAGAAGTAGTGAAGAAAAACTACTCACTTTGACACTTCTCCCATTTGAGAGCAAGAGGTAGTGGGTACCCCCTGGCACCATCATTGCTGATGATTTCTTAGTCGGCGGTGAAATTAGCTTTTAAAAGCCTCCGGCACTTGTATGTGTCGACCGAGAACCGATTTGAATAAGTATCGCGATACAATAAAATTGATTGGCACGCGCACGTCCGTTCCCTACCAAGTATAAAATGAACTGTTGCATTTTAGTTAAAACACTGGCACGCAGATAACTTGTATACAGGGTATCACATATCGCTTCCGCTCATGAAGGCAATGTCTATTCAAAACTTATATGACATATTTAAGTCAGCCACAAAGAAAACGACACTATAATTATAAGGGTTGATATTTTTTAGAACCATTGCAAATGAAGTTTCTTTTTAAATACCGCAAGTATTTTTACTGAAATTAATTTGATAGATTAATTAATTGAGCTTCAGTGGAATAGTTTTTAGCGCAGCGTCAGCGTTCGAATCCACGACCTTTCGCTTGGTCACGGACACAAAACAATTGGGATATAGGCGCTTTTAAAATATACCAACTTCATAATATTGTCATTCTTCTTCTTCATTAAAATTAAAAAATAGTCGTTATTTTAACAGATAAATAAGAAAGGTGTTGAGCCCGCATTTAAAGCCATATTCGAATTGTAATTATTGTTTTCAACAAAAAAATACCATTCATAACGAATCCTTGTTGTTTCAGAAGTTCAAATTCTGAAAATCTTAGGTAAAAAGAAAGTATGTAAAATTGTACATAAATAAAATTATTGTGTTATTATGTGCTGCCTTTTAAGGCGTACAAACCTTGTTTGTACAACAATAGGAAATGCATACAATTTATAAAAGCTGCAGTATATAGGTATAGGTAAATAACAGTTTTATCTCTTTAATAAACTAATCAAAAACAAAGTTTAATAATTAATAGGAGAGTAAAAGTAATAAATAAACGGTTTTATTTTTCTTAAATATTCGTTGATAGTGTAATATATTTTTTGTGCTACGAACTTATGGACAATTTTTTTATTGATATATTTTATAATAGCTCGTAGATTTAGGTAGTTTGATGAATATTTTGATAGTCATTCCTAGGAAACTTTTTAGTAAAGGGCAGATAAGGCTTTGCCTTCAGTGCACCTTGGCAGCGTTTAGAGGGTAGTTTCAAATTGCTTAAGGTTAAGTTAAAGTTATACCCAGCAGTGTCTGATTCCGGGCTGATATGATGATGATGATGGAGTTAAAAAAAACATCAACAACTTCATAATTATATGGAGAAAGGAGTTTTAATAATTTCAAATGAAAAAAAAGGTTTGTTACTTTCAGTGTTTTGGATCTTGCGTACTGCACGAAGACATTTTTACGGTTCCGTATCCAAAGGGTGCCAACGAGACGTTGTCCGTTGTGTGTCTGTTCGTCCGTCCGTCCGTCTGTCACAGTGCTGTATCTGGGAAACCGTAACACTTGTCACAGAGCGTGTATTACTATGGCTACACTAGATGTCAGTAGCGAAGGGTAAATTTTTGTAAGAGGTAAGCCGGAGTAAATATCTTTAATGTGATTATATTATTTGTCTACAGAATACTGACTGTGCCATTTTGCAAAAGGAAGCCATTTATGGTCAATATGAGGATTCTTACTGTTATATTATGTAATGTAACATTTAAATATACCACCTACTAACCTATATTATACGAATAAATTATTTGATTTGATTTTGATTTGATTTGATCGAGTTGTATGGAACCTTCGCCACTGCTAGATGTAAACAAAAATAATGAAACCAAAAATAGAAGTGGTCCCCATGCAAGAAACTTGTTTCGCCGATTTTTGAATATGTAGTGAACTCTTTGTGTGCGAGTCCGACTCACACTTGGCTGGTTTTGTTTTGAGCTTTAAATACTAAATCCCTATTGGCAGAATTACCGCACATATTACGCCGTGTCGTATGCTGTAATTACAGTGCCGCGATGGCAACCAAGCTTCAATTACAAATATAGCATTTAATAGCATTATTAATTTCTATTATAATTAACTAATAATAATCAATGTGTGTTTTCTATGGCATGCGCCGATATAACCAAAGCTTTACTTTTTAACCAACTTCAAAAAGGAGGAGGTTCTATGTTCGACTGTATTTATTTTTATTGTTATCACAGTTTTCTCGGTCAATTGTGGATCGATTTTGATTTTTTTTTTGATTGAAAGAGTTGCTCCCAAGTTTGTCCCATACACATATTTTCAGGATCTGATCATGGACTTCGGAGATATGGAACGGAACTCTTCAATAATATACAGCAAATCTGTCGTGATTGCTGCAATCGCTTGGATGTTTATTGTTTACAAAACACCATAACATAACATCACGCCTGTATGCTCTGAGGTGGTACGCAGATGTGTTCAATACATCCACATAAAAACTGAATCAAACAAACAAAAGTCACCGATTTCTGAAGCTAAAGTTATTTTTCACTTTTACTTGTTTTTGAAATCTGTTTTATTCTTTGCAAAAAAGTTTTATTGCATTGTCTATTAAAAATATCGTGTTACGTTTATATTTAAAATTTTGACAAAAAGAATTGGTTCACTGGTAAGAATTCTATTTGAGATTATATTTTTGACGATGATGGTGATTCTCACGGCGGTGGAGCGGATCTCGCGTGGCATTGGATTGTTTGTAATCCGTTGAAGCACACACTTATAGCCAGGAGCACTAATGTGATACACAAAGCAACATTTAAAAGTGATTTTCTCCTACTTTCCTTTTCATAAACATGGTATTTTGGAAGCTAGATATCTCAAAGTAGAAACCACGAGAAAATCACTTTTGAATTTGTACATTTGTACTTATGTACATCCTCTTATGCAAATTTCGCAATCGAAATTTGGTTTGCTGTAAGAAAACCCAATTCTGGGTTAAGCTCGCCATTGTAAACAAGCTATATTATTGCAATTTGTATGTTTTTTTTTATATAGGTACTTATGGGGTGCAATAAAAAAAAGAGTTTTGCTAATATTAGTGCTTTTTTTCCTATAAGTTACAAGAACAAGCCAGCATGTCTTATTAACTGTTTTGTTCAAGTTTTTGAGATGTTTTGCATACCACTTGTCATTACAACGCGTTTTAGGTGTAAACGACAAACGAAACCAGTCGACGCAACAGCTATACTTCTATACTTAATATTATTAAGAGGTTAAGTTTGTCATTATGGAAGTAGAGGCTTCGGAACTTGATCCGATTTCAAAAACACACTTTCAGTAACGGGTCACCATGTTATCCCCGAATGTCATAGGCATGTACACAGTGACAGGACGATCCGATCATAACGCGAGCGAATCGGTGGTCAAAGAGTAGTGTAGTATACATACTTTAAATGTGGGAAGAGAAAACGTGAATCCACTTACAAGCATTCTACGAAAATCTCCCTTTATGAAGTTTGCTGTTGAGTCCTTCGTGCTCCCAGGAAGCTTTCATGTACAGGTTGATTGTTAAATGGGTGCATTCCTTGAAATGGGTGATCATACTTGACCTAATTTGCAACAATTTTGACCCCAATAACTTGGAAAAACAAGTATCACAATACCTGTATAAAATTCGAGTAATTTGTTATTAATGTATACTATAATTTACTAGGCATTGTTTTGTAATATACTTACTTCAACAAATAACGTAAAAACTACATAATGTATATCTAAATTAGTTAAACTAAATACTTTAAGGTGCCGCATTCGGTGACAAACGTAGTTTTGGTAGATTCTCTGTGCCAGTAGATAACAAATTATGGTTTGTGCGGCCTGCATCACATTAACTAATTTGAATATACATATGTAGTTATTTCATTATTTGATTAAGATTTTTGGTTTCTTACAATACAATGCATGGTAAATTATACATTACTCAGTCGAATTTTATGTAGGTATTGTTTTTCCCTTTTCAGTTTATTATTTTTTAGCAGTCGTGTTTTTTGTTTTTATATTAATAATATGTAGTATACATATATTTTTGAAAAGGTATTTTCACTAGCTTTCATTTGATACCCATATTGCTATAGTAAGGAAAAATCATTTTCAAAATTGATATATCCTATGAAACTACCACAATTTTTACGAATTTGACGACACCTCATGTGTCAAAAACTCGTCCAGCCATTCGGGCTGTAGGACCAAAGAAATGGACATACATATGCTCGAAAAACATTACCCTCCTTCTGACTCATTCAGGGAACAACGTAGCGTTTTAAAAAAAACTATTGCTACGTAAGTTTTAGTAAAAATTTAACAATCCTGCTGAACGTATTTTTTTTGACAAAGTGTTAACTCTGGTTATTTTTGACCATTATGTTATAAGATTTATAAGCTAACACTTATGTCAAATAATTGTATTTAATCCTTTCTACAGTGACTCATAAAATATTCATCTTGCTGGTGGCAACAGAAAAAAATATGACAAGCCAGTATTTATTTTTTTAAATTTATCATAGAAGCTACGGCGATTGCCGGCTTGGATCGCTGCTTTCCCCTTTTTTAGCGGTAAATGTATCATCACACCACATAGTGAGTTAAGCGGTGCGCCACGCTTAGAAGGGGTGAGCGCGCCTGTCCGCGCGGACGGATTACGCGCAGTCTGATCACACCCACACCCACACACAACAACAGACCCACAGTGATCCGTGCTGTAATGCGATGACTCGTGGGCCAGCTGCCAACCGCTGCCCTAAGAGTGGTGTCTCGCTCGGGGGGCGGCGCGAGCACCACCAGTCCGTTTAGTGGGGCGGTGTATTTATCTAACATTTTATATGTATCAACGGATTTCTTATAAATTAACAAGTCAATGCGACGTGAGATCTCATACGATAACGCACACCAGCGTCGGTGCGCGTTGACGTGTGAGAATCCGTCCGAAAACAAAACTAAATCAAAGCCTTGCTCCCAGTTTGGCCCGAAAACGAAACTTATTTAAACATATAAAACTGAAAAATATTTGTTTTGAAGCATGTTTAAATGTAGCGTATGTTTACACACATACAGACAATTGACACGGGAAAAATAAATTCAACATTCGTATGTAACAAAATACACCCTCCCTACATTTACATAGGTACCACCTCACTCACATGCCAAGTTCGACGAAAATCAATTGGCAAGATCAAATCAACTTTTAACTTCCGCCGTAGCTCTAACCGCCCGCGCCGGCGCCGGTGCCCTACCTTAAATTCAACTCTAGCTATAGCCCTGCACTGTGCCAATATGACACATATTTTATGAGTGAATTCCGTTCTGCCTCAACAGTTTGATTCACAATTCAGTGATATATATCTATTAGGGAATTTTGAACATTTTATTGGTATTTAATATTACGGATGAAATTCAGATTTGTGTGCTGCACCCTCGCCCGCCAGGATTAAGCGGAATTGAAACTAAATGTTTTTGTATAACATTTGCTTGCATGGATTTCCGCTTATTTGTGATTTCTGCAAAGTAACGCCTGATTCAACATAGATTTACAGTTGTAATTATCATTAACATGGAAAACGGGATATTTACCATGTTTACTATTTGTTTCGAGTTCTCAGTTTATACTCGCCGAAATATGGAAAACTCGAAACGGTGTTCAGTGTTAATAATGTTAGTAACCATGTCAGTTTAAAAACTTACAGTTGTAATGACCTGCGTATGCGTCTACTTACCAACGTAATATCCTTTTTTAAATATCTTCTCCGTATGCTCAAATAGTCCAATATTATTGTGGTAATCGCCTCTGTTGAAATGAGAATGCGTTAAGGTCCGCTTGATGTCAGAATCTGTAGGTACGAACACAATCTATATTATTTATTTGTACGTCTTTGTTTATCTACTTATTATTAGAAATCTGGACTGATAAGCTGCTGATCTGAAGCTAATAAAAAGGTCTAGGCTGAGTTTGTAGCGTTTATTTTTTTTTGTGATTTCTGACATTTCTAGAATTCAAAATGCACATTTGACATGTATGAATATAAAAGAAAGATAACTTTCAACTATATAATTAACTAGCGACCCGTCCCGGCTTCGCACGGGTGGACATGATTTTTTTAATATTTATATAGCCTATGTTAATCAAGGTGAATGTAGCTTTCTAATGGTGAAAAAATTGAAATTTGAAATCGGCACAATAGTTTTTGAGTTTATTCATTACAAACATACACACACACACACACACACACAAAAATACAAATCTTTCCTCTTTATAATATTAGTAAGATTAACAAAATCTGTGGATTTTCCGTAACGCTGGGAACAAAACCCGCTAGAAAAAAAAGGGAAAACTGTCCCAGGTACAACATACCTGATGTACCTTAGACCATACCAGTTGTACTTTGGACATTCTTCTCTTTCAATAATCTGTTTGCATTCTCAATTTTAACGGTGTCTAATGGAGCTATGTTTGTGCTTTGCTTGCTTCGCGGCATTTTTCCTACAGCAATTAAAGCATTAACAGTTAAGTGTCCAAGGTACAACCAATATGGCCAAATATTGTAATATTGTATAAACACACTTAAAGTGGAGTCTAGTCTCGAACACCAATACTATCTGTTACCTACAGATTAGATTGAGAATTGTCCTTGCCCACCGGGAGCACATCTCGATGCATCCCCACGTCGCACACTGGGGTTGGATACTTCGTTATTAGCGGAATGTTTGATATAATTATTAAAAGTTAATGTACTGTCAGCTGTGAAGCTACCTTTCATAAAATAAATAAGCACGATCACATTGGGCTTATTCCACAATCCGATCCCACTTTATGGGATTCGTATTGGGATCGGTTGGCACTGGGGATAGGTTCAGAGCAAAGTATTCATTTATCCACATTCCTAACGATTCAAAGTGGTATCGGATCGTATCCGACCGGAAAGCCCAATAAGAAAATATGCTAAAATTATACAAAACTTGCTACTATGCTGTTCCCATTTATCAATCTACCAATAAATAAAAATAATCTCAATATTAACGACCGCAAATCTGAAATAACGTTTGAGATTAACTTAACAATCATGAATTCGTATTTTTTTTTAATTTCGATGGTAATTTTCTCGGTATTTATCTCTGTTTTAAACTAAAGGAAAAAATCTGGAAATGGGAAAACTAAAAATCGAACTGCAAAGAATGTTCAACATTCTTTGTCCAGATCCAGTCAATTTCTGTTCTTAAAGTCAATGTGTTTCTGACGCCACCAAGTTCAAAAAAGATAAAAGATTATTTTGTAGTGTAAAATGTTAATGGTTGATCAGCAGTGGGAGGCTACGTCATCAACATCATTCTACTACCCTCATACCAATTTATTTGGGGTCGGCGCAGCATATTTCTTCTTCCATACTTCTCTATTACTCTTAATCTCAGTGGGAGACTACGTAGGCTAACAAAAAAATAACTAATAATGGCTTAGAGGTTACTAAATACATGAAGGTAAACAGTCTAAGACAAATAATTTTATTTCTAATTAAAATAATCACTTTATTTGATATAATTCCGTAAAGTAACAAAAAACCGGACTTAGACGGTGCTAAGAGCACATAATATTCTATCATTTTCGGCGTCCGAAACTACTTATATAGGAAGTCTGTAACAATATTCTGACAAATAAAAAGTTTTCTAAGCCATTCTATTCTATTCTCAAAACACAAACTATCTTTCAAACATACCTACTGGTTGGCAAACAGAAGATTTCAGTTTCCATCGGTACTGTCGTGCACACACTAACATGCTACATTTTCGGTACGCTCACGAACAAAGCGCATCCCTGAACCATTCTTACGTACCCACAGATAATATAATATGTACTACGTACAGATACCCCATCCCATACAAAGAAATGATACCTCCCGAAGTCTAGCTATTGCTCTGGCTATTTTCCTTCCTCCATTTTGTTAACAGATGGCAGCATGAGCGACACATTCATTGCAAGAAACTGTAGTTGACAGTGCGGCACGCCATCTAGGAGTCGGCGAAGATACTAGGTGACATCGATATTTGTACGATATAATAATTTTGGTTTATTTCTTTTGCAAAAACATGAGTATGTAAACAGGTCTTATACACGGTGAACTTAATTAGTTTTTTTTTTTAAACTAGAGGTTAAAACCTAGAAATATTAAATTTACATTCAACGTTCAATCCTTTATAAAAATATATAAGCTGTAATAGCATTTGGCTAAAAGATTTATTTTAGGCTGTTTTTTATAGAGTCTAGTTGGTAATTGTTTAATAAGCTTGGGGATTTTATTATAAACTATTGGTGTCATATAACATATACCTACTCTTATGCATCAGTGCCGTGCTCGGCCTAACTATTTCTAGCCTGTTATTATCACGACGACTGCGAATCGTAACTTCTGTCATTTTTTAAATCATTTAGGATTAGTTTGGACAAAATTAGCTACTTCATAATTATATAAATAAAGAAGGCAAACTTAAAAACATTATGTTTTAAGTTTGCCTTCTTTATTTCAAGTCGATAAAATATGGTTTGCAGCTATCGGTAACTTTTATACCAAACTGAACGTAATACACCTGTTTTAGGGCTTAAATATAATTTCCTAATGATACAGTTTCTCCAGAATATAACGCCAAACCCGACAATAGAAGCGCATTCAGTGATAATAGGCGCAAGTTTGTTTAATGCGTAAGCCGAGGAATTCATTCTTTTATTTATTCAAAAGCTTTTTGCGTTCTTTCCAATGAAGATATTTATCAATTGTTACACCTACACATTTTGTAGTCTACTTTTTTAACCGATTTATATTGGGGTTTGGTATTTGCTAAACGTTATATGAAAACGATTACTTTTGTTCTATTTAGGTTAATTTTAGATGGCATTGTTTTGACCTTAAAATAATTATAAAATTATTACTTCCCTATTTGAATCGATTTTGTTAAAAATTTCAACGGTTTTAAATAAAATAGTCTATGTTATTTCTTATAACATCAGCTATCTGACAGTAAAGGTTCTGTCAAAATCTGTCCAGCCATTTCGGAGATTAGCCGAAACAAACAGACTGACAGACCTAAAGACAAAAATTTAAAAAAAGCTTTTTTTGTTATAAGTACCGTAGGTACCCACTTACTTATTTTGAAATAACAAACTTACACTTTGCACATCGAGTATGACAGCACCGTGCATTTAAGGACAAGTAACACCAGTACAACAAAAAAAAAATCTCGGGTTGGCGGAACAGTTTCATTTGTGTGAGTGAGCTAGCAATTTTCAAAGCTATCTATTGCAACGAGCTCTAAACAATATGATTAACAGATGGACACTTTTAACAACTTTATCATTCGAAGTAAAAGGCCTCATTTATCTTTTTTGTTGAATTGCGCGATTTGATAGTGTAAATAGATAAATTAGCATTAAACATGGAAGTTTTGATTTTTACTAATCGTACTTCAGCCGAAATCTGCCGTTTAACGCATTTTAGTGATTATTCATTTAATTATTGTTACCTATCCTGCCATCTATGATTTTTTTCAAGACTAATTATAATTTGTTCGAGTTGGGACCCCATACGTCTATAACAAGGTTTATAAGTCCTTTCGCCGCAGGAAGGTGCAGGTGACATTAGATGAAAGAAAAAGGAACGGCCTTTTCAATCTTGAACGTTACCCTGATTTAAAATAATGACAAAATATTTTAGCTGCACTCTAAATACCATAGTCGTAAAATACGGAATCAGTAATAACTGTTATAAATTAAACAAATTTACCCTAAAAAAAAAATAGGTATTTATGAGATTTTAATAATTTAAAAATAAAAGTATTATTCAATATTATGACGCATGACGTAGTAACACCCTGTTGTGAGCGATAATCTACTGGACTCGAGCGCTGGGTAGGTATATTCTTCCGTTTGACACGTAAACATCATTAACAGGATGTTTCATAATTTTTTCTAATGTTTATTTATTTTTCTTTGTACCTATTACGGTAGGTAAAAAATAATAATATTAGAACTATTTTATGTCGGGCACATTGAGTGGACCACCTTTGTAAGATGACTAAAAAGTCACGGTGTATATCCCACCACTAAAAATGTCTTGGCGTCTAATGTACCAAATGTCACGTGCACTTTCTTACGGCGTAAGGAGGGAAAGGGCTTTTTTTCGGATGGGAAATCATCAAATGACCCCTCCCGCTCTGGGGGAGTGGAAGGGAGTATACTGACTAAAACCCATGCATGTTCCTTCTTTGCCCTTTGTGTTCCAGGGCTGCGGTATCTCTTTCGAACCGTCCCACAACTCCGGAGTGAAAGGGCTTACAGTTTATTTAATTTGGCTTTCACTTCGGTGCCGACAGAATGGGTGAATTCGATGTTGTATTGCTCAAAGCCGGCAGCCGGTCACCCTTTGTAAACAATTAACAGGTACGGGGTGGCCAACTCGGATGAATAGATGCATACGACTCTTTAATTGGCAAACAATTTGTTTGGACATGTGTGTTGTGTATGTTTGTGTGTTGTGATTATAGATGCAAAACGGGTTTTAAACGTTTTAAACCATTTGGTTTTAAACCGTCTTTTTGGTTTAAAACGATTTAAAACCACAATTAGCGGTTTAATAATGGTTTAAAACGTTTTTGTTTTGTTTTTATTGTGTGCACTTGTGGCATGTGCCAAATAAATGTATTTTCTTCTTCTTCTTTTTTCTTCTCTCTCCTCATACCCTACGTTACGATTTTGGTAGCAAATTGCAAAATAAAAATACGGCATTGCCGTTATATTTTAATAAACACGCATTTCATGATTGTTTTCAGTCTGTCTAATCCTAAAAAGTAGTATAAGTATGATATATGACTTTAATTTATAATCAATGTACGGCCCACATGGTCGTGGTTTTAAACCGTTTTAAACCAATTTAAATAATAATAATTTTAATATCATTTCTTCAAAATGAACTAGCCCCTTAAATAAAGAGAAAAAAAAAACCAATTTAAAACCGGTTTTAAACCTCGGATTTTGGTTTAAAACGGTTTATTTACAACTATAGTTGTGATATTTACTGTTTAGTTAAAATGCCACAAAATTTGTTATGTTTAAACTTTCTTTCTTTATCGTGTGGTTAGTGCCTAAACTGGTGTCAGAGTTTTTATGCCGCCCAAGGACCTCTGACTTGGGTTATCATGCCGTAGCAATTAATGAGCAATTAATTTCAGCAGTTAGGACAGATTGTATCGTTTATGATTATGCTTCAACTGGCTTTTGGGTGCGCGCGGGTTTGCTCGCGTGAAGAAAGGAAATTATCTTCCGAGAATAACCTTATAATCGTAACCTATAACTCAGATCTACACAATGTCCAGGGACATGGTGTAGGTATACAGGGTGTAAACAGACCCTTCACGAAGCCGTCAACCAAGCATTATGTACATCAAAATTAGTCACCCTATGCAAAAAATATTGCTGGGAAACGACTTTTTTTTTTTTGGTGAAAAATTACGTTTTACGGTAAAACTCGATGTAACGCACTCAAAACATTGTGCTGATGGATGGATTAGATAATACGGGGGCCGTGAAGGTGTTTAAAGTAAAAATCTTACATTAGAAACATGTATTTTAAAAAAAACTTGTGAAAAAGTTGGCAGGCTTGACAAACAAAGAAACAAATTAGTTTACACATTTTACGGGATTGTTAGGATTTTATGACATGATTTAGTAATTAAGTCATTTTGATTATAAAGACAATATAGAAAACATCCAAATTGATAACACATTAATGACAAAGAGTCCGCGTAGCACTGGTCAGTTTCACTCACTCGTCGTTTCGTTGATTAGTCAGTTACGCTGATTGGACAGTTTGTGAATTGTATAGTTGCGGTAATGCGACAGTTTCCAATGTTTGTACTCTTTGTAATGGACCCAAATTAATCCCGTATCTATTAATTACTAAAACATGCATATTGCATATATTGAAGTTCGCAGTATCACTAATTCAATCATGGCCAATGGAATTTCGTAAATTCGCATGAACGTAAATTTACATTTAGTGAAATGTCAACGCCATTACGGCTGAAATGTGGATCTGTATTTAAACACACTTCATTATTTTCAATTATTAAAACTTATCAAAGGCCGTTTCCATGAACCACCCACGATTGACCCATTTAACCCATCCGTTTTATATTCCGAACAGATTTTATTTTCACTGAAATAACAGCAAACATTTTCTTTGTAATCCAACTGTACAGTTCCCGAAACAGGCTTCCATCATGTAACTTGTTTTCCGCGAATGAAACCAGCATTCAGCATTCTATTTGTTATTTCCAGGGAACTGAAAGCTTCGTTTCAGATTTTTGTTGAGAACATTACACTCAGATTTAAAAAATATAGAGTTAATATTGTATTTTTATTAAAAAAACTTTATGCACATAATGTACAAAGGCGGACTTAATGCTATGGGCATTTTCTACCCGTCTACCTTAGGGTGATGCAGAGAGAAAAGGTGCAATAGTAAAGAAAATTTCCAAGAATAAAATATAATGATAAATACATATATACATTCAAACAGTACAAGTAAAGAGAGATACATAGATGCAGATACTGATACTGATACTGTTAGCCTGCGTCATCCCTCTGCTAGGCAAATGCCTCTCCCAATGACTTGCTGTTTCGATCCAGGGCTAATGAGGGCCACTGGTCGTTGGTTCTGCCGCGACGCCTTCTGGCTATGTCAGGGCTCCAGAATGTGGTTATTTTGGCCCACAGCACACACACAGCCACAACAAAGAAGTCGGCTGGAGCCATATCTGGCAAATAAGGTGGTTGCTCGAAGGTATTTGTTGAGTTTTTGGTCAAAAATTCGTTCACTATGATGGCCTTGTGCGAAAGCACATTATCGTGGTGCAAAATCCAAGAATTTTCTTTCCACAAATCTGGCCTTTTTCGTCGAATTTGCTCTCTTAAACGCCGCATAATGCTCAAACTAATATTCTTTATTTACTGTTTGACATTCCGGCAAGAATTCCGAGTGCACAGCACCGCGATAGTCAAAGAAAACGGTCAACACGACTTTGACTTTTGATCGACTTTGGCGTGGTTTTTTCGGTTTCGGTTCAGTTGGAAGGCGCCACTCCGAAGCTTATTGACTAGTTTGCATGTCAAACTTGTAAACCCAAGTCTCGTCACCAGTAACAATGCGTTTCGTGAATGTTGACTCATTCTAGCATGTCCTCAACGACTCTTGTGCGATTGACTTTTGGAGAAAATTCAGGTCTTTTGGGGCTAGCCGAGCGGCAACATGTTTCATGCCCAAGTGATTATTTAAAATTGTACGGATCGACTCGTGAGACACAGAAAGTTAGCGGCTGTCTCTCTCAAACTTGAATAAGGATTTTCAGTCACTATTTCCTTCACTTTTACGATGTTAACTTCCGTTGAAGATGTTGATGGCCTATCAGATCGAGGCAAATCTTCCACCACATCTCGAGTGCTTGGTACCACTCATTATCACGTGTTTTTGATAAAGTCAATTCACCGTAAGCCTTCTGTAACATTTTCAGGGACTCCGAACACGAAATTCCATTGGCGATGCAAAATCTAAGACAAACTCTTTGATCATCATCTGCCTAGCCCCCAACTATATTGGGGTCGGCTTCCAGTCTAACCAGACAAACTCTTTGATCGACGTGTCGATATTTTTGTCCATTATGAAATTCGCAATACACACTAGCATATGATCTAACTAAAAACAGCACTGTATTTAATCTAAATAACAGATGCAACTCAAACTCCGCGCCAAAATGGAAAACAGTTGTGCCTATCTAACAAAAACAAAAAAAAATAAAAAAATCAATTTGATCCATAAAAAATCATCCATTCTCGATACTTTTTTGACTGAATGTATACTGCTCCATGTTCGTGAACGGGCGCTGTCAGTTGGGAGTGGTGGTTTTTTTTAGAATTGTTGATTTAATCTTTTACTCTGGAAGCTCTAAATGGGCACGATCTCACATATTATATGTTTAATCTCAACATGAATGATGGAACCTAGATCCTTTAAAAATATTTTCATTTAAAAGAGTGCCCAATGCCCATGGACTTTCTGTTCAGTCTTCTCCATAGAGATCTACGCTTTGAAATGGGCAACTATAGCAGTTTTACAATTAATTATGCCTTGTGTCTGGGACTGTAGTTTCATCCTTTTGTTTTTGACCTTCAAAAGTCCCGTAACACGGTCTAATTCAAATAAATGATTTAAGTTTGAGTTTGCTGACAAACTGCTGTCTTTGGCCTGAGATTTGTGTTATGTACACACATTTGTGAAATTTCTATGAATAAATATATTAAAAAATATATGTATTCAGAGTTATGGTCGACCTCGGTGGCAAGCTTCAGTAATATTTATCTTCGATACAACCTCAACTCATGCAGATGGTTGAATAATGTTACTAGTCACATTCGATTGTTTAAACAATTAAGTATACATATTTTTTTAACATATGGAATAGGTCGCTGATTCACGTTCTCTAATATAATAAAAAAAAACCCTTTTATTTCACCCAGCTTGTTCCCTTGCAGCTTGTTGTGTTGTTGTTGTTGGGGTTAACTTCGAGTCTAACCGGATGCAGCTGAATACGAGTATTTTACATGAATCAACTGCCCATTATTCTGACCTCCACTACCCAACTAGTGCTGGGTAATACCCTTGGGTATCCTCCTTGATAAGACTAGTTGTCAGATTTTCGGGCCACTGACTACTGTGCTTTCTGGGGTATAAAGGAAACCCGGTATGTAATGGATGGTCACCCATCCACGGAACGACCTAAGCTTGCGCTGCTTAACCTTCAAGATCTACCTATGTGGCTGTTACTATTTAACCACAAGCTCCTCTCACGTTCTGTTTATAAAAAACAGTTAAAAGTTTCTGCAAAGCATTTCTTTACGTACGTCAGTCTAGTTTTCTTATAAATAATGACAATCGTTCAACTCATTTCTATTACTGTACAAAACACATACATACTGATACTGTTAGCCTGCGTCATCCCACTGCTGGGCTAAGGCCTCTCCCCGTGATTTCTAGTTGTTTCGATCCAGGGCTAATGTGGGCCACTTTGTCCAGCTCGTCCGGCCATCTTCTACGAGGTCTGCCGCGACGCCTTCTGGCTGTGTCAGGGCTCCAGAAAGTGGTTATTTTGGCCCACAGCTCATTGCATGCAAAAAACATACACTATATATACTGGCCTTAATTAGTATTAGTAGTAATTTAGTATCTGCAGCAAGATGAAGTAGATGTAGTATGTAATTATGTACAAGATAATAGTAGTGTAATATCGATAGTGTCTCAATAATTGAATTATTGATACAAAGACATCTCAAACGCCTGTGCTGACGGTGACTCTTGGCCACTTACCTATCACGTAACTTATGGACTGACCTAGTAATGATTTGTTTGCGTTAGTAGATGAAGGGGACTCGACACTAGCTTATAACACTTGCATGAACCCATCAGGTGCTGGGTTCTCGCACAGCAGTGGCGCTTGCGACCACTCGCCCAATGAGACAGTCCGCCAAGTGTGGTACCACTACCCAGTTATTATGTGAAAGTTTAAAAAATATTTAAGTACTTACATAAGAAGTACAAACAATTATCTAGATTTGTTTAAAATGTGAAACATATTTACTTAACTGGAAAAGTTGTCAGGTGCTGGTTGTATAATGTGTATATTGTTGCAATGTCTATAGGTACTTACCACACGAGCGCAATAAAATTGATGATTAAACGAATTTACCTGAAGTGAAATTCAATCCCAATTAGCATTACTACATAGTTTAGGTGATCTCGAGGACAGAGCTTAGAGTAATGTGAGTCTGAATTACATTACACACGGAGACCCTCTTTGCAAATGAATCCTCTTTAGTCGTAACTGATACTCAGAAGCCTAAATTCTGCGAACCAGTCTCACCAAGGGGTATCGTGTCACCATTTTACTGAGTTATAGAAGTTAGACAGCTGCTCCACGAACATTACATTCAGCTGCACGTTAGACTATACATTTCAGAACTTAGTTGGCAAAAGGCTTGGCAGAAGATGGAGTCTTGTTATTTTTGTCATTTTTTTTTATTTTTCCAATAGTTCGAAACAGAGCTATGGTAATGGTCGGAGGTCGCGAGTTCAAATCTGAAGTTTATAAATCTTTTTAGCAGTTTAAAGTTTTTTAGCGGTTCCAAAACAAAATACCTAAGTTTGGCTTGACTTTGCTTATTTTTGTCTCATTAGAGGCCTATCAACCACTATGCCAAACAATATGGGTTACAAACACGAGCACTCAACTTTACCATGAAATCACATCTTATTAAGATAAATGATATTAAAGTATAAAAAAGCAATAAGCAATATCACAGGACTTACCACTTAGGGCCTGCAGAACCAGTTCCGGTTCCCGATTTTTGATACCCAGTTCTGGGTGTAACCGGGACATCCGGTGCTCTCGGTTGTAGCTGATAAAATTTTAAGTTTTTTTGAGATGAGATTTTTTTTTAGAGAATTAGATAGGTTAAGTAATTATCACAAGGGTTTGCACGCACCTGACCTTTACTGAAAAACCTCACCAAGAAGATCGTTGTATGTCCTTCTAGGGTTGCCACTCACATGTGCCTTATAGATACCTTTTGTTAGCCGCATTTCACATATCCTCTCCACATAACCATATATTCTAAGCATACTCTACTAAATTTTGTCACTACATCCTCCGTTTTTTTGTTCCATTTTCCAAAAGGAGTAGATCCTATCAGACTCCTTTTTCTTTCATATTATTCAATCCTCACACAATCCATTCATCTTTTCTTTGGTCTTCCTGTCCCTCTCCATCGATCACTCGTTTAGTCACATGTGTTTCATTCCTCTTCATCAATTGTCCATAATAAGACATATGACTCCTTTTCATTTTTTATTTAAGAAAGCGTCCCTCTTAATCTTCCTCTTATATGCTGAGTTGTAACTTTATCCATCTATATCACTCAACAAATCCATCGCAACATTCTCAAGCACAATGATTATCAATTCTTAAAATAAGATTCTTCGTGAAACGAGTATTTTATTTATCACAAATTAAATATATTTAGGTTATTATGTACATTATATACAGACTACAAATATAACTAAAATAATGATAAAAAAGACTGAAAGTAAGTATTTTCAATTTTAAAATCATTCGAATTCACTTTACGTTTACATTGCTCTCTCGAGCTGTGCCTCGGTTATCGGGAAATTAACCGTAATAGCGCATTCCGTGAATTTCCTTCAGATACAAATATAAAAGTGAAGTGAATTCTTCTACCTTTCTAGGTACATTTTACCTTTCTAGGTTAAACAGAATTTTAAACAGCTTTCTAAAACAGAATTGTTACCATCTCCGAAGAAGCTTCTGCTTCTTCGGATATGGTAACGATTCTGTTTTTTAGTTGGAGATCACTTTACCAGACTTAAGATATTTCCAATAAGTTGTTACTTCTTCAATACTCAGAGAATAAGTTTTGAAGAAACGTGTGTAGGTATTAAATGCAAAAAGATTGTTTTAAGCAATTAGCATTGCCAGTGTTGTGTTCCACGAATTTATGATCGGTATCAGTGGAATTATTCTGAATAGATTCACACAAGGCGACCCGACAACCCGCGTAGTCTATGTTGGCAGGCTCAGTTCGTAAACAAGACTGGTAGAGAATGCCTTGTGGCATGAAATCCACCTATGCACCACTATTGTACATGAACTTTAAATAAATAAATAAAAGACGACGACCAATCGAACTGTAGAAAACCTGTTTATGCGAGGCCTTGTTATACTGGAAATTATAAGGATTTTAGCTGTATTATTTACATAAATCGAGTGCTGCGTACAGAGAATGACATTTTACATTGAAATAAAGGAATAGTAACTGAAAAGGAAAAAAAAAACTGAGAAAAATTCCGGTGGAATATGATTCAAAGTAAGGAGCCGAATGCACTCTGTATCAGGGTTGTTGCGAACATCAGCATCAGCATCAGCATCCACTGATCTTCAGCATCATTTTCAACATCAGCATCAGCATCAGCATCCGCATTGATCGATGCTGATTATTAATGCTGAAGTTCGAGTCGTGACATGACCGCAGAGAGGATTATACCACGTGTAGTTTTTGCCTGCGACTTTGACCAATTAAAGATTGTCTGCGGGGATTGTGATTGCAAACAAACACAAACTTGTCTCATTACGTTAATTCGTCATTACGCGTGAAAGTTTTTGTTTTTTTTTTCCCCGTAAACGTCGAGTGTTATCCGTTGAAAAGTGGAATATGGACGTATTTTAAATTAAGGAGTCAAGAAACTGCAAACTGCAACATATGTAACAAGGATTATTCACGCAAAGAGCGTACTAATACGGACTGATTTTACTTTTTCTCTGTTTTTTTAAGAAAATAATTAAAATCAGCATCAGCATCAGCATCCGCTGATGTCAATGATAAAAGATCAGCATCAGCATCAGCATCCGCTGATGTGAAAAAAATATGCATCAGCAACAACCCTGCTCTGTATATAATTATGACGGTCAAAATTATATAGGTTAACATCTAACAATAGATTCATCAAAAAGTGAAGCATCAAACCTTCTGACAAGTTGCTTATTTCTGTCCAAGAACATACAATATCGGATTTATGCCCATCCCGAAATTTAATTACTGCTGCCAAACCATGACAATGGATACAGGATAATTATGTGTCCGATACACAACCACAGACTCGCCTCTATTTCATCATGGCACCAAAACATTGCTAGATAAATGTTGATGACTGATGTATGGTTACCACACCTCCCGCTCTCGCGCGTGATAGTATTGATGTACGGGACACATTGTACGTGTACAGTCACGAGCACCAATATGTAAACACTTTAAAAGTGTTTTTCTCGCCTCCTGAACTGATTAAAATTTTATGTTGTTACGAACATAGTAGTATTGGAACCAGGGTTGTTGCGAACATCAGCATCAGCATCAGCATCCGCTGATCTTCAGCATCATTTTCAACATCAGCATCAGCATCAGCATCCGCATTGATCGATGCTGATTATTGATGCTGATTATTAATGCTGAAGTTCGAGTCGTGACATGACCGCAGAGAGGATTATATCACGTGTAGTTTTTGCCTGCGACTTTGACCAATTAAAAGATCGTCTGCGGGGATTGTGATTGCAAACAAACACAAACTTGTCTCATTACGTTAATTCGTCGTTACGCGTGAAAGTTTTTGTTTTTTTTTCCCGTAAACTGTCGAGTGTTATCCGTTGAAAAGTGGAATATGGACGTATTTTAAATTAAGGAGTCAAGAAACTGGAAACTGCAACTTATGTAACAAGGATTATTCACGCAAAGAGCGTACTAATACGGACTGATTTGACTTTTTCCCTGTTTTTTTAAGAAAATAATTAAAATCAGCATCAGCATCAGCATCCGCTGATGTCAATGATAAAAGATCAGCATCAGCATCAGCATCCGCTGATGTGAAAAAAATATGCATCAGCAACAACCCTGATTGGAACTCATATTTTTATGAAAAAGATCTGATCTCCGAGTGGTCGTATGCCACTTTTCTTTTTTTTTTTTTGCTAAAGTTTATGATCCCTTAAATTACTGCTGATAGAATGTATTGTTTTATAGTCAAGGTTCAGTCTTGGGTTTTTTATTGTTTGTCTTGTTCATAACGACTTAAAGTCCAGTATATTTAACTCTAAATTCCTCAAGTACGCCGATGACATCAACATCTTTAAATCCTGCACAAGTATGCAGAACTGCTTGCTCTTACAAGATGAACTATGCAGACTTTCGCAATATTGTCTTGAGAATAAACTTCATCTCAGTTTACCAAAATGTCATTATATTTCTTTTACCAAAAATAAAACAAGTATTACAATTCCCTACACACTAAATGATATAAACTTGAATAAAACTGATTGCGTGATCTTGGCGTACTACTTGATAGTTAGTTACATTTTTACATCCATATTGACAACAATATTAATAGAGCCTTAGGCGCGAATTACACAGAAACGGCGAAAGGCGTAAGGTGCGGCGCAGGCGTGGAATTTATAAGGAAACGAAACAACGGCGTGCCTGTGCCGCGCCGCTTGAGTGTAATTCACGACAAGTCGCCTACGTACATTTTGTATGAAAACATTTTGAAGCGGCATCATGCCTGCACCGCACCTTCACCGTACGCCGTTTCTGTGTAATTCGCGCGTTACAGATGTATGGTTTCATAATGCGGTCTTTTAAAGAATTTAAACAGACTTCAACTTTCCTCTTCTTATATATAACCTTAGTCCTTTCTCAGTTGGAACACGCTGTGCCCAGTTGCAATCCATTTTTCGAAAAATATAAGCACAGGCTAGAAATGGTACAGAAAAAATTCTTCGCACTTCACATTATAAGTGTTACCATACCAAGATTTCTTATGCGGATCTGATGTAACAGTACAACATAAACCCTTTCATTTGATTTGATAACTTAACCCAACATGTCATCATTAATTAAATTTTAAAATTTTATTTTTGATTTCATGATTTTATGGTCTCTAGAGGGCGCCATATCCAATTAATGTGACGTCACATATAACCAACGGACGATCAAGACGCTTTCAAGTTTCAACGATACCTCATTTGTCAAATTATGATAATAACTTAGTGCATAAGTTCTGATACAACAGAATATGAACATACATACATACCGCTTTTTGGCTTACGATCGCAGTAGGTATAATAATATGCCATGAAAAGATGAACAACTTACGTATCTGTTTTCCACCAAGTTTATACTTAATTTTCCACTGGAGTAGATAGTTCGACATGTCGGGATCCTGTCTCATTGAGGTGCACTGTGCGGGGCCTAGGGACCATCTTTCTCCCAGCAACAGCGTGATACATACTATGGTCGGCGGCGTTATGTTCAGGAATACCACGCCGATAGATTGGTAATCCGAGAGTGACAAACCGGACACACCTGCGCAAATGAACAGCCTTTACAGTGAAGCCACACGGCGGCGTTGCACCAATGCGCAACGCAATCACGACGCTACTACGTCGATATAATAATCAATGCTGCGTTGCCGCTCTGACACCGCACACATCACATGAACCTTCATGGCCACTTATGACACGTCAAAAGATAGGGACACAGCACAGTTCGGGTTGGTCATTTTCTAGAAGGACCAGGAGTAACAGAATTGTCTCACTTTTAAATCTCTTTGGTTTTAACAATGCTATCATGTTACAGTATTATTGGTTACTTAAGTTAGGCAGCGTAGACCTGACAATAAGTGGATACTTATTTTACAAAACCAAATAGAAAATTTAAAAAATCGAAGCGTCTTAGAACCCTACCCTTCGGTGGTAAGGTGCTATCATTGATCATATTAACACATTCACAAACAGAAATTAAAAAGAAGCTACATGAAAGTAAAAATGAATTATATTATGATTTAACGTCGTTCTGATCAGGAAGAGGCACCCAGGTGCATGCTGTTTGCCGACGACATCCTTCTTGTCGGTGAAGATGGGCCTGAGATCCAGAGCAAACTGGAGAAATGGCAACAGAAGCTGGAGAATGTTGGCTTGAAAATCAGCAGAAGTAAAACATGCTCTGAGATTTCGGTGGTATGTCCAGTTCTGGAGCCATAGCGCTAGATGGCGCATTTCTTCCTGTCTGCTCCAACTTTTGGTACCTCGGTTCACTCGTGCAAAGCGATGGCGAAATAGATCGTAGTGTAAAGCACAGAATTAACATGGGATGGATGAAATGGCGGCAGGTCACGGGAACAATCTGCGACTCCAGCATTCCTCTTAAACTTAAGGGGAAGATTTATAAAACAATGGCTAGACCTGCTGTCTTGAATGGATCAGAATGTTGGGTCACAAAAAGGATGAATGAAAGGCATTTTCATGTGGCTGAGATGAGAGTGCTAAGAGGGATGTGTGGTGTTACGCGAATGGATAAAATATGAAATGAGTATATAAGAGGAAGTCTGAAAGTGGCACCGGTGACTGAAAAGTTGTGTGGTAATCGGTTGTCGTGGTGTGGGCATGTGATGCGGAGGAATGAGGAAAATGTCGTAAGGAAAGTTTTGAGTACGAATGTGGATGAGTATAAGAGTAGAGCTCTCCAAGGAGACTTGGGTTTTTGAGACGAATCTATTGATAATAAAGAAATATAAAAAGAAACATACAAGGTACGCGCGACAAACAAAACCATTCCTTAGCAGTCGGGTAAAATATCTGTTACGGCTTTTCAGCGTTTGTGACAGAAGATGTAATTCTGTAAAGGGTGACTAGCTTCGGAAACCATTTTGGCTCTTTCACTAGAGTTTGCCACCGCTCTGTAATCTTCTAGTGGCGCTTCCGGTGATTCATAATATCATTATGTAAAACGTCGCTCGGCTATCCGGTTTTCATCATCACGGATGAGTATCCTCCATTTATTTTATTAGAACGTCATACCACTCGTGAAGATTTTTATTTGCTACAGAATTAGGTTTCGTAGACGTGACTGTATAACCTGACGTCTATCTTGTACCTACTACTTTTTCAATGTGTGATATAAAGTTAAAGAGCACCCTAATTAAGACAACTGGTGGTTATCTGTCATTTAACATTAATTTGTATGTCTTTAGTTTTCACACAAAGAATGTTCTGAATAAGAAGAGACTACGAAACCGTAGCACATTGCTACGGCGTAGCACCATGCTGAGCGTAGCACAGTGCAAACCGTAGCGGTCATCGGGAGCCCCACACAAGCGGCTTTCGCTCATATGTCGCTATGATAACAAACTTAAGATAGAAGTATTCTAAATAATTTTGTTATATTTGTTCGTTGTTTTTTATGTTAATTGGAAATTAGAACGACTGCAAATTATTCTTGGATAAAATAAATGAGTATACATTTTAAATGACAGTTATTCGTACTGGTTTCGTTTCTTTGCTGTTATGTATTATATTAAGAAATAAAATACGTCTGCTGCATACATTTTCTTCAACTTTTAGGTCATGAGCGCTAACAGTCTAAATAAAAAGTATAGCTACTTACTCGGGTCATAATTTCTCCTGTATATTTTAAATACTTCATTCCGTGTGTGATTCACAAGACACAGGTGCACAAAGTACGTCAGTATCATAATTATGATGATAACGAATGTGATGATAAGGTGAACAAATAAACATTTTTCTCCTCTTGTAAATTTTGAGATTTTTGTCTTACTGGGTGAAGGCGGCATCTTTTGGTGTCGTGTCCAGCTAGATCAATTGCTTTTGCAAACCATGTCATATTAATGTAGAGATACGGGCGAAATTCATCGTCAGTTGTCGTAGGTACTTAAGGCATGGAAGCGGTATTGCGTAATGCACGCACAATGACAATTAATGGCATCATCTAGTAGTGAGTATTTGTTGTGTTAGGTGTAGGAAGGAGGTGGGAGCGGTCGAAAATAAAATCATAGACTTTTTTATCTACGTTTATTTTTATGAATTAACCTTTCGTGTGCCGGAACGTAGATCTACACGAGACACAATGACTTTTTAATTGTGTCTGTATAGGCGGCATACGAGTGGTTAAGATTAAGATTTTTTTTTTGGGTCGATATTCTAACACTTAGAGATGAAACAGACTTATTTTAAAAGCTCACAATTATATTTTTTAAATCACAATTTCTTTGGTTTATTTTTTCTTTCCCCGACTTCAAGCCTAAATTTTAAATACACTAATTAGTTCGTATAACTTAGTATTAAGATAATCTATATTATAGACATCAATATAATTATAGACATGAAAACATCAATCTGAAATAAAATAAAAATATTATTAATTAATCAGACAAGATCACAGGGAATGGTAAACCAACACACTACAGAATATGCTTAGTGAAGATAATTATTTAGGACTTATAAGAGAAAAATCTATAAAAACATCCGAATACCCCCGTTTTTGAAGTCGGTTAAAAATAACATTAATGTCAAGAAAAGAACCTCTGAGAAAATAAAATCATAGAGATTTCTTATCTACGTTTATTATTATTTACTAATGTTTAAGGTTTTTATACAAATTGATTTTTAACAGTTAGAGATGAAACATACTTATTTTGCTTTGATTTTTTTTACCAGATACATTTTTTTTATTTTTTTCAGTCCTGTTACCTAATTACATTAAATTGATCTCATTTCGAGATTAACATGGCTTAAAGATAATGTCATTCATTAAAACTAAACGAATCATGAAACGAATCGAATTTTATTTTTTATTGATTAACCTACACTACACTACAGACACTACTGTACGTGCTTAATGAAGATAATTATTTAGTACATAAAAGAGAAAATTACATTATCTACTATTTTTTAACACTAACCATATCCCAAATGCCTGGATGGCCCATTTTACTGTAACATCTTTTATTATGTACTTACAATACATGTATGCATAAAATTTATTTTAATTTACTAAACATATTATTTAAATATTATCGTATGCTAGACTATTTAGGAATATCTAGGCGCGATAATATATTTACATACATATACGCGACATATAAATAGACACCCCTGAAAGTCTGTCATAAATGTCCGCAAATATAAAAGTTTAATGCGTCTTTCACTTACACTTATTTCATGGTAAGAGGACACACATAGAGCTTGGAGCTGACAACACATCGCGTTTCGCGTTCATAATGTTAGAATAAGATGTTCCCTAGAATATATACACGTACCTAAAGTACGACCGTGAATTATAGAGCAAGCAGTTATTTAAGATATCAAAGAAAATTAACGAAATGTTAAAACTACAAATTCTAACATTTATTAACACTTAAAATATGTGAGTCGAACTACCATTATCTTAGATTACGCATGATGTAAATAGACATAAAACATCAATAAATATTTTCAAGGTAGGACGGGACACACGTCAAATCTTTAGAAATATCTAAGATTTTGTACGATACGTTTAAATTTTATTAACAATATGTAGAAATTGCCTAACCTAACGTGATTTTGAATTGAAGTGCGAATTGCCCAATAAGGCCCAAAATTGGCGACCCACCCCGGTTTCCATGGGTAGTCAAAGACAAGAAATTAAATAATGCAAAATTAATAGAATAGCCACCGACTCTTGTGTAATTTACGTCAGCAGTGGTGAGAGGTTTTATGTCAACACGGGAGCCGCCACAAGAGCAAAAAAAAAAACAAGAAAGCAAAAGCGAAAGGACACTGCGTCATAACACCTTTTTTTTCTTTTTTTTTGTATGTATGAAATACAAAAAAAAAATCGGTTTTGGCTTGCGCCACTCCGGTCAAATAATTACCCACGATATTTTTCGTGGATTAGAATACATAGTATTTTGTTTTGCTTATGGTATTATCGTCAAAACCATCATCATCATCTGCCTGGCTTCCAGTCTAACCTGATGCAGCTGAATACCAGTATTTTACATGGAGCGACTGCCTATCTGACCTCCACAATCCATTTATACTGGGTAATCGCTACCCCTTGGCAACACTGGTTGACAGACTTTCGGGCCACTGACTAGCTGTAACGACTGTCAAAGATCTACAAATGACAGCCGGAACCAACAGCTTTACGTGCTTTCCGAGGCACGGAGGAAACTCGGTATGTAATGGGTGGTCACCCATCCACGGACCAATATCGGTAAGCACGGCTTAACCTAAAGATCGACCCGAGCGGCTGTTATTGTTGTTAGTATTGTCATCATAACCAAAGGTGCAAAGTTTCAGCTCAATCGGAAACCGGGAAGTGGGTCAAAAACATGCAAGATTTGATTACAGACAGACACCGGGACAGGTGAAACTAAATAAATGTTGTAAAAATGACAGCTTGTCATACAATGTTTTACCTGGTAATGTTTTTTTTTTATATATTTATTTACAAAGGAAACTCCAGTCTCCGCGTTTCTGTATCAGTCACTTCAAAATGTATTTTTTTTTGTTTATAAAAAGTAGAAATAAAATATTTTAACGATACGTATTATGAACATACCTGTAATACCGACTATTATATTATTCTGCCGTCTCCACAGAAAAAAAAAACGTCTCGTGAAGCACGCCTTTCAAACTGTTCCGTTTCAACCGCGTCAAGAAACTACTTACGTCTTTTATGAAGAGGTTTAATTTGATATTACCGCGATTGCCAAATTTTGTTTAAATTTTGATACTACCTAATAAATATTTTTATTTTCTGTTTACTACTTGTTTCCTTTTGTAAAATTTGCATAGGAATTTAAAGGACTACAAGATGATTCTCACACGACACTGCTCAACCGCGATGTAAGATCGCTTCACCGCCCGATCGCGCGCGACTCGCCTTAAATTTTAATCGCCTTACTCTAACACTAATGTGATTTTTTTTTACGACACAATATTTACATGTTACATGTATATAATGGGAAAATTTCTTTACATTTCCTTGAGCTTGCCTTGCAATATCCATTTTCTAATATTTATAATAATTTGGACCACTTTCTCATTTATTGTCGAGGAAATGTAAAGCTTTCTTAAAAGTACTATTAACAAATAACAGCCATAATGTTTGTAATAATAATGATGTTTGTAAGAGCTAATAGTCTGATAACACAATTTACTAACTATATCACAGGCTCACCAACACCACCAAGCCCCAGTCCAGGGTACGCTTCACCTTCCAACTTCCCGCCATTCGTGTGACTGACAGTTGTCATTGTGACAGCTATCTGACTTCTTGTGGCTGTGAGACAGTGTTTCCATATCTATTAAATAGATACACTGTAATGTTAATTGGAACAAACATGTTATGTTTGTAACAAAGTTATGTTGTTCACTGTTTAATTGGCACACGTTCTACCTACTGTGGTACAGTCTTTAAATTTAGTTTTTCGGTTGACCGATTTATTCTGAAAGAAAAAGCAAACTTTAGTTGTCGGAACATATTATAAAGAGGTAAAGTTTATAAGTATGGATGATGGGGTAATCTTAGGAACTGCCGATCCATTTCCTAAAATTCTAATAGGAAGCTATAATAATAATTAATTCTAAAGTCAAAGAGTAATAATATTGATACTGAATATGAGATGTCAAATCAATAGAATTACAACAAAAAAAAAACAAAATCAGACTAACAGTAGCATAATTTAACAATAATGTCAAATGGAATGTGTCAATCAGAAAGAAAAAAATAAAATGTTAGAACAGTAACTTATATGTCAATCATAATAATAGTTTACCAATCAGTACAACGATTTATCATTAAGGAAGTCGTCTATTGTGTAATAATTTTTCTCAATTGATATTTGGTGCCCTTTTAAATTTTATTACAGTCATAGTTTGTATTACATCAGGTACTTTATTATAAATGCGTGGGGCGATACCAAAAAAACTTTTCTGTATGTAGTGCCGTTTTACATTTCACTTGACATTTTTGGTTTATATTGAGTCCGAATCGGATTTTCAAATAATTGTGGATTATTTTTTACAAATAAAGATTTAAAATAGGAAAGACAGATGTCAGTTCTTTTAAGACCGCACATTGACCTTATTCATCGCTTCTGCATTCTAAATACTAGTTCCTTATCGGTAGACTGCCCTCAGAAAATAATGCCATACCGCAAAACAGATGCAACCACTCCACGGTACGCTGATAAAATACCCTGACTGTTGCCTTTTTTTAAAGTTGATGAAGAGCATACACGGATTACTGGGTTTTTTACATACAACTTCAATGTGAGGTTTCCAAGTGAGTTTGTTATCGATCACTATACCTAAAAACTTCTTCTGATTTCCTTCTTTAATATTATAGACTTGGTAAGCAACATTTGGGTTTTCACTGCGTTAATGAAATTGCAATATATTTGTCTTACTAGGTTTTGATGTTGATGACTTAATTAGCTTCTACCCTTTTTGAATTTAAGGCCTTCCGGCTTACCTGATTGTTTCGAAGTATTATTCCTTTTTCTTACCCGGCCGGTGGACTGGATAACACTGTAAAAATATTTTTTATTAATAAAGTATTAGAGCATTAATATAGTATAAAAATCCAAGATAAACACTCAACGTCACAAAAACATCCGCAGGAAAAGTGCACTTTTCACTACTTGTGACAACAATTGTTTTTCGAGAATTGAATGCGTCAAAAACTGCTGTACATATGGTCAGGGTAAAGATCGAATTTGTATTTAGTCAATCAGAAATTGTGATTTTTTGGTTTGTTTTATCAACGACACTTTCTGATGTGACATTTGCAAGGAGCTGCAAATCTAAGTTTTTAATCTATACTAATATTATAAAGAGATAAAAATTGTTTGTAAGTTTGTATGTAGGGGTAATCTCCGGAACTCATAATCCAATCCTAAAATAATTTCAGTGGTTGAAAGCTTTATTATTCGTGGTTGCGATAGACTATAAATTATTTTTAAATCATGCATATTAGCCGAGCTATCACACTTTTTGGCGAGGAAGTCGGCGGGCGAAGTGAAGCCTTTGATTTGCATAAAGCATAATGCGAATCTAAATAAATAAATCATGCGGCAACTGATATGTTTGAGGGGTGGTCCTGTAGTCAAAGTTGTTGCTGGTGCCCTGACCTGTTCACTAATGATTCACAAAAACTCTTTTGACAAATTTTTAGTTTACAACTAACGAAAACTATTTTTTTATAACAACTTATTCCGCAGATGTTTTATTGTAGGAACATTTTGTGACAGCGTGTTCTTGTAGTACAATTTTTTTTAGGTAGTTTCGATCTTAGTGTACAAATTCATCTGAAGTCCAAGGTAATTATATCAATATATTGTATTAAGGCGTAGTCGAAGTAGCCCCTATTCTATTTGCAGGGTATAAAGTAACCTAACACGAAGGGGATGGCGGGGTGTTAGTTAACTCGCTTCGCTCGCTCACTAGACCCCGCCATCCCCTTCGAACCTAACCAGTGCAAGTCGACCAAGAATTGAGCTCGCTTCGCTCGCTCTTGAATCCCAACTTTTTGTTGTTTCATTAATTAAAATTATTTTTTTCGGAAATCGCGGAAATGTACGTACGAGATAACATTAATATAAAATGAATTGTTTGTCAAATAATACGTCATCAAATAAAAGCTTATCGTGTAAATATTTTTAAGTGCATTATTTGCCAAACTTGTTGTTAAATGAAAAGTAAATTAATTTCGGTGAAGTGACAGGATACCGCCCTGACCGGATGATAACCATAGTCAGGGCAGAGTCAACTTTGGACAGAGTCGATTATTGTTGGGCTGTATCAGTTTGTTTAATTACTTTCCCATACCACATACAAAGCTGCATTTTAAATAACTGTAAGTGAAACTATTTTATTATTACCTCGTCGACGAGGATTCCGAGGGCGCCTGTATCATACGCTCGGGAGCGTGTCCATGCATCCCACGGTGAATGGTCCTATGCCGCGGCGGGCTCTCCAGGTCTACATACACCGACTGATGGCGTGCGGGTGCAGGTATGGCACGGATCACCGGCGTGGGCGCCGAAGGGTACGGTATGTTTGCCGAGTAGTGGAGTCCTTGCGCCATAGAGTTCGTAGGTGTGGGCGCTGCAGAGCCCTTGTCTGTGGGCGCCGTATGGTGCCATGCTGCAGGTCTACGAGGGCGCACGTTCGTGGATGCTGGCTTCGTGCAACGCGGAGGGGGCAATGGGATCATTGCTAATAATTCAGGTGGATAAGAGACGGGCGAGTGCGCTGGAAGAGGGACGGACGTGGGTGCCGGGAAACGTACAGGCGAGTGCGCAGGGAGTGGGACGGATGAAAGCGTTGGAACACGTACGGGCGAGTGCGCCGGGAGACGCACGGGAGAGTGCGTCCGGTGACGTTTGGGTGAGTGCGCCGGGAGAGGCATCGGCGAGTGCGGCGGAGGTAGCACGGTCAAAAGCGTCGAGAGAGGCATGGGCAAGTGTGCCCGCAAAGGCAAGGAAGAGTGCGCCGGGGGAATGTGCGAATGAGTCTGGTGACCCTTGGGCGAGTGCTCCGGGAGACGCCTGGACGAGTGCGTCCGACGATGCCTGGACGAGTGCGTCCGGTGACGCTTGGGCAAGGGCGTCCGGACAGGCATCGGCGAGTACGCCAGAGGAGGCATGGACGAGTGCGCCGGAGGAGGCATGGACGAGTGCGCCGGAGGAGGCATGGGCGAGTGCGTCTGCCAAGGAGCGGGCGTGTGCGCAGGAGGAGGCGTGGGATAATTCAAAGCCGTGTTCAATGGACGGGGTCTAGGTAAATTTTGGGGATGGGGCCTCACCGAGCTCCTGACCTGTGACGACCTAGAGCCCGAGGTCGACGGCTCCGAAAAGCTCGTGACCCAGGGCTCAAAATGGCTTTCCAAAGGAGGGAGAGGCAGCGGCATCGGTAAGACGTCTGAGCCCACGGGAGGTGTTACCATTACAATATCGGGTGATCCGGATGAGGCAGGTGATGCTGGTGCCGCCGGAGGTGACTCCACTAAAGCAGGATACGTAGACGCTGCAAAAACAAACAAAAAAAATCACATAGATTTAAATTTTTGATTGATGTATAAAAACACATTTGAAACTCATATTTTCGAAGTCTAAAGTACAAATGCTTCCGTTAGCTTTCGCCTTTGGTAGCCATCTATAACTAGTGCTGTAGATTCAGTTACTAGATACTTAAGAACTTTACAATTTCTGGGCTTTCAGAGCTGCCTTTGAAACTAAGACTGCACAGCGTTCCGAGTGATTCAACCATGTAAACTTTTCAAGTGTTTAGTTACATTCGCATGTTGAAAAAGTGATTTTTGCATAAGCTTTAAAGTCTTAAGGGCCCAGTAACATTGATAATATTAGGTTAAGTTGTACTACTAACAATATATGGATGTAAGTCTGAAATAAAATATTTGAATTTGAATTTGAATTGACAGCCCGAAATTGAAATTGAAATATTCGCGCAGATTTACAATGGTTTTTTGACTAAAGTTATAAAGGAAATGCAATTATTTTTAGTGCACCATAATATTGGTTATAATTATGCTTAATAACTAAGTTTTTTTTTAAAGTTCATAAAACTCGCTCTTGTTGCGTAAATCTGGCGTTGATAAGAGGTCTCTCGCGCCTAACGCGAATCCGAGGTCTGTCTCCGCCCTTCTGCCGAGGCAACAGAGGCTAAATCACAAAATGTTTTATTTTCTTAATCTGATTATTATAATATAGTCTTTCTCGGTTTTCTCAGAAAATACGCGGTTGCTTTCAATAGATTTGTGTTATTATTCGATTTTATCGAAGGGCCACTGTTGAATGACACGACAAAATAAAAATAAAACATTAAAATTAACGTAAACTGAAAATTATTAGTATACCAAAACACCCATAAAATTACAGTTTATAAAGGGTGTACATAGACCCTTAACGAAGCCAAAAAGCACTTGTCCTCCCCGTCATTGCGATCGTGTTTTTCTTCTCTACCATACCTGGGAACCTTCTACTTACGGAGATATTGGTGGTCAAAGTTCCAACTTTATCCGAAGTTTTAAAAAAATACTAGTTTATAAGGTACTTTAAATACCTCCCCCGTACTATTCAATGCATCCATCAGTACAATGTTTTGATTGTGTTACATTGAGTTTTACCGTAAACATGATTTTTTACCCCAAAAAAAAAAGTCGTTTCCCAGCAATAATTTTTGCATAGGGTTACTTAGTTTGATGTACAGAATGCTTGGTTGAAGGCTTCGTGAAGGGTCCGTTTACACCTTGTATACAGAAACGTTTGCCATATTTCCTCTGTGACCGCCTAGCATCGGAATATCGTCAATTGTTTTTCACTTCTTACTCGCACAATCATGCTATCGCGCTCGTGTTATGTCATGCAGGCTGCTCTACTTAATTATTTTAACCGACTACAAAGACAATAAGGGTTATGTTTTTATCTATGATTTTTTTATTTTTTTACACATGCGCGAAAAACAGTAGCGCGAACGGATACTTGCGGGAAATCAGATTCCTTACTATGAATCGAAATCAAAATCAAAGATGGCGGCTGCGAAAAGTTGCGAAATTTTCGTCATGAGTGTCACGTCCATGGTAATCGAGGGCGCTCCGAACGAATATGGGGTCAAAATCAAAGTGAAGTTCAAGTAATATCAAACGTGATGTTATGTCTGTAACGAATCTCACGGGCTATTAGACGCGTAAGTGTCCATTCGCACAAGTGTCCGTCCGCGCAGGTGTCCTTTCACGCTAAAATGCTTTCGCGCAAAGGTCCTAGATTAAAAAAAATCCTTAGCATTGTTACAATTTTGCAGTGGCAAGGCAAAAAACACTAGTTTTCGAACATTTGAAAAATAGTGATCATGAATTTCAATAATAATAACTATCCGAAAATATATTTTTTATAACGTCATTGTATGGTGGAGTCGGTTTAAGTCGGTCGGCAGGTAGATCAACTTTAGCATCATCTCAAATAATGTATGTACAACTAGGTGTCAAAGAGGGAGCTGCCCGCACACTCGATTTGTTTTTGTTTTTGCTGTGAAATACTGAGTCTTGCACAAGCTGACTATCGCCTTAAAAAATTAAAATAATATCGCATTAATTGCAGGCTAAAAAGCCTAAGGTCTCATTTACGGAGACGCGGCGCGTCGCGCGGCGCGTTGTGCGGCGCGGCCCGCTTTCAATTCAAACATATGGCAATGTATGAGAGCGTTTACGGAGAAGCGATTTTACGCGCCTTTGCTTGAAATGAAGCGTTGGCCGCAGATGACACCGCCGCGGTCAACGCGGCGCTGCACGCGGCGTCACACGCGCAAATACGAACATAATTATGGCAGATGACACAGCCGCGTCGCACACGGGTTCAACGCGGCGGTGCACGCTCCGCGTCTTCGTAAACAACATCGTACATTGCCTCATTGGACTCTCCATAAACGGAAAAAATGCACAAAGTGCCGCGTGACGCCCCGCGCTACTCGCCGCCCGACGCGCCGCGTCTCCTTAAATGAGCAATGAGAAAGAATTACATCTCGCAAGCCAAGGAGCATACATGTACAAAATGTTAAAATAAAATACTGTCCGATCCGAAAAAAAAAAATGGTAATGTCACTGGTTTATATATGGGGAGTTTGAGGGGAGCACTATGACTCAACAGATGTTTTTTTTTCTCGGGCACCAATGGTGGTTGTCTCGAGGAATTTGCCGAATTCAGGCTGATTGTCGCCAGTAATGAATGGCGGGACACCGATTATGGGCCCATAAAATGTTCTCGTAAAAATCCGAAAAAATGAAGAATGGTCAATTTTATTGCGAATCAGATGTTTTAGAAAATGATACATGCACATACATACATACATGAAAACATAACATCACGCCTGTAATCCCCTATGGGTTAGGCCGAGGTGTAATTAATAGTACACCCACATTTCGCCAGTTATATTTAAGTCCCATATAATAGTAGCGATCCTATTGCCATCAACCCGGCACAATTTAAGTTATCATTGTTTAATGAGATCAGCAGGTCATGCCATATTAATTATTTTTATTTTGTTTCATACACTATTCTCCTTCGAGTGGAGAAAGAGAAAAAGATGACATCTACACCGACAACGAAACGATTCTTAAATAGGACAATTAAGATGAACTCGCTCTAGAGTTTGAGTTATACGGGGTGTAAACAGACCCTTCACGAAGCCGTCAACCAAGCATTCTGTACATCGAACTATGTAACTTTACGCAAAAATTATTACTGGGAAACGACTTTTTTTTTTGGGGTGAAAATTCACGTTTTACGGTAAAACTCAATGTAACGCTCTCAAAACATTGTGCTGATGGATGGATTGAATAGTACGGGGGTCGTGAAGGTGTTTAAAGTAAAAATCTTACATTAGAAACATGTATTTCAAAAAAAACTTGTGAAAAAGTTGGAACTTTGACCCCCAATATCTCGGAAACTAGAAGGTTCCCAGGTATGGTCTAGAACAAAAAAATGATCGCAATGACGGGGAGAACAAGTATCTTTCAGCTTCGTTAAGGGTCTTTTTACACCCTTTATTTTAGACAGTTTAATGGGATTGATATTGCAAACTGTGGCTCTTCCTAAATGACAGAAGAGCAGCTCAGTCTACAGCACAGTCGATTTGTTTTTGTTTTTGCTGTGAATTACTGAGTTTTGCACAAGCCGACTATCGCCTTAAAAATTAAAATTAAATATATTCTTTGCTAAGTGTGTTTGGTTGACACTGATGATTGATCCACAGTTCAGTCACTATGGACTACTAGCTTTTGCCCGCAGCTTCGCTCGCGTTAATTTAGAATTTGACAATCATTCCCCCTTTTCACCCCCTTAAAGGTTAAATTTCCAAAAACTCCTTCTTAGTGCTCCCCTACATTATAATAGGAAGCCGTGTATAAAATTTCACATTCCTAGCCCCAGTAGTTTCGGCTGTACGTTGATATGTCAGTCAGTCAGTTCTCCTTTTATATATATAGATATTATAGATAGAAGAAGATAGAAGATTAGAAGGATTAAAGTTGTTGCTGATAGTAAGTTTTTTAAGATCTTTACTCTGGAGCGCGAGCAGCGAATAGGTTTATGATAAACTTTTCTTCTTTGCCTTTTTGACTCAATAGCGTTTGAAGAAGTTGAAGCCATAGATGTAATGTTCACTTTAGATTTTAAACCCCGTCTGGGTAGATGAGAATCATCACATCATTTAATTAATTTAGCAAAAAGCTTGAGAATTTGATGACGTTAGATTATTTGATGAATGCACAAGTGAGTGGGTTTAGCTAGTTGTTAATAATATAAGAAGATATCGCATGTAAGTAACAAAATACTTCACTCCAATCTCTCAAAGGCAAGTTCGTCTCAGGCCGCATGGGCTCTGGTGATGCAACGCGCGGAGCAGGCGCGGCGCCCGCCACATCCTGCGGCGGCGGCCCTGGTGGCCACAGCGACTGCTGCCCAGCAAAGTCCAAAACTATTCTTCGGTAATATATTCTGTTTTCACCTCCACTAGAGAAACCTAGAAAAATAAAAAAAAATACTTCAACTGGTTATTTTATCTTACCTAACAGATACAATACAGTACGACACAGCTAATCATATCTTAGGTTCTAACGATCAAGATAAAACAAACGCTTATTTTAGAGTAGTACGTTATTTACTCTGTCAATGCACCACTTCGTTGATAGCCGTGTTTTCGCGCTGTGTCGTACTAATAAAACTACACTATTGGTATAACAGGATAGCTATGGCAGGGTTTACCAAACTGGCTTCCACGGATCCTTGGGCAGGGGAGCGCGACCCGAAGGGACTTAGAGTAAAAATAAAAAACAGCTCCAAAATCTAAGTTTGTTTTTAACGGTATAAGACGATAGTAACTTCACCTTCGAGTTTGTCGTCCGCCTGCTTAAAATATATAATTTAGGAAACCCTGCTTTTAACGGTTCTACGTTTTCATCGTGCATAGTTAGGGGATTTTCACACGACACCGCCTCTCCGCGCTGCATACCACCAATACATTTGCTTCGTCACCTCCGCCCGACGGCGCTGCTCCACGGACGAGCGGCGTCGCGTGACAATCGCCTACATCTGGGTAACAGTATAAGGCCTAACTGGACTTTACCAGGGTGCGGCGCCTAACATCGCAGTTTTCACCGTGGTGGGGTGGAGGTTTCTGTAAGATATACGCGAAGGGCTGGCGTTTTGGGAGACTGTCTTGTGTAATTTACGTTCAAAAATCTCAGATCTGATCTGCAGCCTAGTTTGGATAAATGCCTTTTATTTATTAAGTAGAGTAAACTAACTAAATACATTATTAATTAAAAAGTATTAAATAAACTAAAATAAATAAACTAACAACATACTGTAAAAGGGTATCAATAAACTTTTCCTCAACGCTGTCAGCTGGTAATGTGCCCAAGAGATTGGCAGTGTTGTCACGTTGTATGGCAACACTTAGCCTCTGGCTAAGATAAAAGCCAGCCCTTGGGTTACGGGAAGCGTCAACTAGGCGTCAATGCCTTTTTATTTCGACGTTGATGGTGTATACGGCACGGAAAATATATTGACACGAACAGGAACCCCAAGCCGCACTGTGCTTAGTGTCATATAAAGTCCGTGCCCGCACGTTTTTATCATCATAAATAGCTAGGTTACGAAATTGAAAGTCAATATAAAAATAAATCAAAGGACATGGCGGCTGTTCACGTAAGTACATCCTTGTTGGGAAGTCTCTGACTTCCAGGAACTTCTGCTCAGGCTATCGAGCGTGTGGGCAGGTTGCCCCATGACGACTGGGAGGCATACAAAGAGAACCAGTTAAGAATTGACAGGAGTAGAAGTAAGTTGTAGTCATAATATTACCGATTCATGTCAAATTGAAATGCTAAACTATTCTCTAGAGTTCTAGACTGGTATGCCTATTGGTACCCATCAAGCTCATGAAAGTGGCACCACTATATTACGGCAAATGCAACAAGCGGCGGCGATATAATAATAGGCGGGGGGAGGGGTAATCTAAAACCTCACCACGTAACATCACAGGGGTTAAAAAGTTGCTTAAAAACATCACGTGATTAATGAACGACCCCTTTTCCGGTTACAAAAATTGTCACATATTATGGGTGTAAAAGTACCCTTAACGAAACCGAAAGGCACTTGTTTTCCCCGTCATTGCGATATTTTTTTTGTTCTAGACCATATACATAATACGGCCGCCATCAAGACCATTAGTGATGTGGCGACACATTTCATCTTCAAGATTTTTACGCAACGGATTTAGCATAGCAAGGCAAGAATACTGAATGAAAAGGACATTAAAAACTAAAATGTGCAGGACTATAAAAATAACTATGACTAATGGTGACGTGTCTATTCAAGTTAGTGAAAGGCTGCACTCATTTTGTGCCTAGAATGTATAGGAACTTATAAGTATGTATAATGTGTGTAGTTTACCGAAAAAGAATTAAAAGTTCTTCTACATAGCTTATCTAGCATACGCAGCTACTACTTTGCTCCTACTCTAGTGAGACTGGAGACTCGGTAACAAGGCGCGGACTTACTATTTACAAGGTTGTGGATTGAACCCACTTCATATACTATACTTTGTGCAATGTTTCAGCACCAGTGCACTCAAAACTGCGAAGGAAATCATCGTGAGGAAAACGGCATGGACCTAGAACCAGAAAATTCGAAAAAAGTCACACTCGCGAACTCGCACGCCATAAAAACTACTGAAGAAGTAGGTATCTTCAGAGTGACGCAAAAGTAGTCATCGTCTGATCGGGCTTATATCCCAGTTGTAAAAGTCCCTTTGTGCCTAATAGCCTTTTTTTTCAATACAAACAAGTTTTGTATGGGACAAAATCTTCTAAAGCGTCACGTTTTCCAGCAAGTTAGGTAGGCCAAATAATTTAAAGCTTCTTCTTTAATTTTTTTGCAATTTTCAGGTAAGTTTCAGTTGTAAGTTGATGATGCGGTCGTATAAGATATTTATTTACTTACAGAGTTAAAATTATTACAATCATTAATAAAAGCCTCTTAGTATTTATCACCCCAAACAATGACTACCTATTGCTTGAAATCATGACATTTTAGACCATCATAAACTGAGATAAAGGGGATCGGGTGGGATCGGTGCAAGTGGCGTCGATGAACGAGGCCCATATTTTATTGAAGCTGTTTGAAAAATCATCTTTTTTTGTTACGGCGCGAAAAGGATTGCTCCATGAAATAAAAATTGATCATTTAAAATGAACTATGTGACTAACTTGTGGAGATTTTGTATCTCGAGAACTAAGCAAATTAATCGTTTTCAACTCATAATAACTAATGCGACCAACTGTGAACTTTGGCATAGGTACGATGAAAATGTCTGCTTACCCCTTTAACAATTATGGTTGTGAAGGTTACGCTTATGTTTATCGGTGATGAAGGCTTGACATTACCCATGTTGTTCAATATTGCTTGTATAATCCACCTTGTATTGCTCTTAAATAAAAGGAAGAATTCGATAAACTTACAAAAAGCATTATTTAAACTCTTTTATAAGCGATTTCTATGAGCTTTGGTAACTGAAAAGCGCAACAAGTGGTTTGAGTATCCTAAAATTAACAAAGCTTCTTGAACGAGAGTCTTCAAGTCTGCCCTACCTCCTTTATTGTATTAATGATTATAATGGATATTTTCCATAAAATCAAACGTGTTTATATTTTTAATATTAATTGAATGTTTAAAAAACTCAATTACTAGTTTAATTTATATTTAATTTTAAAAAATTAGGGCTGATGAAGTACTACCCACCTACTGGAATAGATTCCTTTGCATATTCAATGATTTTTCCGCAAATCTTCTCTAACAAAACTCTTGTCTAGGCTATTTGCAAAATCATAAGTACAGCTAGGATCAAAGCACTATCTATTAATAATTGTATAAATTGATACCTACTCTACTTAGCGAAAGAAATGTGTCCAAATATTAGGTCCATACTTTTGCGCCATCTCTGAGACCATTACTATTTCATTGAAATTATCTCATAACATCTCCATTCTCATATTATGGCAAAATCAGGGAATGATTAAGACATATTCTAGAGTAAAATTAAATATGTTATGTTTGTAGTCCAGCACTACGTTCTTCATGTATTCAGCTTATATACCTAAAATGAAATCTATATGAACACGAACCCATCGATCAAAATGCTAGATTTTAGCTTAGAAAGAGGTACGATTCATTCCGCTGCACGCTCCAAGCACGGAATTTATTGGTAAATTTATCTGATTTTAGCGTTATTCACTACTTGACTGTCAAAGTACTTATTTAAATTCATATTATTTGTGAATTTATAAAACGTAAACCAAGTATAGGGATTGTTGTCTAAAAGTGGCTCTGTAACCTTTCAGGCAGTTTTTAGTGGAAATGTGTGATTTTTTTAATGTTTTTATTAAATTCTACACAATATTGTACTTAAAGAAGCTTTTCATACAGAGGTAATATTAAGAAAACCGAGGTGATATTCTTACAATAAAATAAAATTGTAACATTTGTTTCTCACTAACCTGCCATGTCCAAACTCAAAGAGCCACACTTAAAAATAAACAAAAAAATAAATTTGTAATTATTAAAATACTAATCTGTGTAAAGTCCTTAATCAATCTAACTTTCTTTACACGGTACATTAATAATGAACATAATTTTCGAGTTAGTCATACCCACACATACGTGGGTCATAATAGTTTTTTTTTTTTCCTTTAGTTAAGTTAGTTTCACGATTGTATGGCAGTTTGAGTACTTTATGCGGCCTACCCAAATGTCCTTTCTTTGGTATTGTTCGTCTTGTCGTTGAGCTCCTTGGATTATGAGTCGAGTTCACGATCACTGGCAAATGCTTGCACTTACTGGACAGGTCCACTGAAATCTGTGTGGTTATTTCTTCAAAATACCATCTCAGACATTAATCTGCATGGTCCTCATATGCCTTGATCAATATATGGACTTTAAAATAGACAGTGACCTCTGAGTTTGTTTCGGATGTTTCTTCTCAGAGTAGTCAGACACGAAACACCGGCCCCATCTAGTTTTAAAACAACATGATGACATGTAAAAGTGTTTTGTAAAACCAATTTACAGAAGTAAATATGATTTATGATTTATGATGAACATTCTAATCCGAAAATGACTTAGGAGCTCTAAATGGATGAATATAATTTAAAAGCTTACCCGGCACAACCACCTCTTGATCCAGTACCTCCACTGATGGAGGACTGGACCGCTGCTGGGCCTCTGGAGCAGCGCGGGCTTCGGCCTCGGCAGCCACCGCCGCCGCGTCCGCTTCGTAAATCTGGCACACATAGCTCCCCCTATATCAAGTATAGGTTTCGGGAAAGTATGGCGCCATCATGGGAAAGTAAGGTGGTATGAAGCTCGACAGCCGGGCAGTGTGGCCGGGTGGAGGGGTCGGCCCCCTGTACCTGTTACTGTCCATTGTTGTAATTAAAAGAACAAAAAAAAAGGTTTCACAGTTGATAAACACTCACAAGGAAAAAGGTTTTATGTTGTGACGGTCGCGGTCATCGCGCCGCGGGCATTCCCGACACTGACTCCAAATACACTAACCAATACCCGGCGGCAATAAATCCGGAATGCGCTCGATTGATTCATGCGCGCTGGAGGATGCGCCCGGCATTCGGTGCAACCACTGTGGATGTCAAGTATATATGTATAGAACACGGTAAAGTTGGACAGCTCCGGCCGAGGTGGCTACTGAGCGGCAATGCTCAAAGTCTAGACAGTTTTCAACTTTGTTCCTACATTTTAAGCCCAGCATCGAATGAAAACTAGCTATTAAATTAGCCGCCCTGACTTAAGCAACAGGTGTCTACTTAATACTTGAATCGTCGAAGTATGCCCCAGCCCCAAGGTCCAATAGCCATAAGATATACATAATTGAAAAGAGTTTTTTAAGGAGAACCTTTGCTACTAACACAACTTTTGGCAATTCGCAGCCCGTTCAGAGTTATTGACCTAAATAGCCAACTACATATTTGGACAACGAAATTAAGATTTTCTTGGCAACCAATAGCCATAAGATATCATAAGATAGAGCTTTTTGCCACTTACACGAAATTTCGCCAATTCGTATTCCGTCCGGAGTTATTGACCTAAATAGTCTCATAAAAAATCATTCAATGGGGTTAAATGCACTTAGAGGGTTGTATTGGTGATTTTAATGATTATAATTCTGTAACTACTTACGTGTTGCTTGCGCGACTCATTTTTCATCAAAATACAACCTGACACTGACCTGTAAATTGTAAAAAACGAAAAAAAAAATTGAATTTCGCGGGCTACCCTGAAGCTTGCACCTTAATGCGTAAGGCAGACTCCCATTGTTTTCTGCGTTTGATTCCCATAAACAATTGCACTCCCCTATTCTTACAATAAGGCGCTACATTGAGGCATTATCATTACAATAATTGCGACAAATAGTGATGTTAAACAAAAACAATTGAAAAAATGCATACTATTTGACAGCTCTCTCTGACGTGACAAAACTTAGTTTTTCTCCGAAGTGGCAGATCGTTTAAAACAGGAAACTGCACAATAATTGACCATTATTATAGAGCACTTTTTTGCGACATAAAACAATACACAATGGCGTCTGTGGGCGAGTTAGATACAGACTGATTTTAAAATTTGTTTTTTTTTACCATTAACCAGTCTGAAATTATGCGATGGGACAGAAAAAAAATAAAAAAATAGTCCTATTGTCTCACAAATAAAATTATTAAGACGATCGAGAAAAATAACAAATTCCCGTTCGACCCACGAAGGGGACGTAGTGATGGGACGAAGGGAATACACGATGTCTCCAAATTTAATTTAATCAAGGCAATCTTGAATGTATCGAAGTTTCAATTATTATTCATCGATGTTTCGATGTTATCGTGGACTGAACATCCATGTAAAAACATCAATGTTTAACTACCATCGATGAACATCGATCATCCCTAGTACGTGAGCTCCGGACTTGTGAATAAAAAATATAGTATTGTAGCTTTATATATGCCACCGTAAAATTGTAAAAACCATTAGATTGTAATCTCTCTCGCGAGATTAATCTATCGAAAGATTGTGAACTGTAACATACTGCTTACAATTTAACGCATTACTTTTCGGTAAATTATAATCTATCGAAGTGGAACCGTCAAATTGTGAAATGGCATGCGACGGAAAGCACCTCGCGCGCTGATTGGATGAACGCCATGGTTGTGTCATTTATTTGCTAATATGAGTAATTACAAAAAGTTGTTAATTCGCTTGTTGTCAAATGTAAACTAACTGTGTTTTTAATGGACAGGCTCAATAAATTGTAAATATTATCAAATGAAATCACACGCATAAAAAATATAAAAACACGGTAAATGTATGTAACTTAGGCTATGTTCGGTGACTTATTGACACTTATTATCTAACTAACTTATTTATTATTCCCACTGCACTTGAATCACAGATTAATTTTACTTCCACAACAATTTTATATAACTAATCCTAAAACTTTGAGTTATTTTCAACACGGAATCAATTTACAATCACCAAAACATTTAACAAACAAATATGGCGGCGCGGGGCACATGACGTTCAACCAATAAGCGCGCGAGGTGCGTTCCGTCGCAGGCCATTTCACAATTTGACGGTTTCACTTCGATAGATTATAATCTACCGAAAAGTAATGCGTTAAATTGTAAGCAGTTACTACGGTTCACAATCTTTCGACAATTTACAATCTCGCGAGACAGATTATAATCTAACGGCATTTACAATTTTACGGTGACCTAAACAACAAAGATACAATACTATTTTCGAAAAGTCCTAAGTTCCTGTTCGAAAAAGAGAATGGAAGAAAGTTGAATAAAGTATTATTTTAGGGAAAACAATATTTGAATATGGGTGAATTTAGAAACTTGATCTAGCAACTCTTAAGACCTGCGCAGTTGCAGTTACGCACACCGTACGACGCCCGTAAATCGATGCTCTCGTTACTCGACAGTTGCGTTGATAAAAATTGTGAAAATTATCAATATTTAACAAGAGCATTCTTGTTTTCTATTTAGGTATAGTGATTTTCGAAATGGAGACACCAAATCAAGGTACAAAAACAACTAGGAAACATGCCTAACAAAAACCAATGAGGGTTTAAAACTAATTTTATAAATAAGAACCGCCTATTTATTAAGTGATTGTATGTTTACGATTTAAAAATATAGACAGCGTTAAGGAGGAGTTTTTCGATTCTTACGATGTTTTAGTTTGTTTTTTAGTTTATTTGATTGTTTTTAATTAATAATGTAGATAGGTTTGAAATGTACCTAAACCAATTTACTGTGAAACTTGCCAAGGCCTTATAGGGTTCATGTCGGCCCTGGCCCTATAATTGTTTTATATACTTACCTACTACATGAGTGTAATAAATATTTTAATTTGAACTCATTTGTTTTTGTTAATTAGCCGAGTGCAATAATTAGACAAAAGGTGGAAGTTTAGAGTAGTCGGATATCATGGATTTTTGTATTGAATAATATTAAGTAAAAAAATTGCTTTTTTGAGTTTCCTATTTAATATTTCTTGAAAGACGAATTTATACTGTGTTGACTGTGTGCATTTGTTGCACTGTTTATTTGTTAATTGATGTCAATAAAATGCACATGCATTTAATTTTTTTTTTCAATATTTCCTATTTTCTTCCATTATTTCTAAAATACCGAATTTCAACACTAATATTTATTTTGCTATTGGTAACTGACACTTTTTCACAGATAAAATGTTTAAGAAAACCAAAAAATTCCCCCCAACCCTTGCTCGGGCCAGCCCGCGATGCTGAGCCAGTATTTCAAATCAGCCCCTTAATAATGATCTCACTCAGATCCAGCCTGCGCCTTTTTTGGCCCTCCCCAACGACGCCCTAAGCCGAGGCTCATACCCACAGGGGGTGCCCTTAGCGCGTTGTCGCTTAGAAGTTTTTTGCCCCTGGCGGAGGCCTTACACTCAAGGCACCCACAGGATAGTCCGGTGAAGCAGAAGCCCGCCTCATAGATGGAAATAATCATCATCCTCATTCTCCTGCTCTTATACCAATTTATTTGGGATCGGCGCAGCATATCTTCTCCTTCCATACTTCTCTACTAGTCATCAGATATCTCTTAAGCAAATGAAACAGATCATGCAAAAAATAATGGGTAGCCAACATCATTAGGTATTAACTTCTTTAGGATATTATGTAGGAAAATTAGGATGATGCAGTTGCTGTTAGCCTGTGTCATCCTGCTGCTGGGCAAAGTGTTCCCTATGTCTTCGAGTTTGCTTGACCCAAGATAATAATCATTCTTTTAACGACCACTCGTTATAACTAATTTATAACTAACTAGCGGCCCGTCCCGGCTTTGCACGGGTGGACATTTATTTTTTAAACATTTTGGGATAAAATATAGCCTATGTTACTCAGGGATAATGTAGCTTTCTAATGGTGAATAAAAATTTGAAATCGGCACAGGAGTTTTTGAGTTTATTCATTACAAACATAGACAAAAATACAAATCTTTCCTCTTTATAATATTAGTAAGATAACATAAGTCATAGGTATGTACAGGTGTGAACAGGTGCTTGACTGAACAGGAGAAACTAATAATCCATAACTGTTTTCCGCTTAACAAAGCCCATTGTCCCTTTGACCACTTTATTTATCATTCATCGTATATTTTACTTTGTATGCCAACACTTCTTACAACGGGTAGCTGTTGGGTATGGTGAAGAGGTATCGATGGGTCTCAGTGGTCTGGATATTCACATTGAAGTCCCACCCATGGCAATACGATACTGCGGGGAAACAGGCGCTGCATGAACAGACCTGCAAAGCCACCTCAACAAATTCTTCATAATAGCCAATAGTTCTTACATGTAGTAAGGTGCATAGATCTGCTTTTAGCTTTTATAAAAAATGATGTAGGTCTGACAGTCATGGGATCTGGGCCCATTACCAAAGCATCTAGAATAATAAAATGAATGTGAACATTGCTTGCACCGTGATTGTAATATTTGTTGGTGTTGGTTCCAGATGTCAGCCCTACACCCGTCTGTCCCGAAGTCGGATCGCTGCCTAAAAAATGCCCAGATTGTCCTGCTTCAGAGCTAAAGTATGTACTAAGTACTTACTGATTAAATGCTACGAACTTTATATTTATCCTGTTTTAGTTGGCAATATGAATTGACTTTTTGCTCCAAAGATAAACCTGTTGCATTTATTTTGTGATTACCTGCTAATCACTAAAGTAATTGTAAAATATTCTTATCCCGTCTTGTTTTTTTAATAATAATATAGGTACGCTCCTAACTTGCACGTCTTTCTACATCGTTCTCACATATTGTATGTATAATCTCAAAATGAATGATGTTACCAAGATTTTGTTACAATATATGGAGTATCTTGCCCTTTTTCTCAAAAGAGATGTACGCTTTGGAATTGGCAAAAACAGTACCTACTTTCACAAGTTATTATGCCTTGTGACTAGGACTGCAGCTTCGTCCTTTTGTTTTGACCTTCAAAAGTATCAGTATCGGTCTATTTGATATAAATGTTTTGAGTTGAGTTTGTAAATATTTTGAAAACTTGACGTCCTAATTTTTTTCTGGCCTCAGAATCTCAAAGCATTAAATCCTCTATGCAATCACATGGTTTTTATCTCGTGAGCAAAAACGCTGTATTCCAGTGTAATTATAGCGCAAGCTATTTTACGAAATTAAATGAAATATGCTTATTTAATAATTTTATGCAGTGCCCACAAATTTTATGACATAGGTACATGTTCATATTTCACAGAGAGAAGAAGATCAGGGCTCAAGTGGAAAAGGCAGCTCTCCGTAGCTTAAGAAAAATAGTAAAGTTAGGGAAACTAACCAGGAAAGCAAAGAAACTGGCCGCAGCGGTTGAAGTTTTTCTTAAACCGGTATGTAACAACACTCCTTAATAAGTTATTTCAACTAGGAACTACAAAACAAAACAAAACTTTTTTAGGGTTCCGTAGCCGATGGCAAAAAACGGAACCCTTATAGAAAGAAAAGAAAGAAAGAAAAAATATTTATTTATAGCTTCGTCATGTCTGTCTGACTGTCCGTCCGTATGTCACAGCCACTTTATTCCGAAACTATTAGGACTACACATTTGAAACTTGGTAGGTAGATGTATTCTGTGAACCGCTTTACGGTTTTATACAAATTTTAAAAAAATAAAAGATTAAGGGGGGCTCGGATACATGGAATTGGAACTAAAACAGGCTATAGATAGTCTTTAAAAATGACATTGAGGTTCCTAATACCATTTTTTCTTTAAGTCGATCGTTTGAAAGACAGACACTTCCAAAGTGGTAAAATGTGTCCCCCCCCCCTTATAATATATAAAGTAAGAGGAGGTAAATTCTGAAAAAATGTAGGATTGTAGAACTTAAAAAAAATTTTGATCGAAAATTTGTTTGAATAAAATTTGATTTTTAGTTTTTGAGATATGGGACTTTTACGTCAAACTACAGCAGTAACTTTGTTTTTCATTAACACACTACGAAAAATAAATTTAGTTTTGCTGTTGAATGTAATACAATACAACAAATGAATGAGCTAAGCAATATATTGTTTTGTGCTAAGCAACCCTGTGAGCGTGTGAGTAGGACTAGCACTTGGCCGGTTTTTTTAAACTGTGACAATCGTTTAAATACATGTGTTATTTTATTTTGCGGTTAGTTACCTATAGTTTGTTTTCTGTAAAATCACGTTTCTAATTTACTTACTTTCAGAGCGTGGAACCCCATGCTCCACCAGAGCAGATCAACGCTGCAAACCATGTTAAGGTGAGATTAATCAATTTAACAATTGCTAAAAAAAAAGTAAAAACTAAATACTTTCTCTTTTTGGATTGTCTTAGCAAGGAAACATTAACAACGTATCCCTATTTCCCTTGGTCACGCCATAACTTTTTTTTTTTTTTTTTTACTGATGGGAAATCATCAAATGACTTCTCCCGCTCTGGGTGGAGTGGGAGGGAGTGTCATACTCTTACTGACTAAAACCCATCCATGTTCCTTCATTGCCCTTTGTGTTCCAGGGCCACGGTATCTCTTTCGAACAGTCCCGCAGCCCCGGCAGGCATCGGCCCTTGCGGGCCCCTTCTTGGTTGCTGACATCTCTTTGAGGCGCGCGTGGAACACGAACGCGCCGTCGACACGGCCTGTCGTCATAAGACGGACGGACGGTGAGCTAACCCATTACTCACCGTCCACAGGCCCGCGCCTACGGTGGCCGGGAGCCACCACGTGGCCCCCGACGCCCGGTGCTTCGCCCGCGGCGACTGGGACGTGAGATTCTCTCCCTCTCACGTCCCGCCACCTCCTTCGCTAGCATGACTGCTTCGCAGAAGGAGGTGACGGCTTCCCATTCCCTCTCGCTCCGGACCATGGCCTGAACCAGGGCCGGGAGCGAGAGGTCGCCGCCGCCGATCGCCGCTTCGAGGACACGGCGGAGCTCCGCCCAAGCGGGGCAGGCCTCCACGGTGTGCGCCACCGTGTCCTCCGGACGATCCTCACAATGATAACACCCGGGTGTTTCCTCCCGCCCGATTCGGTGCAGGAACCTCCCGAAACAACCGTGTCCGGTGAGGACCTGCGTCAGGCGGAAGGTGAGGGCGCCGTGGCGCCTCTCTAGCCACTCCTCAAAGACACGCCATAACTTCAGAACAACTTAATGGATTTCATGCTTCTTTTTTACCCGACTGCCAAGGAAGGGTTATCTTTTTCGCTCGTATTTTGTATATTTCTTTGTTTGTTTGTTTCTTTATTACCTCGTATCAGTCCCGGATCTACGATTTTTTCGAACCGGGGCAAAAACTTGATAGTGGCGCCCCTCTCTCCAGAGTTTGAGATAAATTATTTAAAAAAAAATCACAAAAATTCATTTAATGGTTGTCATTTTTCGTGAATGGGACAATAAAAACCCTTTTATATTTTTTTTTTGGGATGGTAAATCGTCAAATCCATGTTCCTTCCTTGCCCTTTGTGTTCCAGGGCCGCGGAATCTCTTCCGAACAGTCCCGCAGCCCCGGCAGGCATCGGCCCTTGCAACCCCCTTACTATCACCTACCCTTACCTACCCTTTACTATCTATTACCTAATAACTTTTTCATTTGTGTGACATGAAATTAAATACCCGGGAAAAAATAGACCTACGTTCAGTGGAAAATACGCACACCTAACTGGCCTTTTTTTAGATTTACGTAAATCTACTCTGTTTTTCCCGGTTATAGGAAACATATAACTTGGAAAGACGACATACAATTAAGACATTTACAATCTTTAAGTCTCGGCATTTTTATCTTTTTAATTTCAGTAAAAAGACCGCAATTAATTATTGACACGACAAATCTCAAGTCGGCATGACGAGTCCACAAGTCCACTTGTGGTGTGGGCCTATGTGGAGCCTTTTTCTTACAAGTCTACGATGATTCAACCAGGCTTCCGTATGCTAGGCGCTTTGTGGAGCAAGTTTATTTTTATTTTTAATCATACTATATTATGATTTTGGCGCCCCCTGAAACTGCCGCCCGGGGCAGGTGCCCCGGTTTGCCCCCCCCTAGATCCGGGGCTGCCTCGTATATACCATATAGCTGGATGGATTTCGATGAATGAGGTATCATTCGATTCGTATCAAAAGCCCAAGTGTCCTTAGATAGGTATTTTAAATAGTAGGAATAATATAGCTTTCTGTCAGTGATATTTTTTTGGAATTGGATCATTAGTTCCGGAGATTACCCCCTACATATAAACTTTTACCTCTTAAAATATTAGTAAAGACTAGCTGTTGCCCGCGCACCTTTGCCAGCCAGCATGGAAGTCGGAAATTATACAGGGTGTAAACGGACCCTTCACGAAACCATTAACCAAGCATTATGTACATCAAACTATGTAACTTACTAGTAAGTGAAATATCACGTTTTACTGTAGGACTCAATGTAGCGCATTCAAAACATTGTGCTGATTGATGGTTTTTATAGTACGGGGGCCATGTAAGAGGTATTTGAATTAAAAATCTTACATTAAAAAAATGTATTAAAAAAAAACTTGTGAAAATAATGGAACTTTGACCCCCAATATCTCCGTTCCCAGGTATGGTCTAGAACAAAAAAAAAAATCTCAATGAAGGGGAGAACAAGTGCCTTTCGGCTTCGTTAAGGGTCTTGTTACACCCTTTATTAGGCAACTTGGTACCGGTATAAAAAGCCTACGAGTTAATCCAGGTTACAAACTATCTTTATGATAAATATACAAATCCGTTCAGTAGTTTTTGCGTGAAATAGTAACAGACATCTATACTTACATGCTCTCAAACTTTCACATCTATGCTAATATTATAAAGGTGTTTATAATAATAGTAGAACGAGTAAGAGGCTTGTAAGTCTTACCAAGGAGTATCGTATTACCTAGTACTAACTGGGTTGTGGAGGTCAGATAGGCAGTCGCAACATGTAAAATACTGGTATTCAGCCGCATCCGGTTAGACTGGAAGCCGACCCCAACATAAGCGGTTTGTAAGTTTGTTTGTAATCTGGGTAATTTGGGGTAATCTTCGGAGCTCCTGATCCGATTCTGAAAGTTCTTTCACAAATAGGAAGCTACTCGATCCCCGAGTGACCCGACCCGAGTGTGTGACTCGAGTGTAGCCTATATTTAAAACGTTCCTGTGGGATAATTTCTGACTATAACGCGAGTAAAGCCGCTGGCAAAAGCTAGTAGGTATCCAATAAAAGCTTGCATAAATTCAAGGTAGTGTTAATTACCACAGTTCTGTCAGTACATACAAGTTCTGCGCGAATCTACTAAATCTATTTTTATTTTTATCCATGTTTTTCAATCAATAGTCAAAGCCTCTCTCTAAAGAAACTACCACACACGCTTGTGCGCAGCTCCTTAATGCGCACTGCACAGGGTGGAATACCTTATTATTATAGACATTTAAACTCTTATTCTTGCAGATATTTTGTACAAAATGTAAAATAAGCATCGACCTTTTTCTATCAATAGGCAATTGAATAGAAGACGCCTTAAACTTCGATTTAATGATTCTACAATCATTATAATATCGAAGTTTAAGACGCCAGACGACAATTGGTGTACCTACGTACACCAATTGTCAACCATTCGATATCATAAGTTTCACTATTTCAATTTTCGTACCACGTCATTATAATACGTGACCCTTCAAACACAATGTGACAGCAAAATATGGAAAGATTATAAATTATTTAAATGTGTGATTATTTAAATTTCAGAAGCTGTTGTTCTTCTGCTCACACGTGCCGCCCGCGCTGGTCGATTGGACACGGAACGCGGAATCGGTGTTGCTAGTTGATTAAACTAAGCACTTGTAGATAGATTTTAAGGTGGAAGCGCCAGAGTAGCACGCGAAATTCAAATGGTTATGTGCGTGTGAACTGAGGGACCTCACTGGTATGTCGCGAAATAGAAATCGTAGGATTTAGTAGTAGTCTTAAAACAATTGTAAAACAAATCTGGGTATTTGTAAACAAATATATTAAAAACTACGACCCATAAAGTGTGGTCCCTCAGTTCTCACAGACGATCAGCCAGATCTCGGAAAGTATCTTAAAAAAGAAAAAAAATGTTGATTAAAATATCATTCGCGACCGTAACAAATATGGCTTACCTTACCATAGCCATTTAATCCCATTGAATGACTATTTCATGAAAAAGTCATTCAATAGGATCAATGATTATATCCCTGTAAGTAAATTTGAATTTTGCGGGCTACTCTGGCGGCTTCCCCTTATCACGAAAAATGCAATGTGCTAAAGTTGGTTCGTAAGTATCAAAATTGTCGACGTAAATCTCATAAAAAGCCGTTTATCTCAATTTGTTAATATGACACTAAATATTAAGATTATTCTAAAAATGTCCTTATTTAATCATCTATCCAGCAAATCATGACTGCTCAAAATTATTCTGATACACTTGTTCGTATATCTCGAGATAAACAACGTTCTTTCACAAGTTCGTCCTTCATCTTTAGAACCATAACAACAACCCTTTTGAAATATTGACAGAATATGCGCATGGTGCAAAACAAAAAATAATATATCCAAAAAGTTCCATTGAAATAGGGATTTATCTATAGAAGCAACTCGTCTAATTCTTGTGTAACCTATTTCCCAATCATGTGAAGGGTTCCGTAACCCTTAATTATTTGTACAAAAATAGTAGTTAGGTACCTATATCTACATTGTAATGGATAAACTTAAAATGTATTTATTTGTTTGCAACACTTGGACTGTCTCGTTGGCCTCTTGGCGGGAAATGCGACTGCTCTAAATGATGCAGTGGGTTGAATTCCCAAGTCGAGTTGTTGGGTTTTCCTTCAGGAATTCCGCAGTAGAAGCAGCCACGGAGTCTGAATCTGTGCTTGGTGGATGGCAAAAGGTACGCCCTTTATTACATGGGTCTTTAACATATCTCTGCCTTGCCCTTCGAGGATTACAGGCATTATTTTGTAATGGGCTTAGTCGCTTTCAGTTCTTCATTGTGGAGAGTCAATGAACCGCTATCCAGCTCGGCTTGCTGGTTTCTCTCTATGAAATGAAATATATTATTAGTGTATTATACCTAATACACATATTTTAAATGTATTATACCTACTTCCATGTGGAATAAAATAATGTCGGGCACTTTTCACTTTGATATTGATGTGGGCGAATTTTTGACGCCCTGTAATTTATTTCTATTTTTGATACATATATTTTATTATTTTAAGTCTGTTTATAGTTGTAATTTACGAATACTTATAGTATCTTAAAGTAATGTCCTATCGGGTATCCAGTAAAAGGTAAAGGTAGGTTTAGGACTTTAGACCAAAGAAACTTCGAACCCGAACAATAACGAAAGCTTTATTTTTTTGATATTCTTGTAATTTTAATATGGATAAACCAACAAAATAATGCTCTATCTCATATAGAACTTTGTAGAGATGGGACACAGAATTATTGATTGTACATTCCTTTTGATGTAAACTTACCTAAGAATAAGATTCCTGCTGAATATGCTTCTGAAAAAAAACCCTTTTCCAATATATTTTAAGACTTGTAAGTTAAATAATCATTTATTTAGTTTGGTTTTTGTTGATTTTCTGTTCAGTTTTGAGAATAGTTTTGTAACGCACCTTCCACTAAAAGCAGCAGCCCTGTACAACAATATGATTTGAATTCACATAAGACAACATAAGATAGTTCCAACCAACCAATGAATGATCCCAAATAAATAATATTACATAGGTTAGTCAAGATAAATGTAGTTTTGTACTTTTGTAGGTAGGTATAGGAAGTGGAAATTAAAAATGCTTGAATATAGGTATGAAATAGTTTTATTCGTCCATATTTTCATCACATTCATAATAAATGTCGTCTTTTATAACGAGGATAAAGTCATAGTTGAATTTATTTTTGAAACTCAGTCTGACCGATTTTGGGGAGGTTTTTAAATTGGCAACACTGCTCTCACGAAAATACGCCATTTTCAAAAGTGAGCAATAAAATCCAATTGTAACTAATTAAATACAAAATAGTAATCCCACATACGATTTCAATCAACTAGGAGTTAAAAAAATATTGTATAATAATTTATGAGTATATTTTTATGGCCATACTCTTTTACTATAAAGCGACTTTCATAATGGTCAATCTCCTTTTCTTAGGTTTTTTTCCAAATTGCAGGTCTTTGTCAGGCTATATGTTAAACAAAATATGTTTCGCGACCGTAACACGTATGTAGTTACAGAATTATTATCATTAAAATCATCAGTACAACCATCTAAGTTCATTTAATCCCATTCGTAAACCCATACACTATTTTATGAAAAAATTATAATAATGGAGTTAAATGAACTTAGAGGGTTGTATGGCTACCTTAGCGGCTTTATAAGATTTTTATTGGTGTTAGTTGTAGTGAATTCGCAAATAATGTAATATTGCAATATAGAACCTACTTTAATACATAATTTTAAGAGGTTTATTGTGATTTGGTAATTATCTTTTATTTTTACTTCTTTTAATGTAAAATACGTGTCAAGGATAATAAAATTATTCTATTGAAGATTTTCTCGATGATTTTAATGTGTTTTATAATTAACCTACTCTGCAGAGGTTAGTAATATTAGGTCTAATTAGTATCAATAGCATTCTACGAAAGTGCCGGTTGTGCGAAAGTGACGAACTGCGTCACGACCGATTTATTTCGGCCTTCCAATTTTGTTTGTGGGTATAAACATAAATACCTATATTTATTTTATAGGTACCCACTATTCCTACCACCATTCCTATGCTGATCTGGGAGCAATAGAAAAACATCGAATGTATCAGCTTGTAGGAGCTCTGACACAGCATTTTGTAAGCGCAGCGCTCGACGACTCCAGTTCGCCAGTAACCGCCAATAGCTATAAACGAGCTTTCAACCTAAATAAGTACTCCATTGTAATATTTGTAAAGAAATTTCCAAGTTCCGTCGCATTTCATTTCTCTCCGTACACACACATCTAAGGACAATAATATATACTCGAACACAAAAAAGCTGCTTTTCATCCCGCGCATGTCGCGAAATTCGACTCAAGGAACGGTTATGTGCATGTGGATTGAGTGATCCTCTCTTCAATCTTAACAAAAATCGAGCAAGATTTAGTTAAAAATAGTTAAAACACTATGGCGAAGTAAAAAATTTGTTAAACCTGAGATAAAAAAGATATAGTCAAGAAAGTGGATCACTCCAATCGCGCGCTTTAAGAAAACGTCATAATGTATATCTCAGAATATATAGCCTTTGCTCTTGTAATTTCAACGTTGAAAAATTGTTAAAAAGATTTAAAAACTATTAACAATTTGTGAAATCACTTGCACGTCCCGTTCCAAATTTATTACGATTCATTTGGATCACTCATTCCGCACACGGGCCGTATGAGTGCTCTTAAAAATCATTACTTTATACTGAATACAAACGTATTATTTTTTTGTGTAATATGACTAAACTTAAGAGTGAATTTGTTAAAGAATGAGTGTGACAAAACTTATAAGCTGAATGAAGATATTTGGCTTTATTTTTTCCTCCAATATGCCGTCTGAGTGTGCCATACTTCGACCTCTATCTACTTATATGTACTTCGTAGGTAGACTGAGATTGTATCCAAAATTGTTAATTATTTTTTACTATAACTTGAAATATCTTTTGCTTTTATAAGAGTCATACTTTCAGAAATATCATGAGTCGTTCATTCCTAAAGGAAAAGACTGAGTAGGGTAGATGTGATTTTTGTATATTTTGAGACTCTTTCGATCAACTGCCCTCATAAATTCGGGTTATTCCCAGTTGTCCCCACTGTCAACGCCTCCACTGGTTACAAATGGGATTTATTCCCATAAAATGTCCCATTTGCCACCAGTGGTGGCGTCACCAGTGGTGGTAATTGGGAATAGCCACTTTTTTGTTCCCAGTTGCCACCAGTGGTGACAAATGGGAAAAATAAAATGATACGCCTCCATATTAGTACGGTACACAAAACGAGAGAAATAAAACATTGCACAGACTAATCAAGGTTTTATTCACAATAATTTACATGATCACTACTAAGGATGTCACATATTTACACTTATGTATACAATTACACAATCATTTACTTCGAATTTTCTAATTTACATCAAATAAATCAGACAAGTCCACATTTTTTTAATACGTAATCCTGTATTCCTAGGGTTTAATCACAGAGTTACAAGCTTCAATTATCAACTTTCTTATTATTATTTATCACAGATCAGTATATTATTCACAATAATTGACGTTTTATAATATTCTAACTTACCAGCTATTATTTTACTCAGTTGTTTTCCAAGATGGTCTATCACAGATTAATCAATGCAGTATTTACAATAAATTATATTTCTTTTTTTCATATCACAGATCAACATATTATACACAAAAATTAACTTTACATATTTTTTCGATTTAGGTATTATTTTTATCAAAAATTAGCGCCTTAAAGTTTCTAAACAATGGCCCACTGTCATATTTCCATGCAAGAACTCCATTTGAATATCTTGAATGAACTCATCATTGAGTAATTATTTTTTCTTCCTTGTTTTAATTTTATTTGAAATCATATTTTTACAGACACTGTAATATATATATAAACAATATATATATATAATCTTTGACCAAGGTGTTCAGAAAATGTATGATGTTGGGATTTTTTTTTCCTACTGCTTGGTTTAATTTATGATGCCACGATTCTAAAAAGTTCGTTGTTTGATGCTGTTCACCGTATACACACCACACATGAATGAAGTCGTCTATCATCCATTGTGTTTCCATGTAAGCTCTAAACTTTTTAATGTCGGCTTCTTGTGTATTCTTACGAATTATATACTTCCACCCATTTTGAATTTCATTCGGCGGCAATAGTGGCAAAACTGCGCTTAATGCCACTTCTCTTATCTTATTTTCATCATTGGATTTAGTTATTCCAAGCTTACGACCCTTCTCCGAAATGGATTTATTGAAATGATAATAACATCCACTTATATTTACAGTTGGAAACACAGTCGTTATAGCACTCATTGCTGCTCTTTCATAATCTGTTTTATATTTCTTTGGATTCCACTCAGGTATTTGGGATTTAATTATAGAAAATAAAATAATATATGAGTTCATCTTCTTGTCGCTCATAAGTGCGTACACAAGCGGCACTATATTCGTGTTGTTCACAGTACTTCCCAAGTCTCCATGAATACTGTATAGTTGCACAAACGGCGAGGGGCAACTTTTAAAAGTTCCATCGCTATAGAAATCATTAACTTCGGTCATCATCTTTTTTGCCTTTTTGGTGCAAAATGCTATTATACGGTTGCCACCATCACTATAATCGGCTAAATACAAAATCATCAAATTTCGGGGGAACATTGATTGTTTTGCCATAATTTATACATCGTTTGACAACATAAATATACTCTTGAAAAGTATGTAACAAATAATATAATTTTCAAACAAAAGCTGAAAACTTTCTGAGTTTTCGTTTGGTGCATTCCCATACTGTTAACCCACTTTTGTGTTTCCTTTTGGTATGATATTGGAATCCTGCGCGAAGTAGTATAGTGCCGTGACGTCTTTTTATGTAAACTAAGTGCTTATTCACACTAATCCGTCAAAGACGATTCGTGTTTTTTGACGAATCGTCTTTTTTCACGAATCGTTATTTTGATTTGTATGGGCGGCTATACATTTTAATTGCCTGTGTTCACACTATTACGGAATCGTGAAATATGACGGATACGTCTTAAATGACGTTTCTTCTTTTAAAAAACCTTCAGTTTTAAATCACGAATCGTTATGACGGATTAGTGTGAATGAGCACTAACAAAACTGCACCAGAACTGCACGACGCACTTGACCCTGACATTGTTAGAAATATACTGATGAATGTTACGTCACTGGTCTATGAACTGAGAACAGCAAGTGGAGAGGGTTGTTCGACAGGATAGAAGCGCGAAAGTTACGCTAATTTTTTAAAATATTATACCAAAATCAGACAAATATGTGAAGTCAATTATTGTGTGATATTATAAAAAGGAAGTAAGTACCTATATTTCTTTGTAACTTATCGTAATCGTCCATCTTGGAAAACAACTGAGTAAAATAATAGCTGGTAAGTTAGAATATTATAAAACGTCAATTATTGTGAATAATATACTGATCTGTGATAAATAATAATAAGAAAGTTGATCATTGAAGCTTGTAACTCTGTGATAAAACCCTAGGAATTACAGGATTACGTGTTAAAAAAATTTGGACTTGTCTGATTTATTTGATGTAAATTAGAAAATTCGAAGTAAATGATTGTGTAATTGTATACATAAGTGTAAATATGTGACATCCTTAGTAGTGATCATGTAAATTATTGTGAATAAAACCTTGATTAGTCTGTGCAATGTTTTATTTCTCTCGTTTTGTGTACCGTACTGATATGGAGGCGTATCATTTTATTTTTCCCATTTGTCACCACTGGTGGCAACTGGGAACAAAAAAAGTGGCTATTCCCAATTGCCACCACTGGTGGCAAATGGGACATTTTATGGAAAGAAATCCCATTTGTCACCAGTGGTGGCGTTGACAGTGGGGACAACTGGGAATAACCCATAAATTCTTATTTTTAGCTAAGGAACGCGCTGGCCCGGGGCGGCTTTTCATACAAACCTCACGTATATTCCAGTCTGCTGCCCCGTATTTAAAATTTTCTAGCTCGCTTCGCTCGCTCTTACAGCTAAGTTTTCTTAATCGTTCCATATCTTATATGAATTCGTAGAAAAAGTATGTTAAAGTCCATTTGTTTGAATCGTGAAAAGAAAACCTGTTACCTATCCGAGACGTGGTGCTGAAATTTTCGAGCTCGCTCTCACATCCTACTTGCTCTCAAACCTAAAGCTTTCATGCATAAATCGATAAAAAATAATAATTAACCAAATCAATAGTTAAAATAAAATGTAATTTATCAGATCTGCAAAAAAATTTTGAGCTCACTGTTTATGTTAATTTCCGGAACGGCAAATCTTATACACTAGGTATTAGCAATATTAGCAATTGAACATTACAAACCTTGATTATGATGATCATTTTGTTCGTATGTATGTAACATACGAACAAAATGATCATCATCATCATAATCATTCTCTTGCCCTTCTTATCCCAATTCTTTAGGGATCGGCGCAGACTGTCTTCCTCTTCCATACCTCTCTAACTCTTTATTATTCGTCATCTCGTCAGACAATTCCTTTCTTGAATGAAATTGTGTATAAATAAGATTTTACTTTGAAAAATAAACTTATAGAATAACGTTTTTAAATAATGCAAAATGCTTTGTATTTTGACTCTTTCCTACGTTTCTTGACTAATTATGAAATACTAGCTGTTCCCCGCGACCTTCGTCCGCGTAAAATCCCGTCCCGTTTTTGCAACATTTTTCATTGCTGCTCCGCTCCTTTTAGTCGTAGCGTGATGTTGTATAGCCTATAGCCTTCCTCGATAAATGGACTACCCAACACTGAAAGAATCATTCAAATCGGACCAGTAGTTCCAGAGATTAGCGCGTTCAAACAAACAAACAAACAAACAAACAAACAAACAAACCCTGCAGCTTTATAATATTAGTATAGATGAGGGGGCGGCCAAAACCCCATGCTACGCCACTGCTCAGAGGTCATAGTCTCCTTTAAGGTCCAGACATAATCTTGGTCAACTTGCATGACGACTATGCAGATTAGTGTCTGAGATGGTCTTTTTAAGATTTAACCACACAGATTTGAGTGGACTTGTCCAGTCAGTGCAAGCTTTTGTCAGCTATCGTGTAGCTCGACTTATAACTCAAGGAGTTCAACGACGACGAACAAAACCGAAGAAAGGACTTTTGGGTAGGTCGCTTACAGTACTCAAACTCAAACTCAAACTCAAAGTATTTATTTTAATTAGACCATTACAGGCACTTTTGAATGTCAAAAAAAAACAAAGAAGGCGAAGCTACAGTCCCAGACATAAGACATAATAACTTATGAAAGTACTGTAGTTGCCCATTCCAAGGCGTAGATCTCTATGGAGAAGAATGGGCAAGAAACTCCATGGACACTCTTTTCAATCAAACATTTTTACAAGATCTTGGTTACATCATTCATGTTGAGATAATACATATATGTGAGAACGATGTAGACAGACGTGAACATTAAGAGCGTCCAGAGTAAAAGATTAGATCAACAATTTAAAAACAAAGTAGTTAAAATAAACCGTGGCAGCTAAGAGACGACCAGTCCCAACTGACAGCGCCCGTTCACGAGCATGACGCATGGATCAGCACCATTCAACTCAACCATTTTGAAGGGAACTAAATGATCCGACACACCCGCCGCCATCAGCGAGACATTTGAGTGAGCATGACATTCTCTCAACCGCCAGGGCAAATTCGAGTCAATGAATGGTAACTAAATGTAAATGGTAGCTTTACAGTACATAGTACTCACACATGCGCTATGCAATTATATAATACTAAGTGATTGAATCTATACAATGCAAGGATATTTTTACAATCTTCTGCAGCTTCCACAATGACTTCACATGGTAATCAATTAGTTTGCCCCCTGTGGTTGTGGAGCAGGACCAGCATTGAGCCAAGCATTTCTATCATCAATGTAATCCCCCAACTTATAGTATGCTTGCCTACATAGTGTGCGTTTAATACAAGATTTAAATTTCGTCTCATTCAGTTGTAAAATGTGGGGAGGTATTTTATTGTAACATTTTAAACAGTAGGTACCCCATGAAAGATGAGTCTACGTCAGCTAGCCTGAAACCTGGCTGTACAAGTTGGTCCCTGTTTCTAGTACTATAGTGGTGTCTGTCACCTCTTTTACTAAATAAATGTAGATTTTTTCTCAAACTCCAGACTCCAGACTCAAATTACCAGACAATCGTTAAAACCAAAGGGAAAAACCAAACAAAAAGATCACGTGTTCCTCACATTCACAATAATCAAATATAATGAATAATACTTTACTAAATAAATGTTCATAACAAACATTAAAAGTCACACACAATAATTGATTTAATTACCCATCATGTCAGGAATACATTCATAAAGAAATACATGACAACAAATTATAACAAGATAATTATTGGCATAATTATAATAACAATATTTTTTTATCAATTTCAGAATCATCTATAATAATTTAATGAGATTATTGAACTTAGATAGGTACATAACCGAATGCAATTAGACAAATATGCTCAAAAGGTTTGCAGTTTTTTATTGAGTAACTAGAGATGTGTAGAAGAACGTTAATATAATTTTTAATTTAAATTGTGCCATAACAGCAATGAGACTTGCGTGCGTCCATTTACCGCCGATTTAGGTCTGATTTATGTGTTCATTGTTTTTGATTAAATAATTATTTCAAGTTTTTTTTTTTTGTAAATACTTATACTATTTTCTTCAATTATTTCGATTTATTTCTAAAATATGGAATTGTTTTAAAAAGAAACCACTATGCCTAATTTTGTCTTTGGTAACTTGTACCTTTTGACAGATAACTGGCCATAAAAAATTATGTCCAAGAAAATCACATGTATGAGTAGTGACTAAAAATTTAATGCGCAAAAAAAATGTCGTGAGCCGCGAATTTTATTTTTCAACTCTCTTCTCCACACCTCAAGGAACTCAATAAAAAAAAAACCCATGAAAATCCGACCACAATAAACTTGGTTCCACCTTTTTGTCTAATTGCACTCGTCTTACTATTAATACGATACATAAATAATTCTTTTCTTTCGTCAACATTAAAATTATTGAATTCAGAGGTAAAAAAAGTTGAAAATGAAAACATAGTTTATGAAGGAGTTACGGAGAAATTAGCAAAATATCTTATTCCGTTTTCGTTAGCTAAATGTATTTTAACCGACTTCTAAGAAAGGAGGAGGTTATGTATTCGGCCAGCTTTTTTTACGGTGTCTAACTAGCACAAACTTATAAAGCAAACTTAACATAAATTCGAACGATTTTTTAAAGTGGGTATTACCCTCAGTCTAGTCATGAGTTCTGTTACAACTTAAATAACACTTACATAAGAATTCCACGAATTTAGTCTTGGCTCTTAGAGGAATTAATAAGTTCGATACGAAACTTGCATTTTGCAGTTATCTCTGCATTTTAACCTCTTTGCTCGTTGATACAACCTCAAAGCCGAAAATAGGTTAAAATGCAGAGATAACCTTGCAATTTGTATAGATCCAAAGTATAAATAGGAGAATACGATATTTTGGAGAATCTGGTCCAAAGGAGATTGCCCATGGACAGTACTCTTGATAAATGACTTGTCTCAAAACCTTAAACAGCATGAAATGCTTTTTTAAATAACACTTTATGATTATTTATAATGGGAGTTTTTTGAACAATAATTAGTACTTTTAAGTATCTGACTATAAAGTACGCCATTTTTTACTATCACCTGTCATTCTAGGGATGTCAATTTATTCTGTTACGGGTAAAGTGCCTACCTACCCACATAAAATAAAATGATAACGATTTTGTATTGATTGTTAAATCTATTATTGTAAAGTAATAACAGAGTTCTAAATCACCTGTACTTGCTGGTATGTCTAATACTAGTGGTTGTCAACGGCGGCATGGGCGCCAAGTGGTATTGTTTATTACTAAAGACAGGTCTTTTTGTGTTGTGATCATGGCGAGTGTGACTGTGGAGCGATGTCTCAAGTGCTCTTTGAGATTAATGCCACTTGTAGACTCATGTTGTCGGAGATTCCCGTAACATCATGAACATTTTACGAGTCTGGATCTCACCAACGCCGGTAAGAATAAACATTGTCTTGTTGTTGTTTTAACGTAGGTAGTGTGATTTTTTTACTTAGGAACCGCGCTTTTATGTTTGTGTACCATTAACAAATCTTAGATGACAAAAGTACAATCCACGTCTGTGTTAGTTCCTCACCTCACCAGTTGGGTTACCGGATTTTAAAATAATTACCTATATAGGTAGGAACCTCCTACTTATGTGTTGGTAATAAACAAATTATAAACTAGGATGGTTGACTTCAATCAGTTAAGTGTATTCTGAGATACCTCTCAATATTAATTGTATGTTGTTTCATTTAAGACTAGAGTTGCACAGAATTATAATTATTTAAATATGTAATGAATTACACAATCTATTTGAGTAGGATCTAGATATAACACTGAGCGATTAACTATCTTAGTAATGATTTCTTTCATGCTTTGCAATTTCATGAAACGCGTGAATAAGATTTTAAAGCACGAAGATGCTCAAAATCTAAGCCAGTAAGACTTGGTGAGGTAGTCACAGGTGGTCACCAGTAACTGGCCTCCTTACATAGCTAAACCGTTACAGATTTTACACAAATGCTTCAAAGGCACAAAGCTTACCCGTAAACCAAGTCAGACCCTTTCAAATAGCTTTTACCAACTAATTTTTGGTCGAACATAACCTCAAAATAGTGATTTCATTTTTGTAAATATCTCGGATATGCCATTGTGGTTTGTGTTAAATCTTTTGAGGTAGTATTTAGACAAGCTATCGAGTATTTTAAAGATGATTTGATGAAGACACAACAATGTAACATTTAAAAACAGGGCTCATGGTCAGATCAGTTCCAATATTGACATTTGTCAGCTCTGTTGGCGCACTTCTGTTGATTGTATTCAACCACCTTTACCTGTATCACTAAGCGCCAGGCGACAACCCCGACTCCATGCTCATCAGCATCTTGGCCAGCAGGGATCTTAAGTTGTTGTTTGGTGACAAATTCTGAAATTTTAAATCGTAAGTTAGACCATTATAAATACAATAAGTCGCCTGTACAAATTATGTTTATAATCTATCCGTGTATGCCGTCAAATCGTAAGACGGCAAGTAACGAAACGTAAAGTGTGCGCTGACAGGTTTTAGCACATCTTCACAATTTGACTGGGCTTATAGTATCACAGAAAGTCGGCAAGATTAAAACTGTCCACGAGCATGTCCGCTCGTTCAAAAACGTATAATGAACGCCATAATGCCCTAGAACGCGTTACGGTACTAATCCGCAACACGGTGACAACAGTGGATTAAAGGATACAGTGGATCACTTGGAAACACTATAGCTGATGAACTCGCCAGAAGGGGTTACCACACGAAAGCCTCCGAACCCGAACCCATTGTGCCGATTCCTTTCAATCAGCTAAGGAGTTGGTTGAAGGATCACACTCAAACACATGCGGAGGTATGGTGGACCTCGACACCAGGGTATAGGCAATCCAAGAAAGCTATATATAATATAATAAGCCCTGGATACGAAGCGCCTTCTGCGCCTGCTCAAACTTGGCAATTAACTCATTTTACTAACATGACATAACATGCTTTCTTTTGTATGTTAATGACACTTAATAGTTTTCCCAGATTTGTACAGTCATTCCTCGAAGTCAACGCGAAGTACCCTCTCTATAGTGGTGAGGAGGTGTATTAGACACCTTTAGTCTTTGGTACTAATTTAAATTTTGTAAAGTTGCACTTTTACCATCTTCATCTTCTTTCATTTGAGTGAAATGCATTGGAGCACTAAAAATTATTCACTATGACTGGGTAATGGGTGTGAAAGTACCCTTAACTAAGTCGAAAGACACTTGTTCTCTCCGTCATTGCGACCACTTTCTTGTTTTGGAAAAAACATGGGAACCTTCTAGTTGCGGAGATATTGGGGGTCAAAGGTCCATTTTATTAAGGTAGTTTTTTTTTTTAAATATAAGTTTTTTAATGTTATAACCTTGCTGTAAATACCTCCACGACCCGTGTATTGTTCATTGCATCCATCATCACAATGTTTTGAGTGCGTTACATTGAATCCTACCATAAAACGTGAATTTTCACTCCAAAAAAAAAAGGAATAAAACAAATAAGTTATTTAAAGTAATCGTTTCACTGTCCAAGTGTCCACCACTGGGCACATCGGTTATCATCGAGAAATGTTTAGTATGCATATCCGATTGTTAGATAAATACATGATTTAACAGTAGATGATTTTAGGTTCTTACTGGATCGCTTAGATAACGATCCAAATACGACATTCGCTTCAGTAGCTCAGAACAATATTGTGTTAAAGTACATACCTTGAATACCTTCATCAATCTGGCTCCACTCACGTTTCCGAGAGGTAGTGTTTGTGTCTGGTTGTAGCCTGAAGTTGTCGGGTGCTATGACGGCTTCCGCATTGTATCGTACTGCCGGGCGGGACACTTAAATGTGAATATTAAAATTAGTGGAACCCACTAGTTGCGTAATTAAAGTATCAGTTACCACTTTTTATGGTGCAGACATGATATTGGAAATTTTGTTGAAGACCCCATAAACGCCAGCCCTACGTCATTTTATAAAAGCTGAAACGTCCCAGTAGCTTTGACCGATATCATGTAACGAAGGTGTGCTAAATAGCTGCTAAGTTACGTCATACTATAAAGCGTGATTATTTCATATTACATAAGGGCTAGATGATATGATATAATGATTCACCTCCTCCACTGCCAGAAATTTTGTGTGGTGGGAACCCACCACCATACACCTTTAAAGTGTGATAAATTGTAATTAAACTTTTTTACAAATTTCTAGAAGCCCCTTTCTCAAAAACCATAATAATGACAATTAGGTGGTGAAATAAGCTTGTTACTTTACTCATCTACTAATAGATGGCTGAATATTCAAAAATAAAGTAAATACAATACCTAATACAGGTGACATTTAACTTGGGAAACAGCGTCAAAAAGTTGTCTAAGTAACATATAAACTTCAGATTTAATAAAAATGACGTAAATTCATTTACAATTTAAGGTGTCTGGCGGGGGTTTTCCACCACACAAAGTGTCTGGCAGTGGAGGAGGTGAATCATCAGACTAGCCCTCATGTAATATCTAAAGATCGTATAACATAACTTAGCAGCTATTTAGCACACCTTTGTTACCTGATATCGGCAAAACCACCACAACCGACTTTTCATAATATCTAATTCTTCTTCCAATAATAACGTACTTTTACTGAAAAAGTTTTAGCTTTTATAAAATGACGTAGTCTGGCATAACATAGAGCTGCCGTCAATGGAAAATTAGCAGGGCTGTTGCATATCTCTGTTGACATTTCATAGTGATGATCACTTGGTTGAGTGTTCATCGATTAACTGTCAAAAGATTAGTTTTGTATTGGCGGTGACCAGTGACCACCTAAGTATGACGTCATCACTGCCCATTGTCGCTGATGTAGTGAAAGACACTACTCTTAGGTAGCGTTTTTCAAGTTGGTGAACACCGAAGCCGGTATCAAATGTAAACATTACCTTTACATTATCCTAAAACCAAGTTTTGTAACGCTCAAAGGGCGCTTCTCAACTTAGCCACATACTAGTCGATAAAAAATCGAGGCATCAAGTGCTCGGGTGAGAGCACCGTACCCAGGTCTGTTAACGGTGACTCCGTTACGCGATATCCACTCAATGTGATACGCAATACCAATGTTTCACATTCTCAGTTGTCATCAAAGTTCGGTGTACAACTGAAGCCTGATAATCACTGACAATCAAAACGATAGCCAATAGCCCTGCAGATCTCAGTATTTATATTCCCATAACAGCACTTAAATGCCGGGAACAAGAAAAGTGACAGAAATTCGAACTCATTTTAAATGTGCAAGTGAGTAGGTATGTTTAGTTGTGTCACGCCGTAAGGACTTAACGGATTGTGTTGAAATCGTCACACCGATATATCAGGGTTAGGACAAAGGACACCATTGAATAATGTCCAAACTTCACGTGATAGATTCCACGGGCAAAAGCTCATACAGGAAGAAAGACTTACCATGATATTTCGGGGGGTGGTGGGGCATTACAAAAATTTGTAGCCTGCTCTGCCGATGCTTCTGAAAGAAAAATACACCAAAAATTATTTTTTTTTTTTTTTTTTTTTTTAAATTTAATGTTGAGGGTGTATTACCTTCTGACTGTGGTGGTGGGGGAGGGGCTTGCTGTACAGAAGCTTTTTTAAGAAGAGCTAGTGAATGGGGTGGTAAATATCCCATTCTGTAGAAGTGTTCTTTTTCAAAAACAGGCGTGAACAAAGAAGAAGGATCAAAATTAACCCACGTCCTACAGCAAAGAGAAGTATCTCAAAAAAATGATAAAAATGGGTATAAAAAGATGGCATACTTCCAAACTCCATCCTTACAGTCTAACATATACACATGACATGACATGACATGTTTGTTTCGATTTGTATTATTGATTATTTTTTTTTATTTTTTTTTTTATTTTTTTTTTATTGACATTTTGTAAGTATTTGATTTGATATGACATATTTATAATTGCTTGTTGTGAATCTATGTGTGGCAATGGGTGATAATTACCTGAAAATAAATGAATTTATTATTATTATTTTTTATATAAAAAAATGCTATGAAAATTCGTTATTTAGCTTTTTTATATACGCTAGACTGTAAGGATGGAGTTTGGAAGTATGCCATGTTTTTAAACCCATTTTTATCTTTTTTTTGAGTTTCTCGTTGCTGTAGGACGTGGGTTAATTTTGATGGACCGTGCACCTTCATCTTTGCACTTAGGAAAAGAACACACAGAATTTTGGAAATTCCTACAAAATGTATAAACCCCCGGCAATTGAGACAAAATTAATTCATGTGCATATATACACGCTGCACCCTTTTTGCAAGTACCACGTGCAAAGTTTCGGCGCATTGTAACAGTATACTGGACAAGCGCATCAGACTGGTCAGTTTTAATTGTTGCAGGGGCAAGCTTTAGTTCTTCTGACTGGTTGAACTCATATGAAGTTTCAGTGTTATCACATTTATATTCATCATCTTCAATATCCTGCTTTAAATTAGTGATCATGGGTGGTGTATCCGGTGGTGGCGGGTTTGGTGGCAAAGGTGGCTGCACTGCTGCAGTTGCCACAAATTTATTGACTTTCTCTTGTTTGTTGTGTCCTAACAACGAAACATTTGTTTCCACACAGGAAGAGTTTGCTTCGATCATCATTGCTTCTTCAATTGACTTTCTCTTGTTTGTTGTGTCCTAACAACGAAACATTTGGTTCCACACAGGAAGAGTTTGCTTCGATCATCATAGCTTCTTCAATTGACTTTCTCTTGTTTGTTGTGTCCTAACAACGAAACATTTGGTTCCACACAGGAAGAGTTTGCTTCGATCATCATAGCTTCTTCAAATTTTGATCTTAAGTACTTCTTGTGATGAAGTTTGGCGAGGGCCTAAAATTTATTAAGTCTTCATCACGACACTTGGCTTGTTTTTCTGAAAAATATTTACTATATTAGTATTTAGGTACATGACTGGCTAAGTAATAACAGCCCCACATGTTGGTCTTCAGATTTAGCCGTGCTTGACAAGATCAGGTGTATCGGATAACCCAGTACTAACTAGGTTGTTTAGCTCAGACAGGCAATCACTCCATGTAAAATACTGGTGCTCAGATGCAACCGGTTAGACTGGAAGCCGACCCCATCACAGTTGGGAAAAGACTAGCCAGAAGATAAGGTAATGACTTGTATGGTCTCAGACAAGTCATTACTGACTCAAAAAAGTCAAAGAGTTTATCTTTAATCCATAATGAAGAAGGACATTTAAGTTAATACATATTTTATATATTAACTTTAAGCTATGTCAGGTAGTTTCTTGATGACTCTTTGACCTTAGAGAGGTCCATATGATTTATTTATGGAAATAACCACAATACCCCAGTATTTTTTATTCTGTGTGCATTATTCTCCCATTTATCCTTCCAAACCTCCATAAGGTTTGGAAGGATAAATGGGAGGCTTTTCCCAGCAGCGGGATACAAGGTAGGGTAACTTTCTCTTGTTTGTTGTGTCCTAACAACGAAATATTTGGTTCCACACAGGAAGAGTTTGCTTCGATCATCATAGCTTCTTCAAATTTTGATCTTAAGTACTTCTTGTGCTTGAAGTTTGGCGAGGGCCTAAAAGAACAATGCCTACGGCGCTATGGACAAATGTACTCAATTCAACATTGTTGTGTCTTCATCAAATCATCTTTAAAATACTCGATGGCATGTCTAAATACTACCTCAAAAAATTTAACACAAACCACAATGGCATTTCTGAGATATTTACAAAAATGAAATCGCTATTTTGAGGTTATGTTCGACCAAAAATTAGTTGGAAAAAGCTATTTGAAAGGGTCTGAATTGGTTTATGGGTGTGCTTTGTGCCTTTGAAGCACATTTGTGTAATATCTGTAACGGTTTAGCTATGTCAGGAGGCCAGTTACTGGTGACCACCTGTGACTACCTCACCAAGTGTTACTGATTTAGATTTTAGCATCTTCGTGCTTTAAAATCTTATTCACGCGTTTCATGAAATTGCAAAACATGAAAGAAATCATTACTAAGATAGTTAATCGCTCAGTGTTATATCTAGATCCTACTCAAATCATAGATTGTGTAATTCATTACATAGGTATTTAAATAATTATAATTCTGTGCAACTCTAGTCTTGAATGAAACAACATACAATTAATATTGAGAGGTATCTCAGAATACACTTAACTGATTGAAATCAACCATCCTAGTTTATAATTTGTTTATTACCAACACATAAGTAGGAGGTTCCTACCTATATAGGTAATTATTTTAAAATCCAGTAACCCAACTAGTGAGGTGAGGAACTAACAAACAGACGTGGATTGTACTTTTGTCATCTAAGATTTGTTAATAGTACACAAACATAAAAGCGCGGTTCCTAAGTAAAAAAATCATATTACCTACGTTAAAACAACAACAAGACAATGTTTATTCTTACCGGCATTGGTGAGATCCAGACTCGTAAAATTTTCATGATGTTACGAGAATCTCCGACAACATGAGTCTACAAGTGGCATTAATCTCAAAGAGCACTTGAGACATCGCACCACAGTCACACTCGCCATGATCACAACACAAAAAGTCCTGTCTTTAGTAATAAACGCCGTTGACAACCACTGGTATTAGAAATATCCGCAAGTACATATGATTTAGAACTCTGTTTTTACTTTTATTACTTTACAATAATAGATTTAACAATCAATACAAAATCGTTATCTTTTTATTTTATGTGGGTAGATAGGCACTTTACCTGTAATAGAATAAATTGACATCCCTAGAATGACAGGTGATAGTAAAAAATGGCATACTTTGTAGTCGGAAACTTAAAAATACTAATTACTATTCAAAAAACTATCCCTTTATAAATAATCATTAAGTCTTATTTAAAAAACCATTTCATGCCGTTTAAGGTTTTTTCAGACGCTGGCAGTCAAATGGGAAGAGAAAGGGCTTGTCGTCGGTGAAACAAGGTTGAATAATCTGCGTTTCGCTGATGATATTGTCCTTTTCTCCCCCACAGCCACAGGACTAGAACAAATGCTACAAGAACTTAGCGATGCAAGCCTTCAGGTTGGACTGAAGATGAACATGTCGAAGACCAAGCTCATGACCAACAGCTCCGAAAGGAGCATACACGTAGGCGGGGAGAATATACAATATGTCCAAGAATATATCTACTTGGGCCAAGTAATCTCTTTCCAGGCAAGGCAAGATAAGGAAATTGCAAGACGAACTGAAAATGCCTGGAAGAGTTACTGGTCCATGAAGGAGTATTTCAAGGGCACTCTGCCCATGTCTCTTAAGCGAAAGCTAATGGACATGTGTATTCTCCCCATCTTGACCTACGGTGCACAAACTTGGTCTTTGACTAACATCCAAAAGTCCAAACTCAAGGTTTGCCAACGTGCTATGGAGCGCAGTATCTTAGGTGTAAAATTAACAGATCATGTACGAAACACTACACTGCGCTCCAAAACGCAAATCGTTGACGTGGCTCAAAAGGCTGCCCAACTTAAATGGGACTGGGCAGGACATATCTGTCGCATGCCGAACGAACTGTGGGCCCGAAAAGCTCAGGATTGGTGCCCTGAAACAGTGACACGGGGTCGCGGCAGACCACGAAGGAGATGGCGGGACGAACTGGATGTCTTCCTTGAGAATTGGAAAGAAGTAGCACAGAATCGTGACCGTTGGAAGGAATGGAGGGAGGCCTTTGCCCAGCAGTGGGACAATATGGGCTAGCTATAATAATATAATAATAAATAAGGTTTTGAGACAAGTCATTTATCAAGAGTACTGTCCATCGGCAATCTCCTTTATTAAGTCTTCACCACGACACTTGGCTTGTATTTCTGAAAAATATTTACTATATTAGTATTTAGGTACATGACTGGCTAAGTAATAACAGTCCCACATGTTGGTCTTCAGGTTTATCAGGGGGTATCGGATAACCCAGTACTAACTAGGTTGTTTAGCCCAAACAGGCAATTACTCCATGTAAAATACTGGTGCTCAGATGCAACCGGTTAGACTGGAAGCCGACCCCATCACATGGGAAATTGGGAAAAGACTAGTAAGTAGATAATGTAATGACTTGCATGGTCTCAGACAATGGTGGTCTTGTTTGAGTGTCCAAAGTACCTATCTGCTACAATCAATGTGGCAACTGACTCAAAGAAGTCAAAGAGTTTATCTTTAATCCATAACAAAGAAGGACATTTAAGTTAATACACATTTATATAATAACTTTAAGCTATGTCAGGTAGTTTCTTGATGACTCTCTGACCTTAGAGAGATCCATATGATTTATTTATATAGAAAACCACAATACCCTAGTATTTTTTATTCTGTTTTATTCAAAGTAAGGAAAAAGGGGCGGCCATTGCGCAGCAGTCGGATACAATGTACCCTACATTGTATAATAAAAAGAAAAAGTTCTAGTCGGACAACACAAAAAAAATATTAACTTCGTAAATTCTGCAAATGATACGTTAAACGAAAGCGTACCTATGTGTTGTTCAAATTAAACTTACAGCATAATTAGCAAAAACGAATGATAGTTTAGCAAGTATATACCTTCCTCTGTATGCTGCATATTTTTTCCTTTTTAAAACACACGTGGGACTAATATTTTTCTTCTTAAAAACACACACATGAAAAGCCCACGAGTTATGACGAGTTGAATTACTGTGATTTTTCTAAGAGTAAAACTAAAAATCATCAACGCAATAAGCAAATGAGCCAGGACTACCAATAGGTAGATATTTTTAAATTATACGGCAATTTTTCTGAAATAATACAAAATTGAATGTCACGATGGATACAAAGTGCTTAAAATTTTTTAAACATACACAATAATGATTTTAATCACGAACTTACCTACGTTATTTTTTTATTAAATAGGGTACTCGCAGGTTTATGGCACGCGTTTAACAGTCGCATCCATATGACAACTCAAAAATATCACCATAGAAAATTCAGATAACAGAATTTTGGCTTTCCGTATCCAAGTATACATAAGGGTCCAGGATATAAAGAGGATACAATCAGTAACCAAATTATACAATCTGGCAGCCCTGAAATATGAGCTCGGCTGGGATGAACAATTTGAACTGTTCGTGTTCGTTCGTTGAACAAATCACTGAACCATAGACCCATGAACCATAGAGTAGGTTAAGAATTATAGACTGAACCACAGAATACATATTAATTGTGGGTACAAGTAACTGAACATTAACCTTTTCACCGATACGGACTTCAACAGAAGTTCCAGATTTTCAAGCCACCAGCGCCACGACTTCATTAGAAGCTCTTCATTTTAAATATCTTATAAAAATAAATTAACTGAATTTAATAGCTGTTTCGTTTTACTATTTATTATGGTACTGCCTAAGACTCAGTTTTTTTTAATTTCCCTAAAAGAGAACTCCTCATTTGTCTTAAAATCGGCGAAAACAGAAACTACGAGCATTTTTAATGTCCTCAGAACGCCAAGGACTTGATATAAAGTCGGCCAGTGATGTGACGCGAAAGTTATCACTGATCGATTTCTCCCTTTGAAATATTTTAAAATACTTACTTTCAAAAACAATTTGAGGTCAGTAAAATATGAACTTAGTTAAATACTTTATAGCAAAGGGAAAAATAGTCGAATTTTGACCTTCAGATGGGTGCCGATCCGGAATTAAATAGTTATTGTTTAGCAATCCTTGTCGATAATTATATTCCCATCACTACAAAACAGTTGGTTGCCAGTGCACCGAGCGCCACGGACCAAAGAGTATAATAATAAGGTAGAAGAGAGCCCTCTTGTGCCATTTCGAAGCATGGTGATTCGAAACGCCATCTGGATTTCATAACGGGAACTAAGGCTCTATAGATAGCTATAGGTCGATAGGTATGTATGTATGTATATGACGACAGATGAGGCATGTCTTCGCTGTCTTGTTGGTCGGTCATGATGGAACGTGGAGTCCGACGTGAAATATTACGAAGGCACTGTTCGGTACACTGGACTTTACTGTTTAAAACACTTTACAATAAAAAAATAACAAAAGATTGAAGAAATATTGTCGGATTGAATTTAAATAAAATGGAATGTAGTGAGGTCAGCCAAGTTAGCCGTTCGTCACCACGATTTCAATTTGTGACAAACGTGGGTATTAATGCCATTAAATTTAACTGCATCCGACTCTACATTTAAAATGGTACGTAATTCTACACTCGGCTCTACACTCGGCTCTACACTCGGCTCTACACTCGGCTCTACACTCGGCTCTACACTCGGCTCTACACTCGGCTCTACACTCGGCTCTACACTCGGCTCTACACTCGGCTCTACACTCGGCTCTACACTCGGCTCTACACTCGGCTCTACACTCGGCTCTACACTCGGCTCTACACTCGGCTCTACACTCGGCTCTACACTCGGCTCTACACTCGGCTCTACACTCGGCTCTACACTCGGCTCTACACTCGGCTCTACACTCGGCTCTACACTCGGCTCTACACTCGGCTCTACACTCGGCTCTACACTCGGCTCTACACTCGGCTCTACACTCGGCTCTACACTCGGCTCTACACTCGGCTCTACACTCGGCTCTACACTCGGCTCTACACTCGGCTCTACACTCGGCTCTACACTCGGCTCTACACTCGGCTCTACACTCGGCTCTACACTCGGCTCTACACTCGGCTCTACACTCGGCTCTACACTCGGCTCTACACTCGGCTCTACACTCGGCTCTACACTCGGCTCTACACTCGGCTCTACACTCGGCTCTACACTCGGCTCTACACTCGGCTCTACACTCGGCTCTACACTCGGCTCTACACTCGGCTCTACACTCGGCTCTACACTCGGCTCTACACTCGGCTCTACACTCGGCTCTACACTCGGCTCTACACTCGGCTCTACACTCGGCTCTACACTCGGCTCTACACTCGGCTCTACACTCGGCTCTACACTCGGCTCTACACTCGGCTCTACACTCGGCTCTACACTCGGCTCTACACTCGGCTCTACACTCGGCTCTACACTCGGCTCTACACTCGGCTCTACATTTACGGTATTCACTTTAGGTAATTTTTTCGGAAAGGTTAAAGTTCTAGACGTCATGTTAATTACCAAGTCATTAATCAAAATTTCACGTCCAATCACTATGTCATTTTGAAGATATTCATCAGGTAAAACATGAAAAACAATATCCAAACTAATGTTACCAATATCAACATTAACTAAAATGTTCAGGTTACTATTCACGGAAATTTGACCTATACCCGTCATAGTAACGACACTATAATTACGCTCACCATCAAATTTACACAAAATGGAATCTCTCATTAATGAACACTCTGCTCCAGAATCATAACAAAACCTAAAAGACTCACCAGAGTGACGGAATATACCGGTAGGCGCGTTAACCACGCACAAGTCCACACGGCGCTGTTCAGGAGCTGCACCAGCGCCACCACCAGTGCCGCCGCTGCCGGAACCCTGGGCTGCTGCTGGACAACGGTTTGCGTAGTGGCCTCGGCTCTTGCACCGGAAGCAGCTGACGGAGCTGCTGTCCTTGGGCTTCGCCGGAACAGATGATGAACTCCCATGAGAAGATGAGGAGTGAGGGCTATTGTAAGTCTTGCTGTCTCTTCTCTGGTAACATGTGGAAGCCTTGTGGCCTGCCTTACCACATACGAAGCACTTGACTGTACTAGTCGTAGGGTTAGGCTTGGAATGCTTGCTATCCAAACTTGGAGCACCCTGGTTAAACGGGTTTTTTGCGTTTCAGGAACGACATCGCACGGAGTTCTTGTTGTAGCTTAGATCTTGTGTCGATGTCGGTAGTGAATGCCAGCCGCTGAACACGATGATCAAGGCGTGACATGTGTGCTAGCACGGTAGAAATTGCTATCTGTTCCACAGTCAGGTTCTTCCAGCGTGACATTAATGACGTAAGCACACGTGAAGAATAAGCATCAAAACACTCACCTTCCTTTGGTGCACTATTGTTTAGGTTTATAAGGGAAGCGGCAGGTGTTTCAGGGCAATCATATCTAGCAACAAATAAGTCCTTGAATTCGTTCCATGTCATACCAGGAAACGAAATCTGTGACAACCATGACGATGCTTGGCCCTTCAGCGCCCTGCTCAAAGTAATCATGAGTGATGCACCTTGCAGCTCACAATCTGCCATGCACATATCAGCGGTGGTGACCCACGCACGTGCATCGACGTTTGGTTTTTCGGGATCGAACTCGGGTAGCTGCACTTTCTTGTATGAAGCAGGTGACATTGCTTGCAACAGCGCGAGAAAGTTTTGGTTCTGTTGCTCGAACATAATGCGCCATTTTTCGTCTCCATCAGGTTGGGGTCGGGAAGCACGTGGGCATCTCACTTCTGATGACGACAGATGAGGCATGTCTTCGCTGTCTTGTTGGTCGGTCATGATGGAACGTGGAGTCTGACGTGAAATGTTACGAAGGCACTGTTCGGTACACTGAACTTTACTGTTTAAAATACTTTACAATAAAAAAATAACAAAAGATTGAAGAAATATTGTCGGATTGAATTTAAATAAAATGGAATGTAGTGAGGTCAGCCAAGTTAGCCGTTCGTCACCACGATTTCAATTTGAATGAACCAACTGCACAAGTCTACCGCCTTTTTATTCAATATCAAAAAATGACAAACGGTAACTTTAATCGACTAAACACACTCAAGCATTGCCAAACCAAAAATCAAATTAAACTAAATTAAAATTATGACAAACATTTTATTCGCGATTTGCATTTTGATCAGCAAACGATGTAAGCGCAGCTTCTATTTGAGAAAAACAAGAAAGATTTTCACCGGCTACATATATTTTAATTAGAACTGACAGTTACACAGTAACGAACTATTTTGTTTTAGTAATTCATTGTAATTTGTAATAATTAAACATAAAAAGGACCCACGAAACCAGTGGCGTAGCGTGGGGGGTGCCGGGGGGGCCATGGCCCCGGGCGGCACATTTCAGGGGGCGGCAGAGAGCAAGAGCTAGGCCGCGGCAAGCGGAACCAGGAGGTTGCGTCAGGTCATAACTTTCAGATCAGGTAATTACTAAAGTCATCGGGACTACGTTGCAAAAACAAGGACAACCAAGAAGTGGAGCATTTTCCTTAATATATGCCGCTGGCCCGGGGCAGCTTTTCATACAAGCCTCACGTCTATTCCGGTCTGCCGCCCCGTATTTTCTAGATACAAGCACTTAATTCTTTTAGCCTGCCGCCTCCCTTTTTATATCTGTATTCGTAAAAAGAAAATCGAACCTATCTGGGATGCTAAAATTTTCTAGCTCGCTCTTACAGTTAAGTTTTCTTAATCGTTCCATATCTTTAATACATTCGTAGAAAAAGTATGTTTAATTCCATTTGTTTGAATCGTGAAAAGAAAATCTGTTACCTATCCGAGGCGGGGTGCTAAAATTTTCGAGCTCGCTTCGCTCGCTCTTGCATCCTACTTACTCTCAAATCTAAAGCTTTAATGCATAATTCGATAAAAAAGCTTATTTATCTATATGAATAGTTAAAATAAAATGTAATTTATCAGATGTGCTAAAAAAATTTGAACTCGCTCTTTTTGTTAATTTCCCGAATGGCAAACCTTATACACTAGCTATATTAGCAATTGAACATAACAAACCTCCATACATACGAACAAATGATAATCACCATCATCATCATCATCATTCTCTTGCCCTTCTTATCCCAATTCATTAGGAATAAGCGCAGAATGTCTTCCTCTTCCATACCTCTCTAACTCTTTATTACTCGTGATCTCATCAGAAACCTCCTTTCTTGAATGAAATTGTGTATAAAAAAGATTTTACTTTGTACTTATAGATTTTTTTTTAAATATTTAAAAATATGCTTTGTATTTTGACTCTTTCCTACGTTTCTTGACTAATTATGAAATTAGAGGGGGCGGCCAAAATTACATTCGGCCCCGGGCGGCAAAGCCCCCGCTACGCCACTGCACGAAACACAAGCAAGCGCAAGCACAAGTTGCGGCAGCCATGATGTGATGTTGTCAGATTATGTTACACAATAAAGATTTCCGTGATAAGGTTGGCATAATTGATAATACTGGACAGCTATGAAATATAAAAATATGGTAATTTTGATGAAAAATGTAACAATTATTATCAAGAAAAATACTATAAATTAAATTAGAGAACTTAATTATTAGATTTTCTTATTTGCATTAAAGTTGGGATAACAGAGACATTTATCGATAATTATGAAACTAAGTAAAGCTCTCTTTCTCTGTCACAAAAGATAGATGGCGACTCTATCTTTACTGAAGTTTTTTTTTTTTCTTTATTTATTTAGGGACATTTATAATCGCAATGCGTATGTCAGTCCCATCGTACCCTAAATACACATTGTTCAATTCTGGGCCATGAACCTAAACAGACTCTTCGCATCATCGCCATTTGGTTGAGCTAGGATCTTATGGAATGTGCCTACTTCAAGTCTGTTCAACCTCAATACCCTAAACAGATTATTTCTCCCAGACTCATACCGAACTACGAACTACTACTGAAGTTGTGTTTGTTCTAACTGTCTCACCCCTGGCACGGACTACTATAGAAGTCGTTTGGTGACGACATAAGTAATAAGTCATTAAAAGAATAACTAATTTTAAATCATTTGATTTTATTATGTAGTTGTAATGTAGCAATTAGATGTAGAAAGGTGTGCTTTGAGAAAGTCTTTATTTTGTAACATGCTACTAAGTACTATACGTGATCTCTATAATTTTACGCTAGAACGTTGGTAGGCAGGTACTGCACTACACTTAAAATACCTACCTACCTTCTCAATTATTACTGATCTGTGATTCTGTGATCTGTGCTTGTATAACCTAATTTGCTGCTGTAAAAGCTCGATCGAGAAGGTTAATTCTCGAAAATTTACTAGTAAAACCTAAGGTGTACTTTACTTACTTATCTATACTTATGGGCTTTTACAGTAGTAGTATTTTTTATGAATCTATAAATAATTAAAAGAAAATCACTAATTTTATTATTACTTGGTTAATAATGTTGTTTTTTTAATATTTATATGATTGTTTAATAAATACTTTTGAAAGTACAGAAGGTTCCCAGGTATGGTCTAGACCAAAAAAATGATCGCATTGATGGGGAGAACAAGTGCCTTTCGGCGTCGTTAAGGGTCTTTTTACACCCTTTGTTTTTTTAAATATTTATCTATAATATAAAAATGAATCGCAAAATGTGTTGGTAAGCGCATAACTCAACAACGCCTGGACCAATTTGGCCAATTTTTTTTTTAAATGTTCTTTGGAGTTCAAGGATGGTTTTTACGGCGAGAAAAATTTGAGTGTAGGGTAGGTAGGGTAGGTAGGGTAGGTAGGGTAGGTAAGTAGGTAGGTAGGTAGAGAAGGGTAGGTAAGTAGGTAGGTAGGGTAGGTAGGGTAGGTAGGATAGGTAGGTAGGATAGGAAAAAGGTGCATTGCAACGCATGCCGGGAACAGCTAGTATATAATAATTATTCAACCTAGGAGTCTTTACAAGCGAATTTGTCTATAACGATTGATTTAAGAAAAAAAATATTTTAGAAACCTCAATAATATCTAAATAATATCTTCAATATGTTCAAGAGCTGTCGATAGACACCCTACACATACATAGTATTTTTGTCAACCCTCAGTTAGGAGCCATCCTTTAATCACGCGTGGTTTTTAGGGCACAATTTTAGTTCCTTGATGATACATCGTAAGGTTTTATACTGCCACTCCTCTCCACTCCAAGCATCACGCACGACCATGTATTTTATTACCGAAAAGATCAGACAGCACTAGGTTTTAATTAAAAAAAAAACTTTTTGCTTGCTCGGGTTTTTAATTCATTAGGTAAAAAATATTTTACAAAACACATATTCAATTAAATTTACTCGTCACACAAAAAAATACTTGTGATTGATAAATGATATTTATTTTTCTAATAGATCTTTACAAGTCATAACTAGATTGGGCCGGTGTTCCGTTCCTGACTACTATGAGAAGAAACAGCCGAAACAAACTCAGAGGTCATACTCTCCTTTAAGGTCCAGACATAATCTTGGTCAACTTGCATGACGACTATGCAGGTTAGTGTCCGAGATGGTCTTTTGAAGATATAACCACACGGATTTGAGTGGACTTGTCCAGTCAGTGCAAGCATTTGTCAGCTATCGTGTAGCGCGACTTATAACTCAAGGAGTTCAACGACAACGAACAAAACCGAAGAAGGGACTTTTGGGTAGGTCACTTACAGTACTCAAATCGTTAAAACCAAAGGGAAAAACCAAACAAAAAGATGACTCACGTGTTCCTCACATTCACAATAATCAAATATAATGAATAATACTTTACTAAATAAATGTTCATAACAAACATTAAAAGTTACCATACACAATAATTGATTTAATTTACCATCATGTCGGGAACACATTCATAAAGAAATACATGACAACAAATTATAAGTAACAAGATAATGATTGGCATAATTATAATAACAATATTTTTTTATCAATTTCAGAATCATCGATAATAATTTAATCAGATAATTGGACTTAAATAGGTACATAGCCGAACGCAATTAGACAAAATATGCTCAAAAGGTTTGCAGTTTTTTTATTGAGTAACTAGAGATGTGGAGAAGAACGTTAATATATTTTTAAAATTAAATTGTGACGTAACAGCAATGAGACCTGCATGCATCCATTTACCGCCGATTTAGGTCTAGTTTATGTGTTCATTGTTTTTGATTAAATCATTATTTCAAGTTTTTTTTTTGTAAATATACTATTTTCTTCAATTATTTCGATTTATTTCCAAAATACGGAATTGTTTTAAAACGAAACGACTTAGCCTAATTTTGTAACTTATACCTTTTGACAGACAACTGGGCATAAAAAATAATGTCCAAAAAAATCATATGTATGAGTAAAGTGACTAAAAATTCATGCGCAAAAAAAATATCGTGAGACGCGAATTTTATTTTTCAACTCTCTTCTCCACACCTCAAGGAACTCAATAAAAAAGACTCCCATGAAAATCCGACCACTATAAACTTGGTTCCACCTTTTTATCTAATTGCACTCGTCTTACTATTAATACGATACATCAATAATTCTTGAAATCTTGTTTACAATTTTGTTTTCTTTCGCCAACATTAAAATTATTATATTCAGAGGTAACAAAAGTTGAAAATGAAAACATAGTTTATGAAGGAGTTACGGAGAAATTAGCTGAATATCTTATTCATAAATCATAAATCATATTTATTTCTGTAAATTGGTTTTATAAAACACTTTTACATGTCATCATGTTGTTTTAAAACTAGACGGGGCCGGTGTTTCGTACCTGACTACTCTGAGAAGAAACATCCGAAAAAAAATCAGAGGTCACACAATCACCGTCTCTTTTAAAGTCCAGACATTGATCAAGACATATGAGGACCATGCAGATTAATCTCTGAGATGGTATTTTGAAGAAATAACCACACAGATTTGAGTGGACCTGTGCAGTCAGTGCAAGCATTTGTCAGTGATCGTGTAGCTCGACTCATAATCCAAGGAGCTCAACGACACGACGAACAATACCAAAGAAAGGATATTTGGGTAGGCCGCATAAAGTACTCAAACTGCCAGACAATCGTGAAACTAACTAAACTAAAGGAAAAAAATAATAAAATACTATTTTGACCCACGTAGTCCTCATATTCACAGTAATAACCAAAATTAATTACAATATGACACTTGAAAAAGTAAAAAAGTAAAAAAAAAAGAAAATACAAAATAATAATAATATCATACTTGCAAAAGTAAATAATCTCAACTAGATCGAAAAAAAAAAAGTAATATTAAATAATAAAAAAAACAAAATATCAAACTAAAATATAAAAATAAAACAAAATGTCAAACTAAATTAAATTAAAAATTCCGTTTTGGTTAGCTAAATGTAATTGAACCGACTTCTAAAAAAGGAGGATTTTATGTATTCGGCCAGCTTTTTTTACGGTGTCTAACTAGCACAAACTTATAAAGTAAACTTAACATAAATTCGAAAGATTTTTTAAAGTGATTAATTACCCTCAGTCTAGCCATAAGCTCTGTTACAACTTAAATAACACTTACATAAGAATTCCACGAATTTAGTCTTGGCTCTTAGAGGAATTAATAAGTTCGATACGAAACTTGCATTTTGCAGTTATATGTGCATTTTAACCTCTTTGCTCGTTGATAAAACCTCAAAGCCTTATTATATCATTTTTAACTGCCATTTTGAAATTAGAGGAAAAATATTTTAGACAGTTGATTTTTATCTTGTATTTGTTTCATTCGTGTACAAATTTTTGAAGAAGAATTTTATTACATAATTAAGGTAATTTATGTCAAAATTTATTGTCCTGTATTCCGTATGTTCGAGTTAAGTCACTAGTCAAGTCGCTAGAAAAGCGCTAATTATAAATAAAATCTTTCATTTTTCAAAATGATCTAAACAAAGACATTCAAATATAACTAAGACATTCAAATATAACTAGCTATAGACGGGACAAGACCAAGAAACTGACAATTCCAAAACCTGTTACAAATTAGTAACAAGTCGATCAGTCCAGTGCGATACGTCGCCTTGTCAGGTCGCATCCATATGACACAAAGGCATTTAAATATTTCCGAGCCATAGACGGGTCATGACGAAGAAAATCGTAATCCAAAACTTGTTACTACTTAGTAACAATTCGTTCTGTCTAGTGTCATCTGTGTCATACGCCCGCTTATCACGTAGCATTCGTGTGTCAAAATCGAAAATATTCAGGATGAAAATTATTGTATGACAATATTCCCAATGTCCTCTCTAATCGCTTTGTAATTACGAAACTTGAAAATGAAAATTTATATTTACGCAAATATCCTTATAATTTTGATATGTTGGACAAGCAACTTGTCTAAAACCAACATACAGATAGAATTTTTGCAAATCGGCTAACGAACAAAGCAGTTATCGGGAAAATAAAATAGTCACCGTTTTATTCCAATAAAATCACGTAGCCTATCACAAAAAAAAAACGATGTTTGGTAATTGAACTGACCTATAAGCAAGACAACACAACGAAATAAAGGCAAACAGACGAATCAGCGGGGCGAGAAACCTGAAAAATCTAAGGATCAAACAAAACCAGCCATACAAAACTCTTACCTTAGAACTCGCAGGCTAATCTTTCATACATCAGACCATACAAACACTACGGGTACTAAATACCGCTAGCTATGGGAGAGAAATGAAATTCCGGAAACAATGTATTTGAGGCGAGAGAGAGATGGGAATGAAAGATTAATATTCAATATGGTTACAAGATTGTTTTAAAATTCATTAACATAGCAAATAAAAATCAAAATATATCAGCAGCGTTGAACACCGTTGCGTTTTGCACCGTTTATCAGCGTTTTGATAGTGTTTCCGTTGAACGATGTTTATTGACCTTAGTAGCCACGTCCTGGTAAAATCTGTAGCTGTAATGTAACTGTAAGAAGAAGAAACAAAATAAGTATGTTATTAGTATCTTAAATGTACTTACTTTTTGAGCTCGATTATATGTATTAAGAAGAAAGAAGATTAGGAATTATAAATTGATATTCGTGTACAATAATAAAGGAAAGGAATTTTGATGTAGAAATTTTACTTTTGAGAAGCTTCTCGAAATAAAAAGTCTATTTATTATAAATGGTTGATATTAAAAATGGTACTTATAAAAAAAAAATTAGATTTAAAAAAATATATAGATTTCTAATTGCTAATTTTAAAAATGTTCTATTCTTAATTTTGAGTTTGTGTCTTCGGTATCCGATGTTGCTGACTCTGTGTTTAATACAATTGTATTCCGCCAAGGGCGATTAATTAAATATATTCTTTAATACCCGAATTTTGAAAATTATACTACAATCCAAACGTGACATCCATGGTGTGGCAGTCTTGGCCGGCTTAGCTTTCGGTTACACGAAGAATCGCTTCGCTAAATAATGACGTAGAAAAACCCTCGGAAAGTATGGGTTAACCAGAAAGGTCCGAAATACAATCAGACCTTAAACCACTGGTTTCTTAAATGTTGGTTAACCTAAGACAAATGAAAAATTCGGTTAGAAAAACCAGTTTTTAAGGCCTGAACTTCCAGGAAGAGAAAAACGATAAAATGGACTTTGAAAAAGAATAATAAATAATTATTAATACGTACCAGGAAAAATCGATGACGTTATTTAAATCATTTTGAAAAATGAAAGATTTTATTTATAATAAACGCTTTTCTAGCGACTTGACTAGTGACTAACATACGGAACATACGGAATACAGGACAATAAATTTTGATATAAATTTCCTTAATTATGTACCTAATAAAATTCTTCTTCAAAAATCTGTACACGAATGAAACAAATACCTACAAGATAAAAATCAACTGTCTAAAATATTTTTCCTCTAATTTCAAATTGGCAGTTAAAATGGATAAATAATAAGGCTTTGAGGTTTCATCAAAGAGCAGAGGTTAAAATGCAGAGATAACCTTGCAATTTGTATAGATCCAAAGTATAAATAGGACAATACGATATTTTGGAGAATCTGGTCGAAATTTTTAACATTCGTATTATTCGCATTTCTATCCTAGAATCGTATCACGCCGATCTGTATCGATACAAATAAGAGTATCGCGCATACCTAAACATGGCTCATTTACAAACATGTCAGGAATACTTCCATAAAAAAATACATGACAACAAATTATAACAAGATAATTATTGGCATAACTATAATAATAATATTTTTTATCAATTTCATAATCATCGATTATAATTTAATTAGATAAGTACATAATTGAACTTAGATACATAGCCAAGACCAATTAGACAAAATATACTCAAAAGGTTTGCAGTTCTTTTATTGAGTTTCTAGAGATGTGAAGAACGTTAAAATAGTTTTTAATTTAAATTGTGACGTAACAGCAGTGAGACCTGACTGCATCTACTAAACGTTGATTAGGTATGTTTGTGTTCATTGTTTTTTTAAATAATTATTTCAAGTTTTTTTTTTGTAAATATACAATTTTCTACGATTATTTCGATTTATTTCTAAAATACGGTTTTTTTTAAAAAGGAAAACGACTAAGCCCAATTTTGTCTTTGGTAACTGATACCTTTTGACAGATAACTGGGCATAAAAATGTCTAAGAAAATCATATAAGGCCCGGCGCCCACTATCGGTGGGCATCGGTGCGGCTCGGTACAGCTCGAGCGCTTTACGCCGGCTTCGAGCGGCTTAGGGCGCCTTAGAGCTCCGTCGGGCGACTTCGGGCGGCCTCGGCAGCCGTAAGTATGGCTAAGGATGCAGAGGCGGTCTTCGGGTAGCTCGGGTGGCATTTTCGGATCAGACACGTCGCAGAACAGTCATTTCGATCACCGCACGCGCCTTCATTATCGTATCGTACAAGTAGACGCAAAATAACTTGGCAGTCCTGAACATAGGCTCTGCGAACTTCTGCGCATGTACATTCGTAAAGAAAACTGTTATTGGCATTTTTTTAAACCAAAATACTAATAAAAATGTCCTAATACCAAGTAAAAATAAAATAAATATCAAAACAATTTGAGACTAAAAGCTACAAAAATAACTTATGAATAAACACTTAAACAAAAACAAACTTAAAAAAAAACTAAACAAAAACAAAACAAAATCTTCATTCTTCACCCAAAATCTTCTTCTTTGTCTTAAGGCTCCAAGTTTCTCTTCTTCTTCAGCAAGATGAACAATGAGAACTAAGTCCCAATCCACCATTATAAATACACACACATAACTGTTTTCACGGAACGTTACGAGTGACTGCTCTGCGATTTTTCTGCAGCCAGAACTATTCTTAGGCTACCCAAAATCAGCTACGGCGTCCTTAGGCGTGTTACGACTGCCGAGGCAGCTCTCAGGCGCCCAAAGCCGCCCGAAGTCGCACGACGCAGCTCTAAGGCGCCCAAAGCCGCCCGAAGCCGGCGTAAAGCGCTCGAGCTCTACCGAGCCGCACCGATGCCCACCGATAGTGGGCGCCGGGCCTAAGTATGTAAGTATGAGTAAAGTGTCGTGTCAAAAAAATTTCGGGTCCCGCGAATTTTATTTTTCAACTCTCTTCTCCAGACCTCAAGGAACTCAATAAAAAAACTCCCATGAAAATCCGACCACTCTAAACTTCGTTCCACCTTTTTGTCTAATTGTACGCACGACGGCCGATCAAGCTATACAAAACCAGTTTATGCGGATCTCTCATTGTATAGGAAATCTATACAAAGCGAGACCAATTTATACTTGGAATGTGCAGCTTCATGAGCCGCCGCCGCCGGGCGTCTAACTAATAATACGATACGTAAATAATTCTAGAAATTTTGTTATCTGTCAGCATTAAAATTATTATATTCAGAGGTAACAAAAAATGGAAATGAAAACATAGTTTATGAAGGAGTTACGGGGAAATTAGCAGAATATCTTATTCCGTTTTCGTTCGCTAAATGTATTATTAACAGACTTCTAAAAAAGGAGGAGGTTAATATGTATTACGGTGTCTAACTAGCACAAACTCATAAAGAAAGCAACATAAATTCGAAGGATTTTTTAAAGTGGGTATTAATTACCTCAGTCTAGCCATAAGCTCTGTTACAACTTAAATACCACAAGAGTTTTAGTTTTGTGTTTACTCTTGGCTCTTAGAGGAACCTAAACAGGGCCCATGGTCAGACCAGTTCCAATATTGACATTTCGACATTTGTCAGCTCTGAATATTTACAATCAATCATTCTACAACTGTACCAAGTTGGCGCACTTCTGTTGATTGTGTTCAACCACTTCTACCTGCATCACTAAGCGCCAGGCGACAACCCCGACTCCATGCTCATCAGCATCTTGGCCAGCAAGGATCTTAAGTTGTTGTTTGGTGACAAATTCTGAAATTTTAAATCGTAGGTTAGACCGTTATAAATACAATAAGTCCCCTGCACAAATTATGTTTATAATCTATCCGTGTATGGAGTGCCGGCGTTAAGGGGGGTGCGATGGGGCGACGGCCCGGGGTGCCGAGGTCTGGAGCTGACACGGCAAAAATTATAAGTTATTTTCTATTTTCTTTCGGAAATCGTCGGGTTGGTCACTGCCAGTCTTAATTTCGGTTTTCATACGTTCATATTGGTTCAGCAAAAAATTAACGCTTGATATTGATTTCCTTCAGTGGGCGCCACAATATTCTTGCCCGGGGCGTCAGTAGCCCTAACGCCTATACTGTGTATGCCGTCAAATCTGCAAGTAACGAAACGGAAGTGTGCGCTGACAGGTTTTAGCACGTCTTCACAATTTGACTGGGCTTATAGTATCGCAGAAAGTCGGCAAGATTCTAAAACTGTCCACGAACATGTCCCCTCGCAAAAACGTATAATGAACGCCATAATGCCCTAGAACGCGTTACGGTACTAATCCGCAACACGGTGACACAACAGTGGATTAAAGGACACAGTGGATCCTTTGGAAACGCTACAGCTGATGAGCTCGCCAGAAGGGGTTACCACACGAAAGCCTCCGAACCCGAACCCATTGTGCCGATTCCTTTCAATCAGCTAAGGAGTTGGTTAAAGGATCATACTCAAACACATGCGGAGTTATGGTGGACCTCGACACCAGGGTAAAGGCAATCCAAGAAAGCTATCTTTACATATAAAATTCAAAGACCTGACTGACTGACTGACTTATATATCAACGCACAGCCCAAACAGCTGTAGAGACATGAAATTTGGAGGGTGCATTCTTTGTAAAGAGTAGGTATCCACTAAGAAAGGGTTTTACGAAATTCTACCCCTAGGAGGGTGAAATCGGGGGTTTTATTTTCTGTGAAACTTCTTATTCTCGAGGTCGATTGACTTGAAAATTTGTTTACATACTCTTCAGATAAAATTATGAGATACGTGTATCACAGTTTTTCGAAAATCATCCCTCAACATAAAATTCAATGTCCTGACTAGCTGACTGAAATATCAACGCACAACCCAAACCGCTGGTCCTAGAAACATGATATTTGGAGGAAGTATTCTTTGTGAAGTGTAGGTATCCGCTAAGAAAGGGTTTTTTGAAATTTCACCCCTAAGATGGTGAAATGGGGTGTTGAATTTTCTGTGAAACTTAATATTTTCTGGGTCGATTGACTCGAAAATTGGTGTACACACTCTTCAATTAAAATTATGTGACATGTGTATCAGTTTTTCCAAAATCATCCCCCAACAGAGTCAAATAGTAATTTTGATTCTTCCTTTATCTGGTAGGCAATTAAACCATAGCCAAATAATAATTCTTGCTTTGCTTAGTAATTTTTAAAAAGACTTACATTAATGTCTCTTTCTGCGGAGATTCTGCGGCATGGCTTGATGTGTTCTAGAACAAAGTAAGAAAATGTTAATTAACCGTTAAAATAGAACTAATAACTGAACTACTTATAAAATTACACATCTATTTAAACGATTCTTGTATGGGTTTTGTAGTTCGAACTAACTTAAAGAGATAATTAAGGTAGACTGGTAGAAAATGCCCAAGGCATTAAGTCCGCCTTTGTACATTATGTGCATAAAGTTTAATAAATAAATAAATAATTATTACATACCGGCTTTGAAACAAGTGCCACCACGCTTCAAGTAATTGATTTTTCATGTTGATCTCAGTTATCTTCTGGATTCGTTCTTGACTACGACGACGAGCCTGCTCAATTTGAGCATCGAGCAACCTCTCGCTGTAAAATACAAGAATTTCAGAAATTTGGTGCGCAATGCATAACATTATTATTTGTACATAATCAAAGGTTGTAAAATAGCTTGTGCTAGCAAAAATACATAATAAAAAAAAATGCTGTTATAGTACCTACTAAATTAAATATTAAATATTTCCTGTGACAGTTTTGTGGAAGGATTTTTTGACGCCCTGTAACCGTTTTGGTACTTGTACATATTTTTTACTATTATAGTTTTGTAGTTTGTATATAATGTAATTTTATTCGTCTTATAATTAATGAAAAATAAAGTTTTAAGATTAATATTATGAAACATCAAAACACAGTCAGATCACTTAGACCAAAAATCGCATAAGTAATAAATGCAGTTCAGGGGTAACTTGAACAAGCCACCAATATAATAGTATGTCCATGTCACATTATAGCACAGACAAAAAGTTTAACTAGCCAGCTGTTTGAAACCCGCGGTAAAGTCGATTCACATTATCAACTAAACACAGGATAAGTTCCTCGCTTTAAATATTACTTATTAAGTATGCGAAACATTACATAAAACCAAGCTGACTGAGCACTTCATTTACGCATGCGTTAATATAAGAGATAATAAACCCCGGTGTTCACTATGGAGATCAGTAAGCACATACTTGACGCCATGTTCTGAACAGCTAAGAGATGCAAAATGATACCTGAGATCCATGGTCCCACAATTTTTGCATTTCTTTGCCAGCGGTTCACCAGAGTCGCGGTCGCGCGTAGGGCTGCTGACTGCTGACAAAAGCAACAAATAATCGCAATGAGGCAAGCGCAATGATCACATTCAGTTTATTATTCAGGATCCATTGGTAAAAATTAAGTATGCGAAGAAGCAAACGAACGAACTCTGTTTGCTTCGCCATAGTAAGATTCGAGATTCAAGAAAAGTAACGAAATAAAACAAAGAGGCAGTTAGCAATAGATAAAGTCTCTAGAAGTAGGTACCTATTACATGGGCTTGCTTAACCTTTAGTACCAGGGCTGGCTAAAGGGCTTCTTAGATCCGGGACGGGTTTTATGAATTAGGATTTTATAGCGATTCGTAGCGGACCTACCCTTCCTTTGATTTATTCTTTAATCGGGTTCATATGTTTCAACTGCCTGTCTGAACATGATGTCATTGCAATGAGCCTGCAACCGCTCGACTTACGTTATTTTCTTGTTGAAAGTTTAATAATTGCATTTGAAAAGTCTTAGCATTATTTAATGGACTTTGGTAAGATTGTGATGATAAAATAAAGATGGAAAAGCAATATAAGAAGCACTTACATACATCAAATTTTAGCATTTTTACAGAAACACCTGCATACTATCATGCCTTTTTATTTTTAAATTGTAATGGTTTATTTGTTTTCAATAAATCAAAATGATTTACTACTTTTAACAACAATGCAAAGCAAAAATACGTTAGCTCTTTTGCAGACATTTTATTTTATGTTTTGAACTTTTGACAGATACCTACTTATTGTACTCACAGATCAGATAGTAACATATTTTTATCTTTACCTACATATTAACAATTTAGTATTCGCAATAGTTATGGTTTGTGTTCAAGCTGATATAAAGAAACTACTTTTATTAAGTTGCATGTGGAACGTGGCAATCATGTCCAAGGAAATCTTGTTGAGTCAGCAAAATGGAAAATAAATATAAAGCGGAATAGCATCCATTACAATTTCTAATCATTAATTATTTGCAAAAGACAACTGTGTGGTTTTAGTACAAGTGTAACACATATCAAACTGAGCAATTAACTCATTTTACTAACATGACATAACATGCTTTCTTTTTATGTTAATGACAATTAATCGTTTTTTTTTGTTGGTGACGGTATAACAACAAATTTTTATTCTGTAGTTTTCCTAGATATGTACAGTCATTCCTCGAAGTCAACGCGAAGTACCCTCTATAGGTGTTTTAGACATACCTTAAGTCTTTGATATAAATTTTAACTTTATGTAGTTAAGTACACTTTTACCATTTGAGAGAGAAATGCATTGGGACACTAAAAATCGTTCATTGTGACTGGGTATATGCCAGCATATAATGGGTGTAAAAATACCCTGAACTAAGTCAAAAGACACTTCTTCTCTCCGTCATTGCGACCACTTTTTTGTTCTAGAACAAACACGGGAACCTTCTAGTTGCGAAGATATTGGGGGTCAAAGGTTCAACTTTTTAATGTTGAATTTTTTTTAAATATAGGTTTTTATTGTAATAACTTTGCTGTAAATACTTCCACGACCCGTGTATTGTTCATTGAATCCATCAGCACAATGTTTTGAGTGCGTTACATTGAATCCTACCATAAAACGTGATTTTTCAAAAAAAAAAAAAAGGAATAAAACAAATAAGATATTTAAAATAATCGTTTCACTGTCCAAGTGTCCACTACTGGGGCACATCGGTTATCATCGAGAAATGTTTGGTATGCTTATCCGATTATTAGATAAATGATTTAACAGTAGAAGATTTGAGGTTTTTACTGCATCGCTTGGATAATTCGTATAGGACATTCGCTTCAGTAGCAGAGAACAATATTGTGTTAAAGTACATACCTTGAATACCTTCATCAATCTGGCTCCACTCACGTTTCTGAGAGGTAGTGTTCGTGTCTCGTTGTAGCCTGAAGATGAAAAAAATTCCGAAAAAAATTGTATGCCTGGTTAGTCAATAAATGTTTCTACACGACCCAGGAATACCTTAGTTATAAGAATCGAAAATTATTGTAACACCTCATTATGTTCCTATTCTAGTGCAATAATTTGTTAAGTTAGTACCTATGAAAAAGAGTACAGATATGTCACCCATTCGTTTCTTTGTTATAAGCTTTTATTTTATATTTCGTATACCAGAAATGGTCAATATGAGGATTCTTACTGTTATATTATGTAATGTAACATTTATATATACCACCTACTAACCCATATTTTACGAATAAATTATTTGATTTGATTTGATGTCAGGTTCTATGACGGCTTCCGCATTGTATCGTACTGCCACGGGCGGGACACTTAAATGTGAATATTAAAACTAGTGAGACCCCTAGTTGCATAATAAAAGTATCAGTTACCAGTTTTTAGGGTTCTGACATGATATTGGAAATTTTATTAATCGTCACACTTAGCGGAAGGACAACATAATAGACCAAGACTCCATGAACTTCAGACACCAAGCATTTTATAAAAGCTGAAACTTTTTCTGTGGAAGCCCCTTACTATTTATTATACAGATCGTAAGAAGAATGGGATATTATTAAAAGTCCGTCGTAGTGGCTTTGGCATATATCAGGTAACAAAGGTGTGCTAAATAGCTGCTAAGTTACGTCATACTATAAAGCGTGATTATTTCATATTACATAAGGGCTAGATGATAATGGGGTTAAATATAATGACCACCATATTTTTTTTTGATACACTTAGTTCTTTTATCAGAAATATATACTTAACACCAGAAAAATAAAGTCTAAAATTACAATAGTACTAGCTATTTTAGTCACGACTGCACTTCAAATTGTATTCGAACACCAAATGTAGTAAATGATCACTAAATATTAGCGACCAAATTATTACCAAATAAAGTATTATGATGCCATATTGACTGAAAAAATTGAATTCGCAAAATGTTACTAGGCGTACTGACTATTAGCGTAATTAAAAAATTAAAATATTGTCTTAAAAATTCAATATGTAGTACTATATTAGTGCTACAAAAGTTAGTGACAGAATCGAATCAACAAATAAACACAACATAAAATGTTCAAAATCAACTGTTTTATAATGATCAATGTTTTGATTGATTGATTTTCTGTTCTGCTGTTTAATGACTATTTGACACTAATAAAGGATTGTGTTGAAATTTGTCACACCAATTTATCAGGGTTAGGACAAAGGACACCATTGAATAATGTCCAAACTTCACGTGATAGATTCCACGGGCATAAGCTCATACAGGAAGAAAGACTTACCATGATATTTGGGGGGGTGGTGGACCATTACAATAATTTGTAGCCTGCTCTGCCGATGCTTCTGAAAGAAAAAAACACCAATTTTTTTTTTTTTTATCTTTATTTTTTTAATTGAATGTTGAGGTTGTATTACCTTCTGACTGAGGTGGTGGGGGAGGGGGGGCTTCATCATCTTCAATTTCCTGCTTTAAATTAGTGATCATGGGTGGTGTATCTGGTGGTGGCGGGTATGGTGGCAAAGGTGGCTGCACTGCTGCAGTTGCCACTTTATTGACTTTCTCTGGTTTGTGTCCTAACAACGAAACATTTGGTTCCACACAGGAAGAGTTTGCTTCGAATTTTGATAGCCAGTACTTCTTGTGCTTGAAGTTTGAGGCCGGAGGCGAGGTCCTTAAATTTATCAAGTCTTCATCACGACACTTGGCTTGTATTTCTGAAAAATATTTACTATATTAGTATTTATGTACATGACTGGCTAAGTAATAACAGCCCCACGTGTTGATCTTCAGGCTAAGCCGTGCTTGCTAGATCAGTCCGTGGATGGGTGACCATCACCGAACATGTTAAGTCATTGGTTCTGGCTTCCAACTGTAAATTGTGTCAACTAGTCTTATCAAGTGGTATAGTGGTAGTGGTGGTGGTCTTATGGTGGTAACGGAAGAAGAGACAAATGATGTAGCAACCAGCGAAGACGCTATATGGATACCAGATGATGAGACAGCAAAGCATAGTGTGGGAACACCAGAGATCAGTGTGGAGAAGGAGAGCAGCGATTCAGTGGGTACAGATACTTCAGTATACACTGATGGTGAAGAAATATTTCATGAATTTCCACCAAGTGAAGTGCAGGAGGTCCAGACAACATTGGTTCCAGATCCAGAGAATTGTAAAAATACAAAGCGGCAAAGGAGACAGCCAGATCGGTACGGCTACATTTGCGTACCCAGTACTGTTCCAGCATCTAAGGAGATCTCAATCTCAGAGACTCTGGAAGGGACTGAGAAGGAGCAGTAGAGGCGTGCTGTGGCTGATGAGCTACAGTCATTTGAGGACAATGATGCGTGGGAGCTTGTTGAAAACCCTGGTGATGTATCTACATATTATAGTGAAGTGTCGTTGGGTGTTAGTTAAAAAGTTTGATGTTGACAATAATGTGCGGTACCGGGCTAGGCTTGTGGCCAGAGGCTTTACGCAGAAGCCAGGTATAGATTATACTCACACTTTTGCGCCTGTAATTCGTCATACCACTCTTAGATTTTTGTTTGCTCTTAGCGTTAAAATGGGAATGAGCATTAATACACGTTTAGATGTAACTACTGCTTTTCTAAATGGTGTTTTAATACCAGCCTGTTACTGTCCCACTGCTGGGCAAAGGCCTCTTCTCATACAGAGAAGGCACGAGCATTGATCACCACGCTTGCTCAAGACGGGTTGGCGATTTCAGACTTATATTAATTATAAGTCCAGGTTTCCTCACGATGTTTTCCTTCACCGATGTCTGTGATGTCCAAGATAAACTTAGAAAGTCCATATGAATTGAAAAAGTCACATTGGTATTTGCCCGGATTTGAACCCACAACCTCATGCATGAGAGGCGAGGCCTTAACCTCTGGGCCACCACAACAGATGGTGTTTTAAAAGAAAAAAATTACATGTCAATACCTGAAGGGTTTGCAAACAAAAGTGGGGGAAACGTGTTAAGATTAAAACGCGCGATTTACGGTTTAAAGCAGTCATCTCTAGCATGGTATGAGAAAGTAAAAGATTGTCTTTGTAAATTAGGTTTTAATAACAGTCAATATGAACCATGTTTGTTTGCAAAAACTAAGGGTGATGTAAAAATAATCATTGGGTTGTATGTAGATGATTTCTTGATTTTTTCAAACAATGACAGAGAAACTGAAAAATTAAAAAAATCATTAGCTTCAGAGTTCAAGTTAAAGGATTTGGGTCATGTTCGACAGTATCTAGGAATGAGAATAAATGTAAGCAAAGATAAAAATGTTATAACTATTGATCAAACACAGTACCTACATTGAACAATTAGTTGAAAAATTCCAGATGTCTGATTGTAAACCACAAAGTACTCCTATTGAACCAAAATTGAATGTAGAAAAATCTACAGAATGTTTACCTAATGTTCCTTATCAAAAACTCATTGGCAGTTTAATGTATTTGGCTGTATTAACAAGACCAGACATTGCCTATGCTGTAAGCTATCTCAGCCAATTTAATAGTTGTTATAGTTATGCAAAAAGAATAATGAGATACTTACAATGTACTAAAAATTATTGTTTAAAGTATACCAGTAATGACATGGATTTACAAGGTTTTGTAGACAGTGATTGGGCATCTGATGCCTTAGATAGGAAATCCTATACAGGATTCTGTTTTATGATGTCAGGGTTAGCAGTTTCCTGGCAAAGCCGTAAACAGAAGTCAGTTAGTCTGTCTAGTACTGAATCTGAGTATGCAGCTATGTCCGAAGCTTCCAGAGAAGCTGTTTATTTAAGGAATTTGATTCATGAGATTACTGGGAATTCATATGTGATTTATTTACATTGTGATAATCAAAGTGCAATGAAATTGGCCTCTAGTCAACAGTGTCATAACAGGTCAAAACACATAGATGTACGTTATCATTATATTAGAAATGTCATTAATGATAACATAATTAAAATTAAATATGTTCCTACTGGAGAAATGCCTGCTGACATTCTGACCAAGGGTTTGTGTCATATAAAGCACTAGCTGTTCCCCGCGACCTTCGTCCGCGTAAAATCCCGTCCCGTTTTTGCAACATTTTTCATTGCTGGCCCGCTCCTTTTAGTCGTAGCGTGATGTTGTATAGCCTATAGCCTTCCTCGATAAATGGACTACCCAACACTGAAAGAATCAACAAACAAACCCTGCAGCTTTATAATATTAGTATAGATTATAAGTTCATGCACATGTTAAATATTGTAAGTGAATAATGCTTTGCTTATTTTGATAAGTGGGGTTGTTAGTAAATTGTATCAAAATAAAATAATATTAACTTGTTTACACTCCTACTTAAATTACTGCTAATGCCATCTAGTGAGTAAATTTGTAACTAACTTAAGTATGTATGACAGTTGTTCATTTTTCAATATAACAGTCCGTTGCGAATCTCCAACGAGTTTTAATATGAATAACCCAGTACTAACTAGGTTGTGTAGGTCACACAGGCAATCACTCCATGTAAAATACTGGTGGTCATTGGTATCACATGGCATCAGGTTAGACTGGAAGCCGGCCCCAACACAGTTGGGAAAAGACTAGCCAGAAGATAATGTAATGATATGCATGGTCTCATACAATGATAGTCTTGTTTGAGTGCCCAAAGTATCTCTACTACTTTGATGATGTCAAGACGGCCACTGCTACAATCAATGTGGCAACTGACTCAAAGAAGTCAAAGAGAAGAATGTTATTTATCTTTGATCCATAACGAAGAAGGACATTTAAGTTAATACTTATTTATATAATAACTTTAAGCTAGGTCAGGTAGTTTCATGATGACTCTCTGACCTTAGAGTGGTACAAGTGATTTATTTATGGAGAAAACCACAATAGTATTTTTATTCTGTTTTATTCAAAATAGAGAGGTTTGGAAGGATAAAGGGGAGGCCATTGCCCAGCAGTCGGATACAATGTAGGGTAAAGAGAAAAATTTCTATAGGACAACACAACAAAAAAATGCATACCTTTTTTAACTTCGTAAATTCTGCAAATTATACGTTAAACGAAAGCGTATGAGTGATGTTCAAATTAAACTTACAGCATAATTAGCAAAAACAGTATTTACCTTCCTCTGTATGCTGCATATCTTTTCCTTTTTAAAACACACTTGGGACTAATATTCTTCTTTAAAACACACACATGAAAAGCGAGTTGAATTACTGTTGTTTTTCGAAGAGTAAAACTAAAACCCAAAACCATCAAATGAGCCAGGACTACCAATACATATTTTTAAATTATTGTTTCTGAAATAATACAAAATTGAATAACTAGATACAAAGTGCTTAAAAATGTTTAAACATACGCAATAATGATTAATCACGTGAACTTACCTCCTTTTTTTTTTTTTGAGTAGGGTACTCGCAGATTTATGGCTGCCCTGAAATGAGCCCAGCTGGGATGAACAATATTATTTGAACAAATCACTGAACCATAGAGCAGGTTAAGGATTATAGACTGAACCACAGAATCCATATTAATTGTAGGTACAAGTAACTGAATATTAATACTCTCTCTCCATATTTTATTTAATATACAGGGTGTAAACGGACCCTTCACGAAGCCGTCAACCAAGCATTCTGTACATCAAACTAAGAAACTTTGCACAAAAATTTTTACTGGGAAACGATTTCTTTTTTGAGGTGAAAAATCTCATTTTACGCACTCAGAACATTGTGCTGATGGATGGATTGAATCGTACGGGGGTCGTGGAGGTGTTTAAAGTAAAAATCTTACTTTAAAAACATGTATTTAACACTTTCGCTGCCCAGGACCCAGCATATGAGTCCAAAGTCCATATTACGCGGGGTGCTGGGCAGCGAAAGTGTTAAAAAACAAACTTGTGATAAAGTTGGGACTGACCCCCAATATCTCCGTAACTAGAAGGTTCCCAGGTATGGCCTAGAACAAAAAAATATCGCATTGACGGGGAGAACAAGTGCCTTTACATGGTTACCCTTTATAATAATATGTTTTTAGATATTTATATCTAACTAGCTTATGCCCGCGGCTTCGCCCGCGTGGAGTTCGGAAAATGCCCACGGGATCTTACTTCTGGGATAATAAGTAATCTATGTATGTATAGTACATACATAGATTTACATGTACTTGCTTATAACTTGCAAACATTCGTTCATAGTAAAATCAATTAAATTACATTTAAACGTGAAATATGGTACCTTGGTTTGAGATTGGACACCGGGGACAGCAATCAAATGATTAATTAGGAATCTATTTATAGACATTAAACTTTTACATAATATTTAATATCAATGTCGCGTATCACAAGCCAACGCGAACATCTGTGGAATAAACCATATTTGCAGACGTCTACCTCAGAAAAATCCTACCTACTTACTTAATAGGTAAATACTCCCGCACGCCACGCGCAACACCGCGCGCCATGCGCCTGTCTACGTGAGCTTCGAAGCCCTATTTGACTCTGTTGGGGGATGATTTTGATTTTGGTAAAAACTGTGATACACGTATCTCATTATTTTAATTTGAAAAGTATTTATACAAATTTTCAAGTCAATCGACTCAGAGAATAAAAAGTTTCACTGAATATTCAACACCCCATTTCACCCTCTTAGGGGTGGAATAATAATTTAAAAAAACTGTTTCGTAGTGGATACTTACTCTTCACAAAGAATGCACCCTCCAAATTTCATGTCTCTAGCACCAGACGATTGGGCTGTGCGTTGATATATCAGTCAGCCAATCAAGAAATTGAATTTTTAAATTGGGGGATGATTTTGGAAAAACTGTTATACACGTATCTCATAATTTTATTTGAAGAGTATGTACACAAATTGTCAAGTCGATCGACTGAGAGAATATAAAGTTTCATCGAAAACTCAACACCCCATTAAACCCACTTAGGGGTGGAATTTCGAAAAACCCTTTCTTAGTGGATACCTAATCTTTACAAAGAATACACCCTCCAAATTTCATGTCTCTAGGACCTATGGTTTGGGCAGTGCGTTGATATATCAGTCAGCCAGACAGGACATTAAATTTTAAATTGGGGGATGATTTTGGAAAAAACTGTGATACACGTATCTCATAATTTTAACTGAAAAGTATGTATACAAATTTACAAGTCAATCGACTCGGAGAATAAAAAGTTTCATAGAATATTCAACACCCCATTTCACCCTCTTAAAGGTGAAATTAAAAAAACTGTTTCTTAGTAGATACTAACTTTTTACAAAGAATGCACACTCCACATTTCATGTCTCTAGAACCAGCGGATTGGGCTGTGCGTTGATATATCAGTCAACCAATCAAGTCATTGAATTTTTAAATTGGGGGATGATTTTGGAAAAACTGTGATACACGTATCTCATAATTTTATTTGAAGAATATGTGCACAAATTGTCAAGTCAATCGACTGCGAGAATAAAAAGTTTCATAGAAAATACAACACCCCATTTCACCCTCTTAGGGGTGGAATTTCGAAAACCCCTTTCTTAGTGGATACCTACTCTTTACAAAGAATACACCCCCCAAATTTCATGTCTCTAAGACCAGCAGTTTGGGCTGTGCGTTGATAGACCAGTCAGCCAATCAGGACATTGAATTTTAAATTGAGGGATGATTTTGGAAAAACTGTGATACACGTATCTCATTATTTTAACTGAAAAGTATGTACACAAATTTTCAAGTCAATCGACTCAGAGAATAAAAAGTTTCACAGAAAATTCAACACCCCATTTCACCCCCTTAGGGGTGGAATTTCGAAAATCCCTTTCTTAGTGGATACCTACTCTTTGCAAAGAATACACCCTCCAAATTTCATGTCTCTAGGACCAGCGGTTTGTGCTGTGCGTTGATAGACCAGTCAGCCAATCAGGACATTGAATTTTAAATTGAGGGATGATTTTGGAAAAACTGTGATACACGTATCTCATTATTTTAACTGAAAAGTATGTACACAAATTTTCAAGTCAATCGACTCAGAGAATAAAAAGTTTCACAGAAAATTCAACACCCCATTTCACCCCCTTAGGGGTGGAATTTCGAAAATCCCTTTCTTAGTGGATACCTACTCTTTGCAAAGAATACACCCTCCAAATTTCATGTCTCTAGGACCAGCGGTTTGTGCTGTGCGTTGATATCTCAGTGAGTCAGTCAGTCAGTCAGTCAGTCAGTCAGTCAGTCAGTCAGTCAGTCAGTCAGTCAGTCAGGACTTTGAATTTTATATGTATAGATAATTATTTAACCTAGGAGTCTTTACAAGCGAATTTGTCTATAACCATTCCTGAATTCCCATTGTCCCCGTCATCTGTGTCCCCGTCACGGGGACAACAGAACGTCATATAGTTCCTTACCGTTGTCCCCATTATGCACATAATATGATTCCTTACCTTTGCTGCATTGCCGCTCGGTGCCGGCGGCGGCGGTGCATACTTTTCAAAGTCACATTTTATAATAAGTTTCCTAAATACTCAGTTAGGAAACAAATGCACATATTTCATTACTACTATATAGTCATACATATAAGACTATTTATTTTTAAACAGATACATTCGTAAATTATAAATACTTGTGTCGCAATCACATGTGTAGCTATTATTTAGATATTGTGTTTTTTTTTCATTTTATATGTAGTCATTAGTACCATTTCATTTGTATAGGTACAATATTCTCTCTATTAAGGCACTCTCACTTCTAATTTTAACTCAACGGGGACAACGGGCATAATTTGAAAAGCGTTATATTACAAGAAATTAACGGGGTCAGCATACGGGGACAACGGGAATTTTAATTATTTTATTAAATTCCCTTTAATGGGGACAAGGCCTACGGGGACAACGGGAATACAGGTAACCATTGACTTATGAAAAAAAGTATTTTAGAAACTTCAATAATATCATGTTCAAGAGCTGTCGATAGTCACCCTACACATAGTTATACAGTCTTTTTTTGTCAACCCTCATTTAGGGGCCATCCTTTAATCAGGTATGGTTTAGGGTTAGGGCACAATTTTAGCTCCTTGATGATACATCGTAAGGTTTTAGGCTACCCCTCCTCTCCACTCCCAGCATCACGACCATGTTTTTATTATCGAAAAGATCAGACAGCACTAGGCTTTAATTAAAAAAAAAAACTTTTTAGGTAAAAAATATTTTACAAGTCACATATTCAATAAAAAAAAAATACATATGATTGATAAATGATATTTATTTTTCTAATCGATTTTTACAAGTCATAACTAGATTGGGCCGGTGTTTCGTTCCCGACTACTCTGAGAAGAAACAGCCGAAACAAACTCAGAGGTCATAGTCTCCTTGAAGGTAAGACATAATCTTGGTCAACTTGCATGACGATTATGCAGATTAGTGTCCACACAGATTTGAGTGGACTTGTCCAGCCAGTGCGGGTAGGTCGCTTACAGTACTCAAATTACCAGACAATCGTTAAAACAAAAGGGAAAAAAACAAACAAAAAGATGACTCACGTGGTCCTCATATTCACAATAATCAAATAAAATGAATAATACTATACTAAATAAATGTTCATAAAAAACATTAAAAGTTACCATACACAATAATTGATTTAATTTACCATCATGTCAGGAATACATTCATAAAAAAAATACATGACAACAAATTATAACAAGATAATTATAGGCATAATTATAATAACAATTTTTTTTATCAATTTCAGAATCATCGATAATAATTTAATGAGATAATTGAACTTAGATACATAGCCGAGTGCAATTAGACAAAATATACTCAAAAGGTTTGCAGTTTTTTTATTGAGTTCCTAGAGATTTGGAGAAGAACGTTAATATTATAATTTTAATTTAATTAAATTTATTTTTAATTTAAATTGTGACGTAACAGCAATGAGACCTGCGGGCGGCATCCATTTAACGCCGATTTAGGTCTGTTTATGTGTTCATTGTTTTTGATTAAATAATTATTTCAAGGTTTTTTTTGTAAATATACTATTTTCTTCAATTATTTCGATTTATTTCTAAAATACGGAATTGTTTTAAAAAAAAACGACTAAGCCTAATTTTGGCTTTGGTAACTGATACCTTTTGACAGATAAAAATTTTGGGCATAAAAATGTCGAAGAAAATCACATGAATGAGTAAAGTGACAAAAAATTCATGCGCAAAAAAAATGTCGTGAACCGCGAATTTTATTTTTCAACTCTCTTTTTCACACCTCAAGGAACTCAATAAACAAACTCCTATGAAAATCCGACCACTATAAACTTCGTTCCACCTTTTTGTCTGATTGTACTCGTCTAACTAATAATACGATACGTAAATAATTCTTGAAATTTTGTTTTCTTTCGTCAACATTAAAATTATTGTATTCAGAGGTAACAAAAGTTGAAAATGAAAACATAGTTTATGAAGGAGTTACGGACAAATTCGAAATGGCCCTTTGCGTTAGCTAAATGTATTTTTAACCGACTTCTAAAAAAGTAGGAGATTATGAATTCCGCCAGCTTTTTTGTTGTCTAACTAGCACAAACTCATAAAGTAAACTTAACATGATTTCGAACGATTTTTAAAGTGGGTATTACCCTCAGTCTAGCCATAAGTTCTGTTACAACTTAAATAATACAAGAGGCTTACATAAGAATTCCTCGAATTTAGTCTTGGCTCTTAGAGGAATTAATAAGTTCAATACGAAACTTACATTTGTATAGATCCAAAGTATAAATAGGAAAATACGATATTTTGGAGAATCTGGTCGAAATTTTTAACATTTGTATTATTCGCATTTCTATCCTAGAATCGTATCACACCGATCTAGAGTGATACAAACGCAAGTATCGCGCATACCTAAACAGGGTCCATGGTCAGACCAGTTCCAATATTTACATTTCGACATTTGTCAGCTCTGAATATTTACAATCAATCATTCTACAACTGTACCAAGTTGGCGCACTTCTGTTGATTGTGTTCAACCACTTCTACCTGTATCACTAAGCGCCAGGCGACAACCCCGACTCCATGCTCATCAGCATCTTGGCCAGCATGGATCTTAAGTTGTTGTTTGGTGACAAATTCTGAAATTTTAAATCGTAAGTTAGACCATTATAAAAACAATTAGTACGCGCTTATAGTATTACAGAAAGTCGGCAACATTCTAAAACTATCCACGAGCATGTCCGCTCATTCAAAACGTAAAATGAGCGCCATAATGCCCTAGAACACATTACGGTACTAATCCGCAACACCGTGACACTACAATGGGTTAAAGGACACAGTGGATCACTTGGAAACGCTGCAGCTGATGAACTCGCCAGAAGGGGTTCCCACATGAAAGCCTCCGAACCCGAACCCATTGTGCCCATTCCTTTCAATAAGCTAAGGAGTTGGTTAAAGGATCACACTCAAACACATGCGGAGATATGGTGGACCTCGACACCAGCGTATAGGCAATACAAGAAAGCTATGCCATCCCTGGATACGAAGCTGATCAAGCGCCTCCTGCGCCTGGACAGAGATCATCACTGGCCACTGCTCAGTGTGCAGAGCGTACATGGAGGCGGAGGCAACGGTAACGCATGTACTCCTCGAGTGCACCGGCGTCACCCAGATTCGCAAGGAAACTCATAAAACACCAAGATCCCTTGCAAATGTCCCGAGAAGACCGGGAAGATTGCTCTGCTTCTGGAGGGAGGTGGGCTGGTTGAAATAACGGCCGCCATCGATCACGTTGAATGGTCCACTTTAAGGACTAAGTGCGGAACCCGAAACCCTAGCATAGAGCTCCTACATGGTAAGGGCACCCCCCGCGGGATACGAGCCCCGGCTTAGGACGTCGCTGACGGAGGTCAGCAAGTGACTGGCTGGATCGGATCCAGCAATACTATTTTTGATTCTTCCTTGATCCGGTAGGCAATTAAACCACAACCAAATAATAATTGTTGTTTCGCTTAGTAATTGTTAAAAAGACTTACATTTATGTCTCTTTCTGCGGAGATTTGCAATTCTGCAGCATGGCTTGATGTGTTCTGGAACAAAGTAAGAAATGTTAATTAACCGTTAAAATAGAACTAATAACTGAACTGCATATAAAATTACACATCTAATTAAAGGATTTTTGTATGAGTTTTGTAGTTATTTTCCAAATGGAACTAACTTAAGGAGATAATTATTACATACCGGCTTTAAAACAAGTGCCAGCACGCTTTCAAGTAACTGATTCTTCCTGTTGATCTCATTTATCTTCTGGATTCGTTCTTGATTCCGACGACGAGCCTGCTCAATTTGAGCATCGAGCAACCTCTCGCTGTAAAATACAGGCATGTCAGAAATTTGGTGCGCAATGCATAACATTAATATTTGAACATAGTCATAGGTCGTAAAATAGCTTGTGCTAACAATTATCTTCTATAATATAAAAATGAATCGCAAAATGTGTTGGTAAGCGCATAACTCAACAACGCCTGGACCAATTTGGCCAATTTTTTTTTTTAAATGTTCGTTGGAGTTCAAGGATGGTTTTTACGGCGAGAAAAATTCGAATAATTGCCGGAAAAACCCTTAAAACAGCCAACCAAGGTACAGCCAAGGTAGGGTAGGTAGGATAGGTAGGGTAGGTAGGATAGGTAGGGTAGGTAGGGTAGGTAGGTAGGGTAGGTTGGGTAGGTAGGGTAGGTAGGGTAGGTAAGTAGGTAGGTAGGTAGAGAAGGGTAGGTAAGTAGGGTAGGTAGGATAGGAAAAAGGTGCATTGCAACGCATGCCGGGAACAGCTAGTACATAATAAAAGAAATTGCTGTTATAGTATCTACAAAATTAAATATTACGAAACATCAAAACGCAATCGTATATAATGTGGGTCAGTCACTAAGATCAAATCGCAAAATAAAAGCAGTTCAGAAGTAACTTCAACAACTCTCCGACATAGTAGTATGTCCATGCCACATTAGGGTAAAAACAAAAAAACTAGCCAGCTGTTTGAGACCCGCGGTCAATTCATATTATCAACTAAAACATAGGTTAAGTTCCTCGCTGTGTATATTACTTATTATGCAAAACATTAAATAAAACCAAGCCTAATGACAGACTTGAGCACATCATTTACGCATGCGTTAATATAAGAGATAATAAACCCTGGTTTACATTATGGAGATCAGTAAGCACATACTTGACCCTGTGTTCTGAACAGCTAAGAGATGCAAAATCATACCTGAGATCCTTAGTCCCACAATTTTTACATTTCTTTGCCAGCGGTTCAACGGAGTCGCGGTCGTGCGTAGGGCTGCTGACTGCTGACAAAAGCAACAAATAATTACAATCGCAATGAGGCAAGCACAATGATCACATTCAGTTTATTATTCAGGATATATCGGTAAACATTTAGTATGTGTTAAGATGTTTCGACCCCCCAAAAGATTGGATACGTCATAATTGAAACAAAACGAACTCTGTTTGCTTCGCCATAGTAAGATTCGAGATTCAAGAATAGTAACGAAATAAAACAAAGAAGCAGTTAGCAACAGATCAAGTCTCTAGAAGTATACTTGCTTAACCTTTAATGCCAGGGCTGGCCAAAGGTCTTCTTAGATCCGGGACAGGTTTTATGAATTAGGATTTTATAGCGATTCGTAGCGCACCATAAAAAGAACGCTGAACGACAGTGGAGGGGATGTGTTTGCACATGTTATACAGTCGCGTCCTAAAGTAGTAAGCTATTGTTTTATAATATAAGTATAGTTGTGTCATTGTAGAATCGTAATAGGTACTTTAATAGCTACTTTGGAAAAGGCTGGAATAAAAAAAATTGAGAAAGTTTATTTGAGCGGTCAGCGTTCTTTTTACGTGACGGGACCTATACCCTTGCTTTGATTTATTCTTTAATCGGGCTCATATGTTTCAACTGCCTGTCTGAACATGATGTCATTGCAATGAGCCTGCAACCGCTCGACTTACGTTATTTTTTGTTGAAAGTTTAATAATAGCATTAGAAAATTCTTAGCATTATTTAATGAACTTTGATAATATTATGTTACAATAAAGATGGAAAAGCAATTGAAGAAGTACTTACATACATAGAATTTTAGCATTTTTACACAAACACCTGCATACTATCATGCCTTTTTATTTTTTAAATTGTAATGGATTATTTGTTTTCAATACATCAAAATGATTTATTACTTTTAACAACAATGCAAAACAAAAATACGTTTGCACTTTTGCAGACATATTATTTTATGTTTTGACAGATAAGTAAGTAAGTTTAATAAGTAGTTATCTGTCAAAACATACATAAACATATTCACAGATAGTAACATATTGTTATCTTTACCTACATATTAACAATTTAGTATTCGCAATGGTTATGGTTTGTGTTCGAGCGGGTGGAAAGATACTGCTTTTATTAAGTTGCAAGTGGAAAGTGGCAATCATGTACAAGGAATCTTGAAGATAGTTGAGACAGCGAAATGGAAAAGAAATATAAAGCGGAATAGCATCCATTACAATTTCTAATCATTAATTACTTGCAATAGCCAACCGTGTGCTATTAGTCAAGTGTCATCAACATATCAAAATTGGCAATTAACTAATTTTACTATAAAATGTTTTCTTTTGTGTCTTAACGACAATTAATAGATTTTTTTTTATGTTGGTGGTTGGTGGATGATATAACAACAAATTAAATTTATTCTGTAGTTTCCCAGATTTGTACAGTCATTCCTCGAAGTCAACGCGAAGTATACCCTCTATAGGTGTTTTAGACACCTTTAGTCTTTGATATAAACTTTAATACACTTTTACCATCTTGCTGTAAATACCTCCACGACCCGTGTATTGTTCATTGCTTTCATCAGCTTGCGTTCATAAAACGTGTTTTTTCACCCCAAAAAAAAAGGAATAAAACAAATAAGTTATTTAAAATAATCGTGTCACTGTCCACCACTGGGCACATCGGGTATCATCGAGAAATGTTTGGTATGCTTATCCGATTGTTAGATAAATACATGATTTAACAGTAGATGATTTTAGGTTCTTACTTGATCGCTTAGATAATTCCAATACGACATTCTCTTCAGTAGCTCAGAACAATATTGTGTTAAAGTACATACCTTGAATGCCTTCATCAATCTGGCTCCACTCACGTTTCTGAGAGGTAGTGTTTGTGTCTGGTTGCAGTCTGAAGATGTCAGGTTCTATGACGGTTTCCGCATTGTATCGTACTGCCACGGGCGGGACACTTAAATGTGAATATTAAAATTAGTGGGACCCACTAGTAGCATAATAAAAGTATCAGTTACCAGTTTTTATGGTGCAGACATGATATTGGAAATTTTGTTGAAGACCCCATAAACGCCAGCCCTACGTCATTTTATAAAAGCTGAAACGTCGCAGTGGCTTTGACCGATATCACGTAACGAAGATGTGCTAAATAGTTGCAAAGTTACGTCATACTATAAAGCGTGATTATTTCATATTACATACGGGCTAGATGATATGATATAATGATTGATCTCCTCCACTGCCAGAATTTTGTGTGGTGGAAACCCACCACCAGACACCTTTAAAGTGTGATAAATTGTAATTAAACTTACGTTATTTTATAAAATATTCCATCTATTAACTATTTTACAAATTTCTAGAAGCCCCCTACTCAAAAACTATAATAATGACAATCAGGTGGTGAAACGAAGCTTGTTACTTTACGCATCTACTAATAGATGGCTGAATACTCAAAAATAAAGAAAAACAACACCTTCTTCTTTCAGGTGAGGTGACATTTAACTTGGGAAACAGCGTGAAAAAGTTGTCTAAGTACATTATAAAATTCACATATAATAAAAATGACGTAAATTCACTTACAATTTAAGGTGTCTAGTGGGGGTTTTCCACCACACAAAGTGTCTGGCAGTGGAGGAGGTGAATCATCAGACTATCATGTAATATCTAAAGATCTTATAACATAACTTAGCAGCTATTTGGCACACCTTTGTTACCTGATATCGGCCAAAGCTACCACAACCGACTTTTCATAATAACAAATTGTTTTTCCAATAATAACGTACTTTTACAGAAAAAGTTTTAGCTTTTATAAAATGACGTAGTCTGGCATAACATAGAGCTGCCGTCAATGGTAAATCAGCAGGGCTGTTTATTTATTTAAAATAGGTACGCCAACAGTACATACATTTTACATTAAACAATAAAAGTATACAGGTACCAATACACAACATTCTCTCAAGAAAATACAGCTATAAAATCGTAAAGTTACAGAAATAAAATTTAACATAAAATAGAAAACATGACAACTTTAACTTAAACTAAAGAAAGGCTGTTGCATATCTCTCGTCAAAAAGTTAGTTTTATATTGGCTGTGACCATTGACCATCTAGTATGACGTCATCAGTGCCCATTGCCGCTGATTATTTTATTATCCTAAAACCAAGTATTGTAATGTTCAAAGGGCTACTAAACTTAGCCGCATACTAATGTCTGTTTTTTAATCTCGGATACTAAATTGACAAGTGAAAATGTCAAAACTGACTTAAATCCTATTGAAATCTATGTCACTTTGCAAATTTTACGTGTCAATTTAGTCTCTGAGATTAAAAAACAGACTTTAGTCAATAAAAAATAGAGGCATCAAGTGCTCGGACGAGAGCACCGTACCCGGTCTGTTAGTCACTGTAACGTGATATCCACTGAATGTCATATGCAATACCAATGTTATGACATTCTCAGTTGTCATCAAAGTTTGGTGTACAACTGAAGCCTGATAATCATTGACAATCAAAAAGATAGCCAATAGCCCTGCAGATCTCAGCATTTATTTTCCCATAACAACACTAAATGTGGGTACCAAGAATAGTGACAGAAATTCGAACTCATTTTAAATGTGCAAGTGAGTAGGTATGTTTAGTTGTGTCACGCCGTAAGGGCTTAACGGATTGTGTTAAAATTTGTCACACCGATATATCAGGGTTAACACAAAGGACACTATTTAAATAATGTCCAAACTTCACATAATAGATTCCACAGGCAAAAGCTCATACAGGAAGAAAGACTTACCATGATATTTGGGGGGGTGGTGGAGCATTATTATAATTTGTAGTCTGCTCTGTAGCTGCTTCTGAAAGAAAAAATACCAAAAATTATATACATTTCTTTTTCTTTTAAAAAAAAATTAATGTTGAGGGTTGTTGAGGGTGTATTACCTTCTGACTGTGGTGGTGGGGGAGGGGCTTGCTGTACAGTAGCTTCTTTAAGATGAGCTAGTGAATGGGGTGGTAAATATCCCGTTCTGTAGAAGTGTTCTTTTTCAAAAACAGAGGCGTGAACAAATTTGCACTTAGGAAAAGAACACACAGAATTTTGGAAGTTCCTACAAAATGTATAAACCCCCGGCAATTGAGACAAAATTAATTCATGTGCAAAAATACACGCTGCACCCTTTTTGCAAGTACCACGTGCAAAGTTTCGGCACATCGTAACAGTAGGCTGGACAGGGTCATCAGACTGGTCAGTTTTAATTTTTGCAGGGGCTAACTTCAGTTCTTCTGACTGGTTGAACTCAGATGTAGTTTCAATTGGATCACATTTATAATCATCATCTTCAATTTCCTGCTTTAAATTAGTGATCATGGGTGGTGTATCCGGTGGTGGCGGGTTTGGTGGCAAAGGTGGCTGCACTGCTGCAGTTGCCACAAATGTATTGACTTTCTCTTGTTTGTTGTGTCCTAACAACGAAACATTTGGTTCCACACAGGAAGAGTTTGCTTCGATCATCATCGATTCTTCAAATTTTGATCTCAAGTACTTCTTGTGTTTGAAGTTTGGCGAGGGCCTAAAATTTATCAATTCTTCATCACGACACTTGGCTTGTATTTCTGAAAAATATTTACTATATTAGTATTTATGTACATGACTGGCTAAGTAATAACAGCCCCACATGTTGGCCTTAAGGTTAAGCCGTGCTTGCCAAGATCAGGGGGTATTGAATAACCCAGTACTAACTACGTTGTTTAGGTTAGACAGGCAATCACTCCATGTAAAATACTGGTGGTCAGATGCAACGGTTAGACTGGTAGCCGACCCCAACACAGGTGGAAAAAGACTAGCCAAAAGATAATGTAATGATATGCATGGTCTCAGACAATGATAGTCTTGTTTGAGTGTCCAAAGTATCTCTACTACTTTGATGATGTCAAGACGGCCACTGCTAAAATCAATGTGGCAACTGACTCAAAGAAGTCAAAAAGAGGAATATTATTAATCTTTAATCCATAACGAAGAAGGACATATAAGTTAATAAAAAAAAAATCTGCAAATGATACGTTAAACGAAAGCATATGTGTGATGTTCAAATTAAACTCACAGCATAATTAGCAAAAACAAATGATAGTTTAGCAAGTATTTACCTTCCTCTGTAAGCTGCATATCCTTTCCTTTTTAAAACATACGTGGGACTAATATTTTACTTCTTAACAACACACATGAAAAGACCACGAGTTGAATTACTGTTATTTTTCGAAGAGTAAAACTAAAACCCAAAACCATCAACGCATAAAGCAAATGGGCTCTGCTGGGATGAACAAGTGGGACTAATATTTTACTTCTTAAAACACACACACATGAAAAGCCCACGAGTTGAATTACTGTTATTTTTCGAAGAGTAAAACTAACACGCAAAACTATCAATGCATTAAAAGCAAATATGAGCTCTCAGAGCTCTGCTCTGATGGGATGAACAAATCACAAAACCATAGATTATAGAGTAGGTTATTGACTATAGACTAGTATAGACTAAACCACAGAAAACAGTAATTGTCTGACCAACGAAAGCTGTCTATTATTATTATTCTATATATAGGGTTTTTTTAAACTTGTAATTCAAAAAGGATTACATAAATAGAATCTAATCTCGTTACCTACGTCACGGATTGGACAAGTTTTTTTTTACATATGTATATTATTTGAAATGTACAAAAATGAGGAAAATTACATGGCAACACAGGGGGTTCTCGGGTTGTGACGTCATAAAAAACAATAAAATTGAAGATCGAACGTAGTAATGCCGTAGATGGTGTTGGAACTTGGAACTTTCAAAAAAAGATTGTTCGATTTTAGGGAAATGGTGGATTTTGGCACAAAAATCAAGCATTTTGAAATGATTAAGTTTACTTTCATAAACATTTTATGTTTCATTTTTATTTGGTGATGTCATTGTATGCCGCTTTCGGATCAAACAGGTTTTTTTTAACATATTATTAGAAAACAATTAACAATCATTTTATTATGGACTATAATAAAAAATATGGAGGTCGAGAAAAAACCAGAATTGCGCGCCATTCCCGCAGTCATCTACGCATAATTAATTATGTGATGCGCCGCCATAAATCATATTTAACTACGAAAAAACACAAAAAGGTCGGTTCCCAACGATATCCTATTGAATGTAATGACGTGCACTGCATGCCTACCGGGCACATCAGTGCGCTTTCTTGTTGTTTCGGTACGAGCAATCTCGCATTCTCGCGACTGAATCTTTGGGCGGGAATCCGGATACCTATTTATAATCGGCAAGTGAATTCGGAAACTCAGATCCACCTGCACCAGCTATAAGCTATTCTCAAACAACGGAATCAACTGTGATTCTTTTTTTTTGAACCGAAGAACGGGCAAAACGCTCTTCACAGATCCGTTCGTCATGGTAGAAAATGAACACTTGTGGTAGAAAATTAAATGTGGCAAATAAATTATCTATAATGACTATTTTTATGAGTTTTACTATATTTTGTACTGAACATCCGTCGAGTATCTATAAATATATTTAAAAAACAATTAACCTTATGCCGGCCACACACGTTCCAGTATACTTGCGCAAGTCCAGACTTGCGCAAGTATACTGGAACGTGTGTTGGAAGATAATTGCGCAAATTTCCAACTTGCACAAGTTCTTGAAAAAGATCAAAATTTCAATTCCCAACTTGTGCAAACTTGCGTTTGTGCAAGTTTACTTGAACGTGTGTGGGAGCATTTCGCGCAAGTTTCAGTATTGTTTTAGCCACCTACATGTACGCACGTCATTTTCGCGCCAAACTGAACGAGACTACCGAGAGGCAAGGAGTTCGCGATATTATAGTAGAATTAATAAATATGTACAGAAATGAGCCAAGTCTTTGGCAAATAAAAAGTAAAGGCTATCACCAGAGGGACAAAAAAAATGCTGCTTATAATAAAACAATTGAGCAAAACCGAAAATTCGAACCAAACGTAATTTATAAATATAATATGTAATATATATCCATAGCATAAGTAGCTCGCTGCATGTACGCACACTTGTACAAATATCATTGAAATGATACTTGTGCAAGCATGCTTGAGCCGTCTGTGGTCACCTTCGAAATACGTGTATTTGTGCAAGTCTGGACTTGCGCAAGTATACTGGAACGTGTGTGGCCGGCATTAGAACGTCACCCGCGTCGGCTAAAGCCGACAAGAAAACGTCATTTTCTAAAGTTTGTATCTGCTGTTTAAAGATAGTGTAATACAAAATTGTGTCAAATAAAATAAAATAATGATGCTAAGAGTGATATTTAATTTCAATTTGGGACGAAAAGCAATGATTAATTGGTTATGTATCGATAAGATGTTGGAATATTCTTTTTGTAGGTATTTGCACTGAATTTGTTGCTGTGCGTAAGGAGGCGTCGCCGCACCGATGCGTTTACGAGTATGCTCTGGCGTTCAAACGGTTAACAGTGATTTTAAGTATACATGGATCCGGCTTTTGTTTACGGTATAGTACAAGATGGCGTCTGTCCCCACTGATGGTAATTGCAACTATTTGTCGCATCTACCACCACTGGTGGTGGTTGTGTCTGTTCAGTCGCATCTGCTCCTAACTCTGTCCCCACTGGTGGCAGCTGACAGTTAAATTAGTGGATCCTCCACCAGTAGCAGACTCGATGATCAAGTAGCCGTCTGTCACCACCAAGTATTTAAACTAACCAAAGAGATTTAAAACACATATAGAGAGGACATTGGGAATATTGTCATACAATAATTTTCATCCTGAATATTTTCGATTTTGACACACGAATGCCACCTGACAAGAGTGACAAGCGGGCGTATGACACAGATGACACTAGACAGAACGAATTGTTACTAAGTAGTAACAAGTTTTGGATTACGATTTTCTTCGTCTTGACCCGTCTATAGCTCGGACATATTTGAGTGTCTTTGTGTCATGAATGCGACCTGACAAGGCGACGTATCGCACTGGACTGATCGACTTGTTACTAATTTGTAACAGGTTTTGGAATTGTCAGTTTCTTGGTCTTGTCCCGTCTATAGGTAGTTATATTTGAATGTCTTTGAAACTAACAAACAGAAAGAAGGATGGCCTTTCTGGGCCCAGCTGTAAATGCTGCCTTCAATTTTTTTTTGGGTTAGTTAGCATTCTCGACTAACGGAAAATTAAATTTGAAACAGAATGTTAAACTGTCGATTTCACCGAATGTCAATGTCACCGATGCCTTAGGCCCTTCGAACACAGCGCTACGCAAATCTCCGATAGCCGCCGACTTTGGTATCTAGGCGACTAACGCAATACAAATTCACAGAGGTTTGTTGACAGGCACGCGTTGCCGATTTATAGATTTATGCGCTACTTGACGGACGAGGCCGCCGCTACTAATGTTGCCCACATTTTCAAGATAGCAGAAAAAAATTGTCTAACCTAAGTTCGTTTCTGAAGTGTACAAACATCGCGAGCCTGTGGACGGTGAGTTGTGCTAGCTCGCCGTCCGTCCGACTTATGACGCCAGACCGTGTCGACCACAGACTACTATATAGTGTCGACGGCGCGTTCATGTACCACGCACGCCTCAAAGAGAAGTCAGCAAACTAGAAGGGGTCCGCAAGGGCCGATGCCTGCCGGGGCTGCAGGACTGTTCGAAAGAGAAGGCCGCGATAGCCTTACCGCGGCAGTTCCAAGGCTGGAACACAAAGGGCTGAGAAGGAACATGGGTTTTAGTCAATACAAGTCTGACACTCCCTTCCGCTCCGCCCATTTATTTGATGATTTCCGGAAAAAAGGAAAAAAAGGTGTGTTGTATAAATGTATACAAAACAAACCTATTTTATATGAACTGAAAGAATATTCTGAAAAGGCATATTACACTAAAAGCTTGGCAAACAGTATTTTTTTTTTCGAAACTACTTTTCTCTCTTCCTGTATTGTAAGATCCTGCTGAATTTTGTGATTTCCTTGAGAAAAAAATGACGGATGTTTTGGTAAGTATTTCAACAAGTAAATGGCTGGGTCCATCCTTTTCTCTATTTAATTTGTTATTTGAAATACTTGGTGTGTCAGACAGCTACTTGATCGTCGAGTCTGCCACTACTATAACTGCTGTTTATTGTATGAGACAGTAATCTTAAATTTAAGTGCGAAGATGCTGATGATGGATGACGGTTGCAAACTAGATTATGTTGAATACTTCTTCTTTAAAGGGACAACTTCAAGCCATCGTTGCTGAAGATTTTCATTGTTAGGGAGTCTGTATAGAAACAAAACAGTATTATTAATATTTTACAGCAAAGTACTGCCGACAGCAAGCGTGATCTCCGAACAATTTTTTCTTATTTATGAAATTTTTCACATACTATTTTCATTACTACGTACGACTATGAACTTAACTATTTTATAGTGCTTAAAACTGGCGAAAAGTCAGTGAACTATTACGTACACCTCTGCGTAATCCCTCGAGGATTACAAACATGATGTTATGTTATGATTTCCAAATATTAATAAGAATTACTGTGATTTAAAAAATAAATTAATAGTATTTAACTTGACCAAGGAGTTTATTCAGACTTTTTGGATTTGACTCGAGACTTTTGGGTCGAATAAAAAAAAATCGGTTGAATCGACAGTTGCCGCCAAAATGGAAGGGTCTAAAAAAGTAAATGATAGAATTCAAATGTTTATTTTCAAGATTTATTTTTGCTAATATTAAATTGAGTAAATGATTAAGTTTTACTACTGCATTATAAATAACAATGTTTTGTATTTTGTACGCATGTGCACAAGATTATATACCGATATGGATAATAGAAAAGGCGTATTCTTTACAATATTTTAATGATCCCCGTTTACAGATCTAAAACATTGTCACCCTAGTCGTAATTTGTAAACAAAGTTAAAAGAACGTACCTAGAAAAAGAAATTGCATATCCAGCAAACCCCTCACACTATTACACCCCTTCAAACAACATGATTTCACCATATTATTTATAGTGAAGATTTCGATTAAATACAATAAAAAGCGCTTGAGAAAGCAAAAATACGACTGCAACGCGAAACCGTTTTGGGAATAAATCGTGACGGGAATCGTCACGATTTGTGTTAGTTTAGCTATCAACGTGATTTCCGATTGCTATATGAAAAAAAAAAGAAAAAATATTTGTTTACTTTTTGATTACTGGCAATTGTTAGACAAGGACACAATTCACTCTGGTCGCTTTCTCGCTCTGAAGTTTTCTTCCCCCTTTGAATTAATTAAAGTAATACGAACTCTGTCTTTTAGATAAAGTTCATTTTCAAACAGTTTTTTGATATCAAAATTTTGTTCATACTCATTCCAGTTAGTATATAAGTTCCTTGGTTAGTATATAAGTTCCTTGCAGCCAATAGAGTCGTTGTGAAAGGTTCCAACTTTCAACCAACTAACAGTCATCAATCGTCAGCTCATCAGCTGTCAGACAGACTGATCGTCGGGAAATCCCATTTTTGGTACCTATTGAAAGTACCTATTCTACTCTTTGGATCCCACTATCGGGCGCACGACTGGTACTTTATAATTCCTTAGAAACTAAACTCGTGAGGATTCAAAACAAGTAAAGATCTCATCCCCATGATCCAACCACTTTGTTCATCGTGATCTTTTTTTTATCAATAAGTATGCATTTGTGCATACCTACTATTGTATTCTATTTTTTTTGTGTAATATTATTTGTAGCGGAGGGGTTGAAGATAGAATTTATGACGAACTCGATGATTGTGTAGGTTACCGCAGCAGGAAAGTGGCTCGTAGAGTGATATGAGTGGAACGGATAATTTGTGTGAATGTGCACCACATAAAAAATTGTGCGTTTTGTTGTTTTGGAAAAAATGTCCTCCTGGAGTCATTGTTCCAGCAGGAAAATTCTAAACGAAAGATTGGAAAAATAATGTGCACGCGCAGAGAGCTTTTATTTTTGTGCAAAAAGTGCGCCGAAAATATAATTTGTACGTCTTCAGGTTTTCGAGATATTGCATTTCCTGCTGGAGTAACGTTTTGAAGAATCGTGTCGTCGCTTTGTTGAGGTCATTCAAATTTGGTCCGATAACCAGCCGTTATTTACAAGTTTTATTTTTTGTTTATATACAATGTCGCCCATGCGCATGTGACCGCCCGTAATTTTCTGAATATTCATGAAGAATTGTCGAAAATAAACTTCAAAAGGGGGGTCTATCTATAACATTTTTCATGTTATTCAATTTTGAACTTTTTAAGTAGAGTTTGTAGATTTGCTTTCTATTTTTTGACACATCTCCGAAGTTTATGGGTCGATTTGAATTCTGTTTATTATTTCTAAAAGCTTATGAGTTATTTTAACAGGTTAATTAACATTTTTACTAAAAAATATCGACGACGAAAAAAAAAACGGAATCGAAGTCATTTTTTCGGTAAAAAAATGTGTATTTATTTTAAAAAAACTAGTGTAAGTCCATAAATTATCCCGATAGGACGACTTTTTTAATCATTAGTTGTAAGCTACTACATAACAGCTACAAATTCATAGAACATTTATATGACATTGACATTGTATATTTAATGCGAAACATTCCAAGCTGAATATTTTCACTATACATTTTTGACTAAACACACTATTTTTGATTTGCACGTATACATACTATACATCTTGGGTTGAGCCCGTTTCTTGTATTTTGCCATAAAAGTTATGACACCGTCGTTTTAACTTTTAGAAATATTATTCAATAACGCATCCATATACACTTTTGAATCTTTTTATGGTTATTATAAGCGTCAAGAAGAACCGAATACATTTTTCAGTTTTCTCATTTAGGCGCTGCGATATTTTTTCGGGTTTTCAAAAAACCGCGATTAATTGAAAATTATAAGTATTTTCTTAAATCTAATTCTGACACAAATAAAGAGTTACTTGTGTATGTTTATCCTACAGGCACACATACAATGGTTTTAGAGGTACACGATACTGCAAAATGTTACTCGAGCAGGAAATGCATATCTCGAAAACCTGAAGACGCACCAATTATATTTTCGGCGCACTTTTTTGCAAAAATATAAGCTCTCTGCCCATGCACAATATTTCTCTGTCCGATTATTCATTAAGAATTTTCCTGCTGGAACAACGGTGCTCCAGTTTTTGAACCCTTATGCCGTCGGCACGCGCATCTTTTACGTGCGGCACGCGCGGCTTTTGGTTGCCGGCGGCAGTTTGCTTGCGGCTTCGATACGGAGTGGAAGTGTTGAGGCAAAGAAAATATTTCGTATTCATATTTAACATCATTTAAAAATCATTTCCATTCTAAAACCTTCAAGTATCGGGGACACATTAGGCCTATTTCGTAAACTTGGTCTGACCCAATATCTTCGTTTCATTTTGTGGTTCTTTTTATAAATAATAACGTACATAACTACACTTGCTGATGGCTCACGTACAATGGTCCACTGTAAGGACTAAGTGCGGAAACCAAATCCCTTAACATAGAACATATAACACTACACTTGCGATACACGCAACTATAAAGGGTGTAAAAAGACCCTTAACGAAAACGAAAACCACATATTCGGCCCATCATTGGGATCATTTTTTTCTTCTAGACAACACCTGGGAAACCACAGGTTCTGGAGATATTGGAGGTCAAAGTTCCAATTTTTTTACAAGTTTTTTTTTAAATACTACTTTTTAAGATTTTAATTTTACTTTAATTACCTCCATGACCCGTTTACTATTTAAAGCATCCATCAGCACCAAGTTTTGAGTGCGTAACATTGAGTTTTACCGATAAACGTGATTTTTCACCCAAAAAAAAAAGTCGTTTCCCAGCAATAATTTTTGCGTAGGGTGACTTAGTTTGATGTACAGAATGCTTGGTTGACGGCTTCGTGAAGGGTCCGTTTACACCCTGTATTATAGTCCAACATCTTCCAATCCTACGTACATGACTAACTTCAACGATAGTCACAACACTACTGCAAAAATTGGAACCGCATCTGCAGGCCGCCGGTAAAGGCGGCGGCAAATTCAGCGGCAAGGCAGCTTGAAAGCCAGCGGCAAACCCGGCGGCATAAGCCGGCGGCATGTGTGGATGCGCCAGTAGGATCAAATAAAAATACTCACAGTAAATTGGAAATCCGGCGTTATAGAGATCGGGTGATGGAAAGAAAAACAAAGGTTTTAAATGAAAAACTATAATAAAAATACATTTCAATCCCTGTCTGTGCGTAAAACTCAATTCGTTCCATTATTGCAATGGAAATCCGCTTACAACTATATAAATGAGCTCTCTCATTTTAACAATGATGAGTACCTAAGTACATGTACTTAGTATGATTATCAGACGTAAAAGTCGACTAATAAAACTTTATCGATCACAAATTCATAAGCACCACGCGTTACGGACGGATGTAATTTATACGTAGACTTCTCCTCTTTTGGAACCGCTGCGTTTTCGAGCAAACTCGGGTGGCGTGCCGGTGCTGGCGTTGCTGTGCTCGCTGTCGCGGTCCGAGGGAGGCAGTTCCGTCACTGTGGCGCGCGGGGTGTGCGGCGAACCGCCCGAGCCGTCGGCGGCGCCGCGTTCGGCCCGCGGCGTCGACGGCGCCGAACTCACCAGGCTGGTCAGCTGCGACACGCCCAGGGTTACGGGCGCCCCTGCTATCATGGGTGACATGCCGCCGCCGCCCAACGCAGGCGACAACACCGCTTGTGCCAACGCCGTCGTGCCAGGCTGGCCCGCGTGCAATGTGTTGTTAACTGATCCACTATCCAGTTCCTGAATAGGTGACAGGACGAGAGCACCAAGGACGGGTACTTCGTTTTGGTAACCCTGATGTGCCATGATAACGCCCATGTTTTGCATTCCCATGGCGATTCTGTTTTCGCGATCCATAACCTCTTTTGTGACGTCCGGTGTCGGTATGCGAGGCCTGTTGCGTAATGTTATTGGAACTGCGGACCCATTGCTTTTTTGCCCTGAAAGAGAAAAAATGAAGATCGTAACTTGTGTTAGGAGGTTTTGTTTTTAAGTGACCAAATCACATTAGCTAGGCGCTAGCAAAACTCCTGAGGCGGGATAGCTTTCAATGTCAATATTTGAACTAAGTGCACACAACATCACACGCGGAAGCGACAGTTGGTTAACGGTTGTTCTGAAGCTTGACACCCTTGGTATAAGGTGGCTGATATATAGTAGTCTAGTCAATTTATGTAATGTATCATGGCATTGCCATAGACAATGTTGCGTCCAAGACTACTTTCAGCCGCTTTCCCTCTGACGCATCTACGTACCAAAATAAAACCAGAAACTAAGATTTACCATGTCTAGAGCTCGGTCTGTGTTGTCCGCGGCCGGACTTGCGGCCCACTAGGCGTTCATACAGTGACATCTTATGATGAGGTGGCGGTGGCATCACCGGCTGCCCGGCCTCGGGACTCGAGTACACCACGGAGTTATGCCTATTCCGGCCGAACAATCCACCTGAAGAATACGCGGTCGAAGCAGACCTTACCGACCCCATTCTTGATATTTGTCTTTGGAACCAATTTTTCCTTCTTTCTACTAATGGCGTATCAACGCTTTCCTGGAAATAGATAAAGATTTGGTTAAAACTTGATCAGTTTTTGTTTTATTTTAGAGTTGCGTAACTAGTAAAGGAAACCAAGAAAAAAATAGTTTTGTCATTATCTAGAAGCTGTCTTTAGAGAACCTTTCTGTATCACTACATAGTATAAAGCAAAGTCGCTTCCCGCTGTCTGTCCCTATGTACGCTTAGATCTTTAAAACTACGCAACGGATTTTGATGCGGTTTTTTTTAATAGATAGAGTGATTCAAGAGGAAGGTTTTGTATATATATTGCAGCCGTGCGAAGCCGGGGCGGGACGCTAGTGGTATATAAGTAAAGACCCAGTAAAACACGACTTAACTACAGAAACTAAGATTGTTCTATTTCAATTGTTCATCTGATTCAGTTAGGTACCTGAATACTTTCTATAGGACTGGACTAATAATTGACATTTAAAGTTTTTAGATCGTTGATATTATATTCTACAGGAAATGACGTTATAATAAAATGGACTCACATAGTCAGCGTAAGTCTCATCGTGACTTTTTCTTGGGGCCTGCACGTTCGCGTAGACGGCATCTTCAGCCTTCACTTTGTAGTGGTCAGCAGAACAGGGCGGCTCGTGTCGGCGATAGTGCTCTGATGCCACAGTGTACGGCAAGTCTTTCGGGACCACCTCTTCCCAGTATTGGTCTTTCAAAAGTTCTGGATGCTCCTCGTGCATCTCGTCGACTATCATGTAGGCAGCCTGTAAGGTAGTAACAATATTCAAAATAAATTAAAGTATCGGTATTAGGTTAAAAGTCAAGATTGGTCCAAGTTGATCTCATAAAAAATATTTTGATCACTCCTCTTGGCGATCCCCAGGCCAGTTTCACTTGATATTTAATCATTTATACATTTTTCATTTAATATTTCGATTCCTTTCGCAAAATATTTTATAAAAAAAAACTGACATGGTCACAAAGTGATCATGAGGGTACGAATTAGATCTTAAAAACTAGAAAGGTTCAAAATGAATTAATTTTTATTTACGACATAGTTTATTAATTATATTTACGTCATAATTTATTAATTATTATTTACGTCATAATTTATTAATTATTATTTACGTCATAATTTATTAATTATTATTTACGTCATAATTTATTAATTATTGTTTACGTCATAATTTATTAATTATTATTTAAGTACGTCATAATTTATTAATTATTATTTACGTCAAATAATGCGTTGGCAAATAAAAGTTTGTACTTAGGGTAAATATTTTTGGAAGTGAATTATTTTTCAAACTTGTTGGTGTAAAGGTGAGTATAGACTACAACATTTTCTGGAGCATTACTGTGTAATGTAACGTTCTTACGAATGGTACAATACAGGCAAAAGCTCAGTTTCCAAAGCATTTCCATGTAATGTAACGTTCCTGCGAATGCTCGGCGTTATGTTACGGGTAAATCCTCCCTCGGGTCTCCCTCCGCGTCACCCCGCAACCGCGCATCGCCCGCACTCGTGGCTCGATGAAATGTTACACCAATACGCTCGGCTCGTTGTTCTGTTACAAGTAAATGTTGTAGTCTATACTCACCTTAAAATGCCTGTCGTACTGTATGAGAATGCTGGGCTGTGAAAAAGATGGATGAAAACGATTGCATATAGCGGAGATGACAATGTTGAGATGGATGTGTGGAGTGACAAGAATAGATAAAGTGAGGAATGAGTAAGTCTATTAGAGGAAGTTTGAAAGTGGCGCTTATTACAGAAAAATTGAAAGGAAGTCGTATAGCTTGTTATGGGCATGTAATGAGGAGGGATGAAACGCATTTTACTAAAAAAGTGATAGATAGCTATTAATGTTGATGGATGGAGAGGGAGAGGAAGGCCAAAGAAAAGATGGATGGATTGTGTGAGGACTGAGGAATGATATGAAAGAGAAAGGAGTAAATGATACCGTGACGTTTGACAGGGGGAAAGCCAGAACACGTGTTGCGCCGATCCCAAAGTAGAACGGGACAAGGGCAGGAAGATGGTGACTAGTTGGGGTAAAATGATGAAATGGCCAATCATGTTTTTCTAATCGTTACTTGTCAAACGAAAATATGCATATTAAGTTTTGTTGAAATGACAGGATACCACTTAAAGTGATGATATTTGATTGTGATGATGATAGTGATGATTTGATATTTCAAAACTCAAAATGACTGAAGTTGCAACCTAAATACTGAGCATCGACTTGTCTGGCCACGCGAAGCAATAGCAACCTCAACGAACGACAATGAGCCTTCCATCTTAAAGAGAACAAATTAAAACCCTTTCAGATTTAAGCTATGGGATATTCTAACATCTCAGCTATTCACTTGGGATACCGATGGCGATGAGGTATCAAGCACTTATTTTTCAAACCAAGTTCTAGTGTGCCAGTTGAACTTCAGAGCCTCTGCACCTTTTCTGAACAACCTGAAGGATCCACAGTGTGCGACATACCTTAATGTGTCTGTCGATGAGCCAATTCAACTCGATGTCGTCATCGTCTTCTCCAAAAGGATTTATTAGCACCTCCGCAACTTTTAACCAGCCAACGTAGAAGCAGAACTGAAACGTAATAATAAATACATTTTTATTCTAGTTACGGAGCCATTCAACTGTGCCTGAGCAACAATAGGACACCCTTTTATCTGCACAAGAGGTAAAAAGTGATATGCAAATGATAATGACATGTCTCTTAGATGTCATTTATCTAGTATCTACAGACGGGCTGATGCTTACAAACTCGTGTACCCACCAATGACGCATAACGCACTCAATGAGTAACTAGTATAAACAATCCCGCTGCCTGATGGTCGCCTAATGAGTATCAACAAAACTAGAAGCACGCTACCCTAACGACAAATCTGTAATATCACTCAGATCCTTCCAACCTTAGCACAATAAACGCCGCTTGGCGCAGACATAATTATGTAGGTGTATTGCAGTAGCGAAGGGTCAATTTTTATAAGAAGTAAACCGGAGTACATATCTTCAATGTGATTATATTACTTGTCTATAGAATACCGCCTGTGCCATTTTTCAAAGGGAACCCGGTAGGAATTGAGTGGTATGAAACCTTCGCCACTGGTATGTTGTCTACATAACAATCAACCATAAATTATGCTGGTTATTTGATGGCCTGGCAACATGCGGCAGCTCAAACAGTTTGAAATTTAACGTTGAGAATTAAAGAATGTGTAGTAGTTTTTTATGAGAGTTCAGTAATGTGACAGTACCCACGTGGGTAGTAATGTACCGGATAAACTCTTTCACTAAGAGCATTTCTTCTTTAGCAGAATCGTGATAAATGGAAGGATGGATATTGACTGGCCTCATCTACCATCTTACTGCCATTTGAACCACGGCATGAGCCATACTTAAAGATCGTGCAGATACGAGAGACGATCTAAATATTGTTTCTTTTATTGTTTTAGCAGGCAGTGAAGTACCCAGGTTAAATGCTAACTAATAATTCAGCAAAGACTCTCATAGACAGACTGCCCGGAAACCACCTTTAAATTATAGGGAGTAGCAGGTCACGAGGACAAACCAAGCTTTCAAGCTTGGGTGGAGGTACCACGTTTTTGTATTTTTTTTCTAGCCTGCTCTGTCCCACTCCTGGGAAAACAGCCTCTTTCTAGTTCTGACGGAACCTGTCCAGTTGGTCCCGCCATCTCCTTCGTGGCCTGCCGCGACCCCGCCTCACTGTCTCAGAGCATCAGTTTAGACTGTTATTAGGTAGGTCCAAAGGTTACAATACCTGTAATGCAGTGAACAGTGGGAAGTACACGTCGGGCTCGTACTTCGAGGTGCTCCCGGGGGCAGGTGGCACCAACTGACGACCCATCAAGGCGGCCACGAAGTATGTGTACAGTGCCAGCGTTACAACCTGAATTTGAAATAATATTGATATTAACTAAGTTTTGGACTGCCTCGTTGGTCTAGTGGCAAGCACTATTGCTGAGCAGGTCATGGCCCGATTTCCGGGTCGAACAGTGTTGCGTTCTTTCATCAGTAGCAGCCACGGAGTCTGGATTTGTGCCCGGTTGATGGCAGTAGGCTCGCCCCCTAATACATATGACTTAAATCATATCCTAGACCTCTGCCTAACCTTTAAGGGGTTACAGGCGTTATATTATGTTAACTAATACTAGTACAGGTATGACGAGTTTAAAAAAAAAAAAGTAGGTGCAGCGTAAAAATGGTAAAAAGACTTGGTTTTACACAATTTAAGAAACAATCGATAATAATTAATTTGTGTCTAATGTTTTTCTGAAAATTTATCTGTGAAACAATCAAGTAAATGTCCGGGCCAAGGTTGTAATCTACTTCATCGTTTAGCTATGATTTACCAGCATGAATGTAGGTACGGTTAGCATAAAAATGTCCCTCAGTTACAGGGCAAAAGCCTCCCCCCCATATTTTTCCAGGTACTCTGTTCGTGCGACATTCTGGTCTGAAAACGCTCTTAAATACAGAAATCGTTGAACTTGGTGGTAACGATGGATTTTATATTTTTAATTTTTCTAAACTAAAACACAAACGATGTTAGTTTGACAAAACCCACAAAGTTACACCAGCAAAGTTAGTTGCGCCTGCGACCTCGATCGCATTTTTTAGATGACCTGTTTTGCGACAGTTATCGCTGCGCTTGTCGAAATAACTTAAACAAATGCGGACGTTTTAAAATGCACATCAGTGGTTTGCGAAATTATTGAGAAAAAATGATGCCATCTATATAATATTCAGAAATTAAATTAAAACCGAAACTGAAAATATCATTGTAGGGAAATAATTGTTATCACAGGGTGTCAACGGACCCTTCACGAAGCCGTCAACCAAGCATTACGTACATCAAACTAAGTAACTTTACGCAAACTTTGTAACTAGAAGATTCCCAGGTATGGTCTAGAACAAAAAAATTATCGCAATGACGAGGAGAACAAGTGCCTTTCGGCTTCGTTAAAGGTCTTTTTACACCCTTTATATACTGAATCAGGTACTAACGAAACATTCGCTATTATTCATCTCAACGTACGGACCCTGAACCAAATATCGTTTTGTTTGACGTTCTCACATCACGCTCTATCCTCTAAGCTATCAAGTTTTCAGGCTGAATATGTTTGTTGAAAATACCTCTGGGCTGCCCTACCATTGGTGAATTTGGTCCCTTAAAAGTTACACTAAAATCGACTACACGTCCAGCAACACAAAACCTCACGAGTATACCGATGTCAGAGCGTGAGACCTCGCCCGCATGCACAGATAATAATATTATTGTGCTGTTTTATCATCGGAACGAATTAGCTCGGACACATCACACATAGTAGATCATATCGGTCGTCACGTCTTGTTTTTCTACAGGTATTTAAACATTAATTCTCTGTGAAATGACGCTCGCATCGCACATATAATGTTTCAAGACGAGCTGTCCTCTTAGATGATGACACTATGTATAATGCTCGAAGCCGGATAAATGCGCTCGTTTCTACCTACATATGTGTTACGTCATCACCAGCTCCTATGAAACTTTTTATTTTCCGGGAAGTTACTAAATCCAGTATTCAAATTCGTAGAAACTATAAATATATGGGATAACCCGTAGTAAATATATATGTATCGCAGAACTGATTCCTGCGTATAATCACGGAAGCACCCTTCTATGTCCGTAATGACAATCTACACTTAGACCTCAGAATGCCTACGTCCTTCAGTTCATGAAACGTACTTCCAAGCGTTTCTTCGACTCTGCCATAAGGCATAGAAATCCCCTGCCCCTAGCCAGTAGTTATAAATCAGCCCCTAAATAATCTCACTCAGATCCAGCCTGCTGCCTTCTCCAGCCCTAAGCCGAGGCTCGTATCTCACAGGGCTTGTCCTTAGCCCGCTGTCGCTTAGTTTATAAGTTTTATACCCCTGGCTGAAGGCCTTACTCTCAAGGCATCCACAGGATAGTCCGGTTAAGCAGAAGCCAGCCTCATAGGTTGACCGGCGAGATGCCATGTCGGACGAAAAACAAAAAGTAGTAAATATAATTAGGAATACTGAATTTGACTTGCACCTCATTTGTTCGGTTTGTCAAAATGATACGGTAACAATAGCGTCCGAAACAAGCGAGTGACTGTAAACATTTTTAATTGTTAAGATTCGTGTGACGAGGTAGTTTACTAACCTGCGTGTATACGAGAGGAACACACACGGTGTCGTACCCGATGAGCGCGCCCAGCCGCCGCCTGATGTCCGACAGCTCCACCAGCAGCGTCTGCACAATGTGGTCGCTGGTGATCAAGCCCTCTTTTCTTGCCCTATTTATTATATTGGTTGCCCAAACGAGCGGCATCCAATATTTTGACATCGGGCTTTTTCCATCCATCTTTTCAAAAACTTTCCTCTCGCTCTCCAACATAAGACCTGAAACAGTTAAAAACATTGATTAAGTACTTACGGAGTTTTTTTTAAAGATTACCAACTTGTCTTTCAGTGTTTCTTTTCCACCTACCGGAGTCCACGACATGTTGCCACGTAGGGAACCGTCGCTTTACTCTGAGCGAAACCCTCTGGAGCGTGATGACGTAAGCTAAGATGGCGTATCTCACAATATTTCTTCTCATTAGTCGACCTGTCTCGTCCTGTAACAAAGAGAGGGGCAATGTAACATCTGTGTTTATGTCAAGGTTCAAGTAGACAGTTGCAGCAGCTCAACTAAGATCAGATCAAGGAACTCGATGAACTGGCACCAAGTAATATGACAAATTATACTATCGTACAAATGAAAACGTGGTACATCAGGTGGAATTAATGTCACTTGGGAGAAAGTGCAAGAGAACGATGATGATGTGTTTCTCGCATATCTAAATAATTATTTTAATCATTGATTAATTTTATTTATTTTAGTTCTTTATAAAGGGTGTAAATAGACCCCTAACGAAGCCGAAAGGCACTTGTTCTCCCCGTCATTGCGATATTTTTTTTGTTCTAGACCATACCTGGGAACCTTCTAGTTACGGAGATATTGGGGGTCAAAATTGCAGCGTTTTTAATGTAAGGTTTTTACTTGAAACACCTCCACGATCCTCGTACTATTAATCCATACATCAGCACAATGTTTTTTGTGCGTTACATGGAGTCCTTCCCTAAAACGTGATTTTTCACCCCCAAAAAAAAAAGTCGTTTCCCAGCCATAATTTTTGCGTAAAGATACTTAGTTGGATGTACATAATGCTTGGTTGACGGCTTCGTGAAGGGTCCGTTTACACTCTGTATTTTTTGATGTTTCTGATATTGTTATTTTTGAGGAATAGTTAAAAATTTATGAAATTTGCCTAGAAATAAATAAAGGAAATACAATTTTAATAAATCAAAAGCCTGCTTTTTGTTTGCGAGAATGCATTAAAAAGTGCTAAGTAGGTAGAACGCATAGCGACGCTTATGTGCGAGTACGTGCCTACGCTAAGCATGTTCAGCTGAAACAATGTGACTCAAGGACAAGTTACACATAGGTCACTAGTCATATCACTCTGAAGTCGCCAAGTGTTTATAGCTACGTGATATTTTACGTTCTGAAGATAACATCGGAGAACACTGACTTTGAAGGACACAAGTAGTAACATATAAAATACGTACAATTTTTATTTAAGAAAAACGTTAATACGAACAAATTGAACCGGAAACTTGGATTTTTTTACAGCAATATAATATTATGTCTGAGTTCTCCGAAAACTTGGTTGTGCAGTAAATCTTCGCATGGAAAAAAACGCAAATATATTACTTTGTTTGATTCCCAGCAATAATTTTTGTGTAGGGTTACTTAGTTTGATGTACAGAATGCTTGGTTAACGACTTCGTGAAGGGTCTGTTTACACCCTGTATATTACTCGGGAAAGATACAACTAAGCATATCAGCGATAAGAGAAAGTATATCATATTCATTGTTACTGAAAGCTTTCAACAGTCTTCATGATTCTTCCGCGGGGACGATGAGCGAGATATATTATATCCTATCACAGACAGATTTACATTGTACATGTGTGCTCTATTCTCAATCACGTCATTAAATTGCAATAAACACGTCGTTTTGTGTCTAAATGTATTCTATGTATTAATTGTATTTCTATTAAGTTGTATATTTCCACAAGACTTATCTTAGGATAGTAGATGTATTTCTATATTCGAGCCTAGGCAGTCCCAACAAGAGAACACAATTTCACTGAAAACTAATTTTATTTCTCTCGTATCTGTTCCTCATATTTACTACCTACGTGTACGTATAGTTGAAGTTTTTCTTGTTGAAAAGCAAAGTCTCAATGCATTCTCAGATGAAAAAAAAAGGTTGACCTTTTTTATGAAGATTTTGAAGCTTAATATGAACCATGTAACCTACGCAGTACACGATCCATAAAATCACGTTCGATACATAAAAGCAGCTCGTTTGTTTGTTACAATGACTATTAAATTGAGCGCAAATGGCAAAAACTCAACCGCTGGCTGCAATCAATAATTTTCTTTGAATGTGTGTAGCGAAGGCATAACAAATCCTTTCTATAATGCTTTATCGTCCATCGTACATTCGTTGCGGCATTGCACGGCATGCGCACACGCAGGCAATCGATCCACGCCAGCAGGCGACAAACAACATGCTTTATTATAACAACAAAATAATTACATTAATTAGAATGGATGGTCTTGCTGGCCTTAAGTCTACCAATCAACTGATTTTTAGGTAAGTATATTTAACTCGAGTCATAACTAATTATTGATGTAGGACTCATATTTCCGGTGATTTATTTTATGTGTTTCACTGATGTGGGTAAAAGCCAGAAACCATCAAATTCAATCGTTGATAACCCAGAAAACCATTGGCTATTCGATAACGTTACCTACTTACCGAAATCTTGAAAATGATAGGTAAGCAAGGACAATTTCCCCTTTTTAGTTATCTCAATTACCTAACACCTTGTAAAGAAAAACAAATCAGAGCAAAGATTTATCATCTTACTAATTACCCGCCAGCGAAAGAGGGTTATGAATTTGATTCCGGGTGTATATCAAAACATAGTTGAGCGAGACGTTAAAACCAATAGTTAAAACCAATAGCCAAAGCCACCATCTTGTCTCTCAAAACAATTTCACAAATGTTTACATACAGCCAATCCAACAGCGTCCTTACAATGTCATTCAAGAGCCAAAAAATCCATGCAGCGCTGTACGAAATAAAGGCGCTGTCAAAGTCATAATGTTTGCATAGAAGCATTGTTGATTGTACCTACAGCCTGAAGCATGGAAATAGAATGTGTTACGCGCTATACGATACGCATTGACCGATGTCGTTTCTTATAAACATATTATATTATTGAGTTTAAACAGGTCTGTTTAAATAAAATAATACCCGATACTTGCAGCTAAGATATTTTAGTTGGATATTTATTTATAATTATTTCTGATCAGTGATATTACGGGAGGTCACAACATTTTTGGTAACGATATCCTAAATGCTACTCTTGCGTTGAAAATTGAAATGATAAAGAGCAACTCTCTGATGCCCAAAATGTCAGTCTGCCTGCGCGAAGTGGTTGCGCTAAGTGTGGCGCTTGAAAAACTAGTTATCGTGACCAAAAAAAAACGATAAGGTAAATGGCTGAATTTGATACATTGTTAATTTACATACCCAGGTTCAAAGATGCTTTATCGTGTTCAATCGAAGGAAAGCAATTGCGTAAATAGCTGAAAATAATTAAGCGTAGAGTATCAGTACACACGGCGGCACATGAAGCTGTACATTTCCAGAATAACTTGGCCTCGCTTTGTATAGATTTCCTATATAATGAGAGATCCGCATAAACTGGTTTTGTAAAGCTCGATTGGCCGTCGTGCGTCAGTTTAGTAATATCAAAACTGACCAAAATATTGGTTGCATTTCGTAGTTATATACGATCTAAGTTACAATAGCCACCACACAATTTGAGTACTTATTTTATTAAAATAACTAGCTTTTATTTTTTTTTGCACGGCACCCCTAATTATTATTCTAAACTAAAATAAAAGTAGCCTAAGTTACTCCTTATAACATCATCTATCTGCTATTAAAAGTCCCGTCAAAATCGGTCCAGCCGTTTCGGAGATTAGCCGTTTTGTTTTGTTTGATTCGGATTTTGTTAACAATTTCAAGGGTTTTAATTTTTTAGCATGGAACCCTAATTATTATTGTTTTCCGTAACTATACTGAAAGGCTAGGCAAACGCTTCCAACCACTTCACTAACGTTACGTCAAACGAAGCACATTTAAATAAATAAGACTACAAAAAGATTGTAAATAACAGGAAATTATTATATGAACCCAACAAAGGTAAGTAAGTTCAGCGAAGTTATTGCTTATGTCATACATAACGCAGCCCACATATAGCACGCGACGACGACGTAAGTAACAACTAACAATGAAGCTTGAGGTGCTAGAACATTGTTTTTCGATGTATAATTCCGGAAATGAAACGTAAATAAACAACGACGGATTACACAGAACATGACAGCACACACTTGCTTCTGGGTGCAAAAATGACGGTGCTACAAATTCGCTGTGTCGTCGAAACTGTAGTGACAAGTGACAAGGTGGGCAATGTACCTACACGATTGAATTGTCGCTTGTCGGCTCCAAAGTTGGTCACTGTGCGTCGTATCCGGATGTTTGATACCCAAGATTCATTGTTTCTTTTGGCGCCGTGAAAATACAGCAGATATTTATCAACCATGCTACACAATGACATAACCTTTTCTTTGTACCACTTCCTCGCCTAACATCAATTAAAAAATACGAAAAAGCGTAGCGATTGATGAGTTACTAACAGAAGTAAGAACAATACCTATTACATAACGTGCACGTTTAGAGCTGTCTGTATATAACATCAATATAGTCGTACATACTTACTATACACGTTACTGTGTAGGTTTGTTGTATTATTTTCCTTATGAATAAGAAAACAACGACACATTTTTTCATGTGGTTTTGAAACTATCTAAAGCAATTGACAAACAATGCAAGCACGTGCAACTCAATCTCTACAACCAGTAAAGAAAGCACAATCTAGAACTATTAAAACCATCTCTTCCTAGAAAAGCTCTCTATTTCGAGCGCCCTTTAGTTAGAGCTTACCGCTTCAATGAGTCCTCCGCTTTGCCCCATCAAAAGGCACATTAAGCGTCCACAAAGTCCTAACAATATCGCACAGGTTATTTGCTTTAAAGTAACCCTAATCCATGTAGGTATTACGATACTAATTGAACCAATATGTGATCAACCTTCAGAATATTCCATTTAAATTGATAATTTCGCGAGGACTCATTAAAGCGGTCGGTCTATAGATAGGTAGACACGAGGGCTCCGGCAATAATGAAGAGGATCTTTCAGCCTCTGCATTCAAGGACGGACTAAAACTTTACTAAAGCACGGAAACTGCTAATAATAAGTATTCAGAAGCATGAAAAAAATACGTAACGGCACAAAAACTTAATGCCAAAACACTACGGAAAATCCTAACGATTCAAATAACTCGGGGTCGCTCGGCCTTATTAAGATGAATAATAAAGAAACAATAGCAAAAGATTGTGATCAAATAATGGAACCAAGTACAGAACAGACACAGCATTACATTACGGATTAGCACGGTTTTTACGTATTTTGCTAACTATTGTTGTGCTCAAGGGGATGTCCCATTGACAAAAGATGAGGGATTTCCACACAAATGTCCGCCCTTATTTAGTTCTCTATGGAATAAATCTTTCGTAATGCTCAACTCTTGCGCAAAATGACATGCTTCTGGGTCAGTGCTGTATTTAAGACGGACGCAAGTTATTTTGTTACAAAGCTACTGTCCCACAGGTGGGCTAAGATCTTCTTTCATATTTTCAACCGGTTATGATTGTCACAACTCTAAGGTACTTCTTGCTAAATCGGGATCCAATTACTTAATCCCATTATTAAATAGAGAAAAAAGAAAAATGGTGTCTAGTTATAAAAGCAATTTTCTATTTAATGCCTTTATACATAATAAGTACTATAATATAAGATGAGGAGCTCGTGGCTTTATAATAACAGCCGCTCGGGTCGATCTTTAGGTTAAGCCGTGCTTGCCTAGGTTGGTCCGTGGATGGATGACCCATTACATACCGAGTTTCCTCCGTGCCTCGGAAAGCATGTTAAGCCGTTGGTCCCGGCTGTCATTTGTAGATCTTTGACAGTCGTTAGGTAGTCAGTAGCCCAAAAAGTCTGACAACCAGTCTCACCAAAGGGTATCGTATTACCCAGTACTAACTGGGTTGTGGAGGTCCGATAGGCAGTCGCTCCATGTAAAATACTGGTATTCAGCTGCATCCGGTTAGACTGGAAGCCGACCCCAACATTGTTGGGAAAAGGCTAGGCAGATGATGATACATAATAAGTACTACCTGTTACTCGCGACCTTCGTTCGCGTGAAATTATTATTTTAAAAAAAATACTTCCCTTTTTTAATCGGATTGTGTTACCAATTTCAAGGTTTTATTTTTTTGCACAGAACCCTAATTCTTTTTCCAAAATAAAAGTGTAGCCTATGACATTAGCTATCTGCCAGTAAAAGTCCCGTTAAAATCGGTCCAGCCGCTAGCCGTATCGGAGATTAGGCGGAACAAACAGACAGATTTTTTTTTTATGTGTTTTTGTTATAAGTGCCGTTTAAATTTTCATATACATTCAGTAAAAAGCTGTTATTTTGATATTACAAACAGACACTTCAATTTTATTTATTTGTATCTAGGTGTATGGATTACTCTACGCCTACACTACAATTAGTTCAACGAATGTTAAAGAATAAACTAGATTATTTTATGGATTACATTACATGTATAAACAAGCTTCGCTTGTTTGAATGATAAGTAAGGCTGCATCGTGTGACGTTAACACCGCTCGCAAAACGAAAGTTGATCGAGTTTATGACGTCAAAACGTATATATGAATATATGTATAAAACTAGTGAAACTAAATATTTCCTTATTTGGTTACATAGTACTGGAAAAAATGCAATAATCATGTCAATCAACGCAAAGTAGGATAGTGATAGAGATTGAGACCGAGATTGTCCAGCATGTACCGAACTAATCCAAGATGCCTCCAATAACTATATAAGGTCACTGAAATGGAGATTTGTATGGGCATAATTGGATCCTAATGTTCCAAGAGTCATAGGGGAGGTGAGGGCCTTGCTACCCCATCCCTAGGCAGAAGGGTAACTAACCTACCTATCCCAGCTCCAGAGACCTGGCGAGACCATTAAGTAGCAAGGGTCGCTTGCACTGATAACGGTGGACTATCTTTCATTTTTTAAACGCACCTTGAGATTGCTATTTTTTTTTCAATATCTGTTGTGGAGATTTAACATCGTCGGCGTCAGTGCAGATTTTTTGGCGAAATACATTTATTTTCATCAACATTGATAAATTATGTAGCATCAGTAGCCAGCCATAAAACGGCAAAAATCGAGATAGTAAAACAGGCGAATCTAGGATCTTCGACATACTTGTATTTATTAATAACAAGTGAATATTTACATTATGTACAAACTACAAATCTATAATAGTAAGAAAAAATAAAAATGTACAAGTATCAAAACGGTCACAGGGCGTCAAAAAATTCGTCCACATCGCTATCAACAGGAAAAGTGCCCGGAAGGCTGGCAGCATTGCCACGTTGATTCTTTGGCCAAAAATAGGCCCGCCCTCTGGTCACATACTTGTTGGTTAAAATTTAAAACAGTTTTAAGATTCTCCTGTAAAAAGGGTGATGTTGTGTTGTCATTATGTACAAGGTCCTGCACTGACGCTGACGATAATTATGTAATTTTAATAAGATCAAAAAAAGTCAGAAATAACTTTACTTTCAGAACTCGGTGACGTTGTTTGTTTCATTGACTTTTTTGCCATCGACTTCCTACAGAAAAGTTATTTTAGACTTTTTTAGTGTTTTTCCTGTTGCAGAAAAGATGAAAGGGAACTCGTTTGTCTTGGTATGTACATACATATGTTGAGGAGACATGGAACACATGTGACTAAAAGAATGATGAATATAAATTTTGATGGATGCAGAGGGAGGAAGACCAGAAAAAAGATGGCATGACGAATGACAGGGAAGAGTGGAAGAAAAAAACGTGTTGTGCCGACCCTAAATAACAAGGAACAAGGGGACGAAGATGATGTCATCATCACGGAGTAATCGATGTACAGACCTATAAACATGAAAAAAAGATGCTAGTGGAATACATAACCTCCTCCTTTTAAGAAGTCGGTTAAAACCCTCGGCTTGGCGCCAAAAGTTGAAATACAACAGGGTGCTTTTATTCAGACATTCAATTCCGTGTCACTTAGTGCTGGTAAAACGGCCAATATTGTTTCATTGAGGTAATGTTTCTGGTCAATTAACTAACAGTAAAGTAAGAACAAGCCGTGAAGCTAAATGGCACGTGTTGTATGAAACGTCCTCGCGGCTCGCCTGACAAGTAACTTTTTGTTTTAAACACAATACAATTAGTTATACGGTTTTTTGTTTTTTCTAAAATAACAACGACTACAATACAGGTAAAATGACTTGGTTGTATTTGGCGGGAGGCTTCTAACGACGAGTATGTAGTGATGTCTCTTTGAGAAGACGCAAAACACGCGGCCACACAACAAGACCCTTAACGAAGTCGAAAGGCACTCGTTCTCCTCGTCATTGCGATAATTTTTTTGTTCTACACCATACCTGGGAATCTTCTAGTTACGGAGATATTGGGGGTCAAAGTTCCAACTTTTTCCCAGGTTTTTTTTAAAGTTTGTAATGTAAGATTTTTAACAACACCTCCACGACCCCCGTACTATTCAATCCAACCATCAGCATAATGTTTTGAGTGCGTGACATTGAGTCATACCGTAAAACTTGATTTTTCAGCCCTAAAAAAAAGTCGTTTCCCAGCAATAATATTTGCGTAGAGTTACTTAGTTTGATGTACAGAATGCTTGGTTGACGGCTTCGCGAAGGGGCCGTTTACACCCTGTATAAATATTAATCAGCTATGGTGTACGAAGCCTAACAGTGCAAAGTAACATTGTGGTCAAGGTTAACATTGGCGAATAAAAATATAGACACGAACCTTCGGCGCTAAGTATCCAATTAAAATGCTCCGTCGATAAATAGGAACAATCGCAAATTAATAAGTAACGAGGATGACCATTGACTACAACCTGATGTCTGTCAAACCCACAATATAAACGGGCAACTATTTAGATTGATTTATAGCTGAGACGTTGTTATTTTGATTAATCTAGCTAGTTCTAGTCTGAATGCAATCTATTGAGGTTATATGGGTGTGACCTCTATAGAAGGATACGTTTTCCATAACGAAGAGAAACATCATAATCTAACGTTTAGAAACGTAACTATTTGACTATTCGTTATATTTTATGAAAACACTACGGGAACAAGACATCACCTAATCACCTAGTACTCGAGAACAAAATTCACAAAAAGTATTCAAAAAACACATAGTGAGCACAGCATTTAGTTATTCATTATTGCAGACATTCGAGCACAACTGCACAAGCGTGCGTCAGACACTACCGACGCTAAACAAACTTCATTCATTGCTACAATAATAACATTAGAACAACACAACAAAAACATTAATTAACTCCATCATTAACATACATTACCTTGTAGTTGCTTCCCGATTGTTTTCAATTGCTGGGAAAAACTGCTGATTGTAGAGACACCTAAAATATCAACTGGAAGACTTTAAACAGTTCTCATAGTGGAATTCGCAAGGCTTTGTAATGAGCACAACAAAACATTCAAGTTATTATTATTCGACATGGAAAAAAAACCAGTAAAGTCGCATAAAATTGAATAGTAAAAGATTTTATAGTTAGTGAAGAAACGAAACTGTTATCATCATGCTAGTCATAGTCGGTGGCTCGGTGGTTACGGAGCTCGCGAAACTGTACTTAATCAATGTTTCAACATAGCAAATTGTATGAGGAAACGACTGACTCAGATTGGTGAGGTTCGTGGCACGGGTGCACAATTATTGTGCTATAAACATGCTGATGGGGTTCATGTAGCCATTGTAGTGAACGCCCACGCCGCACATCACTTAGCTTAGTTATCGACATATTCAACCAAAGGCATTTATTTCATGTAATTATTTACCATTAGTAACCATGAACCTTCAAAAGGATTAGATAACATTACAACTAAGGCATCTCATCATAAGATGATAGATTTACTATCGAAAATATTGTCAATGCCTACCCTTACTACAGACAATATTTACTACAGAAATCTACCATTCGATCCCGTCAACAGAAACGAAACCAATTCAAGCACGTTATCAAATTATAGTTACGTAAACACAAACACGTATACAGAAATTCGCTTTTATTGCAACTCTCAATCGCATAATGTAGTAGGTAGGAAACGTGGATTTCGCCGAGGCAAAAATAGTGATGATGACGAAACACGTTTCGAAGAGAGAAAAGAATAGATAGTTAACAAATTGAATACTTGTCTTTACTTTACTAACCGCTCCAGGTATTCCCGCCGATATGAAGAGGGCGAGCGTGTCGGGCCAGGGCAGCAGTTTGTACTGTTCCCACCACCTCTTCACCACGAGACTCACGTAGAAGCCCAGTACGAACGACATGGGAATCGACTCGCTTTGTGCACCGAAATACTGACGAACTTTCTCGAATACCCTGTTGGCGAAACACATGTTGATTAGACCTAAGAAGTTACAACTGGCATATTAGAATTCATTTACAGTATAATACAGTAATTGGTACACGACTGGCAAAAATTGTACGCCCGTTGCATCACAGGAGTCACAACCAGCCACGTCACCAGATTGCTGACTGCTTAGCTTTTTTAATCACAGCTCGTGTCTCTTCGGTGTCGTAAGAACCAGCTGTATACAATAGTTAGTTGAGTGTGATATTGTTTATATTTAAATACTCCCAATATAGGCACACCTGGCATACGACCCCTACAAGTTTTAAAAATGTTGAGTGATGGACTGATTGAAAAGAAAATACCTAATAATAACTCCAAAGGAAGAAGAAGGACCTCTTAGGCTAATATGATCTTTGTCTTGATGTGAACAATTATAATGGCTAGTAATCGTGTTTAAACGGCGCAGTGACCCCGTCACGTTTGGCGAAAAACCTTCGAGACTTTGATGATAGCATGCGGATTTAATAAGTATTAGCGAAGGTTGACAAACAAATAATAGACGGAAATTGTCTTCTGGAACAATCTTCATGAGATTATCCGTTTGCAAAAAAACTTCGGTACTTATTATGCCAATTCAACACAGCTGAAGAAAGTGTTGAGATGTCCCAACAGTGATGCGTCAACCCCGTTAAAAAGTGTACTTTACATTTCTCGGAATAAAATCGAAGGTCTGAAGGTACCAGGTAGGTATTTCTCACAGACAACAAATAATTAATATAAAATTTAAAAACCTTTAACCTTGATGTGGTATGTCCGTGATTTTTGTTCACGATTTCCCTTTTCTAAAGGCTCACGTCAATCATATTTGTGCAACAGAGTATTTAGAACTGCGCACTGCAAACCCGGTAGGTCTTAAGGAAAATGGTTTTCCACGCAGCAATAAACTATGGCACGTCGCCGTCGTCGCACGGTTGCAATAGACAAAACGATCGTGATGGGGACGTACAGCATTTTAATTTAGAGATCATAATGATATTAATATGAATCATAAAACAATAGACTCAGTTTGAAATGATTTTAGAATTAGATCGTTCAGAGGACTTAAATTAGTGTTGTAAATGACAAGTTTAGTGGCAACTATGCGGATTGTGAAATAAAGGTGGAGTTTCTAACTTTCATTATCATCCACCAAGCTACTAAGCTGGACATAAATGCAGTCCCAGATCTACGATTTTTTCGACCCGAGGCAGAAACTTGAAAATGGCGCCCCTCTCTCCAGAGTTTGAGATAAATTACTTAAAAAACTAAAAAATATTATAATGGTTGGCATTTTTCGGGAATGGGACAATAAGAACCCTTTAGTTTTGTACTCTTTATTATCCTATTAACTTTTTCATTTGTGTGACATGTAATTATATACCCGGGAAAAAAAAATACTACGTTCAGTAGATCTACGCACATCTAACGCGCCTTTTTTAGATTTTCGTAGATCTACTCTATTTTTTATGGCCAGAAGACTTTATCGCTTGATTTCTTCCTTGAGATTGGTAAGATATAGCGCAGAACGGTAATCGATTGAAAGAATGGAGGGAGGCCTTTGCCCAGTAACTTAGTCGATACTTCGATAGTCCAGACCAGAGGTACGGGACCTTGATTATTTAAATTAAAGTGAGTTTCAAATAGTAAAAATACTAAGTAATGTTGGTACAAATTATACTAAATACTTGTTTCCAAGTAAAGTTGTTTCCACAAAAAAATATACGTATTTACTTAGATATATAATTATACCTTCTTGACAATTTTCTTGAATAATTCATTCAAGTAATTGTGTATTGTATGGATTCAGCTAATTTAAAAACGGTCCTGATGATTTATGAACATTAAAAAATAAAATACTTCTTGTTATTTCCTTATGATCTTAACAAATACCCAGACAATTAGGATTGCAGGAAAATCGGATGACTAACAGAGGTGTATTCATTATTTGCCATTGAATTAACATCTTATCCGGCAAGTTGGCTTAATACTACCTAACTAAATACACGCAACATTTACATAACTCAAGTAAACAAACAAAATGAATGCATTACAAGATGTCACGTCTTGTCTCTACCTACAACATTCGATTTACGAATGATAAGGACATCACATTGCTGCATGGTTGTTTTGACGCGTCGCCATAGTCTGAAATAACGCCGCCATTTTTTTTTTTTTTCAATACAGTTCCCACAAACAATTTCATAAATGTCTACCAAAATGCCCTCTAATAGTTTTCTTATTCATATTTCTATCTCCTTTATGAAATATATAGTGACTTTTTATTCGTCTTACAAAGTTCCACTCATTGTACACGACAAAAAATAGCTCTAGGCGCGATATTATTTTTTTACATACCATAATAGGTACAAATAAAAATAAATAATACGTACATTAGAATAAAATTATGAAACATCTTGTTATGATGTTTACGTGTCAAAAGGGAGAACATACCTACCCAGTGCTCGAGTCGACTGGATCATCGCTCGCAACAGGATGTTTTAATTTCGTCAAGCGTCACAATACTGTTTTTTTTTAATTATTAAAATCTTATAAATACTTTTTTTTATGAATTTTTAGTAGTCATTGCATACATGATACATGAAGTGGGCTGCCGTTGTAAGACGACTAAAAAGTCACGGCGTATTTTCAATATTGAGGACGAATTTTATGACAGTATCTTCTAATCGAGTTTCTAAAGTCGATATAGAGCCTATAACATGTCCACACGATATATTAACATCATTGATAATCCTTGAGAACCAGTCGGACTGCTTTGACATTAATATTTCATTAATAAACGTGTCCGAAAGTAGCTTTGAGAAATAACATGACAACTTCAGAAGAAGAAAAACTGTCGAATAACGGTATTCTAGATAATAAAATGAACGTAAAATCGAAATAAATTATGTAATCAGTTAAATATCTGTTTTTAATTGCACTGTGACCAAGTAATAATTTTATTATAAAAAAAATGAATACTTTTAAGAGTCGATAGTATTTCTGACCTGTTCGACCGGACTGGCAGTAGACTTAAGATTGTACACTTATACGTATAAGTTTGCATAAACAAGTAATTTGCTTTAATATGTTGAAGAGGTACGTAAATAGTGAGCCTTACACCTCTGGCTACATTTTTAACCGACTTGAGAACAAAGAGGAGGTTATGTATTCGGCAAGTTTAAAAAAAAATAACTTCACTGGCACGATTAAACATTTTCAGTTTTATTGTTCAATTAAAGTGAAATTTTAAAGGCTGTGCATACCGTGAGAGTAATAGCCGCTGCAATACCAAACCTCTCCCGGTGAAGTTTATCGACATCTTATACCGAGAAATGGCCGATCGATGATAAGAGCTGAGCAGTTGAGCACAATGTGCACGTCTGTAGAAGTTCGTTTAAGACCATTTACAGCTTCATAATGTCAGTATTACGATCGAATAAGCTCGTAGCAGATACCTACTGTAACTTGAGTAAGTGGCCTTTAGTAAAATATTCCAAACAGTCTTCGTGACTTTGACGTAAAGATTTATCCAATGACGAGATCTAAGGAACACTACAGATTGCAAAGCTGAAAACTGTTTTATTAAAGAAAGAAATAAATACACAAATGCATAACCTCGCTCAACAATTCCAGAGGTACATTTTGACCGTGTGTACATTGCACTTTTGTAGGAAATAGCATTTTTTTTTTGTTAAAGTACTGATGAACAATTTATATGTATAAAGGGTTTAAAAAGACCCATAACAAAGCCGAAAGGCATTTGTTCTCCCCACCATTGCGATCATTTTTTTGTTCTAGACCGTCCCTGGGAACCTTCTAGTTACGGTGATATTGGAGGTCAAAGTTCCAATTTTTTCACAAGTTTTTTTTAAATACCTCTTTTAAAGGTTTTAATTTTACTTTAATTAACTCGATGACGCGTTTACTATTCAAAGCATCCATCAGCACTAAGTTTTGAGTGCGTTACATAGAGTTTTACCGTAAAACGTGATTTTTCACTCCAAAAAAAAAAGTCGTTTCCCAGCAATAATTTTTGCGTAAAGTTACTTAGTTTGAAGTAAGTACTGAATGCTTGGTTAACGGCTTCGTGAAGGGTCTGTTTACACCTTGTATGGGGAAGTTCGGTATGATGTACTGAACTCGTGGTAACCGTAACAAGAATCATAACAAGTTCAATAAGTAAAATTAAGAACACAAGTGAGTCTCCTAACAACCTTGGTTGAAGATGACACGAAAACAATAAGTTTTTTTTATTTTGTTACCAACAACATGAACAAGTGGGTTTTCCGGATTTCCCAAATAATTTAACGTCTTGCTTAAATTAGCTGCAAAGAAATAAACTTATTTCAGTGTGTGTTATTTCAGTGAAAAGATTTACGTAAATCACTTCGAGGATTCGATCAAAAGGCATTTTAACATCTACTTTATATAAAGCTCTGACATTCAGTCAAATTTAGCCCCTTAAGGGGATGAATTTATGAAAGAAACGGATTTACGTAAAGTCTGGTGGTGAAGAGATAGGCATATCACTCCCTAGTAAATTCGCTAATAGATTTATGAAAGCCTGATTGCGGTTCCCTGAAGAACAAGTGACAAAAACAAACATTAATGATTTAAAGATTATGAAAATACTACATAGTCAATCATTATGCTCATGTTAAATTCATTTTATCATCGTATTTTCCTCTATGATGTTATTTTTTACCAAGTCAAACATCAATGATTTAATATTTTAATGAAAAACTCGTTTCAATTATAATATCTATTAAGAATTTGTAAAAAAACATGAGATCTTGTTGGGTTATGTTGTGAGCATACATTGGCATTGGTAACAGGTTTGTTTGCCACAACTTGGAAGAAAATTTCGTAACATATCGGCCGTTCACGTTATATTATAATAAAAATATGTGGTAGCTAATAGGAAGTAATATCTTGTTATTATAATGTAGCTTTAACAGCAAAATCCAGTCAGTCTTCTAATTAAACTTGTATAGTTTGAAACAAGTGGTAATAAGTCATAATCATCTTTTATAATGATTTACAACGGGAGTTAATAAGTACTTAGTTATTGTAATTATATTGTTTTCAAATAATTAGTTGGGAGGTTGGCAATCAATATTCAATGCCGTGCGCAACCATTTCATAGCGGCTTAATCCGCGTCCTCTGCGATCTAACTTTAGAGAAAAACAACCATCATTTGAGGAAAAAAAACCAAACTTTCAACATTTACCACCTCCTCGTAATCAGAATCTGTGAATCTCAAACAACGGGGAAGTGAGTTTTGGAGTATTAAAATTTTGCCGTCACTCCTATTATATGAGTACTATATTTTTGTCGCTATTTCTTATAGTCTTGGATTTTAGGATCACGACACATTGATCGACGGCGATCAACGGTGTGTCCACACAAAAAAGAGCAAAAAGTATTTTTTTCGTTCGTCACTTGGACAAAACGTTGAACACCGTCGATCTATGTTCGTGACCCTTAGAATCCACGAAGTCTTAGAAAATTCACTATATCTACTTATATCCTTAGGTTTAAAGTACAGTAAAATGATTTCATTCTTATGATGTTATGACTGGTTTCTCGTAGATTATCAGTTCATCACTCAATTTTATATAGCTAGCTATGTCATTTAAGTATTCTCATTTGAACTATACAATCGGACCACAATATATAATTTAAAGTGTGATTGTCAACTATGTTTCCGGCAATATAATTTGAAAACCATTTTAGATTAGGTTCTGCGTTCTATAATTTATACGACAATAGTTGCAAGCAACAATATTCGCATAATAGTACATTTTGTTACAAGTGCGGAATTCACACAAAAAAAATGTGAAAAATGCCCACGTGCATCAAACGACGTTTTTCAAAACAGTTACGAAGAAATAAAATAATAGAACGAAAAGTATATTTTTGTTAGTCAGGTAAATGTTTTACTGATCTATCGTCATCTCGTTAGTAGGTGCTGCCGGTTTGACTCTCTTTAAGTGAAAGGATACAATTTCAAATAAATGAACTTCCATGAAGACATCTGTAGCTTAAACACTGACCCACTTCGTCTCAACTCGTGGTATTATATTTTTCCATTTTTTGTTCTACTCGTGAGTTTGTTGTTCCACGAGTGCACGAGTTCTCGTTAAACTGCGAAGACCCTGAATGTAGTCTGGAAAGATATGAAATAACAACGAATTCTTACAAAGTCGTGCACTTGAATGCGCATTTGAGTCAATATTTTGACAGTGAAAGAAAATTTAAATAAAATCTGATTTCATATTTTAGCCTAAGTGGTCCGCCTTTTTTAATCGTTCACAACACAAATGCCCCAGAAAAAGAAAAAAAAACCAGTCAGTCCTAACTTGGTCCCACTGTTCAGATTGAATCTACCAGGAATTCTAACGCACGTGGGTCCCCGTCTCCGGTCACATAATTATAATGTCATTAGAATACGAGACATTTGAGAGCTACTTGTGAGATAAGGTCTCATTATGGGGACGTTATCAGCGAGCGGTGAAACAAGCCCTAACCTAGCTGGAAAAGGTTCTGTATCTATCGGATGAGCTCCTAGTCAAAGAGCACCTTGCTCTTGTTAATTTTCGGAATTAGGTATCCCGGAAATCAAATCAATGTCATAAAGGAGGAATGAAAGTATTTTTGACCCTTTAGGGTTGAACCTCATCTATCAGCACGTAATCGCATTTTTCCATGCCTATCCTTTTCCATCGCTTAGAACCGTCATTTGCTAAAGCGAGTAACAAAGCGGGAATGCGTACGTGACAGCAGCAACGATGCGCTCTTCCGTGCTGCTCTGCTCCCATGAGTTCAGAACATGATTCCGAAAATGTACTGTTTCATACAAAAACCACACGGTTTTTTATGTATATTATATATAGGTACTGTATGAGAATAGGTCGTAAAGTATATTTCACACCGCTAAATCCACGCGAACGAAGGTCGTGGGGCACAGCTATTTTGATTATGAAAATATTAGCTAGTGTCGTTGCACGACTTCCAAGTTTGTGGTAAACATAACGTACATGGCCAGACGGCAGACGGCAATCATAGGGATAATAAATTTGAAGGAATTAGCCAATCAACACGGCTATCAATGAGAGCTGCTGACGCACGAGGCAGAAAATGTACCAGTTTTTTTAATGTTTTGTTGAATAAAACAACGCCATAAGCAGCCAACTATACGTAAATAAAATTATAAAAGCAAATTAGCAATCAATATCACGATTGTGTTAACTTTCAAAGTCTCCATCACAACACGATTGATGAAGAGCAGGACCGACTGGGGCTGATTGGATCTGAGCACTTATTCTGGACATCTTACAGTGAAAGTCTATCTGTTACCTTTTCACGCCTTAGTGGCTGAACGGAATTTGATGAATTTCGGCACAGGGATAGTGTCCTCCACACAAAGAACTTGCACCTGAGTATTATATTCTTACAGACTTTCCCAGCAATATCGACGTTTTCGATGGTAAGTTCCGCAAAAATTTTACTTAGTGACTGTCGCAAGCGTGGTTCGGGGAATCACAGCGCCCAGCATCCCAATTGACACTTTACCCGCATACGTCACAACCTTGTTATTTCTTCTGAACATAAAATATTGCGTAAAACTTGTTAGTCACAAGCCAAAATGTTCGCAGCCACTCACTAAGTTCAAGTTGTCTACTTCCGTACTTTTTATTACACGAAGCTTACTTGATTTGCTTTGCATTCGTTGACCAAAATAGTTTCTGAGTTAAAATAACCCCGTGTGGTTGTATTATGGTAGTCTCTGTTTTTCACTATTTAGCTGCTAACCAGTCTAATTCCCTTTTTGTCCTTTCTTTGATCTAGTCAGTGCGTCGGTCTGATCTGAGCAGCAGCAATCTCATCTGTGCTAGAACACGACTAGCAACTTACAATGACATAATACTGAGATCACCATTCTGTGATATAACCCTGGTCACCGCCATTCTCCACCCTTATCTTACTAATCTATTGTAGACCAATGTCTTTTTGAAAAGGGTAATTTGTTTCTCAGCCTATGTGTATATGCATGTTTGTCCTTTTGTGTCACTCTATATCAAACGCGTGGACGGTTTTTGGTGATTCTTACGTCAATCGATTTGTCTTAATCTTGCGAATGTCACTAAAGCCATGACAGTAATCAAAATTCTATATGGCGACAACCAGACGCTATATTGTGAATAAAAAAATGAAAGTCCACGAACTACCTATGTTAAGTGAGGTATTATAGAATAGGTATTTGAAAATCATCTTTGGGTTTCTCACATTTTCATTTCGAATGCCCATTTAGGATTTATAAGGATTTAAAGTTGATTATTCGAAATGACAAATCATATAAAAGTGAAAAAATCAAGAAGTTACATCATCTTTGAAATCTTTCACATTATTAAACTGAAAAGCTGGAAATAAAAAAAAGTAATTATTAAAACTAAAAGCTGAAAAAAAAAAAATGAATTTGGAAGCAGGCGGGATCCATTCCATGTTTTAATATTTCAATGTTATTGCTTTTCAGTCGGGTTTCTAGTTTTTATAATTTTTCTTTTTTTTCTGCGGTACGACTCTACGTAGCCGTTGGCCCATAGTCAGATACACTATATAGGACGATGTAAAGTTCCTTCGGTCTACCCTTACACTCGAAGCTACATTCATACTCTAGCTAGATCCGCGATGTTTTCCTTTTTTTTCAAATCAAGACAACCAATTTATACTCTTAATAAAATTAAGTCGGTTTGAAAGTATGGATATTGGGCATACAATGTACAAACATCTGGTCTGTTCACTGGAAAGTAAGTAGATACTATTTGAACAGCACGTCAACATTTATGCATAGGTATTCCACTTAAATTATTCATAACTAGGCACAATATGCCCGTATACTTTCGAGCTGCCTTTCATCATTGGAAAAATACAGACTAGCATTTGCAAACTCTTTGAATGAGATTTATGAATAGTTATGATTTAATATCGTACTTATTAATGCCGCAATTCTAAGATCATTTATTACTAGAACTTCATTGAGAAACAAAGCCATTGTCCTGCAATCTGACTACGAATGACCTCTTACTTCAATTTATTTGAGGCAGTCGCGTTTTTTTCTCACCTTGTGTCCATCTGTGGATGCTACTGAGTGGATGTTTTCTTTTTCGGACAGCGTGCAACTTTTTAATGAATGTCTATCATAATATTACTGATGTTTTTTGGGTTGCCAGATTCATAAATAATTTTTCGGGAAAAAATCCAGAGATTGGAGGAAAATTCCGGACTTTTCTTTCCTTGAAAGTGCAGTAAAAGTTGATTTTATTCAAAATATTTATATTTTGCTATAGACTGTTTGACCTTTATAAATTTAAAAATTCCGGTTCCATTCTGGAGACAGAGCTCAAATTCCAGACATGTCCGGAAAATTTCAGACGTATGGCAACATTGGCAACTCTAGGTGTTCTGTACTTCCGACTAGTTATGAGCTGCTCGAATACACAGAATACTGTGCTCGAATATAATTCAGTTTAGTTCAGTTTCATTCAGAAAAATTGTATACATGCAAAACTTGTTTCTGTTTCTCAGGTAGTACCTAATTTTTCTTTGTCAGCTCTTTGGGAGCTCCTTACCTCAACTACGTGTACATTTTCAATCCCATGGAGATGGCAATTCCAATTTATTTTACCGTGTGTATTCAAGTTAAATATTTATAGGATCGTGATTCTGGTTTTTTACTGAGTTGGCTTGGGTAAGCCAAAAAACAAAGTTCACAACGCCTGATCATTGTTCATAAGGTGAAGCTAACAATCACTGTTTTTGCACCTCACGTTATAAATAAATTATTATTTATCACTGTTATGGAACCTAACGATGAAGTGTCCATGTTTTTTGTTCTAAATGTAAAATAACGTAAACCGAGCGCATAACAATAGCTTGCTAATTAAAACAGTTTTTAAAATAATGCAGTTCTGACCTTGCTGGTTCTAGTAGATAGTACTGGATAGGTTCAGCGCGTCCAATATGACTTTTAAAACCAGCAAGTTTATTGTTTTCAACGAAAAGTAATATGTGTGCCACTTACATATATTTATTTTAATGGTGATGAATATTTTAGGGGTCGGCTGCCTCAGAACAAGTGTTTTGAATGTTAAAACGCCATCGTAAGGTATAATTTAAATAATGAAAAATTTGATAGTTAATAATCATTCATGTTATTTATGGACGTACCAGATTGTGTGTTGAATGTGACCCACTATAATAGGTATAACTCACCTCTGCTGCTGCTCTGTGAGCGCAAATCGATACAATAAATTGATGGTGTAGTAGAGTGTGAGGTATGCTAGTAACTCGCGCCACACCAGCTTGTACACGCTGCCTCTCCATCTGCAAGCGAAAGTAAAGCTGTAGCTCGTAATAAACTTATAACAAAACGAGGAAGAAAGCTATCAGGTTTGTATAACGGCGCTCTTGCCGACCGCCACGGACTGCCCACACTGCCCGCGGTCGACCTTGCCAACGATTACGGGTACCTACGTGACACACGCGTGTCGTTTCAGTTATATCACAAAAGTTATCCGATAATATACATGACATGGCTTTCAACTTAAACCATCATCATCACGAACTGCGATATTACTCAACCCCCACAAAAAACGATAGTACAGAATGATATGCTATGATGTGTAAAAAAAAACCGAAGCACAAATTACAGCAGATACGCAGATTTGTTATTCAAATCAACATTTTATTATCATTTAGTTATCAGAAATAAAACTGAATTGGTCGGCCGTGACGTGATACGATACGAGCGATGTGGGCTTCTAAAAACTTGTTTAGCGTCAGGGTGTCAGACAAAAAATCGAGTATAATTGCATGTCTAATCGCTTAGCCGTGAGCCGGATGATTCTAGGAACGTGACAACAAGAGAGTCTGCAATATTGTAGCAAATAAGTAGCTAAAGTTGTACATATTCATCGGTAAATATAGATAGCTAATTATGACCCATCCTTATACTGGTGATACTGGTGAATATGATCAACTTAAGGAGACAAGCTACAAGTGGCTACGGTGATAGATCACCACTGTCTAATACCTATTAGTTTTTATTTATTAATTTGAGAAAACGTGTACAACATAACAGACCAATCCAAGCTATTGCGGTCAAAAGAAACATATTATTTACAATAAGGAATGATAAAAATATTAAATAAAATACTTAAAAATTACAAGAAAACGTCATCTTTCGTTCATCCTCTCATAGAAACTCAAACATCAATATATCTTGTTAGATGTCACAAGTGTCACATGTAGATATTTCAATTTCTAGGTTTTATTTTACTGTAGGTATCTGTCAGAATGTCAGAGTCATTCTGGTACTGCATAAGACAATGTCCTCACCGAGGTTACCAAAGTTTTTGTTTATAAATGGTTTGGTTTATGAACCAAAACACATTGTTCTCATTCTCGCGCACTCACAGCCAATTACTTCAGCTAAGACAATGGATCGATGGGTTACAAATTACAATCAATCGTAGGATGAGTTCAACTTCAATTGAATTGTTGGCCAATTGCCGGATCATCGGCCTACATTCCTCTGTTGAGTGCTTCAGCCTCCTGATCTCGTGATACGTTTCCTTTTACACGCAACTGACATGACACAACACCAATCAAATTACGTATCTGTGTAAGTTTTGCTTTTAGAATTTGTTATTTCATTGCACGTAGAGGAAGGGAGATTTTTGCACTTATAACAATCCTAAGATCCTAATATTCTATTGATAAAGTTACCACTCCTGACATTAAGAAAGCAGTAAGTTAAGAAGAAGAAAAAAGGGACGTGAATTAGTTAGTTAAGTTAAATAACATTTTAGGAAGATATCTAAACTCAATACTCCTCGTGTAGTGGTGAGGGTATCATAGTTTATAAATGGATACCTAATTAACTAATGCAGGATTAAAATCTCAAAAAAGATCTTTAACACCAAAGTTCACATGAAACAGTGGGACTAGTGGGGAATAGTAGAACAAAACATTATGAACGCCTTCATAACATACACAACACACAGACAGAAGAACTGTGATATAAATTTGACAAGCCAAGTCTTTTGCTATAAAAATCCTTTTTTTCATTTTGTTCGAGTTAATTGCACTTCATGAAAGTTTGATAGGAAACGCCCACTTTAGTAGCTAATTAAAAGTGCCCTTGCCTCCGATGTTGGGGCAATACATATAAAAATAGAATCAGAATCCTTATTTGGCCGCGGCGCGCAGTCGACTTGCCGTAAGCGTACGCGAATACGAATTAGGAAAGTGAATTAACACATGACACCTGTTTTTGTCGGAAGTAAAGGCTGTTGAATTAGTGTATCATATTACGTATACTGTATTATGAACCTCTATGTCTTTTAAGGTCTGCTACATGAGCGACTAAGCGTGCCTCGAATACGTAAGCGTTAAGTTCGACTCTTTAGTCACTTCGCTACAGTGTGTCAAGTGTGACCGGGGACTTAGTGGCGGAATGGAGCCGTTTGCTTGTGAATTAACAATTTAAATATCGAACAATATTTTTAATTTAATGCATTCAGATCCGTATCTGACTCTGCCACTAAACATTATACAGTACTTAGCAACTTACAAATTGGCTTATAGCTCCTATAAATTCGAGTTATTTTTTAATTTGGTACGAATGTCGAATAAATCGACTGATTAATGAACTAGTTAATGACGATACAGTGAAAGCAACCAATCCAGTGACGATATCATCTGCGTAGCCTTTTCCCAACTATGTTAGGGCCGGCTTCTTGTCTAACCAGATGCAGCAGAATATATTTTACATGGAGCGAGTCTCTGGATCTCTCTGGATCTGACCTCCACAACCCACAATCTGGCGACGATAATTTATTATTGTTAAAAACGCCTACGGTAACGCTTACAAAAATCCCTTTAATTTCTTTCATAAAACGATTACATTAATTAAACCTCTTGACTTTAGTTCGTGCCAACAACATAATAAGAATAACTACTTATCAAATTACTCTTACAAAAGTTTATTAAAGGAGACAAGACTTTTATTGTACAACATTTTGTGGTGAGGACTAGTGTCTTGAAGCCTTTTTCTTTCCAACCTCTAAAGGGTGTAAAAAGACCCTTAACGAAGCCGAAAGGCACTTGTTCTCCCCGTCATTGCGATCATTTTTTTGTTCTAGACCACACCTGGGAACCTTCTAGTTACGGAGATATTGGGGGTCAAAGTTCCAACTTTTTCGCAAGTTTTTTTTTTAAATACATGATTTTAATGTAAGATTTTTACTTTAAACACCTCCACGACCCCCGTACTATTCAATCCATCCACCAGCACAATGTTTTGAGTACGTTACATTGAGTCCTACGGTAAAACGTGATTTATCACCCCAAAAAAAAAATCGTTTCCCAGCAATAATTTTTGCGTAAAGTTACTTAGTTTGATGTACAGAATGCTTGGTTGACGGCTTCTTGAAGGGTCTGTTTACACTCTGTATTTATAAATTCAGTAAGTTACATATTTTTTTGTGTCAATAGGCACATAGATACATCATCATCGTCATCATCCACATCCCGACATCACCCACTGCTGGGCATAGGCCTTTCTTTGCTTGTGCCAAGCTCCACGGTCTTGTGATAGATACATAGATACACTGGCGCAATATTGATTTTATAAAATGATTTTTTTTTTATCAATTTGGCCACGTTTGTCAGATCAATTGGTGTTTAAAAGTTGTAGTTGCCACTAGCAAAACTAATAAAGTACCGCATCGTTTAGTATTTATGCCCTTAGTCGCCAACAACTGATCTACACCTACACCTGTATATGGTACATATTATGTGCTGAAATTTTAGTTACCTAAATAAGGGAAGGAGAGCAAATACCAAGGCCTTTTGATAATCATTTTACAAAGAATGATGCCTAAAACTGATTTTAATAAAATGTCAGTTGCATAAATCCATCTCGAATCCTGAGGCGGTTTAGCATTTTCAAATGAGTAGATATCACACTTTTATTTGATTGTAAGTTAAAGTGGAAAAATGCATTGTTTAATCGTTTATTTTGTTGAATCACTTATTTGCATTTAATCGCCCGAGCTCTTAGAAAAATTATATTTCTTGGTCAAGGTATTCCTTTGGTGATGCACAATTCATCATCATCTGCCTAGCCTTTTCCCAACTATGTTGGGGTCGGCTTCCAGTCTAACCTGATGCAACCGAGATTCATTATCTATAAGTACTTAGATCATTTTGAATTTAAATTCATCATTCATTTCATTTTTGCATGTTGTTAAATGTAATCTTTGTAATGAAATACTTTTTACCCGACTGCAAGGAAAGGCTAATGTTTTTAAATAGATTGTTACGAAAAATATTTCTCTGATAGTAAATTACGCTCTTCTGATTTGCACCGTTTTGTGACTTCCATGTATAGAAAATGACGCGTGCAAAAGATGGTCCTAAATATTGGCCCTACCTGTTCTCGAAATTGTCAATTATTTGGTCAATGTTCATTTACTATTGCGAATTATCTCTATAATTTTGAGAATAAGAGATAAATTTGAGAATCGATTAATTCGTCCGCTCCAGTAAGCAAGCCCTTTCAGGTACACCTGATACCGCCACGCCATTGTCCTAGCGCATGTGCGGTATTGATTATTGGTTAAACTTTACGTACCTTACCTAGGTACCTACACCCATAGTTACTACACTACGTTACACTTCACTGTCCAATATTCGCTCCAAACTGTCTCAACACGAGAAGGACGATGCTATCAAATTCATTTGATGGAGTACTAGTCATTCGTCTTTCTAAAATTAGAGGCTGCTATGTCTATTAGTTACTTTAGTAGTTCCTATTACGATTAGGCTGTTATGGCGGAATCACAAGAATTCTGAATAAAACATATTATACGTGATATCATGTACGAGTATTTCTCAGTTCGTCGTTAACCAAAGCTATAGTGCCCTATATCATGGACGGACACAGCTTAGAATGACACTATTTGAAACTGTTCGATATTCTATTCAATGGGTTTCGAAACTTTCTCTGTTAGTAGTGTAGTTAATGTTTCTCATAACCCAAGAAATGTGATAAGGCTAAGTAATTTCCACTTTCGGATTAAGGCAAAAATTCATAGAAAAGTGCAGCTACAGTCTGTCAACACGTTATAATGTTTGTCAGTCGTGATGCATACCAATAAGTTTACGCTACGATGAGCTGCTAATCCAACAACCGAAACATGATTTCCGATTCTTCAGTAAACAATTAATAAATTGCATTACGACACCGGTTTCGAATCAAATGAATTCCAACGTCGAAGGATGAAAATATTGTGTTTGCTTTTCCGTTTGGCTCATAAATGGCTCTAAAATTAAGCTATGGAGGCTTACTTACTAATTGCCTAAAAAGTAACTGAACAGTGTTTTTTCCTTCCATGCTGTGTGATATTTTTTGCTAGGTAAGGTACTCCTCTCAGATCAAGAGTGAACTAATATTAATTATGTTAATACGTTTATAAATACTACCGATCACTATACTATACCCTGTATGATTTTGTGATAAAACCGGTACCTAGCGGACTCATAACACGCTCACGTTTGACGCTTGATCACAGCTTCAGTTTGATTAAGATTCCATCAACTATATTTTCTGGCCTTCAAAGACCGTGTGAAGAAAACAACAGGAAAGCCTTTAGCGTAACTTTTGGCTGACAGAACTGTATCTTACGAAAAGAGTATGATGCATTTTACGATTCGAATACTAATAGTGAAAATTGCGGAATTTACCCTTTCCCGTGGCCATGACATGAGTTTTTGAATGATCTGTGAAACTGCCAAGTTGCACAGCACCTGTACAGGCGGAATACTAAGTCAGACATCGCCAAAATTATTTGGCCTTGTCAGAAGTGGCCACGGTCAAGTTACCAGTGAACACCGCTTACTAATTACTAATATCAGTGTCGACCGACCTTCGGAATCTGTACTTAAGAGCAAAAAATATATTGCTTAATCGATCTCGGATTATGAATCGTTAATACTAGGTTAAGAACTTAAGACTCAAATAATTATACTACTACGTCTGTATGGAGCATAATTCTACGTTAGGTGTGTTTACAGCGTTCCTACTGTGTCATTGTCTTCCCGAGATAGGTACGCTAACACTACACGATAGCCTAGCTTATTATCCGTAATCATCAGCTCTGAATTTCTTGTTTCTAGATAACAACTTTATCATAAAGAATATGAATTGTGGTGGCATTTAATTTTAACCAAAAAAAATTACTTAAAATTAATAATGGATTTTCGGCTCGCCACTCTATCGATTGAGAGGTACCTCACTATTTATTTGCACACTGGATTCTTATGAGGTGTAATAATCGCTATACATACAATAAGTTGTTCCATACAGGTTGTATAATTATCGTAACCTTGTATAAGTCGCAGGGTGCTTAAACATCGGAACTGCAACTTTAGCCTGCCGTTTGTAGATTCGCGTGATATGTACATAAGTGCTGTATTTAAATATGCTGAGCTAATATTTTAATTACGTGCGTACACAGTAGGTACCTATTCTTCATGTATGACTAAGTTGATAAGTAGAACAAAGTAGCCAGCATCTTTTTAAATTAATATCAAAAGGCTTTTGCTTGCAATTCATAAATAGGTACTTTTTGTATGAAAATAGTTCGGATTGAAAGTCATTCGTGATTTGATGTCATGCGCAAAATAAACTACTTTTTGCTGTGTATTTATTTACTCTGCTTGTTTTTCTTTCTACTCTTTAGCGTGATTATTTATTATTGCCAATTGGAAAATGACGGCTACGTTGCTTCGACTAATATCTTCCTGCTCGAAAATAAATTCGATGAAAACATTAATGAAGCAAAAAAGACGATTAATTAACTAATTTCTCTACCTAAAAAAACGTTGTGAAAATGTAGCAATGACTTTAAAACACGAAGATTCTAATGTCACACCCATTTTACTTGTGAATGTGATAGTTAGTGCTTTCTTGTAAATAGGTATACCGTAACCTGACTCAGACTGGTTTCGTTATGTAGTACGCATATAACAGCAAACTTATTTTCATTGTGACTTATTGCGTTTACCGTTCAGTTATCCATTTGAAAAATAAAATAAATAGACATAGTTCGGTCGCAATAGCGGTATTCTATCTACATGTTACAATATCCAATTGAGTTTCTAACCGTCAGACCAATAATGCATAGTTTCATATGTGATTGATTTTATTTTGAACCTATTAAGGTGCAATATACCTAGTAGTACCTAGATTTTATCTAGATAAGTAATAGTTGCTGATTTATTATGTTTTTAGACATCTTTTATAGAATCACGGTATATGTCCTTGCTGGTCGGTGATAGCAATTTATGAATTAATAACGCGTAATTAAATCTTGTTAGTAAGTAATGAACAGAAAAGATCGGATTGTTAAGGTGCTACGGTCTAATCGTTATCCTATTTATTAATAGTCTCTTTATTCCTAATGGTTTAAAATGAAAATTTAGACGCTAATTATTGTAATCATTGAAGTGCTTGGGCATTGTTATTGTTGTGGAATTCAATTCGAATTACACTAACGGAAATCAAGTGATCATAAGCATGATTGAATAAAGTTTTAATCGATTGGTGCACGCGTCATGGTTACTTTCGCCGCCTTTCGTTGTCAGGGCCAAGCGAGCTGCGATCAGACATTGAATCGATTCTAGTTCGCGTTCAACAAGTAGCATTCATCACCGCGCCTGCCGACTGCCGAGTGCCGAGGTCGAGTCTAGCCTCGGCTGCGTCGGCGTCGTGATCCTCGTTCTCTCATTAGCTATGGCAGTTAATAACCAACTTTCATTACTTTTCGACGTAAACATGCCACGGTGAGAACAAAGTTATTTTCTAAATTAAACATATATATACAAGTGGCGCGTCACAATAGACGGACGGCAAGAGACTTGCTATTGTCAATGTATATTGTGTGGTAACGGACCATCGGTGTGTGATTTCGTCATGCAGGAGCGAGGCGCTCCGTTCCGAACTGCTGTTTCACCCGAGCTGTGCGCCTTCAGGCTCCAGGGCCAACGAGAACGGTTCCGCGGTCAAAGCCTCCACCCTACTAATAAGATTCCAACTTACTTGCAAAGGATCCTCCAGAAACATCCGAAACTGCTGCCATTAGGTACTTCACCGGCGTATGATATAGTCATGTTTGGTACAGCTTAACACACTATAAAATTAATATTTATTTATACACACACACGTTTGTTGGCGCGAGCTTGGAATGAGACACACGCGGAAAATTAAATACGTTTTAGAAAGTAATAAAAAGTTTGTTGGCGTTAGTTACTAGGGAAGGCGAAGGGAAGTATTAACTAAATAGTGCACTTATAATGTCACATTCTGGTGATGTGTTATGCACTCTGCCTTCCCCGTACTGTTGCGAAGCATAAAGGAGGGGCGCGCGAGAGCACCGTCCACAGAGTAGCGTCAACTGTGACTGATGAATGATACTTTGCTTGGCATGTTGTTCAAGTTACTCGCTCGCTGCTCGCTGTTTGCTCATGCGTGACAAACGCGGCGCTGCGCGGTCGCAGCCCCTCGCGCAGGT